>OX402016.1:1547500-2747500 GCA_947859395.1 Eupithecia insigniata
CAAAATTGAGGGTCTTAAGAGATAGCTGGGTCTAAATTACACCTGGAACACTTCGATAGCGCGATACAATTTTGCAAGAGATTGCTTGATATGCTGTCCCCTACCCCTCCATACAACTATTTCAAGGTTTCCACTCACTCAAACTGTGTCTTCCTTCGACACTTTCATGGCCCTAGACGCACATGTCAAGTGCACCACCCCTTGGCGGGCAGTGAAAGCGTTAATACTTGTTTGGAATGGGCAGATGTAGTTGATAGATGGATAGATGGATGGATGGATGGATGGATGGATGGACGGATGGACGGATGGACGGATGGACGGATGGACGGATGGACGGATGGACGGACGGACGGACGGACGGACGGACGGACGGATGGACGGACGGACGGACGGACGGACGGACGGACGGACGGACGGACGGATGGATGGATGGATGGATGGATGGATGGATGGACGGATGGATGGATGGATGGATGGATGGATGGACAATAGGTGAACGCTTGTTTAAGACTTTTATGTAGTCGGGTTTAAGTTTTTAACTATATTTTTTTTAATAGCTTAGCTCGTGTCAATGATTTTTATCTGTCCCTCAATTGTAGAAAATTAAAGTAGGTACCTATCTATCTTGCTCTTGGTATTTATTTATTCTACTTTATGTATATTATTGTTAAATTTTATTATGAGAAATTAAAGTTGTATACACCCTTGCCTTTCTTAAATTATAAATTTTCTATACATCAAAAGGTTGCCTGGAAGAAATCACTTCTAAGCGATAAGGCCGCCCATTGTACTTGTTGACGGACGGGACGGATGAATGTCTCAATACCCCGGTGGTTATAGGCTATATGGTGTCCGACAAAATTGAGGGTCTTAAGAGATAGCTGGGTCTAAATTACACCTGGAACACTTCGATAGCGCGATACAATTTTGCAAGAGATTGCTTGATATGCTGTCCCCTACCCCTCCATACAACTATTTCAAGGTTTCCACTCACTCAAACTGTGTCTTCCTTCGACACTTTCATGGCCCTAGACGCACATGTCAAGTGCACCACCCCTTGGCGGGCAGTGAAAGCGTTAATACTTGTTTGGAATGGGCAGCTCTACCCGAAAAAAAAGGTCAAAATTAGGCCAAATTTCGGTTTTTTTATAAAAAGGGGGATCTAGAGGGAGAGGGGGGCCAAATTTTTTTATGTTTTCAAAATGATTTTTTATCTTCTACATGACGCAAAAAAAAATTTTCTTTCAAGTCTCCCCACTTGGGAGATACAAAAAGGGGGGGAGTTTTTTGGGGGGGAAGGGGGGCTAAATTTTTTTTTCCTTCATTTGAGAAGAAACCCTCTATACGTTCCCGCAATCGAAACCCCCCTACGACGACGGCATCTGGGAGCAACCTAAAAAGGGGGGGCTATTTTGGGGGCAAGGGGGGCTAATTTTTTTTTGCTTTCGAAACTATTTGACATCCTCTATACAGCCCCTTAAAAATTATGTAGTCGGGTTTAAGTTTTTAACTATACTTTCATGGCCCTAGACGCACATGTCAAGTGCACCACCCCTTGGCGGGCAGTGAAAGCGTTAATACTTGTTTGGAATGGGCAGATGTAGTTGATAGATGGACGGATGGACGGATGGACGGATGGACGGATGGACGGATGGACGGATGGACGGATGGACGGATGGACGGATGGATGGATGGATGGATGGATGGATGGATGGATGGATGGATGGATGGATGGATGGATGGATGGATGGATGGACGGACGGATGGATGGATGGATGGATGGATGGATGGACAATAGGTGAAAGCTTGTTTAAGACTTTTATGTAGTCGGGTTTAAGTTTTTAACTATATTTTTTTTAATAGCTTTGCTCGTGTCAATGATTTTTATCTGTCCCTCAATTGTAGAAAATTAAAGTAGGTACCTATCTATCTTGCTCTTGGTATTTATTTATTCTACTTTATGTATATTATTGTTAAATTTTATTATGAGAAATTAAAGTTGTATACACCCTTGCCTTTCTTAAATTATAAATTTTCTATACATCAAAAGGTTGCCTGGAAGAAATCACTTCTAAGCGATAAGGCCGCCCATTGTACTTGTTGACGGACGGGACGGATGAATGTCTCAATACCCCGGTGGTTATAGGCTATATGGTGTCCGACAAAATTGAGGGTCTTAAGAGATAGCTGGGTCTAAATTACACCTGGAACACTTCGATAGCGCGATACAATTTTGCAAGAGATTGCTTGATATGCTGTCCCCTACCCCTCCATACAACTATTTCAAGGTTTCCACTCACTCAAACTGTGTCTTCCTTCGACACTTTCATGGCCCTAGACGCACATGTCAAGTGCGTCTAGGGCCAGTCAAGGTACCTATCTATCCCCTTGGCGGGCAGTGAAAGCGTTAATACTTGTTTGAAATGGGCAGATGTAGTTGATAGATGGACGGATGGACGGATGGACGGATGGACGGATGGACGGATGGACGGATGGACGGATGGACGGATGGACGGACGGACGGATGGACGGACGGACGGACGGACGGACGGACGGACGGACGGACGGACGGACGGACGGACGGACGGACGGACGGACGGACGGACGGACGGACGGACGGACGGATGGATGGATGGATGGATGGATGGATGGATGGACGGATGGATGGATGGACGGATGGACGGATGGACGGATGGACGGATGGACGGATGGACGGATGGACGGATGGACGGATGGACGGATGGACGGACGGACGGACGGATGGACGGACGGACGGACGGACGGACGGACGGACGGACGGACGGACGGATGGATGGATGGATGGATGGATGGAAGGATGGACGGACGAATGGATGGATGGATGGATGGATGGATGGACAATAGGTGAACGCTTGTTTAAGACTTTTATGTAGTCGGGTTTAAGTTTTTAACTATATTTTTTTTAATAGCTTAGCTCGTGTCAATGATTTTTATCTGTCCCTCAATTGTAGAAAATTAGAGTAGGTACCTATCTATCTTGCTCTTGGTATTTATTTATTCTACTTTATGTATATTATTGTTAAATTTTATTATGAGAAATTAAAGTTGTATAAATTATAAATTTTCTATACATCTAAAGGTTGCCTGGAAGAAATCACTTCTAAGCGATAAGGCCGCCCATTGTACTTGTTGACGGACGGGACGGATGAATGTCTCAATACCCCGGTGGTTATAGGCTATATGGTGTCCGACAAAATTGAGGGTCTTAAGAGATAGCTGGGTCTAAATTACACCTGGAACACTTCGATAGCGCGATACAATTTTGCAAGAGATTGCTTGATATGCTGTCCCCTACCCCTCCATACAACTATTTCAAGGTTTCCACTCACTCAAACTGTGTCTTCCTTCGACACTTTCATGGCCCTAGACGCACATGTCAAGTGCACCACCCCTTGGCGGGCAGTGAAAGCGTTAATACTTGTTTGGAATGGGCAGATGTAGTTGATAGATGGACGGATGGACGGATGGACGGATGGACGGATGGACGGATGGACGGATGGACGGATGGACGGATGGACGGATGGACGGATGGACGGATGGACGGATGGACGGATGGACGGATGGACGGATGGACGGATGGACGGATGGACGGATGGACGGATGGACGGATGGACGGATGGACGGATGGACGGATGGACGGACGGACGGACGGACGGACGGACGGATGGACGGACGGACGGACGGACGGACGGACGGACGGACGGACGGACGGACGGACGGACGGACGGACGGACGGACGGACGGACGGACGGACGGACGGACGGACAGACGGACGGACGGATGGATGGATGGATGGATGGATGGATGGATGGATGGATGGATGGATGGATGGATGGACGGACGGACGGACGGACGGATGGATGGATGGATGGACAATAGACAACATGACGCAAAAAAAAAATTTCTCTCTTGTCTCACTTGGGAGATGAAAAAAGGGGGAGTTTTTTTGGGGGGGAAGGGGGGGTTGAATTTTTTTTTCCCATTTGAGAAGAAACCCTCTATACGATCCCGCAATCGAAACCTCCCTACGGAGATGGCATCTAAAAGAAACCTTAAAAGGGGGGCTAGTTTGGGGGCAAGGGGGGCAAAATTTTTTTTTCATTCAGAATCACTTTTTATTACAGCCCTACAAAAAATTTGAATCAATATGGCTTCGCTCGGGAGCCCCCCTAAAGGGGGGGAAGAAGGGGGGGTCCCAGCACGGCTCGCTTCGCTCGCCGTGCTGTTTCCCGTCGTCGCATTGCGGCTCGCTTCGCTCACCGCAATTCTCCACCCGAAAAAAAAGGTCAAAATAAGGCCAAATTTCGTTTTTTTTATAAAAAGGGGGGTCTAGAGGGGCAGAGGGGTCAAATTTTTTTATGTTTTCAAAATGATTTTTTATCCTCTACAAGAGGCAAAAAAAAAATTTCTTTCAAGTCCCCTCACTTGGGAGATACAAAAGGGGGGGAGTTTTTTTGGGGGGGAAGGGGGGCTAATTTTTTTTTCCTTCATTCGAGAAGAAACCCTCGATACGTTCCCGTAATCGAAACCCCCCTACGACGACGGCATCTGGGAGCAACCTAAAAAGGGGGGACTATTTTGGGGGCAAGGGGGGCTAAATTTTTTTTGCATTCGAAACTATTTGACATCCTTTATACAGCCCCATAAAAATTATTATTCAATATGGCTCCCCTTGCGAGCCCCCCTACAGGGGGGGGGGAGAAGGGGGGGGGTCAGGGGGTCACAGCACGGCTCGCTTCGCTCGCCGCAATTCTCCACCCGAAAAAAAAGGTCAAAATTAGGCCAAATTTCGGTTTTTTATTAAAAAGGGGGGTCTAGAGGGGGAGGGGGGCCAAATTTTTTTATGTTTTCAAATTGGTTTTCTATCCTCTACACAACCCAAGAAAGAAAATTCTTTCAAAATGCTGTGCTTGGAAGTTACAAAAAGGGGGGGAGTTTTTTTGGGGGGGAAGGGGGGCTGACATTTTTTTTCCTTCATAAGAGAAGAAACCCTCTATACGTTCTCGCAATCGAAACTCCCCTACAATGACGGCATCTAGAAGCAACCTAAAAAGGGGGGCTATTTTGGGGGCAAGGGGGGCTAAATTTTTTTTGCATTCTGAATCACCTGACTTCCTCTATACAGCCCTTTAAAAAATTTGAATCAATATGGCTTCGTTCGGGAGCCCCCCTAGAGGGGGGGGAGGAAGGGGGGGTCAGGGGGTCACAGCACGGCTCGCTTCGCTCGCCGTGCTGTTCCCCATCGTCGCATTGCAGCTCGCTTCGCTCGCCGCAATGCTCCGACCGAAAGAAAAGGTCAAAATTAGGCCAAATTTCGGTTTTTTTATAAAAAGGGGGGTCTAGAGGAGAAGGGGGGGAAATTTTTTGAATTCATAATAATTTTCTATTCACTACATGACCCAAAAAAGAAAATTCTTGCTAGTCTCCCCACTTGGGAGATAGAAAAGGAGGGGAGTTTTTTTGGGGGGAAGGGGGAGTTATTTTTTCTTTCCCCCATTTTAGAAGAAACCCTCTATACGATCCCGCAATCGAAACCCCCTACGGTGACGGCATCTGGAACCAACCTAAAAATGAGGGGCTAGTTTGGGGGCAAGGGGGGCTAAATTTTTTTTGCATTCAAAATTATTTATACTCTACATGACGCAAAAAAAAATTTTCTTTCAAGTCTCCCCACTTGGGAGATACAAAAAGGGGGGGAGTTTTTTGGGGGGGAAGGGGGGGTTGAATTTTTTTTCCCCATTTGAAAAGAAACCCTCTATACGTTCCCGTAATCCAAACCCCCCTACGACGACGGCATCTGGGAGCAACCTAAAAAGGGGGGGCTATTTTGGGGGCTAAATTTTTTTTGCATTCGAAACTATTTGACATCCTCTATACAGCCCCATAAAAATTATTATTCAATATGGCTCCCCTTGCGAGCCCCCCTAGAGGGGGGGAAGAAGGGGGGGTCAGGGGGTCACAGTACGGCTCGCTTCGCTCGCCGTGCTGTTTCCCGCCGTCGCATTGCGGCTCGCTTCGCTCGCCGCAATGCTCCACCCGAAAAAAAAGGTCCAAATTGGGCCAAATTTCGGTTTTTTATTAAAAAGGGGGTCTAGAGGGGGAGGGGGGCCAAATTTTTTTATGTTTTCAAAATGATTTTTTATCTTCTACATGACGCAAAAAAAAATTTTCTTCAACTCTCCCCACTTGGGAGATACAAAAAGGGGGGGAGTTTTTTGGCGGGGAAAGGGGGGTTGAATTTTTTTTTCCCCATTTGAGAAGAAACCCTCTATACGTTCCCGCAATCGAAACCCCCCTACGACGACGGCATCTGGGAGCAACCTAAAAAGGGGGGGCTATTTTGGGGGCAAGGGGGGCTTAATTTTTTTTGCATTCGAAACTATTTGACATTCTCTATACAGCCCTACAAAAAATTTGAATCAATATGGCTCCCCTTGCGAGCCCCCCTAGAGGGTGGGAAGAAGGGGGGGTCAGGGGGTCACAGCACGGCTCGCTTCGCTCGCCGTGCTGTTTCCCGCCGTCGCAATGCGGCTCGCTTCGCTCGCCGCAATGCTCCACCCGAAAAAAAAGGTCAAAATTAGGCCAAATTTCGGTTTTTTATTAAAAAGGGGGGTCTAGAGGGGGAGGGGGCCAAATTTTTTTATGTTTTCAAAATGATTTTTTATCTTCTACATGACGCAAAAAAAAAGTTTCTTTCAAGTCTCCCCACTTGGGAGATACAAAAAGGGGGGGAGTTTTTTGGGGGGGAAGGGGGGGTTGATTTTTTTTTTCCCCATTTGAGAAGAAACCCTCTATATGATCCCGCAATCGAAACCCCCCTACGACGACGGCATCCGGGAGCAACCTAAAAAGGGGGGCTATTTTGGGGGCTAGGGGGCCTAAATTTTTTTGCATTCGAAACTATTTGACATCCTCTATACAGCCCCACAAAAAATATCATTCAATATGGCTCCTCTTGCGAGCCCCCCTGGGGGCGGGGGGGAAGGGGGGGAAATCTCAAAAAGTCGGAATTTTCCCGAGGTCCCCCAGACTCCCCCTATACGTTTCCGTAAAAAAAAATATACCTCCCCATCCACCATCAAGGAGAACAATTATGTCAGTAAGTGAGTGAGTGGTAATCCAGCTATATATAATGCTCGCCACGCAGTGCGGGGGAGGCGTCCTAGGGGCGTCCTGGGGGCAAAGTCCGGTCGGAGGGAGACACAGCACGGCTCGCTTCGCGAGCCGTGTTGTATCCGGTTGACGCAACGCGGCTCGCTTCGCGAGCCGCGTTGCTAAACACCCGCTGCGTGGCTCGCTTCGCTCGCCACGCAGAGGGGGGGCAACCTGGAGGGGGGGAAACTGCTTCCCATCCCCGCAAAAATTTTTGCTCCAGCTTTCACCCACCCTGAGATAAATCGCTGTTCGCGTTGTCCCCTTTTTGAGGGGGAAGGAGGGGGAAATTCGGGAAAATAGGATTTTTCCCCCAGTTCGTTTGAGCAACCCTTTACGATTCTGCAAAAAAAAATATACCTCCCCATCCACCATCATGGAGAACAACTATGTCAGTCAGTGAATCAGTGAGTGGTAATTAAGCTATATATAGTATAAATAATAAATAAACTAGTTTAGATTTTGCGCAAGCTGCGAAGCAGCTTTCGCCTTATTAGCCCCCCTTATCTGCCAAACCAGCCTGGGGCAAGAGAAACGGCCGTGCGGTAGACGGCTGACGCATCGCGGCTCGCTTCGCGAGCCGCAATGCTACACTACCCGCACTGCGTGGCTCGCTTCGCTCGCCACGCAGTGCGGAGGGGCATCCTGGGGGCAGTGGAACGGCACTGCACGGCTCGCTTCGCGAGCCGTGCAATGGTCCAATGACGCATCGCGGCTCGCTTCGCGAGCCGCAATACTACACAACCCGCACTGCGTGGCTCGCTTCGCTCGCCACGCAGTGCGGGGGGGGCGTCCTGGGGGCATCCTGGGGCAGAGATACAGCACTGCACGTCATCAGCCGTCTCCCTCCGACCGGACTTTGCCCCCAGGACGCCCCTAGAACGCCTCCCTCGAGCGAGCGAAGCGAGCCACGCAGTGCGAGGGAGGCGTTCTAGGGGCGTCCTGGGGGCAAAGTCCGGTCGGGGGGAGACACAGCACGGCTCGCTTCGCGAGCCGTGTTGTATCCGATTGACGCAACGCGGCTGCTAAACACCCGCTGCGTGGCTCGCTTCGCTCGCCTCGCAGAGGGGGGGGCACCTGGAGGGGGGGAAATTTTTTGAATTCATAATAATTTTCTATTCACTACATGACCCAAAAAAGAAAATTCTTGCTAGTCTCCCCACTTGGGAGATAGAAAAGGAGGGGAGTTTTTTTGGGGGGAAGGGGGAGTTATTTTTTCTTTCCCCCATTTTAGAAGAAACCCTCTATACGATCCCGCAATCGAAACCCCCTACGGTGACGGCATCTGGAACCAACCTAAAAATGAGGGGCTAGTTTGGGGGCAAGGGGGGCTAAATTTTTTTTGCATTCAAAATTATTTATACTCTACATGACGCAAAAAAAAATTTTCTTTCAAGTCTCCCCACTTGGGAGATACAAAAAGGGGGGGAGTTTTTTGGGGGGGAAGGGGGGGTTGAATTTTTTTTCCCCATTTGAAAAGAAACCCTCTATACGTTCCCGTAATCCAAACCCCCCTACGACGACGGCATCTGGGAGCAACCTAAAAAGGGGGGGCTATTTTGGGGGCTAAATTTTTTTTGCATTCGAAACTATTTGACATCCTCTATACAGCCCCATAAAAATTATTATTCAATATGGCTCCCCTTGCGAGCCCCCCTAGAGGGGGGGAAGAAGGGGGGGTCAGGGGGTCACAGTACGGCTCGCTTCGCTCGCCGTGCTGTTTCCCGCCGTCGCATTGCGGCTCGCTTCGCTCGCCGCAATGCTCCACCCGAAAAAAAAGGTCCAAATTGGGCCAAATTTCGGTTTTTTATTAAAAAGGGGGTCTAGAGGGGGAGGGGGGCCAAATTTTTTTATGTTTTCAAAATGATTTTTTATCTTCTACATGACGCAAAAAAAAATTTTCTTCAACTCTCCCCACTTGGGAGATACAAAAAGGGGGGGAGTTTTTTGGCGGGGAAAGGGGGGTTGAATTTTTTTTTCCCCATTTGAGAAGAAACCCTCTATACGTTCCCGCAATCGAAACCCCCCTACGACGACGGCATCTGGGAGCAACCTAAAAAGGGGGGGCTATTTTGGGGGCAAGGGGGGCTTAATTTTTTTTGCATTCGAAACTATTTGACATTCTCTATACAGCCCTACAAAAAATTTGAATCAATATGGCTCCCCTTGCGAGCCCCCCTAGAGGGTGGGAAGAAGGGGGGGTCAGGGGGTCACAGCACGGCTCGCTTCGCTCGCCGTGCTGTTTCCCGCCGTCGCAATGCGGCTCGCTTCGCTCGCCGCAATGCTCCACCCGAAAAAAAAGGTCAAAATTAGGCCAAATTTCGGTTTTTTATTAAAAAGGGGGGTCTAGAGGGGGAGGGGGCCAAATTTTTTTATGTTTTCAAAATGATTTTTTATCTTCTACATGACGCAAAAAAAAAGTTTCTTTCAAGTCTCCCCACTTGGGAGATACAAAAAGGGGGGGAGTTTTTTGGGGGGGAAGGGGGGGTTGATTTTTTTTTTCCCCATTTGAGAAGAAACCCTCTATATGATCCCGCAATCGAAACCCCCCTACGACGACGGCATCCGGGAGCAACCTAAAAAGGGGGGCTATTTTGGGGGCTAGGGGGCCTAAATTTTTTTGCATTCGAAACTATTTGACATCCTCTATACAGCCCCACAAAAAATATCATTCAATATGGCTCCTCTTGCGAGCCCCCCTGGGGGCGGGGGGGAAGGGGGGGAAATCTCAAAAAGTCGGAATTTTCCCGAGGTCCCCCAGACTCCCCCTATACGTTTCCGTAAAAAAAAATATACCTCCCCATCCACCATCAAGGAGAACAATTATGTCAGTAAGTGAGTGAGTGGTAATCCAGCTATATATAATGCTCGCCACGCAGTGCGGGGGAGGCGTCCTAGGGGCGTCCTGGGGGCAAAGTCCGGTCGGAGGGAGACACAGCACGGCTCGCTTCGCGAGCCGTGTTGTATCCGGTTGACGCAACGCGGCTCGCTTCGCGAGCCGCGTTGCTAAACACCCGCTGCGTGGCTCGCTTCGCTCGCCACGCAGAGGGGGGGCAACCTGGAGGGGGGGAAACTGCTTCCCATCCCCGCAAAAATTTTTGCTCCAGCTTTCACCCACCCTGAGATAAATCGCTGTTCGCGTTGTCCCCTTTTTGAGGGGGAAGGAGGGGGAAATTCGGGAAAATAGGATTTTTCCCCCAGTTCGTTTGAGCAACCCTTTACGATTCTGCAAAAAAAAATATACCTCCCCATCCACCATCATGGAGAACAACTATGTCAGTCAGTGAATCAGTGAGTGGTAATTAAGCTATATATAGTATAAATAATAAATAAACTAGTTTAGATTTTGCGCAAGCTGCGAAGCAGCTTTCGCCTTATTAGCCCCCCTTATCTGCCAAACCAGCCTGGGGCAAGAGAAACGGCCGTGCGGTAGACGGCTGACGCATCGCGGCTCGCTTCGCGAGCCGCAATGCTACACTACCCGCACTGCGTGGCTCGCTTCGCTCGCCACGCAGTGCGGAGGGGCATCCTGGGGGCAGTGGAACGGCACTGCACGGCTCGCTTCGCGAGCCGTGCAATGGTCCAATGACGCATCGCGGCTCGCTTCGCGAGCCGCAATACTACACAACCCGCACTGCGTGGCTCGCTTCGCTCGCCACGCAGTGCGGGGGGGGCGTCCTGGGGGCATCCTGGGGCAGAGATACAGCACTGCACGTCATCAGCCGTCTCCCTCCGACCGGACTTTGCCCCCAGGACGCCCCTAGAACGCCTCCCTCGAGCGAGCGAAGCGAGCCACGCAGTGCGAGGGAGGCGTTCTAGGGGCGTCCTGGGGGCAAAGTCCGGTCGGGGGGAGACACAGCACGGCTCGCTTCGCGAGCCGTGTTGTATCCGATTGACGCAACGCGGCTGCTAAACACCCGCTGCGTGGCTCGCTTCGCTCGCCTCGCAGAGGGGGGGGCACCTGGAGGGGGGGAAACAGGGCGGCTCGCTTCGCGAGCCGCCCTGCTTCCCATCCCCGCAAAAATTTTTGCTCCAGCTTTGACCCACCCTGAGATAAATCGCTGTTCGCGTTGTCCCCTTTTTGAGTAGGAAGGAGGGGGAAATTCGGAAAAATAGGATTTTTCCCCCAGTTCGATTGAGCAACTCTTTACGATTCTGCAAAAAAAAACATACCTCCCCATCCACCATCATGGAGAACAACTATGTCAGTCAGTGAATCAGTGAGTGGTAATTAAGCTATATATAGTATAAATTAAACTAGTATTTACAATTGAAACAATTGAGCTAATTGCAGACTGTTGCAAACAATCTACAGGTAGCTCAACTAATCCATATCAATACCAGTCGGAAGCGTCCCCAAGACGCTGACTGCATTGCCCAGCTGCTGCTGTATGGCAATGCTCTCTTCAAATCTTTCTTTGAGGAACTAACTAAAATACGACGGCATATATATATCTCACTGTAGCTACTAAGTTATCGTGACACGCCTATATTATTGAACGTGTAATATACCAATGAGGTTTACCTGTCTATGGTTTGCATTTGGAGCATAGACTTCCTATATTTCTGTGGTCTATGCTTACCTATTTTAGGACGACAGTTTAGCAGACTATTATGAATAGAAAAAGATAGCAATCGTTGGCTTACCTTAGCGAACATTTTAACTAACTCACTGCTAAACCTATGATAGTGATTCAGACACAGTGATTCAGTCGGACAGACAGACAGCGGAGGCTTAGTAATAGAGTACCGTTTCACCCGTCGGGTTAGAAACCCGAAAAATAATACATAAAATATAAAAAAATTAAATAATGGTCCTACTAATATTATAAAGGCGAAAGTTTGTGTCGTTGTACCGTGTCTTTGTAAAAATGTTTGGCCGAAGACAACGCCAAAACGGTGAATAGATCGGGTGGAATTTAGCACATGTAAAGATCGTAGCGCTCGCGAAGCCGCGGGCAGAAGTTACAAAAAATTTGTAAATGCAATAATATTTATTATTTTAGTAGGTAAATTTATATTCAGTTATACTCAAGGGTACAAAACAATACAACAAAACATACAAGTGTTTGAATTCGGCAATATTAACGGTCGCTAAGCTTGCTCTAGCTCACGTAAAGAAGGGATCTGGGTTTGCTAACCAGCTGCTAACTCGCCGCAAACGATTGCATTATGAATAACGTTTTTTGATAACAATACTCTAATCAGCCTCTAGTGGGCCGCTAAATCATTATGCATAAGGCCGTTAACATTTTGACAGTGTTCTAACTTCTTACCCATGCTATGCAGTTTCTTATTACACATCATTATCAGCCCATACACGTCCACTGCTGGACATAGGCCTCCCCCATACGACGCCACAAATAGCGGTCCTGAGCCGCCTCCATTCATCGACTCCGTGCGACCGCTAGGATGTCGTCGGTCCATCGAGTGGATGGTGTAATTTGATTCTCCTCCCGTGATCTCACCATGATTACAATTAACCTTGTAAATAAATCGTGTCCTAATTAAATATATCGCGGAACGTTTATGATACCATCGCCTAATCTTCTTCCAGCAATCGTATCATTGCCATTTCGATCTAGACGTTACAATAATCTGGCTATTGTATGCAGATTGGTAATTGCCCACCGACGACATTGTTGGTTGGGTTGGTCCAAAGTAGTGGCATGACTTGATAAAATTTATAAATTCTAAGACATACTATGGATTTTGTTATCTGAAAATAAATACAATACAATAAGGCGATTAACACACTGCCACGCATCACGCTGCGTATTGCGTGTCGACGCACCTACGCGCGTACTTGTGGGAGTGCAGGGCGCCTACTCAGAAAATGAAAACCGAAGTTTCTTTTTCGTGTTCGTGCAAAACCAACTCTTATGTCGATTGCATAAGATTAGCGTTTGCACGAAAAATAATCAGACACTTCGATTTTGTTTTTAAGAGTACGGGCCATCATCGTGCGGGTTTTTTACGTACTCACGCGCGTAGTTGCTTTTTGTGCATTCGAGGCGGCTCTGACTCATTCCCTTCCATAATCACGCACGGTACTGCGGGACTCAGTGTGCCATACCATGAGTCACGCCCCGCACCTACGCGCGTGGATGCATTTTCTGGGTGTTGGACTGTGTTCTTGCGTGTTTTCTATACAAACGGAGATACTTACAAGCCACGTTAGAAGACGCATTCACGCAACACGCAGCGTGATGCGTGGCAGCGTGTTGATCGCCTGAATGTACTTTGCTGTGGCGATCGATGAGCTTATTTTGTAAGCCTAAAGAAACAAAGTTATTGACTTTATACTATTTACGCCTCTCATTGGCTGCATCATAGACAAGTCAAATGTTATAGGTACACTATAAATTTATTATTAAACATGAAATTGTTAAAGATTTTGTCTTTACTTAAACTGTTTGTCGTTTTGTGGATGTAATAAGTGAAAAACAAAAAGGTCTGAATCTAAATCGTCCAAGAATCGACCTGCAGGACCTAGTAATATGAGTTAACTGTAGGTACCTACATAAATAGATAAATAAACGTGTCATGTTATATATTATTTTTATGTTCATAAGGTCCTTTGTATAATCGTAGCGGTCGCAGGGAGTCGTTGGATGGAGGCGGCTCAGGACCGCTATTCATGGCGTCGTTTGGGGGAGGCCTATGTTCAGCAGTGGACGTGTACGGGCTGATGATGATTATGATGAAGGTCGTTTGACACTAAATGTTTTTTAACTGGAACCATCTTCAGTAAGTTAAGTTATATCTAAATAAGTAATTATCTCACATTCACAAAAGAGTTATACAAAAAAAGTCAGTACATAAGTGTAGCCATCTAAGTAAATAGCATGTTAGAGTGTTGTCTATTGTTAGAGTAAGAGCCACAGACAACTAAACCATCTCATAGAAATATTAATTTACTTTTGGAATGTAATGGAACCGGTCAATCGAGCTTATGGTTTGTTAGTAGGGTGTCTCAAACGCATTTCCACGGGCTTATTTATTTCCCATTCGCATTTTTCCTAGATTGTGTGCTTTTAGCAAGTTATATTTGATCATAAATTCAAATAAGGTAGCTATGTCCAGGATCTGCTTCAGTTAGCTAGTGAATATTGTAGGTGTAAAATAGCGTTATAAAAGAGATTAAAAAACAACTTAAACAGAACACGTTATGAATTTTTAATACATCGATGTATTAATTATCGGCATAAACCACCATTTTAGTACTTCCTTGTATTGACAAGGGAGTCCCTTAAATTGATAACGTAATATTTAGCACGCTACCTCCCAGCCCATACGTAGAAAGTGACGAATGGAGTATTCCCATGGTTGCTCCACTAGTCGTCTACAATAGGCTGTTCGCCAAATAAACTATTATTATACCAAATATCCCATGCGTGGCCGTTTGCTTTCACTACATTTAATATTAACGAGACAGGAAATTTCGTTTGTTATAGTTTAGAATTTAGATTGTCTCTTTACTGTTGTTAACAAGATTTTAACCGGCGGCGGCGCGGTGATGCGCTCCAGATAAAACCGAACGAAAAGGTAAAAACTAACATGTCGCGAAAATAAAAAAAAAACGAATGCAAGTGAATAGTAAAAAAATTATTGAACCATTTAAGAAAGTGATTTTAATTTTATGTATGGGGGGTAATGTTTACAAACATTCTATAATCCCGGAAAAAAATCAGAGAGTTAATGCCATGTGATGTCAGATGATAATTTGCATCACCCCTCTTCCCGCGGGTGTTGAATCATAAATGATTCACTACAGCAGCAGCGAACCCTACAGAATAGCAATCCCAACCCCCATTCCCAGCGTGGGGATAACGGCATTACCAGATAGCGATAAGGGCCAATAAGCCGCTTAGGGGAGGCCTATGTCCAAGAGTTATAGCTGAGATTATATTATTTATAGCGAGCATTTTGTTTCGTTTTCTACTATGTGTGGTTGGCAGGTAGAAAATGCGATTGGCATTATGCCCACCTTTTGTATACTTAAATAAATTAAATGAGACCCAAACCCAAACCCAAAATCCAAAAATTCACGCAAAAACTACTGAACGTGATGTATGGGTATAGTTTGGGAGCTGGATAGAGGTTATTTTTTATCCCGATAAAAAGCGGGCGAAGGCGCGGGCTGCAGCTAGTAGGTGCCTATAGGAAACTGGCAGTCGGCGATTACCTACTATAGCAACATCATAGCAGAAGGACAGGATATTTCACCAGTGAGAGTAGCGCAAATAACTTGCTCAACATGTCAGATAAGGTGCGACAGGTTACTTCTAGGTCGGTACAGTCAGCTGCAGAAATGTATTTCAAAGTTTTAAATTTTGCCGAATATATAAAAAAGCGGTGTAAAAATCTAAAAATCGACTTTTGCTCATCAAGATCAGCGCTATTAAACTATGACGCGACCTGTACCTAGTTATTGTGAATTGTCCAGCATTATTGGTTTATTTATCTGCGAAAGGGCTGGATCGATTTTGACGGGACTTTCACTGGGAGAATACTGATATTACCTATATAGCGTGTCATTTAAACTAATAGCTTTACTGAAAAGGGTTTTACACAAAAAAATTAAACCCATGAAACCGGCGACGCGGGCAAAGCTGCACAGTCAAATTATAATAAAAGTTACAGCTTGGAGTGTATATCAATCTTCGCAGCTGACTGTACCTGTTTGTATCCACGTAGGTAATAAGCAGGTAGATTATGTAGGTGCAGAGGAAAGGGCAGGGAAAAACTTAAGTGGGTGTGTAAACACTGACGCAATATTTTATAATCGTTGCGTGACAAGCATTACTCACTGATTGAAAAACACAGATTGTGGGGAAAATAGGAGAACCATTTCTGCAATAAGTTGTGAATTTACATTATTTGTGGGAATAAGAAGGGAAAAAAATTACAAACTTTATCAGACTTTATTATATATACTGTCGTGTTTGTTACCACTTGACATTTTTTTACCATAAAATTAGAAATATTTATCGAGAGATTAGGGACGATTAGACTATACTGCCGCCCTAAAAAAATAGTATAATAATTCGTATAACAATTATAAAATAAAAATTAACATATATATTTTGGGCTTTGCCTTAGCCGCCGTAAAATAAATAGTGATTTTGAAAATCTAAAACACACACCGTCTCCGTTTTATTCTTATTTTTACAGTACAAAAATTCAAGGTTTATTTTAAAGTATTTATTTAATAGCCACGATTTATTGTACAGTTTACAGCAAAATTTGGTTTTTTTTCTATAGATTTTTTTATGTAATCGTTTTTTTGAAACACTAACGTTCTAGCTTCAATCCTGAACTATAACATATATTAATCCCAAAGTAAATGCTTCAGTATTGTGGAAGATATATGATCACTGACGCTAAGCGATTTCAGGTTTCACTGGCTCTTAATAGTTATGACACTGATTTTGGGTCACCATTAAATCATGAAGGTGTAAATACGCCTAGAGCTATTTGTCGAGAATGCACTTGCCCACCTTGCATTCCGAGCCTACGAATAGGAATCTAGGTTCTAGCTCTGAGCATTGCCTAACTAGCATTCTACACAGAATAAATAACTATGTAGGACTTACAGAAGAATCACTTCGGTATTTCGGAAACATTACTTACTAGCTGCCCGCACATTCGCCCGTGTTTTGTCAGGATTAAAAATAACCTATATGTTATTCCAGGTTTCAAGCTATACCCATATCAAATTTCAGCCTAATCGGTTCAGTAGTTTTTGCGTGAAAGAGTATCAAATATCCATACATCCATACATACAAACTTTGACATTTATAATATTAGTAGGATCTATACTCCGATTCAAAAACCTGGATATTTTTGTATACAAAGGGATTACAAAACCCTAAGAAATATTCGTGGAAAATATTTATCGACATTGGTATCATCGAAGCAAAGCACAGAAGCTCGAAACAATTTTTGGTTTTAAAGCTTTCAATAGTCATTACTCATTAGTTTTTGGTAAGTTTTCATTAATTTCTTTGTTGATATAAAATATCTTGGATTTTAAATCAGAGTATAAGTTTGTAACTTTTTCGGATTCGCATTCATAAGCCTCAAGGTATTATGCAATTTCCAGTTTTTAAACCAAAAGAAAAAAGGGGATAATGTACTGGTCTCAGTATCCGAGAGGATGCTGAGGCAAAGTCCAAAAAATATTATGTTATTTTTTATATAATTAAGCAATTTTTTTTTATCTATAAGCAATAAATAGATCTGTACGGCACCATAGACTAATCCACCGTTCTTATAATTTAAAGGCAAAAAAAACACGGGAACTAACACGCCATCTTACAAAATGTAAATGTCAATTTTTCAAAATTAAATCATCGTTGTTTTGCATTTTTCCAAGCTTATTTAAGAATACTAAGAAAAGCTACTGTTTCTGACCTCAAATTAGCTAAGTATGGCATGTCGGTTACGCGACGTTTTTTATCCGCACAAGTTGCCAGCTGCATTTTTGAAATATCCTACAGTAAAGATGCGCGACTGCGAATTATCTGTCTAGTCGAATGATGAACAACTAGTAATTTCCTTATTCGACTTGAATATTAGTAATATACTAATCTTCAAAGTCGAATGAAACTACTAATTAGTAATTACCAATGTCTCTACGAATGGATCTATCATGGCTCCGATTCGACTTTGTTAGTCGACCGATGGTTTTGAGTGATGAATGAATTATTCGTCGCTCCTGCGGGGATTGAATCGAAACCGACTCAGGCAGTCGAACGAATGACTCGCGATTACTAACCAAATTAGTTACTAATTTGCTCTAGTCATTTGAATCGTTCGAATGACTTGTCAAGTCGAATAATACGAATGAAATCATTCACAGTCGCGCATTACAACCCTACAGTAGTTAAAAACTACCTAGTAGGTAGGTATTACCAACTCAATACCATAAAGTCCAAGTGAAAGTGGTTTGAAAGGTAAGTCCCTTAGCTATTAGCAAAGATCGGAGAATTTAGAAAATGTACGTTTTCCTAGTTGATTTCTTTTTAGTTTCCTGATGACTGTAACTACTGGGAACACTTCCTCATAAGGAAGTGTTGATTTTTACGCACATTTGTTGGATCAGATTGGTAGGTATTTTGTGTATTTGTAAGTATCATCTCAATACTATAATATCAAACGAATATCAAACGAATTATTTAAAATAGAGACGCAAACGCTGGGCAACCATTTTGTAGGTATTTTTGTCTGCTTGCAATAAAACAAAATGCAATTCTGCAATACAGTTTCTTAATTGAAATAAAATAGTATGAAGTTAGTTACAGTATTTAATTATGTGTGATAAGTAAAATTTGATTTTAAAACAAATCCGAAATCAACAAAACATACTTACGATGATAACGTGCTTTTATTCGTTAGTTAGTTAATAGGTTAACGGAAATACCGTTACCTTTAAAATGAGTTGAAACATCATATGATGCTTGCATTCCTTTAAAAATACTTTTTTGATTTCTTAATGAGATGTTACTTACAACTAAATTCCCACATGATTGTAGGGGACAATCAGACTAGGCCAGTCAAATAAGACTCGAGATTATCTGCAGAGCGGGGCGGCTGCGCAGTCGCACGATTGTGTGTGTCAACAAAAACTGCTAACTGGGACGTCAACCTCGCGCCGATCGGCCGTTGCAAAATGTGTTCAGTGTATCTGTTGTTAGCTTGCTAAATATTAGATAGTTACTGAGATTGATTCAGATTAAGATTCATTAACTTATATTTCTTGCACTTAGATAAATCAAATTTTATTACTATAAACAGTTATAAATATAGTAATTATTATCAAATAAAAATTGTATTTATTAGGTAAAATGACAAAACAGGCTTCCAAACTATACAATTTTGAAGTCCTAGATAGACTACCTTTTATAGTACAAAATTGTACTTTTCTATGTTCCCATTTTGTAAGCCTAAAGAAATAAAGATAGAAAGAAATAAAAATAAAAATCTGAATATCTGAAAATCTAATTATTCGACGTGCTAATTCGTTTTTAAAGTGCTTACATTTAGAGTAAAGTAACGAATTTTAAATTAGTATCCCAATAATAAACGGTGTTGGAGACCGCAGAAGTCGCAAAGATTTTTGATTGGTCGGTTACTTGACCGTATGGCTCAATAGGTAGCACGTTCCCGTACTGAGTGGGAGGTTGCGGGTTCAAGTCCCATCTAGGTCGTGAATTTTTGGGATATAATTTAAAATGCGTAGAATCAACCAGTGTTGCCTAAATTGACTTACCCGAACAAAAGGGTTCTTCTTCGGCAGATCGTGGTCAACCTCATCTCGAGATTCGTCATCTTCCCCCGAGCTTACTCGCACACACGTCTTGTGTATTGGGTCAACCATAATCACGCATTATACACTAACACACACTTTTACAGTGTTCCGGGGAAACTTTCCTTTCTGGCAACACTATGAATTTGTACTTCACGCTTTAACTTTTGGCTCACATTTCCACTGATTTCGAGATTTTAGTTACAACTAGCAGCACTATTTTTGAAATAAGAAGCTCTGCTCTGCAATTCAAAGTTGGAACAAGCACACTTCACTTCCTGTTGTACTTTTCACTTTCTGTTTTCTCTCCATAAACTGAAACAATCATAGAATTTTATTATTACTCAGTCGAAAAATTATAATTATACACAATAATTGTTCTAATTAGAAGAGACATTATATCATGGCGTAGTAATCATAGGCAAGACGCAGCTGGGTTCGATTTACGGCACAAGAAGTCATGAATACGGACGTTTTGATATTTTTTCGAGGTCCGAGGTCTCCTCGGGTGAGTGTCTCGCGACGACGCGACGACGACGACGTGTCAAGCAAGAGCTTATTATCTACGGGTTATTCCCGCTCGTTCCCACGTTTCGTTCCCAATCGCGAGTTTACTTCCCAAAAATTTTTGGCATATTATTGAATCTGTTTGAGAGTACGAGGATTTACGTACTATAATAACAAAAAACTTATGCATAATCACGAATTTAAGGAATAGTTGTGGTTGGCAATTTTTGTAATCAGTCGCCAACCACGTTTGTTATATAAACTTGCATTCAGAATATTTTGTACTTTTTAAGCGTTAGAATTTTTATGGAGTGCATCTAGTGCCGTTCATTTAATTAAAAAAAAATCTTGTTCAGCGATTTTCGTTGCCGACTGTATCTATCCAAGTTTAGGTTCTTACAATCTATAATCTATAATCTTCTTGTATTACACGGTACTATCATGATAATTATCTACCTGAATAGGTGAAGACCTACTTTAATGTTTGTTGTTTGATAAAATTTATTCTACTATATAAAAATAAGTCGGTATTTCCTTCCTGACGCTATAACTCCAGAACACACGAACCGATTTCCACAGTTTTGCATTCGTTGGAAAGGTCTCGGGCTCCGTGAGGTTTATAGCAAAGAAAATTCAGGAAAAATTTCAACAGAAAAGCGGGTAAATCTTTTTTTCCATACAGCGCCATCTCTGATACATAGCATGTACTACAAACCAATATTTTAAGTAGATGGCGCCGGTGCGTGATAGCCATCTGGTGGCGAAACGGAGTTCGCCGGGTTTGCTAGTAATTATTAATTTATCATTTAAAATATGTGCTGGGTAATGTTTTTATAGGAGGTAGGATCGCTTATCATTATCAGTTATCATTTATTGTTGACGAACGATGTGGCGCGGCGGACGAGGGTCCACCTGCTACGCAGGAGATTGCGGGTTCGATTCCCGCATTGGGACAAAAGCCTACTCACCATACTCTTAGTAACAACCTATTGGAATTAACTCCAATAGGTTGTTACTAAGAGTATGGTGTTTAAGAGCTATCTACGCCTGACTCCAATTGCATACAAAAGCGAGCCCGCGTGGGCCTTACGCGAGTTAAGTAACATTTAATTACGTTTCAAAATAATTAAAATTCGATATTTAAAAAGCTTCAGAACTAAAATTTATAATTGTTAAATAAATTATTTTTAGAATCATGCAAGTTGTTTGGGGTGTGTCATCCCTACTAATATTATACATGTGAAAGTTTGTATGGATGGATGTATGGATATTTGTTACTCTTACACGCAAAAACTACTGAAGCGATCAGGCTGAAATTTTGTATGGGTATAGTTTGGTACCTGGAATAACATATAGGCTATTTTTATCCCGATAAAACGCGGGCGAAGGCGCGGGCAGCAGCTAGTTAAATATGAATCATTATTTTTATGATCACAGAGATTATTATCATTAGAAAATAAAGGAAGTAAGGGGATGTTGAGTCACCCCAATTAAAAAAGAAAGAACAAAATACCAACTAACCGGATTGATTTCATGTAGGTATTGAATTGAACCTTTCATGGGGATGCTTCCGTCTGGTATTGATAATGATCAGTTGAGCTACCTGATTTGATTGTTTGTAACAGTCTGCAGTCAGCTCAATTGTTTCAATTGTAAATACTAGTTCTAATTTGTTTCTATTATTTGTTTGCAATTTTTTGTTAATAAACGATAATGAACTGGAATCGTATCCTACTTCCTACTAATTATTATAAATGTCAAAGTTTGTATGGATGGATGTATGGATATTTGTTACTCTTTCACGCAAAAACTACTGAACCGATTAGGCTGTTTGGTATGCGTATTGTTTAGGACCTGGAATTACATGTAGGCTATTTTTTCCGTTAAAACGCAGACGAAGGCGCGGGCAGCAGCTAGTTGATTCATATCTACAGGAAAACCTTTGAATCAATGGAAAGGAATGTTGAATAGGTTGATTGTATAGGTATACCTAATATACTTATGAGGCTTGAATAACAGGTGCTAATCGCAAATAAGCTATGACTTACATCGTTGGCAGTTAATCGATTATTTATTATAAACGAAGGTAAACGCTAAAGGTAGATAGATAGAAAGTAGTCTTGGGTTATACTAGGCAAAATCCGATACCTGTGACTTACTTTACTGTGACTTCAAAATATCTGTGATAAATACATGTGACAAAATAGTAGCTAGTATTTCTAACAATCACGTACAAATTCATTGTTTTACTGATTGAATAATATATTTATTGTAGCGATGACTGAGTAAGTAGCAGTAGCATGTTGATTAACCGAATAAATTTAAACGTTATTTTCTTCAACAAGTTTGTTACATTGTGGTATACATTTTCAAGTATAAAATACTAGGTGTGTCTCATTCTGACTTAGTGATATTATCAAAGAGAGAATATAGAAACGATATTATCTAGCTGAAGCGATTTATTGCGTAGGTACCTAATAAAATAAATAACAACGATATAACATCGTGCACTCGTGACACTGGCACTGCCTGTGTGACAGTCACAGATATATTTAGTTTCTGTCACTGTGACATACCGCCAATTTTCTTTGTCTGTGACTTTTATCAGTGACGATAAATACGCCTCATGCCTAATAGAAAGATAGAAAATACTTTTATTGCACACTTAAAACTAGAAAACAGTTTACAAATGAGACAAAAACAACATATGTGACAATAGGACGGTCTTATGGGTTTATTCCCTGAGGGCCCCGATCCCGCAGGGACCCGTCCCGGAGAGCCCCGATTTTGATAAATTTGATGAGATGTTCTTTTGTTATTTTTTCTGTTGTTTTCAACTTGTACTCTTGACATAAAAAGTGCTTACATGTATATTTATATTTTACAGTATTTTTAATCTAGGTTAGTATACGCCAATGTATACAATTAGGGGTAAATATTACAAAATCAAAACTATGTTTACTTTATCTAGTCTGATTGATGTGTATTGCCATTCTTTCTCTCACTCAAGAGAGACAGCCGAGAGTCAAGAACTCTGCCAGACAACCTGGTATGGATAGGATCATTGGATATACATGGGGTAAAATCTGTGTGAATCTAATAAGGTCCTACATAAAAAAAAAATACTCGTACATACGCTATACTGAATCCCGAGCGTAACGAAGGATTCCTATGTATGTATATAACGAGTGGACTTAGAGATACTTAAGTCACAAGCGGGGTAAGGCAATCATTAAAATCCTGAGTGCAAAGAGGGATCTATGAGGCATCTGTCTCCACGAAGACAAACTCACGGACGCTATATTGAGTCCCGAGTAAATCAAAGGATTTTTGACTCTCACGAGCATAGCGAGGGATCACTTACATTCTAAGTGTATTGAGGGATTTTAATTCTCGATTTTTCACACTTTCTGCCTTCCTGCGATACATGTAATGCATTTATCTGCAATTTATTGCGCACATTATTGAATACTCAGGTAGTTATTATAAATATATAGTAGTTCTGTAGCGGTGTTTAGTCACAGTGAGTGATTACACAGAAGAAAGATGTTTATTATGTTACGGGCTAAGTTTGAATGCTGGGCAATATCTGGAATTTTTACTACACTGTAGCGATTTTTTTTGTTTCATTTTAATTTGACAGGCGAATATTCAGACCCCGTCTTGTCAGTCTGGTTGTACTATTTTTTACTCCTCATTTCTGTCATATTATTATAACTCATAATAATACAGCGAAAACGAAATGTAACATAACCTAGTTATGAATTGCAAGCGGGCCTTCGCCCGCCGCGCCACATCGATCGTTATTGTCGTTTGTCTAATACTATACTCCGATTTAGAATCCAAGATATATTATGTCAACAAAGACATGTAGGTACTATAAATGAAAACTTAACAAAAACAACAAGGTAACAGCAAAGTTATTACTAAAAACTTCAAAAATGCATAGTATCACAGGTGTAGCAAAAATGTTTAAATTTGAATTCGAAAACGAATGAGAGATCGATTATATGATGAATGAAAGCTTTCAAAACCGAATATTGTTTCGAGCTTCAGTGCTTTGCTTCGATGATACCAATGTCTTTATATGTGTTCATATTTTCCACCAATACCTATTCCTTGGTTTTTGTAACCCCTTTGTATACAAAAAATATCCAGGTTAGAATTGAAGTATAGAATTTCCCAGACAATCTCCAATCCCCCCATTTGCCCACCACCCCTGCAACACGTCCACGCTCTGTTTCTCGTACATTTCTACGCGAGGTCGGCTCCGCTAGTTCAAGGTAGCTAAACAAAATCAAGTGCATTATGATCGTTTCATGATATCACTAGCTATGTGAACCTCTGACCGCAGTTCTTGTTTTTCCGCGATCAAAAGTAGATCCACCTGTCTTACCTTATCAAGTTATATTCCAGAATTCAGTGATACACATCCACAGAACAGTTATGATGCCGAAAAATTACGCTATGAATAGGTACTCAGTTTTGTTAACATTGTTTTTCTTAGTAAGTAATATCATCTTTTTTAAAACTTTTGTAACTGATTGTACAAAACCACTTCAATATTTTGATGCTGTCCGAAATGTCAGTAAATAATTTATTAAAAATTTAAAGTGACATTTCGGACAGAGTGTCCGAAGATTTTGTGTCCCAAATGTCGGCTAGCCGGATATTTGTCTAGGGTTACAATATAATATTTGTTTTTATTTATTAATAGTGTTGTTTGACGTGTAAAATGTAAATATAAACGATTGAGTCTTTATGAGTAGTAAGATCATGACATATTAAAATTTTAAAGTGACATTTCGGACAGTGTGTCCGAAGATTTTGTGTCCCAAACGAACCCCGTTGGGATGCTACAATATAAACGTAAATAAAACCTCAATAACATATAAGTTTAAAAATGCGATCAAATCATCATGTTATTCGAAAAAAGTAGGTATTTTCTGACCTCCCACTAGATGGACCGACGATATCGTAGCGGTTGCAGGGAGTCGTTGGATGGATGCAGCTCAGGACCGCTATTCGTGGCGTCGTTTGGGGGAGGCCTATGTTCAGCAGTGGACGTATAAGGGCTGATGATAAGGATGATGAAGTATTTGAAATTAATTCCAGCAACGTTCATATTTACTTGTTAATACTAAGTTTTCACAATGTTAAGATGGAATTTTAAAACAATGTCAAAAAATCGAGAAATGATCGAATGGTTGACGTGGGACAAATGTTTGTACGATCGCCAAATATTTGTTCCGGGTGTTCTGAGTATTTTCTATGTATATTAAAAATATCTATATTATATATTGTATTATGCATCATCATCATCATCATACACGTCCACTGCTGGACACAGGCCTCCCCCATACGACGCCACAAATAGCGGTCCTGAGCCGCTCCATCCATCGACTCCTTGCGACCGCTACAATGTCGTCGGTCCATCGAGTAGATGGTCTCCCATTCAGGGGGGATTTGCCATAATCACCACGCTTGGCAGGCGGATTAGTGATCGCAGTGTTGGTGTTGAAAAATACTCAGAAGGAAGCTGCTGCCCTTCCTCTGGTAGGTTCCCTTAGTCGGCTCTTCCGACATCCACGGGTTTAGTTGGAGGGGTCGATATTCGTACGCCGCCGCGGCCCTACGGCCCGCGGTATTATGTATTTATGTATATCAGTCATCTAGTACCCATAACACAAGCTCTGCTTAGCTTCGGTCTGGATGATGCTGTGTGGATTGTCCAGCATTACGTTTGCATTTATAGATTTTTTGGTTTGCTTTATTTTTTCCTGGTTTGGATTCTTGATCAAAACAACCTGCTTATTTTTTCCGTATATTGCTGACTTGTTTGTTTGTTTGTTGATGATAGGACTGTTGACGTTCTTGCACAATAGTTTCCTAAATAAAGATCGATATGCGGGTAGAATTTTAAAATTGCTCGGTAAAACCTCATTGAAATATCCTTACAATTTTCCTTTTAACCATGCGTCCAATTTAAATTCCAAAGGCTTTACGATACGGTTGATATTCGGATGTCACCTTGTCGCTCCATAGATGTCATGAGGGAAACAGGTAGGGCCTTCAAATTATAGCCGTAATGTGAACGAATAAAGTCGAATAATGGCAATTATCTGTTTTTTGCGTCTTTTGATTCAGGTCCAGTGATCGTTAATCAGAAAAGTTCAATGTTTTTTTTTACAAAAAAATTATACGCATATACATCTTTAAGTTTCTGGAATTTACTTACATTCACCTAGTTAATTCCCTCGGGATTCGGGTATACAACTTTTATGCGGCCACCTCAGGATCAAAATTGACAATTACACATCAATGTGGGTACTAGATAACTGATATACTACATAATTGAATATATTACAAAAATATATATTTTTAATATACATAGAAAACGACCAGAACAACACATTAAATAATTTATAAAAGCGGACAAAAACTAGCGAAAATATCGACTAACACAGGTTACACCGACGCCGCAATATGGGTCAGGAGCGTAATTTTCGTGCCAAAAACCAATTTGTCAAAAGTTAGATTTCTCAGTGAATATATAAAGTAGGATAATTGAACTATTATACACCACAAAAAATATGCTATAATAACATATTTTAATAGCGATAGCTTGAACTTGAATGTAAGGAAGTAGATTGATTGATGTAGGAAAATTTGTGATATGACACTTTCAGATCGTTTTTTTACAAACATTGTTGATAAACTATAACTTATTATACATCATTAAAAGCGTGGTACTTAAAGCATATTTTTATATGGCTAAGAAAGTTAGCCTTTACAGTCCATTTTTGAAAGCCCCCCTTTTTCAGTTTTAAAAATTCGAATTGAGTTTTCGTATTTACCGCTGTCTCCCGACTAGGAGATACGACTACTATAACGTTCCTTGATCGGTATACTCACAGGATTTAAAATAACATTTTGCCCCAATTTTCACCAATTTGACTTAGAGGCAAAAAAGTGTACTGTGGGAAAAAGGGGAAAAATCATGAAAGTAGATTTTTTGGACAATTTGGTTTAAATGGTAGCAAATATCCTAGGTTTTATTCACTTGATGACCTTAACTTTAGTATTGATTGTTTTATTTTAATAAAACTTAATTATTTTTGCAGTGGGAAACATGGTTAACTGAATTTATGAAGGTACCTATTTTATAATTATTTTAGCTGTAAATTGAGAATAACCGCATTATTTGATAATAGCTATCACCTTATCAAAGAAAGAAACGAAATATTGCGGTTGCCGAACCGGAAACCGCAAAGAAATAAATAAGTTATCAATTTCCAATGGAATATATTTCGAGGAACGTGTGCCAGAAACCGCAATGAAAATCTGTACTGTCGTGTGCAAATATGTTATCAATTACTGTCACTATAAAAAGGGATTCAGGTTCCAACTACAAACATTTAAACTGTTTTGCTAGTTTCGTGGAAACAAGTGTATTAAAAAAACTAAAATGTGTGAATTCATTGTATCAAAACGCGAATTATGTTCTTTTTTATTCGAGAAAGATGCCACTTCGGAAAATCTTCTTAAGTATTTGGAAGAAAACTATAACTTAACACCAACTAAACGCCAAAAAGTTGTCGAAAACATACAACAAAATATCTTACAAAAATTCCGTGATCGTTGGTCGAAAGCTAAAAGAACCAAATCTCGATTTTTGGAACAAAACGCTTCGTGGTTAGATAGCGAGTTCAAAATTGTGTTCGATGATGAAGAATCGTGTCCCACACCAGGAACATCTACGGGTCGTGGTCGACCATCAAAAACATATGAAGACCTGTCAGACAGAAGCAAGAAACGAAAGAACATGGAATTAGTGCAAGAATATGGACTCGAATTTATACAGAACGCGGATGTACAGAGACTTCGATCACAAGGGGAATCAGAGGAAGCTTCCCTCGTAGCTATGCTAAGGCCATTAAGCAGAGATGAGAAGAAAACGATAAGAAGGCAAATACTCCATGAAACACCAACCGTATTCTATTCATGAAGCCTTAAGTTTATACATTGATTTAAATTTAACTAAGACGCAATACGCATATTTAAGATCTGTTCTTGCTGAAAAGAATTGCCCTGTTTTTCCATCATACAATCTGTTGAAGAATGCAAAACTATCTTGCTACCCACTTGTAAGTAGTATTGAGATAACTGATATCGGTGCCAAAGTAAAATTACAGGATTTATTACATCATACTGTGGCTCGTATTTTGAAGATTGAATCTACGTATAAACCTGGATTACAAAGTATGAAACTATATACTAAATGGGGATGTGACGGCTCTTCAGAGCGAATATAAACAAAGATTATAAGGAGAAAGTGAATTAATATCAGACGCTAACTTATTCATAGCTTCGTTAGTTCCAATAAAACTAATTAACTTGAGCTCTAATGAAATTATATGGGAAAATAAAACATGCTCATCTCCGAGGTATTGTCGACATATTTTAATGGAATTTTCAAAAGAAACTCCAGAGAAAACTAGAGCTATTATTAATGATATAAAATCACAAATAGGAAGTTTACAAACTTCCAAGATTAGACAAAATGATGAAATGATTGAAATAAATCATGAATTGTTTTTGACAATGATTGATGGAAAAGTAGCTCAAGTATTAACTGATACTAGTTCTGGAGCAGTGTGTGCTATATGTGGTGCTAGACCAACAGAAATGAACGATTTAAGTAAGGTTGCATCCAAGCCTGAAAATCAAGATGCCTATCAGTATGGCTTGTCAACACTGCATGCGTGGATTCGATGCATGGATTAATATTACACATATCTTACAATCTGCCATTTCAAAAATGGTCGGCAACAACACCGGAAAACAAGAGACTCAAAGAGGAGAAAAAAAGATATGTACAAAGGCAGATTAGGAATCAAATAACATATCATAACAACCCAAATGACTCCTATTGCAGTTTTTTTACCAAATTCACCAATGCATTCAATTCTATATTCACATCCAAATCGACCTTGGTCTCAGAAAAACTTAACTTTAGTGAGTGGGCAACAGTGGGTATACGTAGACAAAAATTGTATGAACTGTATAGTGAAAAACAATACAATTTTAGCCTGGAGTTCAAAGACAAAGTAAAAATATTTAGAAAAGTTTGTCAAGTAGCAAAATCAAATTATATTAGTTCAAAAATTAGAAACAGTGAAAATGTAATAAAATCAACGTGGAAAATAATAAACAGTGGGACTGGAAAGGTAAACCTACATTAATGATTACAATTTAAAGATTAATGATTGCTCCGTCAAAAATGACTGAAAACTTTTTTACTGACATTCCAATCTCTACTACAAAGTGTCTGAACTCTTCTCAATTAATCGCTGAGTCTTTACTAAAAGAAAATGTACCTGCATGCGAAAATAAATTTAACTTCCATCATGTCGATGAAAAAGATATTAAAAAAGCATTTAAACTTTTAAATATAAAGAAAACTGCAGATCTCTGGGGCATTTCCGTTAGAATTATTAAACCATTGATTGATACTATTGCACCAGATCTAGCTTTTATTTTCAATGAATCTATTGATTGTGGCGTTTTTCCTGATCTGATGAAACATAGTAAGATAATCCCACTATTTAAATCGGGTAGTAGGTCTGACCCCACTAACTTTAGACCAATATCAGTACTGCCTACATTCAGCAAAGTTTTTGAAAAACTTATTTTACATCAATTGCTTAGGCATTTCAATGGCAATGACCTGCTACATCATAAGCAATTCGGGTTTACTCACGGCAGGTCAACTACTGATGCCGGTGTAGAGTTGGTATCGCATATTTTTGATGCTTGGGAGAAGTCGCAAGATGCTTTAGGTGTTTTTTGCGACTTGTCAAAAGCATTCGACTGTGTACACCATGGAACATTAATCAGGAAACTACATCACTATGGAATAAATGACACCTCTTTGGATCTTCTTACTTCTTACTTGAGTGACAGGATACAAAGAGTTGACATTAATGGGAAACGGTCTTCGGGATCTGTAGTTACAATGGGTGTACCGCAGGGATCTATCCTTGGCCCTTTTCTATTTTTGGTTTATATTAACGACCTACCTGATCTCGTTAAAAATAATCACGAGATTGTATTGTTTGCTGATGATACTTCTTTAATTTTCAAGATTATTAGACAAAACACAAATTATGACGATGTAAACAATGCAATATCAAAAATAGTCCATTGGTTTAGTGTCAATAATCTTTTACTTAACGAAAACAAAACTAAATGTATTAGATTTATTCTACCAAATGTAAAACAAGTAAAGGCTGATATAAACGTAAAAGGAGAAACTTTAGACATTGTAGACAGTACCGTATTCTTAGGAATAACTTTAGACAGTAAACTTCAATGGGGCCCACACATAGATAAACTATCGAAGAGACTTAGTTCTGCAGCATATGCAGTCATAAAAATCCGTCATCTTGCAGACGTTGATACTTCTAGACTTGTCTATTTCAGCTACTTCCATAGTATTATGTCTTATGGCATATTACTGTGGGGGAACGCTGCAGATATTAATACCGTATTTGTGCTGCAGAAGAGGGCTGTTCGTGCTATCTATAACATGGGTCCTAGAGAATCCCTGCGTGATAAATTCAAAGAAATAAATATAATGACTGTACCATGTCAATATATTTATGAAAACTTATTGTACACTCATAGAAATATCGACCGATTCCCTAAAAATTGCGACATACATAATGTAAATACTAGAAATAAGAACAAACTCGCTTTGCCCAAAACTCGGCTGCACAAGATTAGTGTATCTTTTAAAGGGCAATGTATACGCTTCTACAACAAAACTCCGAGTGAGTTGCAAAAATTATCAATAAATAAATTCAAACAAACTATCAAACATATCCTTTGTAAAAAGGCTTATTACAAAATATCAGATTATCTAGAGGATAAAAAAGCATGGGACGACTTTTGCTCCAACTCGAAAACTAACAACCTAACAAGGTAAAGGTTTCTTGTTCGCTTCTTTACTTTACCTTAAAAAGATTGAAGTGAACAAAAAATCAAAGTGATCACTTTATTTCCCTGTTTTACTTATGTAATTTTAATTTTGTGACGTGTCCAAGGGTCCTGTAAGGTCTAAAGGAAATAAAGCACTTTGATATTTGATATTTGATATAGGTTTACACGTAGATAAGCCACGACAAGGATCAAGCAATAGTAATAATGGGAATACGGCTCGTCGATTTTTTCAGAACTACCACTGTAGTTCTGAAGTTACGGGAGTTGATGAGGAGATAATCAAAAGATTATACGTCATCTTGCAGACCTTAGCATCTGGACATGAAATTAACCCTCAAAAATTTGGTGAATACACTCAGAGTACTGCACAATTATACGTTAATAAATATAGGTGGTATTACATGCCCTCTTCTGTACACAAGATCTTAATCCACGGAGAGAATATAATCAAACATTTTGCTGTTTTACCAATTGGACAATTGTCTGAAGATGCTCAAGAGTCCCGAAATAAGGACTACAAAAAAAAATCGATTGGAGCATTCCAGAAAATGTTCTAGGTCAGCTACAAATGCGGACGTTTTTCATTCATTGCTATATACATCTGATCCATATATCTCTAGCCTAAGGAGACCAAGCGAAACTGTTCCGAAAGAACTCTGGCAGGAAGCTATAAATCTTTTAGATTTTTAACCAACCAAAACTTTCATTTAGTTTTTTTCGATTATTAGTTTTTATTTATATATATAACACTACTTCTATTATAGTAATTATTTTTATTAGTTTCCAATTTATCTTTTGTAATAGGTTTTTTATTACTTGTTACACAAAATATGTAAGTTTTAATTTAACGTAAAAAAAAATCCATAATTTTTTTTTATGTTTAAGTATTATTTTATATTATGTCAATGTAGAATTTTATTTTAATTATGTCCATTTGATTAGTTAAAATCCGAGAGAACCAAACAAACGTATTTTTTAAAGTTTGGTGGCATTTTTTTTGTATAGATATTTTTTTATAAAGGATTTTTATTTCTTTATTTTTATTTAATTTGTAGTCCATATATCAAAAATTATAATTGCGAAAGATTCATAAAGATATTTTAAAAACTGAGAAAGTTACAGATTTTTGACATGATAATTACGCTCCTGACTAGTCCTGACACCATAGTGCGCCGCCGCGCCGGCTTTTAAAAAATATCTTTGACGTGCATTAGGAATTTGGGAGACTGGACTTAAAGACAAAAAATCGATTTTTTAAACTGAATAGCCTGTAATAATTTTGTTTTAGAGAAGCATCATGGTGTAAAAACTGGTAGGTATATTTGTTCAGACAGGCAGGGTCAAATTCGCATGCATTCGCTGCTGAAGACCGAAATCCGAGCCGACAGCATAAGTGACACATGCTATCTATTTGCATATAAACTTTCCTTGACGCAGTTACTGTAGAATAAAGCCATTGAATTATTTTGCGAAGCAGTTGCAATGTCAAGGGGTTGATTCATTCTTAGGGTCGACTTGCCTAGGTAGGTAAGTATTGGGGGGTGACAATCTTACAGCTTTGTTCTTTGTTTTTTCTCTGTCTTGTATGTAGTAGTACACATATTACCTATTCACACTCATAAATTCTCATTATATCCATAGGTTTGCTGTAAGAAAACTCTTTTAGGGTTAAGCTCGCCTTTGCACATGTCCATAATAGTTGTTATTATTAAGTGTGATCTCATTTGTGTGCACAATAAAGAATTTAAGAATTTGTTTTACAGGGTGAGTTCGTTTCGATCTGAGTGTCTCGCATACCGAAACAGTTTTCTAAACTAGTTTCGTTCATTTGCCCGCGCCTTCGCCCGCGTTTAATCTGGATAAAAAATAGCCTATATGTTGTTCCAGGTCCCAAACTATACCTATACCAAATTTCAGCCCATTCAGTTCAGTAGTTTTTCCGTGAAATAGTAAAGTAAAAGTAAAGTAAAAATTGTTTTATTGACATATTATTGTTTCACAGACAGTAGTGAGTCCATAGGCTCCTGAACTAGTTTAAAACTGTGTTTCAGGAGCCAATAGGAACAAACATCCATACTTACAAACTTTGACATTTATAATAGGTACGATCGTGTTAAATGCTCACTAAGAGTTTTATAATGTATTTCTTAAAAACGTTGCTACATTAGATTTTGAACACAATTTAATATTAGAGGAAATAATATCTATATAACTTAATTGTTTAGAAAAAAAATCGTCTATGAATTCCGGAGAAATATATAAAAAAAACCTCCAAACCGCCGAACATAGAACCTTTTCCTTGCCCTTTTCGAAGTCGGTTAAAATGGACTTCAGCCTTTTATCTTTCGCTGATCATCTTTAAGTATGAGCGATCAGGCAAATTACTTTTCCGCTAGTTTTGTTCCTTTTAGAAACCAAAAATAATTAAAAACAACAAAATAAATTATCTCGCGCCAACCCGAAACAAACAACCTTAATATGAGCTTGTATATACAGGTAGGAAACTTATCCCAGTATCCCAAGTATTATACATACATCTTATGTTACCTTTATCTAATACATATCACATCCAAATCCATTGTTAGTCTCCAGACCATCGTGTAACTGTAGTACCACAGTTACTCGTAGGTGCGAGCGAGACGGGTAGATATGGTATTGTGAGTGAGGGAGAGAGCGATGCTATCAATTTGTGCATGAGCAAGTGGAGTGTGAAGCTTGCTAGGGTTGGCAAGTAGACAATCTGGGTCTCTTCAAGACAAGAGTGAAGAGGTGTCTTCTAGACCTTCGTGATACACCGTCGGCCACATCGTCACGTTCCATCAGGTGAGATTGTGGTCAAATGGAGGACTACCGATTATAAAAAAAATAAGATAATTAAACACGACATCAGGTCAGAATTTATATTATGTATATTTTCGATTAAAAAAGGAAAATTAAATCAAATAATAGAAACAAATTAGAACTAGTATTTACAATTGAAACAATTGAGCTAAATGCAGACTGATGTAAACAATCTACAGTATTCAGTATTCTCAATTTGTAAAATAATTATGAATTGTATTTTTAAATTACTTTAGGGATTTGGGAGGATTTAGCACGGCTACATCATTAGCCCATGCAAGTGTAGGTTATGCTGGACTTGGTTCTCCCGGAAACCGTCGGTGGTCTCCCTTAGGTAATCATCGACTTAGCGCCCTTTCTGGCGGAAGACCAGCGTTGGTTGCTAGCTTGCCAGAAACCAACTCATGCTGAGGCAGAGGCCATTTTGTGTTTCCGGCTTAGATTTCGACCAATTTGGCGCAGTGGACGAAAGTCCGCCTGCGACACAAAAGGATGTGCGTTCCAATTACGCCTTGGGACAAATGTTTGTACGAACTGCAAATATTTGTTGGTCTACCAGTACACATAATTGCATGCTGAGCCGGTTCCTAATTTATGGCTACAACCCACAATATACCTACCTAATGTATTAGTTGTAAGTTCTTGTTAACTGTGTGATTGGTTGTCGTTAAATATAAATTTATTTTCATTCTTTCTTTTTATTAAAGGACATTTAAAGATAGAACTTGTGTCTGCTTTTACCCCAAACGTGCCACCCCTGGGCCTAATCGTGCATGACGCATCAACGGGCACGGCACGAGGCACGCACGCCGCACGTCGCTTCCTGCACTTGTAAGGTGTCCTGTATAATCCGAGTCTGGCCAGAACAGGGAACAGGAGGGTAATTCTGGCAATATATCTACTTGAAAAATATGGCGAAAGAAAACTGTCAAAATATCGAGTCATATGACATGCAAGCGTATTCTCAAAATCTGCAATTCAATATTTATCGAGGGTTTTTCTTTGATGAGTTGCTCGATAATTCGCACGAGAATGCAGTTATTGGTCGCACGAGAACGCGTGATACTTTCCGAGTGATACTCATTAAGACGGGATAAAAATCATCATCATCATCAGCCCATACACGTCCACTGCTGGACATAGGCCTCCCCCGTACGACGCCACAAATAGCGGTCCTGAGCCGCCTCCATCCATCAACTCCCTGCGACCGCTACGATGTCGTCGGTCCATCGAGTGGATGGTCTCCCATGTAGGGGGGGATTTGCCATAATCACCACGCTTGGCAGGCGGATTGGTGATCGCAGTGTTGGTGTTTAAAACTACTCAGAAGGAAGCTGCTGCCCTTCCTCTGGTAGGTTCCCTTAGTCGGCTTTTACGACATCCACGGGTTGAGTTGGAGGGGTCGATATTCGTACGCCTCGACCCCATGGCTTAATGGCTGGGATAAAAATATGTATCTAGTGATAAATATCGAGTACCGCCAAAAACTGCATTCTCGTGCGACTTATTGAGCAACTTGTAAATAGATTGTTTGCAACAGTCTGCAGTTAGCTCAATTGTTTCAATTGTAAATACTAGTTTAATTTCTTTATATTATTTGATTGTTATTTTCTTTGTCAATAAAGGTACTTGTAAATTGATCGACCTGTAATAACTATTTACCAATAAATTGATTATTCTGATATTCAACTCATCAAAGAAAAACGCTCGATAAATATCTAATTGCAGATTTTCTAGTAAACGCTTGTTTATCACTCGATATTTTGACAGTTCTTGCCACATTTATCAAGTAAATATACTGCCAGAATTGTCCTCCAGGAGCCAGGGAGCTTTAGGCGAGAATAGGGCTTCAGGTCATTGTTTTTGGGGATTCCACACGACCTTAATCGTATAGGTAACCCTAATCTAAGCCTGTTAGATTGTTGAAGGAGTTTCGTCAATGGTTACTTTTGGTTACATTTGGATCCCTTGAATCTCAAATCAATCCAAAATGACGGAGTTGAGTATGAGGAAATATACAAATACTTTATTGTGCACAATTTTTATTTAAGGTTGCTTAAAATTATAAGTAACTGTAAAAGTATCTTCGTTAAAAGGAAGGTTTTACGTTAGTAAAACCTCCCTGGTGAGGTATTGTAGGCCCTTAACAGTAGTTACCCCGTACAATACCTCACCAGGGAGGTTTTCAAACTAAGTCAAATAGCTAACACCACAGCCTTACTAACGGCATATTACGGACACACTGCATCTTTATTAAGGTATGGAGTTATATTCTGGGGTAACTCAACAAATAAAAAACAAGTATTTAAAGCACAAAAGCGATGTGTTAGAGCAATGTTCGGTTTAAGACAGACCGACACGTGCAAAGGTATTTTCAAACAGTGGAAAATCCTAACTCTACCTTCCCTATATGTATACGAAGTTGCAATTTTTACAAAAACCAATCTTGATCGGTTTGATCCGTGCCCACTTGGCAGTCGCAGAGAGGGTACACTACGCCACCATTCATGCAAAACCGCCTTACTCAGGAATAGTGTGTTCTGCATGGCCCCGATTATCTACAACAAGGTCCCTTTGTCAATACGCTCCGAGAGTAATTTGAACGCATTTAAAAACAAATTGCTTAAGCTATTAGAGGAAAAAGTTTACTGTACCATTGATGAATTCTTAAATGACAAATTTTAAGCTTAAACATCGAATAATCTTTATTCTTTTATGTGACATCCATGCCTATACTTAACTACTATAATTTTAAGTTTTTTTGTACTGACTCTATATGACATTTTTTTACTGAATAAGAAAATAATATTTTTTGTATGTGACTTATCCATTTAACTTCTCCAAATTAATGTTGTAAGCCTGACCATTGGCAAACTAGAGATGCAAATTAAATAATATATAAGACCAATGTAATGTTACCACCTAGTTATACAACAATAAATTCATTTATCATTTATCATTTATCACCATTGTGTGAAAAGGATAGGCTTGGGATTTCGCGTTCATGTGAGCGGGACAGAGTAGAACGTTATAACCGCAAAAATAATGTTTTTGTTTTTTTTTACGGTAAAAATAATAGTAATTTTGAAAACACACACCTTCTGCTTTATACTCTGATTGTTTACTGTACAAAGTATCAAGGCTTATTTTAACGTATCTATTGAAAAGCGACGGTTTAAAGTACAGCTTAGAGTGAACTTTGGATTTTTTTTTCTATCGAGAAAATTTCATGTAATCGTGTTTTCGAAACACTAGTGGTCTAGCATCAATCCTGAACTATAACATATTAAAATCTCAGAGTAAATGCTTCAGAATTGTGGAAGATATGATCGTTGAAAATAACTGATTTCAGATAGTATCAACTCTTAAATTCTCAAAAGGTAACTTGGTCAGAGTCTGACCTCGTCACGACCTTCGCAGTCGAGACGATCAATTGATTTCCGCTTTCCCGGCTGCGCGGGCGCTGGTGTTGTTGTTTCATTGCCTGACTTATTCCGACGGGATTTCAAGTTGATTGGTTCTTCTAGCTGTTTAATTCTACAATACATTTATTTTTATTTCCACTTACTTAATATATATTATATAATACACATATATATTATATAATAGAAATAGCAGCAGTTCGAAAAAGTTCAATTCTTATAATTAAAATAAAAAAGAAAATAATGTGATATTTTTTATTATCTCGCTTCGTTAAGTAGACTAAAGTAAAGAAGCGACGAAGAAACCTTTAGCCTGTTCGCTTTCTTCTTACTCTGACGCTTTCTTCTTCATCGACTCATACATCCGCAGCCGAAAACCCAAGGAAAATATTGAAATAATTACGCTTGGCAGAAGGATAGATGGCTGCAGTCAACGTGTTAAATAATACACGGGAGGAAGCTGCGGCCCTTCCTCTCCAGCATATTAAATAAATAAATAAAGTATTAAGCCATAAATAAATAATGTTCGACAATCCACACAGCATCATCTAGCCCCAAACTAAGCAGAGCTTGTGTTATGGGTGCCTACTAGATGACTGATATTATACTTAATACATATATATTTCTCATTATACATAAAAAATACCCAGAACACCCGAGCCAAATATTTGCGGATCGTACAAACATTTGTTCAAAGGCACGCAACCTCCTCCGTCGCAGGTGGTCCTTCGCCTCCGCGCCACATCGGTCTTCATTGCTCTTTTAATATACTTTGCTTTACATAGGTACATAGTTTTCCCGTTGGTCCCCACTGGGGACAACGTGTGGGGACGAGCGGGAATAACCCGTTCGCGCTATCGGATATTGTCGTATCTATCGATCGACAAGCATGACATGTGAAAAGCTCTTTCGATGTCGTTGCTGTGAACAAACGATTTCGATCAAGTTACTTTAACCGTAGTTTTAAGCTAGGTGACTATACACTTGGGAATTGCTTAAAAATTCGCTTTGTACGCTAAGAACAATCTTATATCTAGGTAATTCTAGAAGAAATTTCTGATTGTATCTGTATAAAAAAGGAGTACCTACAACCTATGCTAATTAACATTGGGTGTTTTTACACGGGTTAGCTTAGAATAAAACTTTTATTCTAAGTTAACCATGCGAACTAAAACACCAAGTTGTACTTACGAGAAACATACCATAGAAACAGCACAAAAGCCTTTATCAGTTACATAACCAACATTTACGCCTGACCTTGACTCTTCAAGTGTAAAATAACATATTTCCGCTTGTATTTACTCACTTGTGAGTTCTGCAAACAGTTTTTTTGGAGTGGAAAAACCAATATCACGATGTATAAACAATCCCTTTATGTACTTTTACTTACCGCACGAAGACTCGGAAAAACGTTAGGTAGGTACCTAAATAACCAATTTTCTTACCGGCTAAGCAGAACTTGTTTATTTTTATTTTTTAGTCTATACCTTTGATCTAGACTTTTGTTTAACCACAATCTGATGGAAAGTGACGATGTGGCGGACGGTGTATCACGAAGGTCTAGAAGACACCTGTTCACTCTTGTCTTGAAGAGACTCAGATTGTAATTGGCAGGAAAACAGAAGCAGGCAGCGGGTTCCATTGCTCAGCGGTGCGAATGATGAAGGTGGTAGAAAACCGCTTAGTACGAGTGGATGGTATATCCACCAGATAAGGATGGTATTGTGCCGTCCATCTGCTTGTCCTGGAGTGGAAGGGAGACGCTATTGGTACTAGATGACTGATATGTCTACTTAGTACATTACATCCATAGATTTATTTTTGATACATAAAAAATATCCAGAACACCATGACCAAATATCTAAAGATCTAAAAAAAATTGTCCCGAGGCGGGAATCTAACCCGAAACCTTCTGCGTCGCAGACGGACCTTCGTCCGCAGCGCCACCCAGGTCGTATGAGTCATGATCCAAGAAAATAAGATCTGCTGCTCCGGGTGGCCGGTGGCTCTTGTGACGTCGCTGTCCAGTTGTAAAGTGGCAACTGGACAGCGACGTCACAAGAGCAACTCCCGGAGGAGCAGACCAGGTCAAAATTTAGAAGTTGGGAAACAAATGTTCAATTACAAAAAACAAAGGTTCAATAAAAAAATTACAATCATCAATTATTAGTCAAAATAGCGTTAGTTAAACTGCACTAGTCAATGTGACAAATAAAATCAGGATACAGAAAGCAAATAAATTGGTAAATACAAAACCACATAGTTTTATTAGATTCATGATTCATACAGGTAATACAAGGAGGTCGGCGAGTTACGATTTTACGCTATCTGAAAACAGATTCGTCGTCTCATTTGCCGATGGCGATGATGACGTCACAAAAGCCACCCCACGTGACCATCATGTCTCGGAAGAGCATACCTTATTTTCTTATACCATGGTATGAATGAAGACATGAACCAGCTTTAGGTATATATTCTCTAGAATCAGGCGCTATTTCCAGCCCATCCACGAAACAATGGCTCCCACCGGTGCTTGAACAATGACTTATTTGTCAAAGCACTTTTGTTGCGCGCCATTTTGACGTGTAAACGGCCGGGTGTGAGAATTTACCTGGCATTTGAGACGACACATCAATCGATTAGTAAACGTTAGTATTATATTCTCTGCCTACACGTACACTCCACACCTAGGGTTACCAACATTTTTACGGGGGAATACAGTATTTTTCAAAATCCTACTAATATTATAAATGTCAAAGTTTGTAAGGATGGATGTACCTATAGATATTTGTTAGTATTTCACGCAAAAACTACAGAACCAATTAGGCTGAAATTTGGTATGGGTATAGTTTGGGACCTGGAATAAAATACCTATAGGCTATTTTTTACCCCGATAAAACGCGGGCGAAGGCGCGAGCAGCAGCTAGTAAGTTATAAAAAATATAAGACACTTCAACAAAACATAGTATTAGTAGGCAAAAGCGAAATTAAACAAATATATTAATTATTTGCTTTTATTATAACTATACCTATTTAGTGTTATCGTTTCTATATGTACCTATGAACCTCATGTAAGAATGTTCTGAATAAATGTTTTTTTTCTTATTTTTTTTTTGTTTCATGGCACTTCTAGCTATTTTTATAAATTTTTTGTCCAATATGAAAGTGTCATCATCGACTTACAATTTTGCCCCCGCGCCTGCTCGCCGGTGTCGGAAAAAGTCAAGCTGCCGCCTAGCCTGGGAGATTTCATCGAAAACGCTGCCTTTCCACCCTATAATGCTCTTCTACTCGTGCGAAGCCATGGCGGGTTGCTAGTAGTAGATAAAATAAAATGAATCTAAAAATCTGAACAATTGCATAGCAACTATGTAGGTACTATAATCTGGCGTGGCGCGATGCAACGCGAAACGGAATGCGAGGCAATCCACTCGATGGACTGACGACATTGTAGCGGTCGCAGGGAGTCGATGGATAAAGGAGCTCATGACCGCTATTTGTGGCGTCGTATGGGGAGGCCTATGTCCAGCTGTGGATGTGTATGGGCTGATACCTGGCGTGGTTACACGATAAATAAAAAAACATATTCTGCGCAATTTTTACAACGGTTAAATACCTACTGTAAAAGGATAAATAAAAAATCCGCTTACAAAGTTCAAAGGAAACATTATTTTCAAATGTTTTTTGCAAATCAACGAACCATGTTAGTTTTTGCTGGTCGTCGACTTGAAGGTTGTTGATGATACGTCAATCATCAACCGTGAAGTCCATCTTAGATTATCACGTTGGTTTCTTATCTACCTAACGAATATTAATTAATTTAATGACAAAGAAAATAAAAATCAAATAATATAAACAAATTAAACTAGTATTTACAATTGAAACAATAGAGCTAACTGCAGACTGTTGCAAACAATCTACAGATAGCTCAACTGGTTCATATCTAGATCATAGATAATATTATAAGAAAAAAGGTATATAATAATTCAATTCAATTCATTAACAATAAAAATATGAAAGATGAGCTGCTGCCCGCGCCTTGGCCAGCGTTTTATCGGGATAAAAAATTGCCTATATGTTATTCCAGGTCCCAAACTATACGCATACCAAATTTCAGCCTCATCGGTTCAGTAGTTTTTGCGTGAAAGAGTAACAAATGAAAATGAAATGAAAAATAATTTATTTGTGCAATGAGACTTACAACAATTTAAATAAAATAAAAATACTTATAATTGTAAGCCCGAATTCACAAAATGGCTTCTGCCTCAGCATGGGCAGATTGCTAGCAAGCTAGTAATCAACGCTGGTCTTCCGTCAGAGCCATGTTGCTGACCATACGGACAATCTGTCTATAAAATACAATTGTAACAAGATCCATACATACATACAAACTTTGAAATTTATAATATTAGTAGGATTTATCTAGATAAAGATTTATAAAGAATATTCAGTCACTTTTACAGGCTAAGAATTCCTCCTAGCTGCAGTGCTGTCAAGGTTTAGCAAGGTTACGTATGAAAACTACGTAAGTCCGAATCTACGAACAATAGGTTATCTACGAATTATGACTATTGCCCATTGTTTTCATAACCAAGAGATTCCTCTACATATGCTTAGATTAACAAAACCTCCGTGCTGAATGACGTCAATGGGTTTTCTTGTGGCAGAAATAATATGGCGTGTTTTAAAAAACGATAAGATACTGTGTCGAAATAAATGTTCTTTCTATTCTATTCTATTCTATTCTATTCTATTCTATAAAGTGACTTCAAATTCCTTTATACACTTATTTTAAGTTTTGCGGGATAAATACTAATCCAGTGAGGATAAATATTTTATGGGACCCCTCGGGATCATTTTCTATAAAATAGTGAACGAATTTTCAAAATCTGTCCATAATTGGCGGAGATGTCACGTAACATACATAAAAAAAAACATACAGACGACAACCTCCTCCGTTTGAAGTCGGTTGCAAATAATCTGAAAGAGATTTTTAAGAGGTTAATATATAATAGAAACTTAATAAATAAAAAGTACAACGACATTCTCAGTGATGTTAATTAATTTGTGCTAGGTACTCTTAAAGTACCAAATTTCAATGTACCTACCAAACATAATGTTATAGAAGAGCGGGGTTCTCTAACACAAGCATAATCATGCTTACCCCATTGACTGCCACGCCAAAAACGCATTTCCGTGTTCTCTACGCCAAAGCACAAAGTGAACAAAAGACATTCTAAACGTCGTTGGCGTAATCAGGTGATTTGTCATGTATATGAATGACGTAATGAAATACGGAATATACCGTAAATCCCTGTTTCCGATCACTCAATCCCGGTATTTTAAAGCTTTGGATTCGGTCCGGTATCCCGGTATTTTCGAGATTCGGGATCCCGGATTGCGACCCCTAATACCCCTAATAACCCATATTATTGTAACGAATATACTAATTAACAGAAATAAATATATTTATATTTTTATTAACCAACAGGGTCGACAGGTATTTGTTTATATATTATTCCTAACTAATTATAAATGCGAAATTGTGTTTGTTTGATTGTCCTTCCTTCACGCCCTAACTAAGCAACCAATCGACTTGATTTTTGGCATAGAGTTAGTAGAAATGATGGATATCGAGAGTAACACAGGCTACTTTTTGTCCTGGTAAAACGTTAAATTCCTGGATTAATTGATTAATACCTTTTTATCCCCCTAGAAATACAAGAGTAGACAGGTGTCTTCTAGACCTTCGTGATACAACGTCGGACACATCATCACTTTCCATCAGGTGAGATTGTGGTCAAACGAAGGTCGATATATCAATATAAAAAAAGAAAAGAAAAAAAAAGAATTTAACGCGCGTGAAACCGTTACTTTATAAAAAAAATATTGCCCTATCATTTTGAGAAACTTCAAAGAGGATTGAATTTTCTAAATGATGTGCGGTATCATGTGACAGATATTGGAGCGGCATCAAATGAAACTGCTACATTAAAAAAAAAAACAGTCTGGTGAAAATCGGATTAGCCGGTTTCTTGTTATGATGGGTTTACAACAATATTGGCAGGCATTTTCAAATCTTTGTATGTATATTGACTTTTTTAACCGACGTCGAAAATAGGAGGAGCTTCTATATTTTATGTTGTTCGGCTGTATATGTTTTGTTTTATGTACATAAAACATATGTTCGTTGATATCCACGTCAATTACGGACCAATTTTAAAAAGTCTTTCACTATTATATTGAGTTTGATCTCGAAATGGCCTAGTAAAAATTGTATTCTCGAGAATTATAATTTAAAGATAAAATCCCGCAAAACTTAAAAACAAAGTAACATGAAGTAATTCTTAACCTGTTTTAGTTTTTCCAACCAAACATACAAATTATTACTTTTTGATAAACAGCCAAATTATTAACTAATTTAACTATGCATTTAATTTTATTCTAAAGCAGTTAAATTGCCCACGAAACTAAGTTACTTATTATATACTAACGTTTTAAAGATTTTCCCGTCTTGTTCAAAGTTGTTTTTCAACAAAGACAGAATAGGTGGTGTTTTTCCATTTTTACTTCCGTTGTTGATTTTATTTCTGGGAATTTTTTTACCGGACGAGTGAAAGAAAGAAAGAAAGAAGAAAGAAATTTATTTATTTGCCTTAAAACTACCACACAATACATACAATGACTTACGACTATTTAAACCTAAGTAGACACTTTAATTGCGCAGCAGAGTTAGGGCAAACATGACCTTCCCTCAGCATTGTGCTGGACGAACACTTGTGTGTCCACCCAGCGCTGGTTTTCAGTGAAGGCCATGGGCTTGGAACGTCACAACCGTCTAGAGTGGTGCGTCTGTAAAACTTAATAAACGATATTACAACTAATAACAATAAGTACCTATAGCAGAACAAACATAAAAGAAAAGTAAAACAACATTAAAGAAACCTATGGCAGTGATATATATTGCAATATCTGACCTCATGCTGCCCCCGTCGTAGTCCGGTCCAACCCGGTTCGCGGTTTTGTTCATTAGCAACGCAAATAAGGTAAAAGATGAAAATATGTATATGTGCTAAAATAAATTTCATAAAATTATATGTGAAACGCGTCTATTTAAAAGAAGAAAATAAAACCCAACAAGAATAACCAACTATAATAATATATATATATATATGTATATATATAACAATAATAATAAATGAGTAATCTAAAACTAATAGGTTAACTGTGCGTTAGTGCAAAAAACGTCGTACGTACATCTTAACATTCTCTACCTAGCATTATAATACAGATCTATCATTATCCATTAGATTCTCATCCTCTTTCTGGGCGTTTAGAAGAAAGCGTTTTAATTTGGAAGGAAGGGGATGGGGCAGATCCTATTTTCATTAATATAGAAGAATTAATTAAAATTGAAATTAAATTATTTATTTCAAAATTATTAAATATAATTATTTTAAAAATAATACAAAATAAGAAATTAATAGAAGCAATAGCTTGGGTTAAAAAATATTTTAGGTGCTCATAGACGCAGGTCTCTATTGTATGTAGGTATCTAATATACCTATCGGTATTTAGGTATCTTATGTTTTGTCATCATCATCAGCCCGTACACGTCCACTGCTGAACATAGGCCTCCCCCAAACGACGTCATAAATAGCGGTCCTGAGTCGCCTCCATCCAACGATTCCCTGCGACCGCGTCGATGTCGTCGGTCGATGTTATGTAGTGTATGGTACTTATATTTCCTTGGCAAAAGTTTGTTAAACATCAAAACCACTAAGGTCCAATTCCATAATTGCAATTGAACGCGGTCAATCTATGTATATCTGAGTATGCTTTGGAGGAATGCTCGAGGCACCCTCGGTCCAGTTTGAGTGGAGGATTAAATGAGGAATTGTCTAAAGATGGGTGTTAGTCCTTGGGAGGACTAAGTGTTTCCACTCCAAACGGCTCAACGGTTTTCTATTGTATTTATTTTGTTACGTATTTTCTTGTGCATTAGAAAAGGTTTTTTAAATATTCGTACATACATACATACATTCTTTTGTATGTACTCTGTTTTTGAAAACAATGGATACGCATACAAAGCCTCATGTGAGAAGGCGCTAACACAAACATATCTAAGTATAGGTATACCTACATAATAGGTACCTATCTGATCTATGTAAGACTATGAACCTACTTAAACTTACTCTGTTCTAGAATTCAAGATATGTTAAGGAAACAATATTTACAAAAAAATTATAAGAATAACAGAAAGCAATCACTAAAAACAAGAATAAAAACTCCAATAACGCATAATTTCCTCACGTGCAGCGAAAAAGGTACAAATTCTTGGCTCGAAAACGGATGAAAACAAATGAAATATACTGAAATAAAGCTGTCAAAAACAAAAACTTTTTCGAACTGCTCCGATGCGATGATACTGTCGCTGGTAGAAATATTTTCCACCAATATTTCTTAGGTTTTGTAACCTCTTTGTTTACAAAACAAATCTAGGATTCTTGTACCGAGTATACTTTAAACCTATCCGATGTACGTAAGTACAACGTACTTAAACGTAGGCAGTTAAGCATAGCTCTGTTGATAAGACTAGTTGAACCCGTCGACCTTGGCTGTATTCTACGTGTAAATAATTACATAGCAAAGTATTGTTTACTCGTTGACATAGATAGTAGGCGGTTTTCAACCGGTTTGTGTAAGATTTCTTAGTTTGATACCCGGTTATTGGATGGAAAATAGGGCATCTGTATCCCGAGTTTTTAAGGCTAAGTATAGTAATAATATGAAAAATAAGAGTTTTATAACTGTCGTAGAAATAGGTTATGTTAAAACTTTGGAAACTAACATGAATATTAACAATAATTAATATGTAAGTACTTATGAGTTATCACTTATCAGACACACAGCATGAGCAGATTGTGTGTCACACAATCTCATACTGTGCTATTCTTCTTGCGTCCTGTGTCCCCCCCGTCGGGGCAGAGGGCAGATAGTGTTTCGCCATTATGTTCAGTCAGAGGTTGCATGCTTTTCTTCACTCCGGGTGAGCCCCAACCCAACCAGTCCATTTGTCCACGTCCCCGCCGTCCACCCTGGGACCTTCTGTAGCGGCTCACTCGAGCTTTCGTCATCTTGAGCTAACGGACACAGGGCGAAAGGCAAGCTATCTGCGCCTTTAAACAGATTCTATGCCAGTAGGTAGGTACCCGTCCCTGAGCGTAGAACATGACCAAGGCCAGTGCAGGGACGCGGAACGTGTCAGGAACCTTGAACATGTCCTTCTACATAATTATAACTATCGAAGTTTTACAAACTCATAACATAACACAACCACACATAAAAAAAACAATTTTAACCCAGGGGTCTGATTCCGTTTTCTGTATGTTTTGAGGTCACTGAATCAAAATCCAAGGTCAGATTGATCTCAACAGATCAGGGTTTCGACATACCTCAAAAAAAAAATTCCGATAATCAACGCTGTTTAGCCCTTGTATAACGTTGTTGCTCAAACTTCAAACCAAAAACGAATCAGTTAATTCAAATATAATATATCCACTAACCCTGTAATCCCGTAACCCTATAACCCCCTACCTACTATAATTAACTATATTTTCTTAGTATCGGACTAAGAAAATAAATCATCAAAGTCAATCTGCATTGTTACAAAACAAAACCCTTTAACCACTTTAACCCTATAACCATCTATTCTAAAATGGAGTCATACCATTACCATTACCCTATATTCCTTATATCAGCGGACAGCGTTGATTATTATCGGTTTTTTTAATGTTATGGCCAAATCCTGACGTGATGGGATTAACTAGATCTTGGATTCTGATTCAGCTACCCCAAAAACATACAGTACACGTAATCAGAACCCTGGGCCATTTTTTTTTGTGTGGCTGGGTAATGAAATAAATTTGATTAATTACGAACCCTATTAGTGTTGAAATAACAACAACGATTCATCCCTTAACAAGGGACTTCTTCAGGGTGAGTGCGGTTCTAGTCTATTTTGTTCTACTCTGTTATGATAATTTCTTCTAGTGTTAGTCTATTCTACAATTTAGTACAATTTTCTATTTCTTCTAGTCGAATTTATAGCATATAATCGTCGAAAGCAGTTTCGCCCATGCACGCATGCAGTCAATTCATTGGGCCATTCTCAATTAACACAAATGTTGATGTATCACGAACATTTGACTATGGACTATTTAACTATCTCTTATTATAATTTTTTTGCTCTTTCTGACATTCGATAAGACGATATGTAATTATGTTTTTCTTTCATTTATTTAACACGTTCGTGGGCAGAACGTCATTTAAGTGCATCATAAATGAATTTAAAATTTAAATTTTCGTAATCGGGCAACACCATGTATTATGATATAATAATATTTCGTTTTTTTTTTTTTTTTAAACTTTCGCGATTTGTTGACATAAGAGAAGATTATTTATCGGGTACGTAGGGTGGAAACGTAGGGGAAAATATAACAAAAGGTACGCGATAAATACCCGATAAATAATCTTTAATTATTTCGAAATTTTCAATGGTTCACTTTGGAAATTTGAAGAACAATCACTGGAGTACTTTGAGAATAATTTCAGCAACCTGTGGGCTAGGATGCAACTTATACGTTATAAATTTAAAATTGATCATATTTAATTCTTTGGAGAAGTTTGATAAAGATAATGATAAAATTTATTTATTTTTGTTTGAGAATTAATGTATGGGATTCTTATATTTTTATTGCAAAGGAATGGAGTACTTTAGGAACAACCCATTCCAAGTCCTTTCGGTAAATATGTGATGTGATACAACTTGAAATCACGTACATACGTCCTTTTCCATTCCAATGCTTATAGCTAGAACTTTAAGCCCCGTTTGATTTCAATACAAATTTTGGAATATAGGTACTCTGTAACACGGTCTGTCGTGTAATAGCGTTAATTTTATGAGGAAACTAGCTGCTGCCCGCGCCTTTGCCCGCGTTTTATCGGGATAAAAAATAGCATATATGTTATTCTAGGTTCAAAACTATACCCATACCAAATTTCAGCCTAATCGGTTCAGTAGTTTTTGCGTGAAAGAGTAACAAATATCCATACATCCATCCATACAAACTTTGACATTTATAATATTAGTAGGATAGGATAGGATCAACAGAATGTACATGGTCTGTATACTCAATTGTATAGACAAATTGTGTGTCAATCTAAGCAGTCCGGAAAAACGGCTTGCTCGCGCGAACGTGTTAACTAAACACCCGCCCGGCTTCGCGCGGATTGTAGAACAATTATCTCAAAGGGATTAGGCAGCGTTTTCGATGAAAGCTCCCAGGAGGCTTGACTTTTTCCGACACTTCTAACAATTATCGTTATGTTACAAACAATTTACACGAAACCTTGACAAATTATATAGACAGACATAAATCACTCTATATTGGTGAAAACTGCATACAAATCCGTTCAGTAGTTTTTGAGTTTATCGCGAATAGACAGACAGACAGACGCGGCTGAGGACTTTATTTTATAATATGTAGTGCTGTACATGATTGGTTAGAAAAACCGTTTAAATTATATTATTGAAAAAACCTTGCTCATGTGATGATGTCTCCCTGGCCGAATTTCGGCCACGTCGGCCAGTCTCAATGGAGACTAGACATGTGCGTAGGACATATAGTGCACAAGTGTGTGCGCCAACACAGCTGCACTCTCATTCCTTCACGCTCATAATCCAATGGAACGGCAGAATGACACAACCGGGGAGACGTCAGGCGCATGACCAACGGCTTAAAGGAAAGTTATCGTAGGATGTAGGTACGTACCTGTTACTACTAAATTACCGACAAAACGAAACATGCATGATAAACATTATTATGTCACGTCAAAAGAGAATTTCAATCACTTCAACTTGTTTACTGAGTTTTGAAGTTACTGACAAAGTTTGTTACGGTAATATTAGAGGGACAAAATATGGACGACAATAATTATAATTTAAACCTAGTGTTTAGTGAGAGAATTAGGCCGTAAACTTAACGATGTGACAGGAGACTCCCGCTCCGGGTCGTTCTTGGTGCAAAGGATTTCCATCGCTATTCAGCGAGGTAATGCTGCAAGCATTATGGGCACCTTTGCACCTTTTTTTTGCACCTTTTTGTTATTTAATTACTGATTTATTGTATATTCAATACATATATATAATACATATGTATGTGCAGGTATTATTCTTGTGACGTAATACATAGGTATTATTCTTGTGACGAAATTAAAAGAAATCGCTAATTAAATATCCCTAAAAAAATGTAACCTCTTCAAGTCTTAATATTTTCAAGTCAAGTGCCTGGAAGAAATCGTTCTCAGCGATAAGGTCGCCTTTTTTACTGTTTATTTTTATATTTGGATATAAGGTTTTTTTATTATTGATAATTTTAGTATCTACAATAAAGTACATATAATCATTCAATTTTACCTATTTACCAAAATCGCACAGACGTTTCGCCAGGCTTGCTGTTAAAATAGTTTTCGCAGCAAATCATTAATATTTACCTGTTCAGGGTGTTCTGGTCGTTTTTCTATGTATAATAAAAAATATCTATCTATGTAATATATTGTATTATGTATATCAGTTATCTAGTACCCATAACACAAGCTCTGCTTAGCTTGGGGCTAGATAATGCTGTGTGAATTGTCCAACATTATTTATTATTTATTTATTTATTTACCTAAGTTACTAATATTATACTTTGGTTAAGTTGGTTCCTATATAATAATAAAAATTGTTCTCATCGCGTAGATCAAAATGACTACTAATATTATTTCTACTAGGTACTTAATCATATACTTAATTGGAGTAAGCGGAAAAAATCCTTTTTATGCCAATTTTCAAAAACATCTAGCCAATTTTTTATGTAGGTACTACCAGAGGTACTACTATGTTATAAGTAGGTATAACTACGAATTTATATATGTATATATCACTTTTGGAATTTCAGCGTTTCTTAAGTTTGTGATAGCAAATATTTAATTTCTTGTCATAAAAGTAATTTACCCTACTTTGGCTACTGAAATGCAATGACGACGCTGATGATGATTTTTTTAAAAATAATGGTGACTCGAGGATCACTAAAATGGCATAACTTACCTTCATCCACCTGTCATGTCACGTAGGTATCAAACTCTTATCAAAACGTATTCAGCACTAATTACCGCCTTGACTCAGAAAAACAACAGATAACTCACGTTTTTCGTTTTTATAACGTAAACATCTCTGTTTTCCACATAACTGACTAATGAGGGTAGAAAGAATGCGGTCGACCCATATTTTATCGTAATTACTAACAAATTGCTTTTAAATACCTTTAATGACAAAATAGCTTACCTTCGATTATGGTATTCTTATCGACCTTATCGTGCCAGCCAACACCATGACAAAACTTCAACCTTGACCAAAAACACATAAAAACTCTCCACTACATTTTGATTCACGAAGGCACTGGCAGAAAAAACAGCCTACACATGCTAGAGTGACAAAAAAATAAAAGGTTCGGAATTCGAAATTTTGACAGCTCGGAAACTTCGGCGCGAAAAGAAACGTCAAGCGTTCGTCTTTCAACGCGTCGCGCGGTAAACTGAGTTTTTATTTCATACCGTTGCATGCTTAGACACTCCCTCGATGCGACCGCTATGTGCGATGTACAATGCTTGTTTAGTTCTAAATTTCTCAGAAAGTTTTCTATTCTAAGCCAGCAGTGGATTGAGAAGTCGTTTATTTTTTGTGGGTGTCTCAAAACATCAATCAAATCAGATCACACGCAAACGGTTCTGAATTGCGTCATTAAATCGTGTCTTTTGTCTTTTGTTAAAAGCAATGTGGTGTACCGGCGAAAAGGTGAGATTGTTGTTTGTTTGGAGGCCTAGCCATAAAATTCTTACCCCCTTATTCATAATAGTCTGCTAACTTAAAGCATTGCTAATTCTCACTCTGTCTTCTTCTATTAACATAAGTCAGAGTGAGAAACTGCTTAGCAGCTGTTTTAAGTTAGCAGAACATTATAAATAAGGGGGTTAGTATATGGGCCTAGCATTCATTGGGGTTGCCAGCTGAATGATGAAGGTTCCTTTTCTCAAGATCCAAACCATGCCTTTTCTTTAGGTTAAGCAGAATTTGGACACGTTAAATATAACATTATAAGATACTCGGTCCTAGAATCAAGAATATGTTTTGTAAACAAAAACATTAACAATAATGACAACAAGGTAAAAGGAAGGCAAAAACTAGAAACAAGAACAAAAACTTTACCAACTCATAATTGCTCACGCGCAGCTAAAGATGTTTTAGGTACATCGAATTCTAAAACGGACGAAAGAGAAATGAAATGTCAAAACCAGTCAAAACCAAACATTATGTTCGATCTACACTTGCGAGCTATAAACTGGAATCACTTCATCGCTGGTTTCTGCTGGCCATATTTTACAGTTTCCATGGAATAAACTGCAGATTGGTGTATACCATTTGATAAGAAATTTTGTTAGCTTTCGAATGGTATAAAAATTATTTAAATTTAATTAAGTTTCCTACCTTCATTTAGTGAATTATTACAATAGGTCGAAGTTGTGGATGTTTAAATTAATAAGAAGTAATATGAAAATATCAAATTTTTATTTAAAATCTTTGTTATTTCCCGGCTAATATTTTGTATTGCCCCCCCTGGCCCTAGTGACTGCTTGTAAACGGTTTTTCATTGACCTAATGAGTTTCCTGATGGAATCCTGTGGAATTTCCTGCCACTCTTCGATAAGAGCAGTTTTTAGGTCTCCTATTGACGCCGGAGCTGGAGATCTTCCTTGTACCCGCCTTTTCAGCACGTCCCACAGGTGTTCGATAGGGTTCATGTCAGGGCTGACGGCTGGCCAGTCTATTGTGGGAATCCCGACTTCTTCCAGGTACTGTCTAGTCGCACGAGCGGTGTGGCAGCGGGCATTGTCGTGCATTAGCAGGAAGTTTTCGCCAATAAACCCGGCGTAAGGGAGTACATGGCCCAGCAGAATGTCGTTGATATACCTTTCTGCGGTTAGTCCTCCTCCCCGACCTCCACCGGGTACGAATACCAGCTCCGTTTTAGCTTCAATTGAAATCCCCGCCCACATCATACAAGACCCACCCCCATATGCCACTGTTTCCGCTATACAGGATTGTGCGTATCGCTCTCCCGGTCTCCTGTAGACTCTCCGTCGACGGTCGCTGCCATGTAGGCACATCCTAGTCTCGTCGGCGAACAAAACTCGGCTCCATTGCTGTATATCCCAATCTAAGTGATCACGAGCAAACTGAAGTCGGGCTTGTCGGTGGGCTGTAGACAATTTGGGTCCCGTTGCTGGCCTTTTTGGGGTCAAGTTGGCTTCTTTGAGTCTTCGCCTCACAGTCCACTCGCTGACAGTTCTCCCTCGAACTTCTCCGAGCTCCCGCTGGACGTCAACGCCGGTTAGATGTCGAGTTCGGAGAGAAGTGCTGACAATAAATCGGTCATCTCTCGCCGAAGTGCATCGCTGTCGTCCAGATCCTGGTCTTCGGACTAAGTTTCCAGTCTCTCTAAACCTCTTGTATACTTTAGAGACACAGGACTGGCTCAGATGAAGCTGTCGAGCGATAGTACGCTGAGATAACCCTTGCTGGATTAGGGTGACGATTTGAGCGGCTTCTATTGGTGTGGTTTCCATTTTCTTGTAATTCCAGTATTTTGAGTGACGTGATATATTGGACTGATGACAAAATTGCATAAATTCCCAGTTTTTATAGGGATTCAGGAGTTTGAAAAAATTGATGTTTCGTTCCAAAAATTTATGTCTTTTTTTTTCACGTTCCATGACATATGATGAACATTTTTTTCGCTATGATATCGAAAGAGTTTGAAAGCTAATAAAATTATCTTTAAAATAATATACCACAACCTACAGTTTATTGCATGGAAACTGTAAAATATGGTCTGCAAAAACCAGCGATGAAGTGATTCCAGTTTATAGCTCGCAAGTGTATATTATTATGACATGTGATGTGATGTCATATGAGTAAGTTTATGAAAACAGTAAATTTGATTTCTAGTTTAAACACAATTTTTTTTTTGCTTTTTAAGCGATAAAACCCTTTATACCGATAACCTAGAATCAGGAAATTTAGCAAGGAACAAGGTCTTATAATTACGGAACCCTTGGCATGCGAGTCTTACTCGCACTTGATGTTTTTATTTCCCGTAAATCTCCCATGGGAATTTGATGTTTTATCAGGACAAAATGTAGCCTTTGTTACTCTCCATCCTTTCATCTAACTCTATGCCAAAATCAAGTCGATTGGTTGCTTAGTTAGGGCGTGAAGGAAGGACAAACAAACACAATTTCGCATTTCTATTATTAGTTAGGATTTGTTACCTTCACGCTTTGCCTTCGCGCTACCACTGAACAGATTGGGCTGAAATATGCATAGATGTAGTTATAGATAATAGGCGAACATAATAGGTGAGTTTTATCCTGGACAAACACGTGCAAAACCGCAGAAAGGAGCTAGTTACGAAATTAAAGTGACTGCTAAAGAGTTTTTGACAGGAGTAATGTAAAAATGAAAAACGGTTGTATCTCTTATATTTCTGTATTATCATTATTATTTTCGTAATGGGACAGAATAATTACAATTTTGTAGTGAAGTCGTATATTCGTTACCTATAAAGATTTAATTTAATTTTATTGAATCATGTCATAACATATAAGATATGAGGATTTTTTGATATGCATGTTAATATTTGGAATTACAATATGTATATATTTGACTTAAAACTGTTTTCAATCAAAAGTTTTAAAGATGTTCGCTTCGTGTTAGCGCTTGATTAATTTTGTTGTGGTTTTCAATTATTTCTGCGTTCCACAAGGAATAAAACAAGCCTAAAATAAATATGCCGCAAACCGAAAGCCTTCTATTTCACTTATGAAAAAACTGTCTTAGTGTTTTCGGAGCACTAGGGAATATAAATGATTTTGTATCAACGTAATTCCCAAATGCTCCATCCATGCTTGTTTTATACAAAAAGTTTTCAAAAAACATATAATAATATATAAATTATAGAAAGGGACTTTTAAAAAAACGTTCCGTTAGTACTATCTCTTTTAGAACATAGACTAAATAAAAACCACCAAAAAATAATCTGGCGCCAACACGAAACGAACAAAATTAAACAAAAAGATTTATCGAGTCAAATTACGGTAATTCCAATAATATTTTCCATAAATAGTCCAAACATTTGTGCGTGGCTTTGACATCTAGCAGTTAATCTAATTTAAAATAGTTTTAGCAAGTTTAAATTAACATAAACTTGTTATTAATTAATTTATAATCTAGAATCTAGATTAATGTACTACGTAATTAGGTACTAATATTTATAGGAATACTCTAATATCTTTGGCGAAGATCGAAATTTTATTTACAAATTCAAACTTATGATAAGATTTAAATTTTCATTGGCAATAGTTTTACCAAAATTTTTATAATTTCGGAAATAGTTACCTATAATTAAACAGTCTTGAAATAAATTTAAAAACGAACGTTAAATTTACTTACTAACTAAATAAAAATTATGTATGTACGACCTATTAACACGTTGACCGCCAAACCCAAAAACGTGTTTTTATGTTTTGGGCTTTGCTTTTTTTCCTAATTCGTCGAAAAACTTTTTCAGTTGCCGCGTGTATCGTTTTGAAAACACATCTTTATTCTTTGTTTTCTTCAATATTTCAATATAATAGAAGAAGCGCAAGTTTCAAATAAAGTACTGCCTGTGTTTTGTTGTTTCACAAAAAAAACACGCTGCCTTTGAAGGTGGTAGGTACTTTGAATTTCCGGAAGGATACACATGCCGCTCAACGTGTTAAATAAGAAATTTAACAAAGTTTTAAATTCTCAATATATTTTCTTTTACATCATCTAAGCAGGAATATTTCTTTTTCATAGAATACAATGGTAACAAGAAGACAATTCAATCGTTGCAAATCCTATATCAATGTCATTGATAGCTGCATAACATATATTTAAAAAAAACATCAACCAATTAAAAAACCGAGTTGAAAAAAAAAATTGTTTCCTGATCAACTTGATTTTTAATATCAATGATTAGTAGGTAAAACATTCAAACAAAACATTTTTTTTTTAACAATAGCGTCAACCAACCTTTTTCCAACATATCTACAAAACTCGAAACTTATATGCTTTTATTAAACGAAAAAACCAGAAAAATTTAAAACAACCGCATAGGTACGTTAAAATTATCTCTCCCCATCCCTTCTGAACACCCTATTGTACCTGAAAATCCGATTTTTATAATTCTCAATAGGTCCCCGACGAAGGAGTCTTGATACGGCCGCTCTAGTGATAGCGACTTTGTAGCTTTCTGGAGACAAGATGGCGGGCGTTTCCCGCGTTTTCAGCACATCCGGCAAGATGGAGGAGTCCGAAAGCATGGCATCGATATCACTCGTCAACATAGCGACTGAGTCTGCGCTTGTGTAGTTCGAAATTGGACTGCAGAGCGGAATTGCGTTTGACCATTTTCTGTTTCTGCAAGAGGAAATGAAATAAAACTTTACATTATTGAAAATATTTATGCTTTCGCAGTCATTTTGATTTACAACACACCATTTTTTTGGGATATTATTATACAATTTCTATCAATTTTAATAAAATCCTAGAAATAATGGCTTACGCACTCATCATCATCATCATCATATCAGCCCATACACGTCCACTGCTGGACATAGGCCTCGCCCATACGACGCCACAAATAACGGTCTTGAGCCCCTATCCATTGACTCCCTGCGACCGCTACGATGTTGCCGGTCCATCGAGTGGATGGTCTCCCATGTAGCGGGGGTTTTGCCATAATCACCACGCTTGGCAGGCGGATCGGTAATCGCAGTGTTGGTGTTGAAAAATACTCAGAAGGAAGCTGCTGCCCTTCCTCTGGTAGGTTCCCTTAGTCGGCTCTTACGACATCCACGGGTTGAGTTGGAGGGGTCGATATTCATACGCCAAATATCGGCTTACGCTCTATATTAACAAAAACCATAACACAATAGTAATCAGTAGGTATAACACAATAGTAATCAGTAGGTATAAAACAATGATAATGCAAAGCGTGCCAAAAAATAGACGAGATTATTTATTGGGACTAAAGGAAAATAAATCACAACAATCAAAGTGAATGTCTTAAGTTTATTTGACTTATGAGGACTTACTTCAAGCAACGCAGCATAGGAGCTCCTCTCAGTTTATACCCTGGCTCGCAGGTGAAGGTGACCGTCTCTCCAATTTTATAGTAGAACTTGACACTGGACATCCGCCCGGATATCGTGGTGCCCGGGTATGTGCAGGCTTGGGCACCTGGGTAAAAAGGACATTATTTTATAAAGAACTGTTATTGGACCGCTATTCGTGGCGTCGTTTGGGGGAGGCTTATGTTCAGCAGTGGACGTATACGGGCTGAAGATGATGATGATTGAAGTAAGTTAATGAGTATAGGCCGGTTGTGCAGCGTCTGCTCAGAGTTGCAATGGGACTGTAGAACGTTTCCAGGTCTCTTGATGTTCACTCTAAATGCAACCCTGAGTAGGAGTACAAGCAGGTGGTTTATCGCTCCACCTCCCGCTATCCTGGCATACGAGTATGGACAGGCCGTGCAAGGTGTGCTCAGGGTTGCATTAGAACTGGAGCACGTCTCCAGCAGTCTTGCTGTTCACTCTAAATGCAGCCCTAAGTATCCTTACAAGTAGGTGATTTATCCTTCCATCATGATCTTGCAACTACACCCGCTTCCACATCAGGCTTGTCAATTCAAATTAGAACTTGAAGTATACTTACAGGTAGGTGGTTTATCGCTCCACCTCCCGCTGTCCTGGCACACCAGTATGGGCCGGCCGTGCAGCGTGTGCTCAGGGTTGCAGTGGAACTGCAGAACGTCTCCAGCTCGGAACGGTGCTCGACCGAGTACGTAGCCAGCGGCTGGTGGGGCAAGCGAGGGGCAGGAAACCTCTGTAACACATTCGTTACCAATAAAGAACTTAAACTTGAACAACACAATTTGATGCAATGGTTTTTGGTGATGATATTGGTGAATGAAGACTGGAGTCATAGTTCTGGAACTCTGGACTGGTCAGTGCTCTGACACAAAATGATGACGATATTAATTGTAGTTAATTGTTTTGCCGTGGGGTCGCGGCGTACGAATATCGACCTCTCCAACTCAACCTGTGGATGTCGTAAAAGCCGACTAAGGGAACCTACCAGTGGAAGGGCAGCAGCTTCCTTCTGAGTATTTTTAAACACCAACACTGCGATCACCAATCCGCCTGCCAAGCGTGGTGATTATGGCAAATCCCCCCTACATGGGAGACCATCCACTCGATGGACCGACGACATCGTAGCGGTCGCAGGGAGTCGATGGATGGAGGCGGCTCAGGACCGCTATTTGCGGCGTCGTACGGGGAAGGCCTATGTCCAGCAGTGGACGTGTATGGGCTGATGATGATGATGATGATGAATTGTTTTGAGCCTGAATCAAGCCGTGTTAAATATTTTTTTCAAGAACATGTAGCTGGCTGTTTGATAAGTGGGATAATTCTTTCCGGCCCTTGTGGGGCTTGTGCTTGTGGCTCTTTACCCTGTCTTCGGCCCCTCGGTCCTTGGGTTTGTAGCAATTGATTTTTTAGCTATAGATATAATTTTTAGTTTGCACGTATTTGTTTTTTTTTTAATAATTTTTCATGTTTATTTCATGGCCGCCAGTAATAGAAGTAGCCATTTTTTCCTGTTCTGTTCACCGCCAGTCTTTGTCACTTAATTATAATGTTCAGATTTGAAAAGAATCAGTAGGAATGAAGGAGATTATGTTACCTTTACAGACAGGGAAAGGCTTGGCCCAGTGCGCACTCGGCAGACAGACCGTCTCCGGCGCACCGCGGAGGGCCCACCCCCCTGCACAGCTGAATGCGGCCCGGCCCCCCACCCCCCGAGACACGATGGATACGCGGGGGGGCCGCTCACCTTCTGCCAGGGCCGTATCGAGGACTACGTCTCCGCATTCTACACCTGGAGGGGATATTAGTGAAGTTAATAATAAATAATACTGAACAATTCACACAGCATTAGATAAAGCTAAGCAGAGCTTGTGGCAAGTTAACATTGGTATTGTAGTGGGTTAACTACGAACTTTATTTGTATTGGAAGAACACTAACGCTTCACCTCATTCTTATTTATTCATTCATCTTTATTTATTTATTTTATTTATCCCCAGTTTCATTGTTAACCCGCTTACATCCATAATGAATACGTCAAACTACGTTAGTTTTGTTTAGTCTTTTTAGGGTACTGTACACATACTTAGGTCTTGTGGGTATTGAAATGTGATAGTTTTTTGCCTACATGTAAGTATCTTATTTTTGTGTAGGTACGCACACAGACATAGTTCGACTGGTAGAATAACGTATGCCATTTTAAAAGGGACCGCAAAAAATATTGGACTCCTGCACATCATGGTTCCAGAGATGGAAGCCTATGGTGCCTATGCGAATGTGTTTCCATAGAAAAAATGCATGCAAAGCCGCACGAAGAAATTATTTTGTAATGGGTATATGATGTGATTTATTGCCAAAAACCTTACAAAAGACTTATAAATGTTACAACAAAACTCAGCAACTTCAGATGGTTAGACAAGTCCAGATTGATAAAAAGTGAAAAATAAAAACTAACAAAGATACCACAGCCTCTTGGGTACAGAACTTACTCTCACAAACCGGTAACGGAGCGCTCCAGTTTCCAGAAGCCTTGCAGAACAACAGATGCGAGCCCAGCAGAGCGTTCCCATTGGCGCAGGAGAAGCGGATCTCTGTGCCCAGCTTAGTGCCCACTGCACTGGGCACCAGGCCTCGTCGGATGGGCAGCGGGGGGCAGTGCACATCTGTGGGTAAGAGCGATAGATAGTCTATTTAATTTACGTACAAAACATAGCTAATAAAGTAGCCAGCGTCTTGGGTATGCTTCCGACTGGTATTGATATGGACCAGTTGAGCTATCTGTAAATTGTTTGCAACAGTCTGCAGTTAGCTCAATTGTTTCAATTGTAAATACTAGTTTAAATATATAAAATTTCCATGTCACAATGTTAGTTACCGTACTCCTCCGAAACGGCTTTACCGATTTTTACCAAATTTTATATGCGTATTCAGTAGGTCTGATAATCGGCTACTATCTATTTTTCATACCCCTAAGTGATAAGGGTTGAACGCAAAACAATGTTTGGCGGGTCAGCTAGTTTGTTTATATTATTTGATTGTTATTTTCTTTGTCAATATAGTAGGTATAAAAGATGAATAAATGAATACTTTATTGTACCTACAAAAAAGTTACATAAAAACTCTTATATCTAAAATAAAAATAAAGACAGTAAAAAAGGCGGCCTTATGCGAGCGATTTCTCCCAGGCAACCTTGGGGAGGAGAAAAAGATATTAGAAAAAAAAATGTCAGTAAACAATAGAAATACGAATACAACAGATATCCCGCAAAAACGATTTTCTTTTACAGGTGTCTCATAGAAGGCCAAATGAAGGGAGATGGATAAATATGAACCTGCAACAAAGTCAGCTAGTCCAGAAGGCGTATAAGAGAAAATCTTCGGGGAATAGACCAATCAACCAGCCTTGTTACCGCTGGGTCAAAAAGGTGGAAGCTACTCTTCGTTTACTTGACAGAGTTCCTAAGTATGGAGCCTGCAGAAATCTTTATTTTCATAAGAATGTTGGAGGGAAAATCCAATGAGACAGCCATAGCAGTTAAGTTAGTAGGTATACCTTCAACAATGATCTCGATCTGATGACTCTGCCGGGCTGGCGTCTCACACCGGAACACCCCCGAGTCTTCTTTCTTCGCGTCCAGGATACTCAGGCGGTACTCAAGCTGACTGTCCCTCCCAGGGTCAGTGGTCCAGCCTTCGGCGTACTTGCGCTCAGGGCTGGAAGGTAAGAAGTAAGTTTATGTACTAGTGCAACATTCGCTTCGCTTGCGTTTTTCCTGAATAAAAAGTTCAAGGAATTAAACTTGGTTTAGTCTCTTTGTCTGTCGGTTAGTTTCCTTTTAATGGCTAAACAGTTCAATGGCTCAACAATGTTACTGCCATTCGGCAAGGAAATAGATTGTACTTTACATATCCTGTGGACCAAGGATGCCGTATGTTTAAATAAATATTTAACATTATAAAAAAAAATTAAAACAAGATTTTATATCTTCTTGGACTTGGAGCTTGAGCAAATCCAATGAACCCAAACTCGACTGGGTTACGTCGTTTCGTTTATAAGTTCCTATGGGCACCTTTCGTCTTCGACAAAATTGTGAACATCTTCAAACACGTGACGGAGGGTCAGTCAAGATTGGAAAGAAAAAGTCACAATATTGGTATTTATATTTACAAGAACTATCGGGCGCTTTGTATCCTGTATCTCAGACATTAATAAACTTACACTTATTCATAGCCACTTACTCAGGTTCATACAGCGTGAAGTTCCACTTGGGGTTCCCGAATCTCCTCATCCAGAGACACTCCATGTGCAGGTTAGTCCCTGGGTAGACCAGCAGTTTGCCATCGTTCGTCTGCGCTATGGGGCCGCTCGAGTAACGGAACAGGATGGTGGGGGGCTTGTCCACTGAAATGTTAATAGATTGGCATAGCAGGATTTTGAAATGATTGTATTGGTCTCATTAAGATTCTAATGAGACAACCATGACTAAATTTAGACAAGAAAGACCGTTACGCAGTTTTCTTATTACCGATTCTGAAAACAGTCTAGTACTTAAAATGTATTGCAATGATTTAATTTTTCGTTAGCGTACACAATGCTGTCTAAGCGTAAGATTTTGCTTTTACTTCGTGCTCGGAGCTCGGAGATGCAATATCACTGACAAGACTGTCGGTGTTGCTTGGCACTCTGTGTCAAAGTTGAGTATTGTGGTGTCCTGATGATGTCCCGTTCTGCGCGGAATGCCGGAATCGTTCCTAAATATTTTGCAATAGATTTCCGTAAAGTTATTTCCATAAGAAGACAATATTATGAAGTGTGAGATAAGAATTTAAGGAAGCCATCACCCTGGAGTGGGCTAGGCCATGCTTAAATAAATTTGGCACTAGTAGAACTCCAACACAGTTTTTTAATAAAAGGAGTACCTTCAGAGTAACCGTCTGATCGTCGCGAGAGTCTGGAATAGATAACGAAAACATGATTAGGTCCCTCTCACACTTACTAGCATAATCCTTCTCCTGGTTGAGTCCTATACAGCTGGGCACCGCGCCGTCCCAGGTCCCACCCACGCAGCGCCGAGTCTGCGAGCCTGACATCTGGTACTTTCCGATGTCACTGCATCTGAAGAAATAGATGTGGAATAAGGGTGAGTTGGTCTGAATAGGTCTGTGGCAGCTGCTGCAGCTCGTTGATGCCCCAGTACTCGCTTGTCAGATAGGTTTTCGAACTAGGTTTCGATATAAGCAACAACTCCTTCCGCTAAGATTTTGCGGTAGGATCCACCACCACCATCTAGTGCGCAGGGATGTCAATACTGCCGCCGTTATAGTTTGTATAGACTTTATAAGTCACCTACGCAAGTGCCGAAGAATTAACACTACTTAACCATTCTTCGTGGATGTGAAGGTGATGATGATGATGGTCTGAATAGGAATGAATATTATATTTTTATGTTTATTTGATTTTGTAATCATTCAAATTTGAAGTCAAACAGAAACAGTACCCACCCATCAAATGCTGGTGAGGCTTACGCGTCGTGGTTTCAGATTATCATTTTAGACAAAAACACAATAAAATCAATACAAACCTTGAAATAATTACCGATCCCGGTGGAAAATCGACATTCTCAGTGATCTCCATATCATTGTAAAAGCCGACGACGTTTGGTTCTTCGTTCACGTATGTACAGGTGTCGTTGTTCATCAGTTCCTCGCTTTGTAGGTCCAGCTCATCTGGGAATCGAACACGACGGTTTTATACCTACATCTAAGTTACTTTCAGTTTCTTAGGAGAAATGGTGGCCAAACGAAGAAAAGTAATAAAAAATCACAAGGTATTTTTTATGTTTAGTTGTTTGCATAACATTTGACTTTCATCATGCAGAGAAATCAAAACATTTGAGTTTTCTGAACCTTTGTTTTGTTCGATCTTGTGACATGAATATGACTCAAACTTAGATAACTTAGTAAAAATTTTCCAAAAATTTAACATAATTATAATGTTTTAAGTTTTCATAAAAATACTACAAAGATACGTTTGATACATACCGCAACTAAAGCTCTTTCCAACCCAGTCTCCTTGCTCGCAGATCAACTTCCACGTCGTCTTCTCCCCCATAATGGAAGCAATGCATCTGAACGTGATCTTCGTCCCATGAGGGTACCCTTCCAGTCCGTACGTGCCATTGACCTCGGCACCATCTTTGTAGATCAGGGTGCCTTGGACCCTTGAAGAGATCAGTACTTTCAATCAAGTTTAGGAGAGAAGAATGAGCGTGAGCGATTGCAGAAAAATAATTTGCAAGAAAAGGACTAAATACACCACACAGCTATACAATTTATTTTTCTGGATAATAAAAGAAGAATTATAGATAAATCTTATTTGTAGTTATTTACACGCTTTTTATGTTAAAACCTCATGCACTATTATTGAAAACATCGAGGAACTTTGCAACAAAAATTAAGCACGGCCAAGACATAAAAAGCATCAACCACGGCCAGACAATTAGCACTCTTACCCATATAAACATAAACTGTTGTTTCCTACACAACCTAGAACTCTAAGCCCTGTTGCCTGAGGATTTTGATAAAAACTCCGTTCGGAAAAAAAGATAAAAATAGTGATGAAGTATTTATATAAATTGAACTTATCAAAATCGATGAGGATGGAGCTGTATTCGATGATCTTTCTGATGTGAGTGATAAGATTCAAAATGTGGAAGTCAAATAAGCAAAACTTCGAACCTATGTGGCTCTCACCAGGGTTTTGCATCCCTGTACGCCTGGGTTCCCTTCAGTCTTTCCAGCCGGCAAATAAGAAACGCAAACTCTTGGCAAAAATATTATTTTTTATCGCGGTACAGGTCATCCACTAATGGATGCCATAAGAACGAAGAAGTACATAGACAAAAAAAAGTTGTACTAGACTTAATAATGTTATAGGATAGTATACAACGAAGTTTAACGGAGAACAAAAATCCGTTAATGCTACAATGACATAATTTTTTTTTGTAATTCAGTACATCAAGAAGAGGAAGAAGTTAGGTTAGTACAAATTTCTTTTCAGACACCATACAGCAAAATAAATCTAAACAAAAAACAAAAATTGAAATCAAAGCAATTTTTGTGTTCAATGATGAACTCTTGGAAATAGATGTCACATTAGAAGCAATAAACAACATAATGAACTAAATGTTGACACCGAAGCTACAATGAAAGCATTCTTACATAATAATAATATCCGTATCAACCTATAGTTTTCTCAATCTATTTTTAGGTTTGTAACCTTTTTACCAAACAATGAATACTAATAATTGTTTTTTTTTTACTTTTTTACTTCTTCAAATCTTCATACAGTCTTTCTTTAATTTACTGATCTTACCAAAGAAAACTTGTATATGGACAAGGAGCATTCTAGTACATATTAGGCCATTGGTTTCTTTGAAATCTTTAATGTAAAACATACACCCTCTACAAGTTCTTCCTTTTAAACGTCGCTCAAGTTAAGCTAAAAGTTGACACAAGTAATTAAATTACCATTTTCGACTTCAGAAATAATACAGATATTTCAAGTTAGTTTAGTAAAGTTATCGATTCATTTGCAATTCTCAGAAAAAGTATCAATATCTCTTGACAGTTACCTCGCCGGCGGTCCGCAGTCGGTGATGGTGGTTCCATCCATGTCGGGCTCCAGATCAGATATATCTTCTCTGACGATGTCAGAACCGCTCTGGAATTCTGAGGTCGGACGAGGCCGGGAGAGGTTTGCTGTGGACAGTTATTTGTCAATTTATTGCTAAGCATTAGATAATATACAGATTCGGTGGATATGAATAATTGTTTTCAATAAATAAATTAACATAAATGACCATTAATATGAATTTGATTCAAGATTAACTAAGTTTCATGGAAAGTCTGGGCCCGTACTTTTAAAAACGAAATCGAAGTTTCTGATTCTTTTTCGTGCAAACGCTAATCTTATGCAATGGACATAAGAGTTCGTTTTGCACGAACACGAAAAAGAAATTTCGATTTTCCTTTTCCGAGTAGGCCCCCTGGAATAGAAGTGACGATTGTATTGTATTGCAAACATGCTGTTTAGCCATTTAGGCCAACTTTGCCCTGGTGACACGGTGGAACCGTGCATCGTCGGGCACGTCCGTACCTCGTCCGGGACGCGGATGCCGCACGGTATAGCATGTTTACCGTGTGGCATCCGCATGAACCTCATCATATTAAATGTTCGGTGAAGTTTCGAATCCGTACCTCATCTGTGCCACATACGGGGAACGGCTCGCTGCGCTCTAGCAATATTCATCCCTGATACGAACGTGACGGATTTCAATGAATAAATCGAAGAATTTATCAATAGTAACATTTAAATACACTGCCACCTAGTGAAATCGGGTTGAACTGTTTGTTTACGGATAGGAGGTGGATAGGATAGGTGGTGAAGCGATGCAAACACTGTATCAAAATAGTACCTGAACAAGGTAACAGGTGTCGCTTTAAATACGTCTGTAAAGGTACCCTATTTTGTGTATGGTTTAGCAACTAACTAATTAAATCTGTATCAATATTATATAGAAGACAATGTTCATAAATCATTATTTGAATTTAAGAGATGCTTTGTAAAGTTATAATTTCTTCAGATATAAGTTTGGTGTACGATTACATCAGTTGAATTGTAAATATGATGATAATTGACTGATTTTGTGATAGTTTAGCAACTAATGAATGAATTATGTAACAATATATGAAGCAGATAGTATTCATAAACCATTAGTTAAATTTAAGAAAAGATTTGTTAAGATATCATTTCTTTATATATCAGTTTGGCATATTAGAAATTATATTGCTTCATCAGCTGGCTCCTAAATATGACTATATTAACCTCAGAGATATAATATAGCGATTTTGATGAATCAGAAGAGTCTTAGAATAAGTTTCAACATAGGTTTTCCATGTTATTTGTTTCTAAAAGAGTTAGATTCAAAGTATAAATACGACTTGATTCGGATTGGCTCTGGTGATTCAACAAACAACACCATATTTGGATAGGAAAGATTTGGTATGGGCTCTGAGGAGCAATATAAAAGGAATATTATGAAAAAGAGGGGGCAGTTTGCGTTGTGCAGCATGGGTGACAAAGTTAAGTCATCATCATCAGCCCATACACGTCCACTGCTGGACATAGGCCTCCCCCATACGACGTCACAAATAGCAGTCCTGAGCCGCCTCCATCCATCGACTCCCTGCGACCGCTACGATGTCGTCGGTCCATCGAGTGGATGGTCTCCCATGTAGGGGGGATTTGCCATAATCACCACGCTTGGCAGGCGGATTGGTGATCGCAGTGTTGGTGTTTAAAAATACTCGGAAGGAAACTGCTGCCCTTCCTCTGGTAGGTTCCCTTAGTCGGCTTTTACGACATCCACGGGTTGAGTTGGAGGGGTCGATATTCGTACGCCGCGACCCCACGGCTTCGACAAAGTTAAGTAAACCATTGTTATTATACTCCTTTACATGTGTCTTTCCGTGTATTTACCTATAAATACATAGGCAATATTGCTTGTAATTTAGCTTCCGAGTGGAAATTAAATAATATCTGTATTATTAAACTGAGGTATGTAATTTGGTACCTTATAATTTGTTCATATTTATATTTTGTCTTTATTTGTTATTATGTGATTTGGCTTCGAAGCTTCAAAGTAATTTTACAAGTACCTTCATTTGTATTTCTTTTTGTATAATGTAAATAAATAAAGGTAATTATTACTATTAGGACTATGTTCTATATTTTTGAGTGATGCTGTGCTTTTGTGTACAATATAGCCAAGGTACTTAAATGTTTTATAATGTTTCATTATTTCATACTTAGGTTACCCCCTGTAGGAGAACAGTAAGTAGGTACCCTCCGTACCTACTCTTAAATACTAGGATGGAAGATGTTTGTTCTGTTTAGTTTTCAGAAGCTTCTTGTCATATCCATCCAGAAAATTAGTGATCAATGATTGACTGATAACTACAGTAGTATTTTCTTCAATGTATTTACGTAGGAATCTTAAGAATTATCTCTGATACTTCGCAGTTGTGTAGTATATAGCAATAGGGAACTCTCAAAATTTTAACAAACGCCATGACTCAAAACTCAAACTCGAAACTCAACGTGCTCTATTTCTTTTAGACCTTACAGGACTCTTGGACGTAGAAAATAAATAGACACCTTTATGTAGTGTTTGTATGCCACTAACCTAAAGGTCTGCAAAAGTCGTGCACCGTTGGCTGCAGCCTCCCGAGATGGCAGTTGAGTGTCGCTGGTGGGGTGCGTCCTGCTTCGCATGCTATGTTCACTGAAGATGCGTGGGCTACTGTAAGACCAGCTCTGTAGCCGGCTTCGTATGTCGCGCCGTGAAGGGTTGGGAGTTCGCAGGGAGCTGGAATATTGATTGAAAGGTTTTGGTTTAGTGGCCTACTGATGTTATATAAATATAGGCCTATTTAATACTATAAGTATAACGTATAGTAAGTATAGTATAAACTATTTTTCGATACCTGCAGCAGAAAAGCGTGCATTAAAAGACCAGAAAATGGTTTATTGCGATTGGTGGCAATAAACCATTTTCTGCTAATACTAAATGAAACAAAACTATTTATACAGAGGTGTCGAAAGTAGTTTATACTGGGTATTATCAATTGGCGGTGAGAACTTTTGGTAATTCTTTTCCTTAACGATAATAGAAGAAAAAATAGAGTGTGCTAGTGTCGCATCACTTAGATCAATTTGATAATTGATCCTTTGTCCGAGTAGCCTGAGTGGCGCATCTTGACTTTTTTTATACCACAAAGGTAGCAGTCAAGCGTGCGGTCCACCTGATAGGAAGCGGTTACCGCAGCCTGGACACCTGCAGCGACAGAGACGACTGACTTGCAACAGGAGTAGGTACTCTGAGACGATACCATTGTTATGGCGAAAAGATTAATTTAGTGGAATTCGGCCTCAGGCTCTCATATCTGACATAACAAACATTGTTTGATATTGTTTGATAATAAGGTAAACATGGCAACTGTCATACATAACTAAACAATTCTAAATTTTTTGGTCACAAAATGAAAGACTCCAGAACCAAATTCATTTAGATTTTGATTCATTTGGTTTTTCTCAACATGAAACATTCTTTAGGCTGCATTTTGCTAATCAGTGGACGTTGCACATTGAAAACGCTACCTATTCGGTTGCTATTTCTGTTTGGTTCAATATAAGAAAGAAGTTTTAAAAAACAACGAGAAATGGGGAGATGCTGCAAATTATTTGTATTGTGCGTGATCACGGCCCAGTACGGACAATATTCGGCAGCTTGTTATCGATAATTGGGGTGTCTACCTGCAACACATTCCGGCATGCTGGTCACCGCCCACTCGCCGAGCCAGCAGCGCAGGTTTGTGGGTCCTTGCACGTTGTACCTGGAGATAAATTAGTGGCCAATTATAATTTACTTTTGCTAAAAACTTTTACGAGTAAGTAGGTAGGTATTTCAAAAGCTTCGACTAGTTACTTAGCATAAATTGCTCTGCAGGGTTTTTGTACGTATGAGTGTGAGATATACAATATAATCTTGGGAGAATAATTAGAGAAAAATGATTCGTAAGATAAATAAACATAGGCCTGTTTGGAGGTTCATCACGATGACAACAGGTACCTGTCAACTTTATACTCGTGTAGCAATGAGCAGTATATAAATAAACTTAATAAGTAGACATTAGTCAGATCATCAGACAGTACACACGATTTAAGACACAATTTAACCAAGATCTCAAAACTCAAAAACTCTGTGCTCTAAATTTCCCTTAGCCCTTACAAGACTCTTGGACTCGTCACAAAACTACTATATCAACAGAAGCCAAATCAGACAATACCTATATGATAGGCCTCTATCGGAAACGACGATCAGTAGACCGTATCCATGGGACATACACTCATAGGTAACACTAACACCATACGCTAGCATGGTATTTTGTTTCCTCGCAGTGAAGGGGGACTCACCCATATTCACAAGAGAAGTGCACCACCTGCCCGTTAGGCACCGGATCCGTCTCATTAAGCTCCTTCTCCTCCTGAGTTCCTGACAGCACCTGTGCCGCCGTGTGCACCGCGCCTTCTGACATTGTGTAGATGCCGTACTCTGTTGAGGGGACGTGACATGGTTCTGGAGATAAAACAGAGAGAAAATAAATCAACACAGAAGAATGTAGAGACCTGAGACAGCAGCGAGTTTTTACTCTATGGTCTCTACCATCTTGACTTTTTCATTCTATTGTCTCTACAATAGAATGTAAAGTAGAATGAGAGTAAATAAAATGTGAACATTAGTAGTGATTCAGTTGGCACCAAAACCTAAGCTAACTAACTAGCCTAAAATTGGCGCCAGCCCTTTTTTCGACCGTAAAAAATTACGGAGATATTGTAAGGTCACTTTAGTTTAGGTTTTATGTCAACAGAATCATTACTTAGGTACCCTATCGATTTTTTAAGTGTTTTAGTAGATATTAACTATAAGCCCGCAATTTTAATTCCGTGCGAACGACGCGTTTTTCAGCCAACTCATTCTACGAACGTCAAAATAAATAACAGAAAAAAACATATGTAATATTAGATTAACGGAAAACTAGTAGCGTAGAAATAGAATTAAAAATTATAAGAAATCTTTAATAACAAGCATCGCCTGAAGAAAATACAAGAGCAAGCAAGTAAAATCAATGATGAAAATGTACAGAATCATGCTTACGTAAAAATATAAAACAAATTAAAAGTTAAAGCAGCACTTACGCAAATAAGCATGAAATCTTTAGAACTCTGCAAAAATTAAAATTATTCAATAAACTTTACTCCAATATTTTTTTATGTTTTAGATTGTATGCATCTGAAGTTTATGGATTGCGATGCATTCTCCGTACAACTAGAATGAGTAAAAATGTTAATAACAGACTTACGTATTTCACATTTCGGTTTCTCTGGCTTCCACCTGCCTCTGACGCATTTGGCAGTCGCGTTTAGTTCTAGATTTAGTCCGTAGCCTTTCCCACACGCTACTCGGACTATGGTGCCTGTAGGATCATGGAAAATTTTATCGCAATATTTACAATGTTTTTAGGTTTTGTTAATTTTTTAACATATTGATTTGCAAGGTTTTTGCTATTTTTTTTTTATAATTCCAGTGTCACCTAACGTTTAAGTAATAAGTATAGCATGTTTATGTTATGAGGTTGGCACCCTATATATATATGTTCGCACGTAGCTGATTCCTTTGTTTCCAAGTAGTTGATAATTGGTTTACACATTTCTTGATTGTTAGCATCTATTGCTCCAGTAGTGGATAAATGAAAATAAATATGTTCTATCTATTTTACACTTACTTATTCTTTACTTACCAGAACTAAAAGTGTTGTTAGGATCCCTCCCATACTTTACAATCTCAATATTGACAAAAGGTTCACTCTCGATAGGTTCACATGGACTTTTCGGTCGCCCCTTCTTGCCTCCACCATTTTCTGTCTTGTTCCCTGCTTCTGTTCCATCTATGATCTGACCCTTTTCATCGCTGTCGGTTGTTTGCTGCCGCCTACCACCTTTTCCTTCTCTACCTCTAAAATTGTTTAAAGTTGATATCATTTCGTAATTTTATGCTAAACTACAGTAAATGAAAATAAAACTTACGTTTTTGGCATAGCAGCCGTGGTTTGATTCAATCTGTCAGTTTTCCTACTAGTTCTTTTATCTCGTCTATCTAAAATATTGTCAACTTCTGTAGAATTAGTCTTGTTATATTGTAAAGGTATAACAGCCATTTCATGACTATTGTGCGTATCGTTCACAGCTTTTAGTGGTATCACTTTTAGTAAATGTTCAATTTCATTGCTCAATTCCGTATGAGATGGTCTAGAAGTCCAATTTTCTCTATCATATTCAAAATAAATATTCCGTTTTCGTCTAACTTTAGTAGTTAGTTCAACTGATGATACTGTAGCTTCAACAGAACTCTCGTCTTCTTTCAACTCTATGCTCAAATCCGTTTTATCCTCTTGACTTTTATTTAGAAACCTTTTGCGTCTCTTATCCAAATACTTTTCAAAATATTGATGTTTAAGTTTATCAATATTGTCCTCAACATCATTATTACTAGCAAAGACTCCGCCTTTCATTACTGTTATGTGGTTTAAAGGATCGCTCTCTGCAGAATCTTCATATTCCGTTATATCATCACTGCCTCCTATTTCTGGTTCATACACAGGTTGATACGAATATAACCTATGACCAACTGACTCCCCGTGTACATTAAACACTGTATACACAGCTGTTGGAAAGTTTTCATTATCATCATCAGTAGTAGCTTCATCTTCAAAATCTGTGTCAAATTTTTTCATGATTTTGAAGTTAGCGTGTCTTAGTGTTGGTTTTTGTGTTTTATGGTTGTATTTTTCATATAGTTGGTCCGCGTATTCGTGTTCTGTGTTGGGTTTGTGTCGGAGGTTTGAGTAATATTGGCGGAGGTAGGCTGACCTTCTTTTTCTGATTTCTGGCTCAGGAATGGATCTGCGTCTACGACTCCATCTGATGCGAGGGTGTTGGTAGAGGGTGCATCTAGAAAAGAACTATATTTGAAACAAATTCGATATAACACAAAATTTCGTTAACTTCTACGCACGATCTCTATGGAAACGTGATTGAATCAAAATTTAATTAATGGATTTGAAAAATTTTGCTCAATGGCAATTTGTTGACAATCAACAAATAACCGGGAAAGTTTACCTATACATATATATAATTGTAAGTACCTAGACAATGGTTCGTATGTCATTTGATTTCCTTCTCCGAAGTATATGTATAATACCAAATTATTATAATTTTAATTGTAATATAATTTAGAAGACATCTTACAAATTTAAAAATTGATAGTCATAGTACTTATTCAAAGGACACTTACTTGGGCAGTTCCCTAGGACTCCAGTGGCCGCCCACACATGTCGCTCCAGGCGGTCCCTCAGACAACACGTATCCCTTCTCACACTCGTACATGATCTGCTTGTTGTTGACAACCTTCTTCACATAAGGTCGATAGTCATATAGCCCCATGTTACCGACTAGAAGAACCTTTCCGTTTTCCACGTAGCCAGGAAAAGGGCAAAATACTGTAATTTTAAGGAGAAATATTTATATATAATATTTAGTCCTCAAGAAAAGTAAGGAGAAGTTATGGTGTATGAAGTGTATGAGAGCCTAACGGCCGAATACTCAAACGCAACTCAGATGTAAGCACGTCTTATGTCGCAATATTTTGACAGTTTTCAATGAAAATCAGTCAAAAAATCGTCACTTGAGTCGTGCTTAAATCTGAGATTCGTTTGAGTATTCGGGGGTAAAGGTTTCCAAAGATTTCAAATAACGAACTCTAACATTTAATTCTTGGGGAATCATTATGTTCTCAGAACATGTTGACAAAACAGCTACGCTTCTTCATTGAATCGCTAAGCGAGCTGCTATTACCAATTTTTTCATTCGTAATCTCATCTTTCTAAAACGAGGTCAATGAAAATAATAACACAACTCACCTTCAGCACACTTTGGTGTCTCGCCACTCCAGTTTCCAAAAGAGCAGACTACGATAGGGTTCCCCTGCAGTTCGAACCCGTCTTTACATCGGAACCTTGCCTTCATTCCGTGCTCAGTCTTGGGCGCTATCACCATCCCGTTGCGCGGGAATTTGGGCATCTTTTTGCATCTGAAATAGTTTTTAAAATTGTGGTCATACATAAATGAGTGTACAATTTTTACGTCATATTTTATATGACGTAAGAATTGTACACTCATTTCTTTGTGACGGACATACTTGTACACATGAATTTCATTGTTAAAGCTAAAATCTAATAAACGAGTAGCATGGTGAATAAGGGTTGCGAAAAGTTAAATCAGGGATGTCAGACGGCTACTCAAAAATCTTTGCACCGAGCTGGTTAAAACTACTGAACACGAAAAACTGGTACGCCTGCGCTCCACTGCGGCGCTTCTAGCTTGTGAGCACCCCCCGCATTGAATTGGATTTTGGTGGGGTCGGGTTCCCAACAAGACAACGCAAAAGCCATACAACGGCGAGCGGAGCGAGCCTACGAAATGTTCGTTACTATTTCCCGTGGTCACAAACTATTTAAGAAGAGTATGAAACAATAAATACGCTATATTTTTGAAAGTTTGCGGTAGTTGAGAAAATTATTAGGAAACTAATAAAAAATAAATAACGGCGAGTGGAGACAGCAGCAGCTTCTTTGAAATTGGTGAGGCATGTTCGGCAAGACAATGAGCTAAGAACAATTATATGTTCTTTTTGTCAAATAACAACAAATGTGGTCAAATATGGGGATAATATACTTCAATACAAAACATTAATCACTCACTGGCGAAAACCAGAAATGCACGGAAATTGCTAACAACCGAATCGGAGGAAGTATGTATACTCAATGTATGTATGAGCGAGTAAGCAGTACATTTTTTATTGCGGTATTTATAAATGCGAAAGAGAAACACATGTTTTTGTAGTTATTTAGAAAAGATTTCGTAACTTATAGGTCCGTCTGAAAAATCACCTAAAAGAAACCTTTTATGGCGTGGAACCTAGAAGGAACCTTGCTGAGCCAAAACTGGAATGCTGGTGCACATGCTCGGTCCGGTTGTGTACAACCGACTACCACCCGAAATCACCAGCGCACCTTCGATGCAATCCTTTAAGCATAAGCTGAAAAAATGGCTAATTGACATGTGTTTTTTATAATTTTAATGAATAAATATTAAAATTAATTGATAAATTTTTGACATATTAATTTTTTATTCATTAATTTGTATTGTTTCTGATTGATTTAATTTTAATTATTATTGTGAATCTAATTTAATTTAATTTTTATATTGTATAATTACGATTGCACACGTAATTATTACATAATACTTTAAGTACGAATGTACCTATACAATTAGACCTGTAACTTTGTTGCCAATAAACAATCTGAATCTGAGCTAAAAACACCTAAAAGTTTCCTTTTTGAACCTACCTAGTATGGAGTGTCATAACCATAAACTTCAAAATAATGATCGGTCGGTTATTCTGTAACGGTGTATTTTTGTCGGTCAACAGCCAATCTTGATACATTTGCGTACCAAGATCGAGTTGTCTTGGTACTTGGTACGGGACCGTAAAAACTGGTACGTGTACCAAGAAATTGGTACATCTGACATCCCTGAGTTAAATACTAAATATTAAAACCAGCTTGCGAATGGCAACAAAATATCCAAAAGATGCAGCATCTATGACAACGATAATGTGCTTATCGAACCCTTGGCAAACCACGAACGTCTTAGACGAAGTTAAGATCCAAAACTGGACAGCTACTATATGACATTTGATGGCGCTTTTGTCATCATACAGAAAAATTGAAAGAACAAGGTTACTTACCTGGCTGGCTGGCACCTCGGTATTTGCGTCCAGGTTCCGTTGTTGCAGGTGACCGCCGCGTTGCTGGATGGAAACTCGTAATTCTTCTCGCAGTCCACCAGGATTATTTCACCTAGAAATTTTAAACAAATCATAGTAATTAGTAGTGAACGTTGAATCAACGAACCGTGTTTTTAAACAGTTAACGAGTTAACCGTTTTCTTTTCACCGCAAAACTAGTTGATTCGACTGGTTATTTCATTCAACGACATTAATACATAGTTAAACGTCAACTGGTTTTGCAACTAGTTGACCGTTTATTCAATACGGTTTCGCAAAAAAAAAACATTCAACGATCCACTACTAATAGTAATACATAGGTATCTACCTCAAGAATTGGTCTTCTTTCTTACATAGTTTAATTCTGTGACTCAGCGGCCCAAAGTCTTGGCCTTTCGGCCAAGATCGTCATCCTTACATTAGCCGAGGAATACGATTACACTTCCACTCCTGCTGTCAATAAAACAAGTCAAATAAAGCGCTCTATATGGTTTTAAGAACTCACCATGTTGCACCATCGAAGAGCTACCGACAATCTGCGTGTTGGCCTCGTAAGTACTAGTGTTATCTGCTACTGTTTTATTCTCGACCAGTACCACTCTGCCTTGGGATACATGGGGCACCACACATGGAGCTGAAAACACGTGGAAAAATTAAATATTTCAAATAGAGCAAGTCATCTCAAACTCATATCTCTTTGACTAAGTAGTTCACTATAAGAAGTTGACTACTACTGTTGAAAAACATATGTTTTTTTCGATAGCATTGTCATGGTCCTTAGAATTTATAAAACAAATAATTACAGCGGTCAAGTCTACGAGGTTTCTTGATTTGAATCGACGAATTCTAACATTTGATTCTTTAGGGATAATTTTTATAACTTGTTAGCGTGTTTATACCAGAAAAGTTACAATAACTAAGCTAGTGGCCTTGATGGAATAGCCAAGCGAGCTGATATTAAGATATATAAAATTCCACGTCCTTTAATTGTATATTTTTCCCAAGCCAGTAAACAAATCACAACTTGATCTGTCCATGAATGACGATATAAATACAATAAAGATAATTCTACGAGTAATAGTTTCTTTTAGTTTGCTCCTCTATGAACAACCTAAATTATTGCTTTTTGTTACTTACCCAAACACATCGGCAGCGGATGACTCCAAGACCCATCACTTTGACAGATGGCAGACCCATTTCCCTCCATTTTCATCCCATCCTGGCACCGGAAAATGATGGAGGCTCCCAGCCCGGTCCCCGAGGATATGTTCTCCAGCCAGCCGTTCCAGAGCTGGCCAGGGTGGCCGCAGTTGATTTCTTAGGATTGATAGAGAAGTCGTCAATTGTGTTGACTTCAAGGACACACAACTATGTGGGTCCTTGAAGGTAAACTTTTAGGTACCTTGTTCTCTACATAAGTACATTATAGGAATAGTGAATCATAATGAGGTGCCCATTCATCATGTCGTGTCATCGCAATTTTGTTATTTTATTGTGCATTTGCTTTTGAATCAAAACGTCATCATCATCAGCCCGTATACGGCCACTGCTGAAAATAGGCCTCCCGCAAACGACGACGCTACGAATATCAGTCCTGAGCCGCCAACATCCAACGACACCCTGCGACCGCTACAATGTCGTCGGTCCATCGAGTGGGAGGTCTTCCCACATTCCTTTTCGCATTGTTATCGGTTCTACAATTTATATGGCCTGCCCATCGTCACTTCAGCCTGCTAATTCTGAGAGCTACTGTCGGTAACTTTTGTTTTTCTACGGATTTCCTAATTCTGGATTCTATCGCGTAATCAAAACGTGGAGTATCTATAATTTGATTTATGGAGAGATAACAGAATGATGTGACTACTGGGGCTAGCTTATAAAATTAAAACAGTTCCAGACCAGACCCAACCATAATCACCATTTCGCGGTAAAACCTACGTACCTAAGGACTCACTTCCATTGAGAGGATATAAATTATTTATTAAAAACTTACCTTTACACAAAGGCTGCGATCCACTCCACTTCTTATCTGCACCGCAGCGCCTTGTCGCGTCCCCAACAAGTCGGTACCCGTACTTGCACTCATAGGACACCACGGAGTTGTATGCGCACGATGTGTATACGGCTTTACCGTGCCGCGGCGCTTCCGGTGGCGGGCACTGCACCTGCGTTACCACTAGATGGCGACACGTGTCGCTTTAACGTAACTCGCTCGATTAGATACAGATGGCGCTATATCAAACTTTAAAAAAAGCTTCAGAGTCAATCAAGATGCAAAATAATAAGAAAATCAATCATGCAAGAATTATTTTGATAAATGAAACAAACGATATTTTTTTTTATTTTATTCCACTACAGCATAGTATAGAATAGAGATCAGAAATTCTTTCACAATAAATTCTTATTAATTGTCAACATTTATTTAAAGCTTCTACTATCAACTACATAGATAGCTAAATAACTATAGGCAGTAATATTATTGTTTAATCATGGCTTAAAATTCTTTAATGAAGAAATTCTATAGAATTTGAATATTATAACAATTTCTATAATGCTGAAGACTACTTAATTTGTTTAGGCCCCCTTCGCTCCTTCTAGCAGCGGGAAAGGAGAAAAAATAATTTAATTTATTGTTTTAGAACTACAATTAGCGGGCATTTCACTTTAGATAACAACTGGTCTAAATACTAACTATAACGTTAGCTAAACTGAACAAATCATAAAATTACATCTATGAGATACATAATAATCAAAACTTTCTAATTTACGATATATATTAATGGAGAAATAAGATAGTCATTTTTCAATGTTGTAAAAACTATGTTTAAAAACTCAGTTAATAACGATATGTCGTATTAAAAACAAGGGTACCCAAAAATGTCAAAAGCTAGAAAAAATATATGAAAAATGCGTAGGCGAAAACCATAAAAATTTATATGTAAAAATAGATATCATAAAGTGAAACACCCATTACACTAATTGCGTCATGACAATGATATGCCTTAGCCATGATAATTATCGACGAAGCTTCATGCGACTATCCCATGAACTCAATGAAAATCATGGGCCCTCAAACAACAAACCTACAGACCACTCTTCACAACTAAATAATAGAAGTTAAAAAGAAATAAACAAAAGGAGCAGCGCTAGCAAATGCCGTTTTAGCATTGCCATTTCTACCACAAGACCTTTGGTATCAAAAACGCACTAGTATTTTTTGTCATTGTTGTAAGAAACCAAATCCTAAGTTTTAAGATATTGTATAGTTATTTGTGAAGAATGGAGAAGATAGATTTGATCCAGGGCCCCATGCAGCATTCCGAAAATAGAACGACACTGAAAATCGGCAACTACATTGTCACGAAGCAATGCAAGATTTTAAAAAAATCAAGTCAAAGTAACGCTCGGTTTCGGCCCAAACGGACGGATTTGTAAAAATAACCAGGTAATTTTGTCATGGACATATTAAGGTATTCTGATACTATATTTATTGGTTATTTTTACACTTCTATGCTCCGGTCCGTTTCAGTAGAAACCGACTTTTAAGTTGGTGATGACTCTGGCTTTTTTCAAGATGTTGTATAATTGTTTGTCTTTCAAATAAGTCTTTAATTTCGTTATCAATTATCAAAACTGTATGTTGCAGAAGGTTTATAAAGTTAAATTTGGCAAAAATATAATTACCAAATGAAAAATGAGTAACTACTTAATACTAAAAATTTTTTTGCAGTTGGCTATGTCGATTGTAAATACTAGTTCCTATTTTGTTTCTATTCTTTGCATTTTTCTTTGTTAATATTTTTTTTTATTTATTTCCTCCTCCTTGCCTCAATATCCTCAGTGCTGAGGGTCGGGACCTGTATGTAGGACATTGGAATGCACGATGTTTCTCGATCGGGATCTGTTTTCCGCAGCGCGGATAGAGTAGCTCATGCTGGTTTCCAGCGTTATGCAGATTTGGTCTCACCAACGCATAGGGCTCCGTCTTCGAGATCCATTTCCGCCTAAGAACATAAGCCTTTCTAGGTTGATTTAAATATATATTGACAAAAACAGTTAAATTTAGGCAATACAAAACGGTATCTCTCGGTACAGTGTGTTCCATGTTTATGATAGCATCAATCACGTAAGTGCCGCGATGCGTGTTACAATTTATCGAATAATTAGCAATATAACCAGTAAACCATTAACAATCGGTGAACGTATTGTATTTCCTCGTTCATTGACCTTATTAGTTTTAGATTTAACTTTATCTTATTTTAATTCAATCTCTAACATGAATATAAACGTCATTTAGATATATCTACCATGATTACAACCACTGCTGGATATATAGCCCTCAATAATTTATGTTCATGAAATCTACGTAGGAATAGCTTTGTTTTTGCTTATTTTTTGTTTGTTTTTTGGTTGGTTTGTGGGAATAGTTTTGTTTTAAACTCGACCATAACTAGTAGAGCTATTTGCAATGTACCTAGGTCGTGGGTAATAAAAGTTTTTATACTAACATTTATTCTAATATTACGAGAAGAGTGATTTTTGTTTTCATAATTTTTCTATCAAACTGGGAGAAAGTCTCCTCCAATTTTTCGATCACTCTCTTTTGTCTTGTTTATATTTCGGAAAAGATTACTTCAACAAATGCCGGAAACGGGAAACCAATTACAGGATTTCGCCCCTCTGAAATTGAAAAGTGTTTACTTTCCTTAATTTACCTTCCTTAAAATATTTATAATTTCTCCGGAGATGATAGGAAATCACTTTAGCAGCTTTTATTTTTCATAGTTACCTGTATGGTTATGATTAAAGTCAATTGGCTTTTATACGCACGAAATTGGCGAGTGGGAAACTAAGCAATAAGTTCTTGGATTTTATTTTGAGCTATGTTAATTGTATTTTGTCGTAGCGTTTGTTTACCAAAAACACAATATTTTCGATTATTAAGTACCGTAAAGAGTTGAACGAACATCCTACGTCTGTTTTTCCTTTAGAGTATAATCTAGGGGTCTTCAAATCCCGATTGAATAAGTTCCTTCTGGGAAAGCGTGCTCCATGTTAGGCCACACCTTCACTTTCTCAAGTGTTATGGTGTTCAAACGCTTTACCATTACCAAAAAAATTATGTAAACGACGAAACTAGTTTGTATTGGAAGAACAGCAACGTTTCATCCGGCGGACACGCCGCTTAAATACATATGTATTTAAGCGCCGTGTCCGTCATAAATATATTTTATTGATGTTTAGTATAAATAATATATAGTTTAACAAAACATGTAATTTAATTGTATTCATCATCATCATCATCATCATCACCAGCCCATACACGTCCACTGCTGGACATAGGCCTCCCCCGTACGACGCCACAAATAGCGGTCCTGAGCCGCCTCCATCCATCGACTCCCTGCGACCGCTACGATGTCGTCGGTCCATCGAGTGGATGGTCTCCCATGTAGGGGGGGATTTGCCATAATCACCACGCTTGGCAGGCGGATTGGTGATCGCAGTGTTGGTGTTTAAAAATACTCAGAAGGAAGCTGCTGCCCTTCCTCTGGTAGGTTCCCTTAATCGGCTCTTACGACATCCACGGGTTGAGTTGGAGGGATCGATATTCGTACACGTATTTAATTGTATTGTACACTGATTAATCTTAAAAAGTATTTGAAAATAACTAGCTTGTAAGGAATAGGTACTCTATTGCATTAGATACAACCTGTTAAAATAGATCTTTTAAAAAAAGAAATCGTCAAACTACGATAGTTCTTTTAAAGAAAAACAATGTTTGTCTGACGCATATAACAATTCAGTGGCTATCAAATCAGATACGGGTAAAGTTTCACAGAACATAGCTACGTATAATGTGATGGTATTACATTAAAGCGGATTTGAACCCTCGAATGGCAATTAAAATGGTATTATTGGCATACAATATGGAATTTTATGAGGTTTCAAATTGCAGTTGGATCCGATAATGTTCGTTAAGTATCTACTTAAATAACCAAAGTTAATATCGCTGTTAACACACATGGCTCGAATTTAATCCCTTTCATATGAGTTGACAAGAACATACGTTGAGCAAAACTTCCGCCCCGGACCGGCTCAAGGTTGCGGCTACACGTTAAACAGAATACTCATTCTATCTCTGTCGGGCTGTCGGCGATGCCCGCGAGTCCGACTGAGATAGACCGAGTATTTTGTCGCGACCTTGAGCCGGTCCGGGGCAGAAGTTTCCGTTCTACGTATGTTCTTGTCTACTCATGTGTCCCTTTGTTTGATTATTCGATAAACTGAACAATTATTATTTACTAGCTGCTGCCCGCGGCTTCGCACGCACTCTCCATCTACCTTATATCCGTCCCCGGACCATCTACTTGTCTGCCAAATTTCATTAAGATCCGTTCAGCCGTTTAGGTGTGAAAAGGTAACAGACAGACATACAGATAGACAAGAGAGAGAGAGTTACTTTCAAAGTTATAAAATTAGTAGAATACTTGCCTGACTTATTTTAAACATGACATTCCTACATTCAGAAACAGAATCAATAACTTTATTTCTTTAGGCTTACAAAATAAGCACTTAGACAAGTCAAATTTTATACTAAAAACTTAGTTATTATTATCAATGAAATAAGGTGTTATTGATATTCTCTTCACTTCCATTTTATTCTCTTTCACTAAGTATCAATATTAATTATCTAACAAGAGCGAAACAATTGTTGCGCCCTGGCAGGGTTTTTATACATTGTGTACCCACTAAGACTACCTACACCTAAGAACAATACCTGTATGCATAAAATCACAATAAATGGTATGAATTATACGCCCTTGTTAGGGGGAGAAACATTCAGGAGTGGACGCATATGTGTTGATGATGGTTTGATTATTAAAGAGCCTCTAAACACCAAACCGCCGGCCCGCCGCCGTCGCCGCGCTGGCTTTGCCCGGCGGCCTAACCCACCGGGCTTGTTTTGCGATAGGCATGCCGGCGGGTTGCGTCGGCGCGCGCTCCCCAGCCCGGGGCATGCTGGCGGCACTTCATGTTCGCTCGCTCAGCTCGCTCGCCTTTCACACACAGGTAGACAGGCCGCAGATGCGTGGCCCTAGTACCGCCGGCAAATTCGTTCCGGCTTAGAATGTTCTAATGCCACCGGCCTAACCCGCTGGCACCAACCTGCCGGGTAAAGCCGGTGGGCCGGCGGGATTGGTGTATAGAGGCCTTTATGCGAGCCTTATACTAATTTTCGTGTCCTGATAAGCGCGTTTCACGTTAAGAAGTTTAAAAAAGGTTTGTTGTACAAATAACTTTGAATTCATATAATAATTAGAAAGGTACACGAATTTTCAAACTAAACTAATCGCGGTAGCCTGAAGAATCAAATTGAAAGAAATAAAGTGTGACCAAACTAGAGACATGGGGTGACAGATCGAACTTTTTGTTCTTGAAATTGTTCGATCTGTCCCTCGTGACAAACAGGGGGACAGATAAAACTTTTTAGATCAATAAAAGTTTAAACTGTCCCACCGTTACATAAAGGGGGACAGATCAAAAATTACATAGAAATGTGTAAATTTACAGAAATAAAAAGTGTTACCAAAAGTTTAATTAAAACGGTTTTATTTACAATGTTGCCTATAGGGATAGATTGATTGATGTTTGGTTTCATAGGATTTCACACAGCGAGTTTTTCTAATTTTTATATTTTATAATTAATCATCTGCCTCGGCGTTTGACTCAGCTTTGATTTTCTAATCCCCGAAAAATTTGTTGCCATGAGAAGCACGGTTATTTTGGAAAGTATTCATTGCAATCTGTCAAATAATTTTGCAAAGTCTTGCTAATTCTATGTGGTGGCGTTTCAGTATATCGCATGCCACCCTTATTAGGTGTTAATACCACCCTAAGCATAAATAAAACAGCCAGAGTCATTCCCAACACTACCCTGGTGGGACCACCGTCACTTACGGACACAAGTCGGCATTTCCTTAGGCGCCCACGCGCCGTCTGCCTGGCAGTAGCGCTCCAACTTGCCGACCAGCTCGAAGCCCTGCCCACACTGGACCACGGCTCGGCAGCCGAATGTGTGGCAGTCGGCGGTCACCCAACCGTGAGGAACATCGCCGGGCTCACCGCACGAACGAGCTGGGTATTGGAGAGTGGAAATTATATCGAAATGAGCTGATGACGAGTAAGTAAGTAAATCATTTATTTCTCACATAAAACGTTCACATATGTATGTATAATTGATTTCCTAAGAGAAAAAATTTCAACATAAATTATTAAGTGTCCCAAAAATTTTAAGTGCAGGTAATTTTGTGTGCTGTAGCGTGACTAAACGGCCATGGCTCAGTGTTTTTTTTCTCTTATAAGCAAAATCACTGATTTTCAGCCCGAGAGTGAGCAAAACGAGTTGCAAGACCATGTGTAGGTACATGGGTAGGTGTGTAGGATCTAACTATGAATTAAAGAGAAGAAGAAGATCAACTTCGATTTTCCTTATCCGAGTAGGCCTGCTGACCTCGTCATTATCTCATGTCGATCTAATTTCCACTCTCCAACTTTTGTGTTAGTTTTAGGATCAACTGAATGTCAGTTGATGAACAACTGAAGGTCATTCATTATGATTTGACAGCCTGTACGGGCTATAGACGAATAAAATCTATCTCTCTAAGAATGGCCAACACGTAAATGTTCAATTCATGTTCAATTAGATGACTTACGATGCAGTTTTAGGATCAACTGAAGGTCAGTTGATCCTAAAACTAACACGAAAGTTGGAGAGTGGAAATTAGATCGACATGAGATAATGACGAGGACAGCAGGCCTACTCGGAAAAGGAAAATCGAAGTTCCTGATTCGTTTTCGTGCAAAACGAACTCTTATATCGCTTGCATAAGATTACCGCTTGCTTGAAAACGAATCAGAAACTTCGATTTCTGTTTTCCGAGTACCCGAGGGCCTATCCTCAGGTGATCTTAAAACTGCGTCGTAAGTCGTCTAATTGAACATTAACGTGTTGTCCTATTCTTAGAGAAATAGATTTGATTCGTCTATAGCCCGTACAGGCTGTCAAATCATAATGAAGACGTTTGTGATAGATGACTCGGTCAACATAAGGACGGGCAGCTTTGGGTCAAGAATTTTTTCGAGAAAAGGAATAAACGGAAGGTTATGAACCATTTCATTTTTATCATCTTAGTTGCTGTTTAACAGATTTTCTAATATTACGAACTCGTATGTAAATAATATAACATACCTTATGCTCTTAAAGACATTTATTAGACAAGCTCAGTCATAGCAACTGCTGATGACCTTTTAAAGGTAAACTGAGAAAGACAACATAAATGTCACCTTTACATATGTTGTCTTTCACAGTTTATAATTAAATAAAGTCAGTTCATCTTGTAAATTCATCTCATCTTTCATCGCTACCGCCTGTAATAGGAATTATTGGGTTTGCGTTTTTGTTTCTATTGAGTGGTCTAACCGAATGGTTAGTTGCGTGACGATGGTAAGATATTTGATTTGGTCGAGGATCTCAAGAGGCGCAAATATGCAGGTCTCGATAGAGTTTACGCATTTGCTCCTCTTGGAGTCGAGACCATAGGTCCGTGGGGAACCGAGGCGCTCCGGGTTTTCAAAAAATTCTCTGAGCGCCTGGTCGAAGCGACGCGTGACCCTAGAGCTGGTGAGTATCTGGCGCAGCGCATTAGCATTGTCATACAGCAGGACAATGCAGTCAGCGTTTTGGGGACGCTTCCGACTGGTATTGATATGGATCAGTTGAGCTACCTGTAGATTGTTTGCAACAGTCTGCAGTTAGCTCAATTGTTTCAATTGTAAATACTAGTTTAATTTGTTTATGTTATTTGATTGTTATTTTCTATTGAGTTTAAATACTTACGTTCACAGCTGATGTCAGGTCCGTACCACGACGCCTGACCGTCGATAGCTAGACACTTGGCTCGTGGGAAACCATTGGTGACGTAGCCAGTATGACAGTTGTACTGGACGGTGGCGTCCAGGTCAAAAGTAGCTTGTTCAGGAAGCGCGGAGTGGCGAGCGTGCTCGATGGTGGGGGGTTGGAGGCAGTAGACTGGAGAAGAAAAATGAATTTAAAACGTTAACTATCCGTGCATTCAATGTAATGCAGTTTTGTTCCAGCTCTGACGTTCGTGCATTACATGTAATGCATTAACCAAAGGTATTTGAACCGCGTTTCTTGGGCTGTACGTGTGAGCACGAGTTTTCTTTTTTTTGGGACGTAGCAACTATGAATTGAGGAAAATATCACTCCTCCTGTATAATTACGCAATTATCGACATAAAAGCCTTTTCTAGGAACATAAAATAAAGCAGTTTATGAAAAAACCGTTGGACGTGCTACGAAATTTTCCAAAATAGACTGGACAGTCAACGTGTCAAAAGTGAAGGCATAAAAATTTTGAATTATAAGTATTTACGACCTTGGTAGAGTTCAATCTTGGAGACTTCAAATCCAGAGTGAGCCTTTTAGGAAAGCGTGCTCCATCTTAGGCCATATCTTATCTGTTCAGCTGAGAATCTGTCCAGTTGCGAATCTGTCCAGTTGCCACCGAAGCTGATACTCACTGTTCTCCTTGCAGGCCGGTGGCTGTCCCGCCCACTTGCCATCCGCCTGACAGCTCCGGCTCTGTAGCCCGACCACGTGGTAGCCATGCGGGCACGCGTACACGGCTCTGGGGAAAAAATACAAAATACAAGTTAACGAACGTTTTTACCGCGGCGATGCTGAATAATCCTACTAATATTGTTTTGAAAGTAACTCAGTCGGATATCAGTCAGTCAGATATCTGGCTGTCTGTCTGTTACCTTTTCACGTCTAAACGGGTGAACAGATTTCAACGAAATTTGGCCGGGAGGTAGATGGTAACCCGGGGATGGATATGGGTGAAAAACACGTGCGAAGCCGCGGCTGCTAGTGAAGAATAATTAATTCATCTGCGATAATTTAAAAAAAATTATTTATTCTAGAAATATATTTCGAAACCTACATGGGAGACCATCCACTCGATGGACCGACGACATAGTAGTGGTCGCAGGGAGTCGATGGATGGAGGCGGCTCGGGACCGCTTTTTGTGGCGTCGTATGGGGAGGCCTATGTCCAGCAGTGGACGTGTATGGGTGATATGATGATGATGGTATTTCGAAAAACGAAATAAGTTTGCAGTATTACATCATTCGAAATTTAAGTAATCTATGTATGTATGTTCTAAGCGATGTTTGTATGTATGTATGTTTGTAAGACAAATATAATATTTTCTAAGGTTTTTGTTATTATACTACCTACGTAAGCACTCGCAATTGGGGTAGGTCGCAGGTTCAATTCCCGCCGGTGGCGTAAATTTTTGAGATATTATTTAATTTCTATGAAAATACTAGCTGACCCGCCAAACGTTGTTTTGCCTTCAACCCTTATCACTTAGGGGTATGGAAAATATATAGTAGCCGATTCTCAGACCTACTGAATACGCATATAAAATTTGGTAAAAATCGGTAAAGCTGTTACGGAGGAGTACGGTAACTAACATTGTGACAAGGAAATTTTATATATAAGATTATAGATAGAAAAAAGTGACAATTGGCGGTCTTATCGCTCACGAGCGATCTCTACCAGACAACCTTGATTATATGTTCTATTCTACAATATTCTTGCCGATATTCTTGAACCTATTTGGAATAAATTATGGGGACAGCTTTATCTAAACGGTTGAAGAGTTAACATGTGTATCCTATTGACAAGCAGATTAGTAAAATCCGCAAGCTTTCGTGACTGGCAATTACTGGCATGTATTTGGCCAGGCAGGTTGGGGGCCTATTCTGTCATTAATGTATTCAGAATATTATGTAGGGCTGTTGGGAACGTAAAGGACATAGCACATACATACATCCCGCACCGCTATCGTAGAGTAAATAAATAAATAATGCTGGAGAATCAACACAGTATAATCTAGCCTAAGCTAAGCAGAGCTTGGGTTATGATGGGTACTAGATGCAGTCATCTAGTACCCATCATAACCCAAAATATCTATATGTATGTATTCTATTGTATCTATCGCGGCCTCCGGGCTGGGAGGCTGCAAACTCGTTCTGGGCTGGTTAGCCCGCCGGTTCCGATGATGAATGCCTGACGTGGGGGAATTCTAATCAGGTCCTAGTCCTAGCAGCTCCTTGGGATTTGGTGAAGGAAAGATCTTTTCAGAGTTCCAGCTGTTTTATTCTTCTATTCTTCAATCTGTTTTCTATTTATTTCGACGTCCGCAACCGCGCGGTAGCATACTTTCATTTTACTAAGCTACCCCTAAGCTATATCGTGCGGAAGACGGCGTATTATTTAATACATTTCTTTCCTAATTTTCGCTATGTCTTACAAGGTTTTATGTCTGTGACTATGCCTTTATTTACTCTACCTACTTCTGTTTGGTATCAAATTATAGGTATTAACGTAGGCTATCCTACTACACTAGGTGCTTGTTCATAAGTTTTGTATTCACAAAGTTATTCCCTGTTTTGTTACAATAATTTTCCTACTTCAATATTTTTCATAACAAAGCTTGCCTTTACATACTTATGTCTATTATACATTAACAATTATTTATCACATTTTGTTCTTTCCATCTAATTGAACATATTTATCTATATTATATTCTATTTTCTAGCGAACGTTGTCAACAGTATCCATATATCAGTATATACAATAAAATACATACATATAGATATTTTTATTCATAGAAAAATACCCGGATCCCCGGAACAAATATTTGCAAATCTTACAAACATTTGTCCGAAGGCGAGAATCGATACCGCAACCTCCTGCGTCGCAGGCAGACCTTCGTCCGCCGCGCCACATCGGTCGGCAAGTGTCTTGTGTCATATTACATTCAAATATAGAGTCAAATCGTTACCAAAATGGACATACTTCAAGCATCAAGCGAGTGGCCCGCGAGTAGTCTGTTATGTTATGCCGTCAATATAAAATAAGTACATCTTCATATGATAATGTTATTATATACGAGTTAAAACAGCTCATATTTGAATGCACATTTTTGTTCTGTGTGGCAATGATGCGGTATAGATCTGCGATAACCTTAAGGCTCTCGAGTAGTGACTAAATACCGGAAAGCGCAGTGTGAGGATGCCCCCCACGAAATGGACGTCAGGCCAGTTTTGTTAGATCGTTGTCCAGCTGTGGACGTGATATAATGATGATAATGTACTCACTTGTCTCCAAACAGTCGACCCGTCAGCGTTACTTTCGCGATGTCAGGCGGCTCTAACTCTGGACACTCTCGATCTGAAGCAAGGAATAACACATTTAACAAATTATCTAATATTCTCTACTCCATGTGTATGTGGCAGAGACATAGCCAACCGGCGTACTTACCTTTTGAAACGGAGGAATTAAACAAAAATGTCATAAAGTGACAAAAAAGATACTTGAAGAAAAGCTATCTAGTGAAAAATCTAAAATCAAAATACATATAACCATAGAAATTGAAGTGAAGAGAATATCAATAACACCTTATTTCTTATTTGATAATAATAACTATGTTTATAGTATACAATTTGACTTGTCTAAGTGCTTATTTTGTAAGCCTAAAGAAATAAAGTTATTGATTCTGGATTCTGATTCAGTAAAAACTCGCTGCTATCTAACTATTTTGTCGTAGGTGTGAAAGTTAATAAACAACCAAATCCCTTGCAAAAAATCTTTCTCTTACGATCACTCTTACGAGTACATCAAGAAATAACAACATTCGTGTCCCTCGCAAGAGAGCTAATTTAAGGGGACTCGAAAGTCAAAGTCAAAGTCAAAGTCAAAGTTTCTTTATTTCCGTAAATACAATAAATGTACACTTAGAACAGGTCAAATTCTTAAAATTAAACACTGATTTGGAAATAAAGTGATATTTTGATTTCGGTCGCTTCGGTATGTAGACTAAAGTAAAGAAGCGACGAAGAAACCTTTAGCCTGTTAGGTGTTATTTTAAAAAAATCCAATTCTTTTCTCATCGTTTTAACGATTTCTCTAAAACTAATGTAATATAAGTAATGCACCTAATGACAAAATATGACCAATATCTGATCTATATGTTAAAATATTTCATTTTTTAAATTTTGTTGAGTTTGATATTAAATCGATGTAGAAAATACAAAAAATGAGCGCGTTGTTATAACTCTCACAGGAAACAGAAAACACTGAATTAATAAATGAACATTAAAACTACTGCTTCAGTATCATATCGTTCCTTTAAAATATAAAGATTTTGGTAATTATTACCTACTAGATTCAATACATTGATATTAAAACAAAAAAAAAACACGTATTTGTGAAGCGCCTTGCTAAATGGAGCAAATTTTCATTTTTTCAAAACAATTTCAATCTTATTGTTCATATTTTGATATGATATCTGTCATATTTTATGATTTGTTTCATTACTCATTATTAGATTCGTTTAAGTATTTTATGCAGCCCGGACAGAATTGGAAAGTTTTCCACGGAGCCCCTTAAGAAAAATTCGGACGCATTTCATGAGTTGAGGCGTTTTTCATAATTTAGAATTTATGAATGAATTAATGATAATATATTATTTATTAGCATGTATATATTTAGGCACAAGTGGTCAAGATTAAAGTAGGTATCACTAAATTCGACTTGTTTGTCGTGCAAATGTTTAATTTGTAAGCTCATTATTAATCTGTTTCTCATTTCCATGAACACGGGCCATATAGTGACCCGGTCCTTTGGGAGGCATGCGTGGAGCCGAAGCTAACAACACAGAGGCCCTTTATGAGAATTATTGTAAAGCGAGAGCTACACATAGCGGGTATCATCCTTGGTTGCACAATATGATACACCCGAAGATGATATCCGCCAGGTGTAGAGACTATTGGAAAGGAAAATGAAAATATCAAAAAACCACAATGTGATGAGTGGATGGACTGGGTATTATCTTATATATAAAATTTCCATGTCACAATGTTAGTTACCGTACTCCTCCGAAACGGCTTAACTGATTTTTACCAATTTTTATATGCGTATTCAGTAGGTCTGAGAATCGGCTACTATCTATTTTACATACCCCTAAGTGATAAGGGTTGAAGGCAAAACAAAGTTTGGCGGGTCAGCTAGTTATTATATATACACTATAAGAGACTAAATAGCTGTAAAAAAAAACTATAGGTACACATAAAAATAATAGTACCTGGATGTATGTCCTATGACCTGCCTATGTATGTCCTATGACATGCCTATGTTTTGCCTATGACCTGCCTGTGTTTTGCCTATGTTATGATGTGCCTATGATTTCATGGTTTTCCTTTCAATTAATTTATCAAGCTTGTTAGAGAGCTTTCATCCTTATTGACCCTAACGATCGAAGTAATTAGGATTTAGGATTAAATTTAGATATATATATACCTATTGATACGCCCCTAGTTTAAGATACAGTGAAACTTACTATTTATAATAAGAACATAAATTGTACCTGATATCTATATGAATAAATGATTCTGATTCTGATGCAATAAAAGTAAAGGATGTAATTTATACAGATTTTAGTCGGTTCTATTCCCGGGTGTGGCAAACGAATTTTCGAAAATCTTTTAATGCAGTTTTCTTTCTTTTCAAAAATATAGATATGTTTTCTTTGAGTATAATTTTCTATCTTTAGTATTAAGAGTGGAATTTTGTAATACTACCTGAAGGGAAAGTATTCCCTTCAGGTAGCATTACATAATTCCACATAGTATACAAGAATTGCTCGTTTAAAGATATAAGATAATTACAGTCATTGTAAAAGAAGAATTATTTTAGAATGTTTTTTGTAATTGACCAGTATTGCGGTCTCGCGCACGCATTATGCACAGAAAATGTCACGAAATATCACGCTCAATTTTACTTTCAGTCCTGGTGAAAGGGTAGACTAGACTAGAATAATATGGCGTGTTTTAAAAAACGATAAACCTACTTCAAATTCCCTTAGTTTTACACTTATTTTAAGTTTTGCGGGAGAAACACTAATCCCCTGGGCATAAAAATGTTATGGAATTCCTTCGGGATAATTTTCTATACAACAGTGTAACAATTTTCAAAATCGGTCCGTAATTGGCAGATATATCACGTAACATACATACAAAAAAACAACATACAGACGAATTGAGAACCTCTTCGTATTGAAGTTGGTTAAAAAAGAAAGACTTTAATTTCGCAAAATCATTCTGATTCAGCTGACATTAGTACTTCCCCCTAAATCCAATAATCTCTATCCATTAGCCGGTGATCTTGAGAGTTAAAAACGTAATTATTTTAATGCCTTCAGCTTATCTCAAACCCTATTTAGTGAGTTATCGTCGGAAAAGCGGTCGGCGGTATATGATTGCCGTATTTTCAACCAAAGTACAAAGGAAATGGGTTTATTTATTGCTGATCGTTTATTTATAGAAAACTAGCTGCTGACCGCGCCTTCGCCCGCGTTTTGTCGGGATAAAAATTTGCCTATATGTTATTCCATGTCGAAAACTAACCCATACCACAGCCTTCAGTAGTTTTTGCGTGAAAGTGGAACAAACATCCAATTCATACTCACAAACTTTAACATTTATAATTTTAGTAGAATGTTTCTTACTGGTTGCTAACGAAGTTAAATGTCTGAAAGGAAATGTTTCAGGAACATTTCAGCAACGTATTGAATTATGTATATCAGTTATCTAGTACCCATAACACAAGCTCTGCTTAGCTTGGGGCTAGATGATGATATCAAAAATTATTTATTTATTTATTTTATTTATAACGTAGTATCAGTACACACTATGTTGCTGTTTTTTTTTTAATTGCTTCCTATTCCATACCTAAATAAACTAATTATTTAGGTATGCAATATTTGAATGTCCCTGTACAGCAGCACTTGACATACCCTTATACTATTACCAATTGAATTATTATTTATTTTATTTTCAACAAATTATTCTGATAATTTGTTGAAAACCCAGAGAGCCTCGGTACCAAAAAATTATCTGAGCGCCTGGTCGAAGCGACGCGTGACCCGAGAGCTGGTGAGTATCTGGCGCAGCGCATTAGCATTGCCATACAGCGGGGCAATGCAGCCAGCGTCTTGGGGACGCTTCCGACTGGTATTGATATGGACCAGTTGAGCTATCTGTAGATTGTTTGCAACAGTCTGCAGTTAGCTCAATTGTTTCAATTGTAAATACTAGTTTAATTTATTTATATTATTTGATTGTTATTTTCTTTGTCAGTAAAATTATTCTTATTTGATGTTTTAACCTCTTAAAACCAACAATTTGTTATAATTTGGTAAATTTCAAGCACGAAGTGTCATGTTTGTCTGTTATTTCTTTGTACAATCCGTTATGGTGTTTCCTATGTGAAAAGTTTGTGTGAATTATAACTAGAATTAACGACATCAAGTGTAACATGTGTACCTACGGTGGAAATAAATAAATACAAATGTAGCTCAAAGTATAGATTGTTAAGCGCATCACTGAAATATCTGTACAATACAGTATAACTGAGAACTTCTCCATGTTTCTGAAGTCGGGTAAAATATTTCCATTTATCATCGACCCTTCTGTATTTAATTACTCTCGATGTATATTTCTGAGAAATTCAACTCAAATTCGATTTACGCTGAAAATTGCTTATTTTAATAATGACTAAACGATTTTTTTATACTAAGTAATTTTAAAAGAGATTCTCGGAAAATTATTTTTAATTGAGTTTTATGGAGGTTTTATATGAAGCATTGGCAACATTGGGATCCGATATCTAGGTGCAGCGTCGTCGGTTTGAGAGATAAGAATCCACCTCGCCGCGGATACTCGAGTCCACGCTCCGACCGCCATGTGGTTATCTGGTAGAGATCGCTCTTGAGCGATAAGACCGCCACATGTCACGTAGTTTTTAAGTTGTATTGTTTCTACTTCCGGTTCAAGTGTGCAATACAGTATTTTCTTTCTATCTAATAAATAAGAAATATAATTTTAACTTCCTTTTATAACGAAGGATATTACGCATGGCACGGCGGGCGAAGGTCCGCCTGCGACGCAGAAGGTTGCGGGCTCGATTCCCGCTTTAGGACAAATGTTTGTACGATGCAATACTTTCGTACAATGTCAATTGTGCTGATAAATCAATGGAAAATAAATAATAACAAAAAAATATTGAATATATGTATAACTAGAATTTGCATAAAAATATCAAAGAAAATATTATAAAACTTATTTGCCACGTACCGTCGTATTATCGAAAAAATAAAGTGTTTTACATCGCAATGCACGTCCACTTCACTCCAGTGCATTCACTTGATTGAAACTTTATATTATACAGAGCGAAGTCGTGAAGGGCCTTGGATAGAGGGCTCTTCTGACGCTTTACTGGTTCAAGGTTGTGAACTTGACATCGTTCTTTGAAGAAAGGGTTGAGAAACTTGAAAAATTTGTTTTTATTTAGGCTTAATTTTACTTAATGTCAAAGAGAAAAATCACTTTGAACTTTATAAAAGCATTTTAGTCTCAGATCAGAGCAATATTTATAATATGCAATTAGTGAATAAAGGACGGATTTAAAGCGAGGGCCATAGATCAATCCTGAGCGATGGGGGTTCCCTCGATATAAATCCGTTGTATACTATACTTTATATCGTGACTACGAGAAAAAGAAAAAGACATTATTCTTATGCTAATATCCTTGTCGACCAATCAAATCTCGAGGAGTTATTTGCACAAGGAGTTTGTACGTCGAGTATTCTTTGCACAAGGAGTTTGTATCGAGTAAATGTATTTTTTGCGCAATGAGGTTGTATAGCATTGGGATGGAGGTTGATGTGTGTTCTAAATAAAAACACCAAAATTGTGATTATAAAATTCTAAATAAAATAAATAATGCTGGACAATTCACACAGCTCCAAGCTAAGCAGAGATTGTGTTACTAAAAAACTGATATAGATACTTCATCATCATCATATCAACCCATACACCTCCACTGCTGGACATAACGACGCCACAAATAGCGGTCCTGAGCCGCCTCCATCTATCGACTCCCTGCGACCGCTACAAACGTATCCCATGGGGGGGGGGGGGGGGATTTGCCATAATCACCACGCTTGGCAGGCGGATTGGTGATCGCAGTGTTGGTGTTGAAAAATACTCAGAAGGAAGCTGCTGCCCTTCCTCTGGTAGGTTCCCTTAGTCGGCTCTTACGACATCCACGGGTTGAGTTGGAGGGGCCGATATTCGTAAGCCACTAAGGTACTTAATATAATAGATTACATAGATAGATATTTTTTATTATACAGAGAAAACATCCAGAAAAACGGCTCAGAAGTAACAGTAACTCTAAGCTAACTAGGGTTTTTTCCTTTTTGGAAAATGCCATACGTTTTTCTCTCCCTCGACCTCACCGTTGATGGAAAAATAAGATTAAGCTTCAAGACGACGGAAAAAAAAGAGTTATCCGAAAAGTTAGAACAAAATGTTATTCAATCACAATATTATTAGAATTTTCCTCAAAGTAAACCTCCTTTCAAATCATTCAAGGAAAGGCCGTAACATGATAGAGTAGCCGTATCTGAGTTTTCCATTTTCCTAGAATTGTACGAAAGAAGACTGATCTATTCATGTCCCTGGACTCAAAGGCTAATGAAATGCTAGATCGACCCTGCCCGGGGCGAGGGGGTGGGAAATCAAATAATATAAAACAGGTCATTGCTCAGGTGGGGTGCCCTTGGTTTTGAAAGTATTTGGGACAAATTATTAGATATTTTCGAACAAATATATTTTTAAATCTTTATTGACAAAGAAAATAACAATCAAATAGTATACAGAAATTAAACTAGTATTTACAATTGAAAATTGAGCTAACTGCAGACTGTTGCAAACAATCTACAGAAAGCTCAACTAGTCCATGTCAATACCAGTCGGGAGCGTCCCCAAGACGCTGGCTGCATTGCCCCGCTGTATGGCAATGCTAATGCGCTGCGCCAGATACTCACCAGCTCTCGGGTCACGCGTCGCTTCGACCAGGCGCTCAGATAATATTTTTAAAACCCGGAGAGCCTCGGTACCCCACGGACCTAGGGTCTCGACTCCAAGGGGAGCAAATGCGTAGGCTCTGTCGAGACCTGCATATTTGCGCTTCTTGAGATCCTCGGCCAAATCTGCCGAGGATCTCTACAAATATATTTAGAATATAGGTAGACGTACGATATAATTATTGTTGCGGTGGTGATCTTGATCTTATTATATAGAACCTCTGCAATACAGCCCTAAAATGTGTCGTCTGTGGGCAGTCAAAGCGAATTTAGACAGTTCTCTATAGAAAGCGCGTAATGTTTCACGCGCAATGCACATTCGATTGACAAACGCGGATTTTCGATAGGAAAAAAAGATAATGTGATTGTTTAGAAAAAACTAAAAACCGAATTCAAAATCCTTAATATTTACACTGTTTTTTTACCCGACTACAACGAGGGTTATGATATGTATGTATGTAGCCGATTTTTATGTTCCCACGTAGCGCTGAAACTACAGGTCCGATTTCAACAAATGCGATGTCGCATGATTCGTCTTAATAGCCCAATGGTTATAGGCATATGTGACGTCAGATAAAAATGGGGGTCTAACGAGATAGCGGGGGTCTAAGAAAGGGTCGAAAATCTCAATGTTAGTTAATATGCTCGTGTGTGGTATTGTTGCAAAGGTCTTTGTTTGTACTTTCCGAAACCGTTTCTCAAACTTTTGTGAGGTTAATGATTCCCAAACTAGTAGCAACAATTAGCAAAAAAGTGTAAAAAATATAGTTAAAAACTAAAACCCGACTACATAAAAGTCTTAAACAAGCGTTCACCTATTGTCCATAGCATTTTCTTTTGATACCTAGGTAGTCGGAGGTACCCACCCCATATACCTAGGGTACAATTAGTATCAAAGGCCTCAGACTACCTAAGTATCAAAAGAAAATGATAAGGACAATAGGTGAACGCTTATTTAAGACTTTTATGTAGTCGGGTTTTAGTATTTAACTATATTTTTTTAAGTTAATCGAGACAAATACTTTTCCCTCGGAGAGAATTTTTTTCATGGGATCAATTCGTGATCTTTATCTATACAATCATGAATTTTCCAAATCGGTCCATAAATTATGGAGAAATCGACGAATACACTTTGACTTGACTGCGGGTTATACTGTCTAAGACTTAGACAATCTAACCCGCTGTAAAAACATACATAGAGCCGAACAAATAGCTCCTTCTCTTTTGTTTTTCCCTAGTTAAAAAAGGAAGAATTTTAAGCTAAGAAAATCGGCATTGCTATTTGTTGATCTAGGGGCGGCCAGCGTAGTCATACGTGGAAAAGCTATAGAAACGCAAAAATGTATTCTTCATCATCATCATATCAGCCGATACACGTCCACTGCTGGACGTAGGCCTCCCCCATACGAAGCCACGCCCTGTATCCACATCCATATAATTAAATAAAAATTAATTAATATAATAAAAATATAGAAAATTGCTTGTTCCACTAGTGGACATAAAATTGAAGTGAAGAGAATATCAATAACACCTTATTTCTTATTTGATAATAATAACTATGTTTATAGTATAAGATTTGACGTGTCTAAGTGCTTATTTTGCAAGCCTAAAGAAATAAAGTTATTGATTCTGATTCTGTTAAATAATGAAATATGGTCACCGTACAAGATCTCACAGACGATAAATACAGTGTATTTGTAACAATGGTCCCGATAAAGCTTCGGTATTGTATTGGTACCTACTCGCTATAAGTATAAGGTGTTACTCAGTTCTGGATTCCAAGATATTTTTCGTAAACAAAGACGTGCAAACTTAACAATGAAGATGTATTAAAACAAAGATGTGTAGAAACATAACAACGACATAAAACAAGGTTCAACCCAGTCTGCGGAAAATTCACCGTGAACAATTCGTCGAAAACCATTTCGTCGAGAACAATTCGCCGAAAACACATTTTTTCTGATGTAGGACAAAACTGGGTATTTCCCGCTATACTTGAAAATCTTTATGACTATTTCTCGGCAAATTATATTTTCGGCGAATTGTTCTCGGCTTATTTTCCGCAAATCCATCCAGGTTCAACCAGCAACCATTCAAAACAAAAACTTCAACAAGGGATACTTGCGCAAACGCAGTGAAGTAGATGCAATTTTGAGTTCAACGCGGAATAAAAATAAATTAAAGACAACTGACAAAAGCCAAAATTATTTCAAACTTCTCTGATAGCTCAGATAATACCAGTAGTATCGTAAAATACTTTCCACTCATATTTGGAGGAATATTTGACTATGTGGATTGTTCAGCATTTGGTTCGTGATCCCTTTAAACATAGTATATATTATGTAGAAGTGAACGAAAAATTTAAGTGATCACTTTATTTCCTTGTTTTACTTTTGTTATTTGAATTTTGCGACATGTGCAAGGATAGTTCTAAAGGAAATAAAACACCTTGATATTTTTATGTGATAATATTTGATATTTGTTTACAAAAAATATATTGAATTCTAAAACCGAGTATAAGTATAGGTAGGTCCCCCCGACCGCCCTTCCCCGCCCTGTGCTATTGGCGTTCTGCTCTGAATGGCCGCTAAGTAAAAGGATTTCTCAAGGATCACAATGGAAAGATTTATTAGTATTGTTGGAGAAGATTCATGTTTCTATATTTAAAAAGAAACATCTAACAATATATCTCATATAAAATCATTTAAAAACAATTTATTGCGAGAAAATCACAAAGTTTATATCATATAAAGATAGTACATAAAGATAATAGATTCAGGCGTTACTTTGCGGAAGCGCATTGCATAATATTTGAATGAAAAAAATATTTAGTAACAATTCCGCGTATAACCTACTCTGATAGTATTCATCAAAGTAAGTTGTGCGAGGAGCTTGGAGGGGCAAAATCACTGGCTGGACTCTGTCGGTGTTGCTTGGCAATCTCAGTGTCAAGGTCGAGTGTTGTGGTGTCCTGATGATGTCTCGTGGAGAGACGAAACTAGTTGACGACTTAATTTTATGGATACTATCAGAGTAGGTTATACGCGGAATTGTTACTAAATATTTTTTCATTGTAATATTATTTATATCTCTATTTATAAAACCAATAGCTGTTCGTTAGTCTCACTCAACCCACATAATTAGGTAATGTTACTTCACTAAAACTAATAAACGGCTCTACCGATTTGGATAATTGTTTTTTGGGTTTATTTGCTTTAAATACAGGGGTGGTTTAAGAAAAACCCCCCACTACGCACTCACTTCCAAACTACGAGATATTTTCAGAATACCTTTTATTGGTAATCATCATCAGCCCGTACACGTCCACTGCTGGACATATGGACATGGCCTCCGCCAAACGACGCCACGAATAGCGGTCCTGAGCTGCCTCCATCCAACGACTCCCTGCGACCGCTACGATGTCGTCTCCATCAATTGGGGGGTCTTCCCACACTCCGTTTTGCATTGAATCGCGGTCACCACTCGAGAACCTTTACTCCCCAACGGTTATCGGTTCCACGAGCTATATGGCCTGCCCATCGCCATTTATTAGTAATGTTAGCCCTAAATAAGTATCATGTAGGTACTTTGTACTTGTGTAAATGCAATAAACAATGTTTTTTTTATCCTGCTTAATATTATAAATATCAATGTTTGTAAGTATGGATGTGTGTTCCTCTTTCACGCAAAAACTACTGAACTGATTGATCTGAAATTTGGTACGGGTATAGTTTGGGACCTGGAATAACATATAGCCTATTTTTTATCCCGATAAAACGCGGGCGAAGGCGCAGGCAGCAGCAGATCCTACTAATATTATAAATGTCGAAGTTTGTAAGGATGGATGTATGGATATTTGTTACTCTTTCACGCAAGAACTACTGAACCGATTGGGCTGAAATTTAGTATCGGTATAGCTTAGAACCTGGAATACCATAAAAGCTATTTTTTATCCCGATAAAACGCGGGCGAAGGCGCAGGCTAGTAAATAATAAACTAAAAGTTAATAAACCCATCACATAGTACATAATCCTGAACTATCCCGAACTTTCAAAGTTTTTGCAGTCTTCGTATCTTTTTTGAACTACCTACAAGAAGTTTATCGAAGTGGAAACATAGAAGTTGGAGATCTGTATTTATAGAACGTTGACTCGAGGGTCGACGAAGGTATCGTTGATTTATAGATGAAGGTATCGTTGATTTATAGAACTAATAATAAATAAAATAATAAGTCCATAGTTTCCCCCATAGCCCAATTACAGAGTCCATCCATTCACCACAATAACATGGCCTTTTTGTTATTTTCATTTTCCTTTGCAATAGTCTCTACACCTGGCGGATATCATCTTCGGGTGTATCATATTGTGCAACCAAGGATGATACCCGCTATGTGTAGCTCTCGCCTTTAGATTAATTCTCATAAAGGGCCTCTGTGCTGTTGGCTTCGGCTCTACGCATGCCTCCCAAAGGACCGGGTCACTATATGGCCCGTGAACATGGAAATGAGAAACAGAATAATAAAATAAAAAATGAAAATTATCTTTATTGGAACTATAAACAAAGGTACATGGAATTGGGTGAAAACGAAAATACGCGCAACAGTTATGCAATTGTGTCGCGAGTATTTACGCCCTCCTCCGAATGCAAGGTAGAGTTCCTTAAATTACTATTGAAACATGCCGAATAATAACAAGATTTCTGATAGACTGCCTTGGAACCACAGATTCAGTAGACAAGAAATAAAAATTTAATAATAATAAATAATGCTGGACAATGCACACAGCATTATCTACTATTTTTCAACACCAACACTGCGATCACCAATCCGCCTGCCAAGCGTGGTGATTATGTATACAAAACCCCCTAAACCTAAACCATCCACTCGATGGATCGACCACATCGTAGCGGTCGCAGGGAGTCGATGGATGGAGGCGGCTCAGGCCGCTATTTGTGGCGTCGTAGGGGGGAGGCCTATGTCCAGCAGTGGACATGTACGGGCTGATATGATGATTATCTAGCCCCAAGCTAAGCAGAGCTTGTGTTATGGGTGCTTGATAACTGATATACTATGTACATAATACAATATATTACATAAGTATATAGATCTTTTTATTATACATAACCACCAGAACTTCCTGAACAAATATCTGCAGATCGCCTTTTGGCCTTATTGTAATGTATATTTTAAGTATTTAAAATGAAATTTAACGCTGTGGTTTACCTCAATAAATTTGTCCCGAGGCGGGAAACGAACCCGCAACCTCCTGCGTCGCAGGTGAACCTTCGCCCACCGCGCCACAGAGGTCGTCGGCAAATTGGTCTTAACTAATTAAGAACTTCAGTCTGATGAGTTCAAAGTACCTAAATAATTAAACAGAGGTAGGTAATCAACTGTCAGTTAAGGTTGTCGCTGTAAAATTTTATGTAATCCAAAATATAAATGTGAACTATTCAGGTTCGTTCAGATAATGGCTTCACTGAAAGAGCTGAGACTATATAGAAAGATGCCAAGTTTCATAGCAGTTTGTTCTTTCATTATTTACTAATCTAATATCTTGGCAAATTTATAAACACCGCTTTTTTAAATACACGCTTTTTTATGCACAAATTATGTACTTCATTTTTAGGGTAACGTACCTCAAAAGAAAAAACGAAACCCTTATAGGATCACTTTGCTGTCCGTCTGTCAATCCCCTTTTCTTAGAAACGCGTGGAGCTATCGAGTTGAAATTAATATCAAATGTGCTTAGGTGGCCGTGGGGCTGCGGCGTAGAATATCGACCCCTCCAACTCAACCCGTGGATGTCGTAAGAGCCGACTAAGGGAACCCCAGAGGAAGGGCAGCAGCTTCCTATCCTCCAATATGATAGCAACAAATAGAAAACGGCCCCCAGTCCCCGGAAGCTCCGCTATTCCTGGTCACGGTAGCGGCCATGGTAACGGCGGGGCAGGGGGTGCTAGGAATCTCCGGCAGAGATTTAGCTACCAATCCCAACACCGACGACCCTTGCACCTGGTAGCATACAACGCACGAACATTGAGGACCGACGAGAAGGTAATCGAGCTGGAAGAAGCGGTAGACAAGTTGCGCTGGGACATTATAGGGCTATCGGAAGTCCGAAGAGAGGGAGAGGACACGATCACCCTTAATTCCGGCAACTTATTTTACTACCGGGAGGGCGACCAGCTGTTCCAACACGGTATCGGGTTTCTCGTCCACAAGTCCCTCGTCAACAACATTGTAAAGATCGAGAGCGTCTCGAGCAGGGTGGCGTACCTTATACTCAGAATCACCAAACGGTATTTGCTGAAGGTCATACAGGTATATGCCCCGCACTCGGGACGCCCTGACGATGAAGTGGAGATCATGTATGACGACATCTCCAAAGTCATGCATGCCTCGAAAACACACTACACTGTTGTGATGGGGGATTTAAACGCGTGATTAGGCGCAAAGAGCGGCAACAAACTGAGAGTGGGCCAGTTTGGATTTGGACAGCGAAACCAAAGGGGTCAGCGACTGGCCGACTTCATGGAAAAGGAGGGACTCTTTGCGATGAACTCCTTTTTCGAGAAGCGGCCGTCCAGAAAATGGACCTGGCTACACCCCGGCGGCTATAAGCATGAGATAGACTTCATCATGACGACCCACAGGCACATATTCAATGACGTCTCTGTGATCAACAGGGTTAAAACCGGCAGCGATCACCGTATGGTAAGAGCGTCATTGAATATCAATGTAAAGCTAGAAAGGTATCGTCTGATAGGGTCTACTCTACGCCCAAACCCTGTCCAGATACAAAATCCCGAGAGCTTTCAGTTGGAGTTACAGAACCGCTTTGAATGCCTCGCGGAATGCGTAACAGTGGACGAACTAAATAACGGGCTGGTGGAAACTGTCCGTGCGGTCGGGTCGGACTTCTTTAGGACCCCCCGCAGAAATAAAACACAGAGACTCTCGAGTCACACTCTGCAGTTAATTATTATTGTTAATTATGTATTCATTTATCTGCCTCTTCTGTATCTTAAGGTGTATGTAATTGCAGCTTAATTGGGTACTAGATTTTTTAATGATTGTTTTTGTTTTTTAAGTACGTATTGTATTAGTTTATTTTGTTTCTAAGTTAGTATTGTAAATATGTTTGTATTATAATATAATAGTTTTGTTTATTTAGGTACTGTCTGTGCACTATCAACCCAATTTTTCTTATATCTTCTTCTCCATCCCAGGGTTGCTTGGAAGAAATCGCTCTCAGCGATAAGGCCGCCTTTTGTACTGTTCATTTTAGTTTAGATATAAGATCTTTAATTAATGTATTTATTTTCTAGTACAATAAAGTGTTCATTCATTCATTCATTTAATGGCAGAGAGGAGTGAAATGAGGCTGCAGTCTTCGGCAGACATGTCGACATACGGTGCGCTCAACAAACAGATCTCGAAGTCTATGCGACACGATTTGCGCTCATACAATACCAATTGTATTATGAGCGCAATAGAGCGGAACAAGGGCTCCAAAGTGTTCGCAAGAGATCTGTCGCTTAGGCAGAGCCAGCTGACGAAGCTGAAGACGGATAGCGGCAGCATCATTTCCTCCAAGCCTGAGATCTTGAGAGAGCTTGAAAAGTTTTATGGGCAGCTCTACACCTCATCGCAATGCCCTGCAAATAGCACGGCAGGCGATGCAAGAGCCCGTTTAACCCGACACTATACCGAAGATATCCCGGACGTCAGCCTCTACGAGATAAGGACGACTCTCAAACAGCTTAAAAACAACAAGGCACACGGGGACGACGGAATAACGACAGAGCTTCTGAAAGCGGGTAGATCACCAGTACTTAAAGTCCTTCAGAGGCTATTCAACTCCGTCATTCTCGAGGGACAAACGCCAGAGGCGTGGAACAGAAGTGTGGTGGTACTGTTCCATAAGAAGGTGACAAAGCCCTTCTAAAGAACTATAGGCCTATAGGGAACATATAACCCATCTCACTGCTGAGCCACGTCTATAAGCTGTTTTCGAGAGTAATCACCAACCGTCCCGCTCGAAGGTTTGACGACTTCCACCCGCCCGAACAAGCCGGGTTCCGAAAAGGCTTTAGTACCGTAGACCACATACATACGCTCCGGCAGATTATACAGAAAACAGAAGATTATAACCGGCCGTTATGTCTAGCGTTTGTGGACTACGAGAAAGCCTTTGATTCAGTCGAAACCTGGGCAGTCCTGCAGTCTCTCCAGCGGTGCCAAATCGACTACCGGTATATCCAAGTGTTGAAATGTTTGTACAGCAAGGCCACTATGTCAATTCGTCTCTAGGACCAAAGCACAAATCCGATCCCACTGTAAAAAGGGGTGAGACAGGGAGACGTCATTTCTCCGAAACTGTTCACCTCTGCATTGGAGGATATTTTTAAGCTTGTGGACTGGGACGGATATGGCATCAATATCAACGGCGATTACATCACTCACCTTCGGTTTGCCGACGATATAGTCATTATGGCAGAATCACTGGAAGACCTTAGCAGGATACTCAGAGACCTCAACACCGTTTCCCGCCAAGTGGGTCTTAAAATGAACATGGGTAAGACAAATATCATGTCTAATGCCCATGTCGCACCCTTACCGGTCTATGTGGGGAACGATGTTATCGAAGTTGTTGATCATTATGTCTACCTAGGCCAAATGGTCCAACTAGGTAAATCCAACTTCGATAAAGAGGTCAGCCGACGAATCCAACTCGGATGGGCAGCGTTAGGGAAACTTCACAATATCTTCTCGTCACAGATACTGCAGAGCCTCAAGACGAAAGTCTTTAACCAATGTGTGCTACCAGTGATGATTTACGGATCCGAGACGTGGTCGCTCACTATAGGCCTTGTGCATAGGCTCAAAGTCACCCAGCGAGCTATGGAGAGAGCTATGCTCGGAGTTTCTCTACGCGATAGGGTCCGGAATACGGAAATTCGTAGAAGAACCAAAGTTACCGACATAGCTCTCAGAATCAGCAGGCTGAAATGGCGATGGGCAGGCCATATAGCTCGTAGAACCGCTGGGGAGTAAAGGTTCTCGAGTGGCAACCGCGATGCAATGCGAAACGGAGTGTGGGAAGACCTCCCACTCGATGGACCGACGACATCGTAGCGGTCGCAGGGAGTCGTTGGATGGAGGCGGCTCAGGACCCCTATTCGTGGCGTCGTTTGGGGGAGGCCTATGTTCAGCAGTGGACGTGTACGGGCTGATGATGATGATGATGTGCTTAGGTCCATAACCTCGTAGAGCCGTGTTTAAATCAAATTTCTAAGTCAATGCAATCAAAAGTTACAGCCGTATAAGCCCATTTTTTTAATTTGCAACTGAATCAAATGCACACTAACCCTATTGGGTACTTCCTGTTGACCTAGAATCAAAAAATTCGCCAAGAAGCAAGGCCTTATATCACAAGTAAAGGAAAAAAACCGAAATCCGTGAATTTGTAGTTTATTCACATAATTTTTTTATTTAATTCTCGATATGGACCGAACACCTGTGGGGCACTTCCCTTTGGTTGACCTAGAACCTAGAATCATGAAATTTGGCAAGAAACAAGGTCTTATAATTAGGGAACCCTCGGTGCGCGAGTCCAACACACACTTGACGTTTCTATTTTATATTTAACTTGCTAAGACACAAATTACCTAAGTAGTTGGTATTCTTCGTGGCTGACATTCTTCAAAATGCAGCCCATGAGCGGCGAAAATATTGTGAGTGAACCACTCACGATTTAAATATATGTAGAGAGTGAAGGCGCAGGCTGTTTCTGATAAAATTACTATATTTATATGTAGTTGTTTCATAAAATTTTACTTCGTTTTCCCTGGCTCGATGGAGTCTGTGGGTTTCGTTCGTCCAAGGGTAGATGACACTAACAACCACTGAAAATTACTCCGTGACAGTTTTCAGTAGTTGTTGCGTTAGTATATAAATTCCTTGGGTTGTTGTAATACTGTTATAAAAGTTTCATAAATTACGTGTGTAATCCATATATAAAGCTTGCGATGCTATCATGATCGTGAGACGGACACTGGCAGAATTGCGTCAATCCAGACGTAGAACCAAGAAGTTAAAGTTGATGTCACGTTTTATTGTTGGGCTTGATCTTTGTTGTAGGGCCCTACGGAACTTAGGCTGCTTGATTTTTGTTGTTGAAAGATACGGTATAGCTCGGACCTAAGACGGATTAAGAGTTTTATTGAGTTTTAGGTGGATTTTCAGTAGAAATTAGGGCTCTGGTGACTGTGTGAGCCTTTGTATATTTGACCTGTATTATCAGATAATCACAAACACATTTTTTTTACAAACTTCTGTCTCATAAAACTTTAGTAGGATGAAAACAAGTTTTCTGTTCATATTTTCAATTGTTCCTAATATAATATTATACATAATCTAGTTTGACGTATAACATCACATCCGGTGTTTCCGGCACCATACTTCCGGTGCTTTGTTGTCGCAACAATAGCAGAGAATAATGTTCCTTACACCAGCGGGATACGTTTCCGTTTTCTTCGGTTGAGATAATGTTCTTAGTTTGTGAAAAGTTGAGGGTATATTTTGTAAACTTTGTAGAAATAACTGCAAGAGTTGTAACAGAACAGTTAAGAGAACATATTTATAAGCTTATTCAAACTATTTTTACATTGCTAAGGTAATAAGAAGTCCTAATTTTTTTTTATATTCTTCTAATCCAAAGCGTCTCCTCTCGCCCAAGCCCAAGACGGTGCGCAGACAGCCGAGCACGATTTTGTAGTTATTTAGGTGCTTTGAAAAATATTTGTATGACAGATAAAAATATTTTCTAGTGATTTACTGCGTAATAACGTTTGCAATGTTTTGGTATACAATTTGTGTCATTTTATTCATTTTTCTATTCACAGTGATCATTTAAAGTTTCATTTAGAGGTAACTTTGTCATTTTTTTTGATCGGGTGAAATGTCGCCAATCGTGTTTTTGTCTAGTGATGCTTTAGAAAATATTCTATGTTTGAATTTCAAAACTATAGGCCTTCTAGTTATTGAGGAACGGACGGTTAAAAATTCCTAAATCCGGGTAAGCCAGCCTTAACATTATGGCATATTTTATCCCGCAAAAGCGTGCGAAGCCAGCAAGCAGAAACTAGTTGAAATCGGACTCATCAGCGACTCATTGACTAAAATCTACTGAACACATATATAAAATGAAATGAAACAATTTATTTAACACGACACATAACAATTACTGAAAATTACCAAATAGTACCTAGTAACTTCCGCAACCTGCTTGGAAAACCACCGAGTGTCGAGCCAAAAAGGTATCAACTCAGCATGTTGCTGAGTACTCAGCGTGGTGTTAGGTTGACCCTTGTGAAATGAGTCACATCACAAACGACAAACCCCTACACATACCGCTCTGTAAAAGCTTAAAGTGAGTGAGTTATACATACACACATGGTACATATTACCTTCTTGCTGTGATTGAACAAGATTACCGTAAAACGGAAAAATAAAACCGTAAATAATTTGTGGTGTTTTAAAAAACGATAAACCGATTTCAAATTCCCTTACTTTCCCACTGTTTTTAAGTTTTGCGGGATAAATACTAATCATCTGGGGATGTATGGAACCACTTCGGGATGATTTTCTAAACAATAGTGAAATAATTTTCAAAATCGGTCCATAATTGGCGAAAATATCGCGAAACATACATAGATAGAAAGATAGAAAATACTTTTATTGCAGACTTAAAACTAGAAAACCGTTTACAAATGAGACAAAAACAACATAAGTGACAATGGGCGGTCGTATCGCTCAAGAGCGATCTCTGCCAGACAACCTGGTATGGATAGGATCATTGGATATACATACAAAAAGTAGCATAGACCACAAATACCTTGTACCACAGATTAGGTAATGTTACTACACAAGTTGTACCCATCACGTGAGCAAAACCGCTAGCAACTGTATAGTTACTAAACTTTTTTGTCTCTAAGTTACCTTATAATAAAAAACCAAAAAGCCTACAAAAAAATAACGAAATTCTACACGAAATACAAATTTGGAACAAAATGTAAACACTTTACATTTGTAACAACAAAAAGAATGCGACCCCATCAATTCCAACCACTGCGTTAATCCTCTTTTTACCCTATAAAAGTTTTATAATGCCGAGTGTGTTTGCTTGCGAGTGTACAAGAGGCGCTTATTGTAGGCATAAATCACGGCGTACACTGCAGTGTTTGAATTAAAGCGATTTCGTAGAGATGGGAGGAGTGTGCGATTATCAGTCTTGTTTTTGTAACTTATCAGTAAGAAAGTAGAAATTGGACTGATTTGAATTAATGAATGAACACTTTATTGTACCACCTAAAAAACTCTTATATGTAAAATACCTTATTGCTGAGAGCGATTTCTCCAAGGGAACCTTGACCTTAATTATAAATGTTTAAAGATGAAACACAGGAAGCAATGAGAGTCGCTGAAAACGAATTGGTTTTATTTATTTATCTCGCCATGCCAGCCTTAACGACATCATCCGACGGGCCTTTGTCACCGCTAACGTACCAGCTATTCTCGAACCGAATGGTCTGTTGCGTGACGATGGTAAGAGGCCCGACGGCATGACTTTAGTTCCTTGGGAGCTGGGGAGGCCTATTGTGTGGGACGCTACATTTGTCGACACACTTGCGCCTTCCCATCTTTCAAGGACATCCGTGATGTCCTTGAAAGATGGGATGGGGGCTGGTTCGGCGGCAGATTTGGCCGAGGATCTCAAGAGGCGCAAATATGCAGGACTCGACAGAGCCTACGCATTTGCTCCCCTTGGAGTCGAAACCCTAGTTCCGCGGGGTACCGAGGCTCTCCGGATTTTCAAAAAATTATCTGAGCGCCTGGTCGAAGCGACGCGTGACCCGAGAGCTGGTGAGTATCTGGCGCAGCGCATTAGCATTGCTATACAACGGGGCAATGCAGCCAGCGTCTTAGGGACGCTTCCGACTGGTATAGATATGGACCAGTTGAGCTATCTGTAGATTGTTTGCAACAGTCTGCAGTTAGCTCAATTGTTTCAATTGTAAATACTAGTTTAATTTCGTTATATTATTTGATTGTTATTTTCTTTGTCAATAAAGACTTTATATTACCTCAAATGCCTTAATGATTTTTTGCGATAGTCACATACAAAATAATGACATTACGTCTTATGTAGTTTACGTAAAAATACGTGCAAGTTACATTTATTTGCTTCCAGTATTATTTTCTCGCTCCCTACATAATATCAGTTGCTCGCGCGTAAAAACTGTAATAAAAAAGTCCAGGACGAATGATCGTCTATCAAACAAGTGAATAATTTAAAACTAAAATAGTCCTACACTATCCTCACTTTTTTTCAACAAATATGAGAATGCGAAGACCTAGAAATGTATGTAAAAACCATAAAAGAAACAAGACAGGTATTTGGATAACTAATTTTAATAACAACGCTTTAGCCGTTTTGATGCTTGGTATTATAGAGGGTCCGCGAACCACATCGAAACAATCGAAAAATATAACTCGCGTCACGGTAATAAAAAGCATTCAAGGTCTTGAAAAATCAAGACCGCCGTTTGACTGAGCCAGTTATTCCCAGTTGTCATGTGCAGTGGTTCTGTACAGAACAACTTTTGTCTCAGTTATCCTGTGCACCAAATATCACTTAGTTACATAGTATAAAACAAAGTCGCATCCCACTGTCTGTTCCTATGTATGCTTAGATCTTTAAAACAACGCAAGCGATATGATGCGGTTTGTTTTAATAACTAAAATTGCGATAAGGCCGCCCTTTGTACTTCTTTGTTTTTTGGCATTTTGTCCCAGTTATCCTGTGCACCAAATATCACTTAGTTACATAGTATAAAACAAAGTCGCATCCCACTGTCTGTGCCTATGTATGCTTAGATCTTTAAAACAACGCAAGCGATATGATGCGGTTTGTTTTAATAACTAAGATTGCGATAAGGCCGCCCTTTGTACTTCTTTGATTTTTGGCATTTCCTTCTGTATTGTTTTTTGTGTTTGTGTGGTAATATAAAGAGTTATCTATCTATCTAGATAGAGTGATTCAAGAGGAATGTTTATATGTATAATTTAGTATCAGCATTGCCGTGCGAAGCAGGGGCGAGTCGCTAGCATATTATAATTGAAAAAATGTCAGCCAGTGACATTCGGCTAATGTCAAAAAGGCCAGCAAATTTCAGACAGTGCCTCAGTCTCCGGGACTGCGCGTTGCTAAGCAAGTCCCCTCCCTACTCCTGAATAGCTGACATTTAATAAAACGCTACAAAAATTCATCGCCGTGTAGACAATGGTAGAATGATAAAAATCTGCCGATTCTACCGCCATAAAGGGCCTATTTACGAGTTATTGCAGCCTGAAACGAGGGCTTACCAGCGTAGAGCTTTTATTGCCTTTTTAACTCACTAATGCCGATGGATTTACCCGCGTACAGACATCACTATCGATAGCTATCGATTCATTTGAGTAGTATAATCTCGGTTCTAGAATCCTAATCCTGACTAATATTATAAATGCGCAAGTGAATTAGTTTGTTTGTTTGTCCTTCCTTTACATCCTAACTATAGTTGCTTATAAGCAACCGATTGAATTGATATTTGGCTTGAGTTAGTCGAAAGGATGATAGGCTTTTTGTGCTGGTAAAACATCAAATTCCTGGATTAATTGATTCATATCTTTTTATCCGCCTAGAAATGTGAAATTCGAATTTAACGCGGGTTAAACCGCGGGGAACAGCTAGTTGTAGATATATTTTCTAAACAAAGGGCATTACTAGAAACTAGACAAAACTTTGGACGTTGGATGGAGGCGGCTCAGGACCGCTATTGGTGGTGTTGTTTGGGGGAGGCCTATGTTCAGCAGTGAACGTATACGGGCTCATGATGATGAGACTAGACTTACTAGAAAGTGAAGAAATCGACAGACAAGTACAATACTAGGAATTAAGCAAATGACATAATTAGTTGCTTCTCTCTTTATTTTTCGTGGGAATTGTTACTTCCTAAAGATACCTCTTCTTTGATCTCGATCATGCCCTGGTGCCCACGTCACGGGCCATGAGCCTAGTGTGGGGGCGTAGCCAATCTCATCAGACATACCTTTAATTATTGTACTTTATTGACAAAGAAAATATATTATTGTACTAGCTTTAAGTTTCCTTGTTTAATATTTAAGTGTGCCTAAATGTAATGTTTAAAAAAATGTTGTTTGGGGGAGGCCTATGTCCAGCAGTGGACGTGTATGGGCTAATGATGATGATGATGATGAAATATAATGTTTTTGATTGAATAAATTATTGTTTATTACATTACATCAAATTACAGATGGCTTACATTCAATAAGGTATCATACCCGCAAACTGGTGCAACGCATTTTGCAAAATGTGCCCATACGGGAGACAGACAATGCTCGGCCACAGTTTTTAGGATGCTGTTGTGACTAGCCTTCTGCTCATCATAGATGCTGTTTTCTTCCGTATGTTGCCGTATGTGTCCGGCATGGAAGCCGGAAGAAAACAGGGGAGTCTCAGCAGCATCCTAAAGGTAAATACTGGTAAGTTATTGTTGTTTTATTAATAGTTAAGAATATTCTTAACTATTAATACCTAATGTAATTTTATCTTGTCTGTAAATGTCCTTTGCCGTTATAAATACTTTTTTTTTACTTTAATTCACTTTTACAAAACTAAAGGAATATTGCTGGTTAATATTGTATGACGTGATGAAGCTCAAAACCGTTATTGCTTTGCAGAGGAGGTATAGGTCCAGTACTTAAGTCATCCCATAACGACGATAGTTTGTTAACCTTTAGAAACGTCAGGAAAAATAGGTAAATGAATTAAATACCAACTAAATATTATATTATAGTTATATTGTAGGTAATGTGTTTATCGCGTTAAATTCGTTGTTTTGATAGACAATTGTTTGAGACACTAGAGCTAATATAGGATATTTACCATGATTTGAGTTTTGAGTTAATCGTTATTGTTGTAAATAACCATGATAGTTCCAAAGTTTTAATTGTTTGATAACTTCAAAAATAACAAAACACCTTCAATTTAAAGACTGAATATGTTTATAAAATACTAGTGGGCTGCCCCGGCTTCGCACGGGTATTTAACAAAATTTCAAGATAATATAATTCAGCCTACCCGGGGATAGTTTAGCTTCCCAACAGTAAAAAAATTGGTTTAGTAGTTTCGAAGCCTATTTAATGCAAACAAACAAATAATAAAATCTTTCCTCTTTATAATATTAGTATAGATTTCTGGATTAATAGGAATTTGCTTCAAACACAGGAGGGTTCACTATTGATAGAGCTCCCTGTACCTTCTTATACAGGGTGTATTCTACGGTGTATCATTATTTTCGTACTTTATGGATAGCATAATTTTTAGTTCATGAGTTTTAACACTAAAAATCAACGTAACCTACGCCGTAGCTCGTAGCACCGTTGACCGCTACGTCGTAGCAGGTGGCGTAGCAATGAGCTAATTTCCTTTACGTTGTTAATATAATCCGCGCGCGTTCAGTTGTATGATTCAGAGCAATCGCAATCATACATCGATCAATCAGAAATCGATCTCAGCGATAATGCCGCCTTTTGTACTGTTCATTTTTGTTTAGATATAAGATCATTTATTAATTTACTAGCTGACCCGCCAAACGTTGTTTTGCCTTCAACCCTTATCACTTAGGGGTATGGAAAATAGATAGTAGCCGATTCTCAGACCTACTGAATACGCATATAAAATTTGGTAAAAGTCGGTAAAGCCGCTTCGGAGGAGTACGGTAACTAACATTGTGACATGGAAATTTTATATATAAGATATGTTTTTCTAGTACAATAAAGTGTTCATTCATTCATCGATAAACATATGTATTCGTGAGTATATCATTCATTCTATATTCGCCGTTAATTGGCAGCAATTTTATCATCACTACATAATTTATAACAAAGTTCTACGCTTCGTCTATCGGTTTGTCTGTCTGTTCGCGATAAACTCTAAAACAACTGAACGGATTTTCATGCGACTTCAGATTCATTGATTTTCTCTTCACTTCAACTTTTTGTCCACTTGTGGATGAAGTAAAAATCGTGGTTTTCACCAATCGATAGACTGATTCATGAGGAAGGTTTTTTTTAAGTATATAATTTGTCAAAGTTTTGTGTAAACTGGTTGAAATATAACGATAATTGTTGGAAGTGTTGGAAAAGGTCAAGCCGCCTGGGAGCTTTCGTCGAAAACGCTGCCTAATCCCTTTGACATATATGCTCTACTACCCGTGGACCATTTGGACAGACCCGTGGACAAACCCCGAGCTCCTGCAGCACACGCTGAGTGACAGCTTTTTGGTCTCACACTGTTTTTTTCTCTATTTAACCCTTTTCATTATTGTATTTTCTTGTGTATTGTGAACCAGTAAAATTTATCTTATCATTTTTAATAGCGATATTAGTTAGCACTGTAATAACCTTCAACCCTCAGTGGTTGATGGCAAAACAACGTTTACCGGGTCAGCTAGTATTTGAGTAAACTGTAAATTCAGCAGTATTTTTCAGCAAGAATCTCATAATCTCCATTTTGCCCGGCAGAAATAACTAGCCTGATGAAAACAATCCTCCAACAATGTATCTAAATCTCCATTTATAAATATTAAATCTGTATAATCTTCTTCTTTCGAAGCCACTTTCGTTTTACATAAACCTTAGATAAGCTGACGTATGAATTATTCAAAATACCAACTGTGTATAAGAAATGTTTGTCTGTACGTTTAAAGAGCCTTGCCTCAAGCTATGCTTTACTTGTGGTAGATGATGCCGTGCGAGGTCCTGTGATTGTTCTTATCCTGGCCTGGGCAGAATAACAGCGCCATCTGTTCATAACAATTGGCATTATGCTGAGCCTGGATCCATTTGCTACTGCACAGCACATCTTATTTTTTTCCTATTATTTATTAGTTTTTCAACGTTTAGTTCTTTTTTTTTTTTGCTTCAGACTGCGTTTGCCCTTGCGCACAAGTACCTTTAAAGTTATCCACTCCTTATGGGACATCCTGTATAATAATTGTTTCATCTAGAAGCATTGTATTAGTTATAATAAAGATAGTTTTGTATTGTATATAAGTATGTATTATATCCCCCCCCTACATGGGAGACCATCCACTCGATGGACCGACGACATCGTAGCGGTCGCAGGGAGTCGATGGATGGAGGCGACTCAGGACCGCTATTTGTGGCATCGTACGGGGGAGGCCTATGTCCAGCAATGGACGTGTATGGGCTGATGATGATGATGTATTATATTAATCAAATTTCTGTTGTTTAGGTACTGTCTGTGCACTATCAAACTTTTTTTTCTTGATAATATGTTTTAAAAAACTATCATTCAATGAATTTCATTGATTCTTTCCATCCAAAGGTTGCTCGGAAGAGATCGATTCTAAGAGATAAGTCCGCCCATTGTACTTTTCCTATGTACATAACATCTCTTTGTAATGTTAAATTATTTTATCCATTCTTATTGGTGTTTTGCTAGTAGTCCTTACAATACAATACAATACAAAACACCAATAAGAACGGATAAAATAACAAAGCCTTTTACAAAGAATAGTTTTGTCAATTTGTTTAAATTTAATACCAAATTGTATCAACTCTCTCAGAGCTTTATTGTCCAAGGCTGTCACTGAATTAGCATAGGTATAAAAGATTTATTGTGAGACAAGCAAAGCCGCGTGCCTCTACTAAATATTCAAAGCCTACTGATAGCATTCTGAATAATTCAGGATATTATCGACAGCCGCTTTAATAACGTTATGCTGAATATTACAAAATGAGGGTTTTACCTGAAAGGCACCCTGAAATTCAGGCATTCTATTTCAGATGATGAGCGAAAAGCTGTCATTTTAGCGACAACCTTGGTTTATGATAATGCTAGTTTCTTCTCGCGTCTTCGCACGTGTTTTACCAGAATAAAAAGCTGCGTATATATAGTTGTTTCCTTTTCGGCCGCATACGTAACCGCAAGTTCGTAACTGGTTACGGTAAAACAAAAATTCTGTTTCGTTCGTAACTAGTTACAGGGATTTTGTTTTCCTTGCTGATATTACTGATATTAGATTCGTAATCAGTTACGATGAAAGACGGAAAAAATCCTTGTAGATAACTAGTTCCGCTCGCTCCTGTTATAATGACGGTCGTAGTGAGTAAATTGACTACCATGATCCTAACTTCCTAACTAATGTTATAAATGCGAAAGTGTTTTTTTTGTTTGTCCTAGAACTATGTATAAATTTGCAAAATTTCAGTTTAGAAAGAAAGAAAGAAAAGAAAGAATAAAGAAAGAAGAAAGAAAGAAGAAAGAAAGAAGAAAGAAAGAAGAAAGAAAGAAGAAAGAAAGAAGAAAGAAAGAAGAAAGAAAGAAGAAAGAAAGAAAGAAGAAAGAAAGAAAGAAGAAAGAAGAAAGAAGAAAGAAGAAAGAAGAAAGAAGAAAGAAGAAAGAGGAAAGAAGAAAGAAGAAAGAAGAAAGAAGAAAGAAGAAAGAAGAAAGAAGAAAGAAGAAAGAAAGAAAGAAAATATATTTATTTGTCCATACATAACACATAACATAACAAGACACATTACAGATAAAGGAAAGTACAGGAAACATAAAAATATGTACATAAAGAAAATAGAAAGGATAAGTGTTAGGGGGCAAAAAGGAGCCAATTCGATCTGTTCAGTAGTTTTGGTGTTCTCATCAGCTAAATATCTTCACAAACTTTGTGTTTTCTCTGTTTATTATTAACATATTTACATTGCCATTACAGTGCAGGACCAAACCGACAAAGAAATATGAAAGGGTATACAAAACACACTGACTAAAAATTAATATCCTCTTCTAATTCCTGGGACATCAGAAAGCGATTCCAAGAGTTTTCCACCTAATCCAATCTCTTAAGTCATTTTGTGGAAGGGAATCAAATGGACGTTTTACTTGTTATTGTTTTCCTTCTTATACAGACAGAGCTTTGGATAGGGTGGTTTTTAAAAAAATTTTATGATGTCTCGTTTTTGCGTAACTTGACAATAAAATAAATAAACTCCTGAACAACATTAATAAAATTGATGGACAACGGGTTAAATTATCTATAATAATATGTGTCTTTTTCTTTTTCACTTCTTCCACTAGTGGACAAAAAATTGAAGTGAAGAGAATATCAATAACACCTTATTTCTTATTTGATAATAATAACTATGTTTATAGTATACAATTTTACTTGTCTAAGTGCTTATTTTGTAAGCCTAAAGAAATAAAGTTATTGATTCTGATTCTGATTATAAAGAGGAAAGATTTTATCGTCTATTTGTTTGCATTGAATATGCTTCGAAACTACTGAACCGATTTGTAAAATTCTTTAATGTTGGGAAGCTACACTATCCCCGAGTGACATATGCTATATAATGTGTGTGTAATATATATATAGTTTTTTTAATTTTTTGTTAAATACCCGTGCTAAGACGGAGCGGGCCGCTAGTCTAAGATAAAATTACACCAAAAAGCTAATTAGCCAAGCATGTTTATCGCTTTCATACTTAAGAAAATAGAAAACTTTTATCAATTTCTTCCTTAGAGCGAATCTGTTTTAAAACTAATCTGGCCTAATGCTAATCTGCCATAAAGAGAATCTGTCATAAAGTGAACAAGGCGTCAAATGTACTCTTTTGGTAGTCAGGTAAGAACTAGGTCACCTCCATTTCTCATTCACATTTCATTCACAAAATCATGTTTCATTCACTCACCTGTATCGTTCACTCATACAGAGTAGTAATGCATACAGAGCGATATTTTACACCCTCGAGACCTTTTCATAGTTGACCCGTATTATTAAGCCGGTAGGGTGGATATCATTGCTACAGGGTGCGGGATATTACTGGGTGAGTTATGGCTCCATTTTCAGAGAATAGCAACAGCTGGAGTGTATTTTCGACAATTTAAAATGGAAATATAGGTAGAGCATGTGGGGCAAAAGTTGAAATAAAAATGTGAAAAATCCGCTTCCACTAGCGAAGAGTTCAAAATTATCGGATAAGTACCTATTTCTTTCGCAGGCCACAATTTTATTTTTTCATTATTTTAATTACACAGTGGCTGAGTCGCGGTCCCCACTCAAGAGCACGTTTACCCCAGTGTTTGTCGATTCTTGCACTCTGCAGTCCATCATCATTATCATATCAGTCCATAAACGTCCACTGCTGGACATAGGCCTCCCCTATACGACGCCACAAATAGCGGCCCTGAGCCGCCTCCATCCATCGACTCCCTGCGACCGCTACGATGTCGTCGGTCCATCGAGTCTCCCATGTAGGGGGGGTTTGCCATAATCACCACGCTCGCAGGCGGATTGGTAATCGCAGTGTTGATGTTGAAAAATAATCAGACGGACGCAGCTGCCCTTCCTCTAGTAGGTACCCTTAGTCGGCTTTTACGACATCCACGGGTTGAGTTGGAGGGGTATATTTTCGTACGCCGCGGCCCCATGGCCTGCGGTCCATAGAACAGTCTGCAGTCCATAAAAGAAACAAAATCCCGAACGAAACATGAAAAATAAAGTGTAAATAATTCACATACACATTAACCAAGATCCATCAAAGGTAGATTCTAGTCTTGGGTTATACTAGACAAAATCCAATACCTGTGACTAACATTACTGTGCCTTCAAAATATCTGTTCCAAATACCTGTGACAAAATACTAGCAAGTATTTCTACCAATCGCGTACAAATTAATTGTTTTACTGATTGAATAATATATTTATTGTAGCGATGACTTAGTAAGTAGCAGTAGCATGTTGATTAACCGACTAAATTTAAACGGTATTTTCTTCAACAACTTTGTTACGTTGTGGTAAACATTTCAAATTTCCAAGTATAAAATACCAGGTGTGTCTCATTCCGACTTTGTGATATTATCAAAGAGAGAATATAAAAGCGATATTATCTAGCTGATGCGATTTATTGCGTAGGTACCTAATTAAATAACAACGATATAATATCATGCACTCGTGACACTGACACTGCCTGCGTGACAGTCACAGATATATTTAGTTTCTGTCACGGTGACATACCGCCAATTTTCTATATCTGTGACTTTTATCAGTGACGGTAAATACGCCTCAAGCCTAGTAGATTCATGATTTTCACGCTCCCTCGCTGGCCCTGCATTCTTTTGGCCGTTAGGGTCACCATCCGTCTCTTTGATGTGGGACACAGGGTGATACCATAGTTTGAATTATGTATAGGATGTAATGAGAAGGGTGATCTCCGGGTAATCTTGAAAACTTTTGAGTAAGGTGTTTCAAATTAACTGGCGATGTCGGCCAGGTAGGGCTAGCTTGGGCTTTAATAGTAAAATCGTGCTTTATTTTCAAATATTTGTTAGGGGTTTTATCTGTGTGTAAATACCTATGAATTTTAAAATATCTGTACAATATTGCATTCCGGCATCTATCTTAAGCATAAATAAAGCTTACTTTGAGGCTAGATGAAGTGGTGTAAAAGTGTCCAGCATTAATCCAGAATCCAAAATCCAGAATGTGCTGTTCCGGCGTTTTCGCGGACGATTACCGGTCACATCACATAATATTGCGTGTCACACATCGCCGATAATACGTGGTAGTAAATAAGTTTATTTTATGTATGTTAGACTAAGGTATATATTTTTATATGGGCCGTAGTATTTTAAAGTTTTTTACATCCTATACTTGACTACCTGTGTTGCCTGAAATAAATGATTTATTTGTTAAAAAAAACCTATGCAGTTGATTGTTTTTATTACAAATACAAACAGATTAAAAAATTCAACAATATCTAATTGATTTCAAAAAACAAAATATAGTGAAAATTATTAAAAAACCAATACAAGCACACACTTAACACAAAGTCCTACTAATATTATAAATGTCAAAGTTTGTAAAGATGGATGTATAGATGTATGGATATTTGTTCCTCTTTCACGAAAAAAACTACTAAACTGATTGGGCTGAAATTTGGTATAAGTTTGGAACCTGGAATAAAATGTAGGCTATTTTTTATCACAATAAAACGCATGCAAAGGCGCGGGAAGCAGCTAGTTAGGTCATAAAAGCGGTCATACCACAAAGCAACGTATGGTCACTATACAGTCCACTTCACGCGCAAAAAATCTTTTCAGGTCGCCACGACGAAACCTACATTGAAGAACACTTACATACGAGGCTGTATTACTGGGTTTTCTCATAAAATAAGAATATTGTTTTATATGATGTTGCATGAATTACTAAAAGTAGGTCAGGCTAATACGGCCTAGCTAAGTTTATTCAAGATATTTTTAAAACTTATTTTTTGAGAGAAATTCTCGTTTAAGTTAGCAATATTTTATTTTAGATAGCTTACTTTAATATGCATGGTTAGGTTTTTTTTTTTAAATATTGGTTATTTGACGTCTAAAAATATTTAATTTATAATTACATATTACTGTATTACTTTTAACAGTCATCTAGTACCCGTACCACAAGCTCTGCTTAGTCGGGGCCCAGCTTGGGGTTAAATGATGCTGTGTGGATTGTCCAGCATTATTTATTCCTTTTTTGAAAATTAAAAACAAATCATGACCCAGTTTCCATCGTTTGACTAAGTCGACGTGTAAATAAAGCTCATAGTCCTCGAGCACAAGGTCGATAGATTCGCGACTGTGCTTCAAGAGGTCTCCTATCGGCGCGGATGAGGATCCTCGAGCCTGCTGAGGAGTTCTACGTATACTGGGAGCTTTGTAAGTGACAGCTTCAAATATTTAGCAGGTAACAAAGTGAAGTTTTAGAACCTCAGTCAATCGTAAAACATGTATTGCATTCTATATCTGACGGGCTCTGTGGCGCGGCGGGCGAAGGTCCGCCTGCAACGCAGGAGATTGCGGGTTCGATTCCCGCCTCGGGACAAATGTTTGTACGATCTGGAAATATTTGTTCAGGGTAATTTTTTGTAATTGTTTAATTTTCAACTTAAAAGTACAAAAATCTACGATTTAATGAAGCATTTGGTAATACACTGAAGGTTGCTTGTCTCTCGATCTTTTATAGGATACATTTCGGAGAATGCTCCCAGGAACTTCATAACCTAATTCCACCATCTCCCTTCCACTCCAGGTCAAGCAGACAGACGACACAATACCATCCTTATCTGCCCCGCTAGCACGGGCTTTTCATTTCTACTCTTCCATAGACTAGAGAAGACAGTTTCTTGTCTTCATAATATTTCTCTTGCATGAACATGCCGTTTCGAGAAACAAACCCTAGAAAACAGTTTCTTCGTAGAGAAGCGCTTTCTATAGCAACGGGAACCAAACCACAGAAAAAATATAAATGCTGTAAAAAGTTCGTTCTTTGCGTTTCATTACCAAAAAAATCTACATAAAACCAGCCGTATGGCTAAAAAGAAAACTGAGTCCGTAAAATAAAACGTTTTTTGATTACACCAAAATGTCACTTTATTGTATTTGTCAATGTCAATTACAATGTTTTCAAAGGTAATTTCTTTCGTTCAAAGATGTATTTTTCTTTTTTTCTTTTATTGGACGAAAGAAATACCGAAATCTTTTCACAAAATGTTTCGGTGAAATACTGTCTCTGGCAAAGGCGACAAATGAGGATTATTGAACTCATAGCATAGACAATACAGAATAACGGAGATTAATTTGGTTTTGGAGCAAACAAACAAACAAATTATTCTCCGATTTTTTATGTTGCATTTGCTTGTAATTGCTGCGTGGCCATTAACTAGACACAAAAACCCCAAAAATCAAAGAGTATTATAATAATATAACTAAGTATCCAAATATTGCGAGATGCGAGGGAAGAAAGACCTTGTCTAGGTCTCGAGGGGTGTAGACAATTTTAGAAGAATTGTTTCTATTCTCAAATGTCAAGAAACTAGTAAATTGATCCCCATGTTCGCATCGGTAGACTCATCTCTAGGGTAGAATAGAAAACATCTCTACCGCTTATTCTTCCGAACGCCGTGTTCTCGAACGAAGAAAACTTTCTATTCTCTACACCTAAATGTCATTTTTACGTCATTTTTTATCTATTCTACCTAGACAAGAAAACCTGTGCTGGTGCGGATATACCATCCACTCGTACTAAGCGGTTTTCTTCCACCTTCATTATTCGGACCGCTGAGCAATGGAAGTCGGTGTCTGCTTCTGTTTTTCCGTCTAATTACAATCTGGGTCTCTTCAAGACAAGAGTGAATAGGTGTCTTCTAGACCTTCGTGCGTGATACACCGTCAGCCTCACCGTCACTTTGCCTCAGGTGAAATTGAGAATGGTCAAACGATGGTCTATCGACTATAAAAAAGTGTAACTGTTTAAATAAAAATATATATCTGCCCAGTAAATAGAGTTCTAGAGTGTTTTCAGATAAGTAGGTATTTATTTTAAGACCGTGGTTAAACTTCCGGCAATCGGAGAGAATAATTAAGTTTTTAGTGGCAGTTCCCGCGGTTTCAGTACTTACCCAACTTTGTTCGTAAACTTTGAATGGTTGAATACTGGGTAGGTAAAGTTATGTAAAAGTTGTTAGTGAGAGTTGTAAAACGCAGTTTATTATAAAAATACTAAAATAAAACTCAATATTTTGCCGTGATTTGAATTGAGTTTTTTGTTATATCCGTCAATTGCCATATTGTAAATGTAGGTTACATTTTTAATGAGAAACGGATGCTTTAACCCAGTCACTGCCCAGCCTCTAGTAAAGCTGGTAGCCAGCCGTGAGATACACAAGAGCGCGCTGCTGCCAGGACCTTTATAACATAGGCAATATAAGCATGTGGATCTTGGGCTCTGGAAGTATTAAAAATGAGTTCAAATTTAATCGAAAATTTCGTCTTTGAAAATATGTGGTTCTATGTTCGGCTGTATGTATGGTTCGTTGATTTCTCAGTCAAATATGGACCGATTTTGTATAAAGAATGATCCCGATATGGTCTCATAAATTTAGAGTTTTATTTTAGAAGGATAAGTAGTTGTCCCGCAAAACTGACTTTTTAAATTTTTTACATTCTCTCATGCTCATTTTGATGCCAAACTAATCAACCGCCTTTTTTGTATTAGGCTAACTTACGCGCCAACTTCAGATCAAAACCGCCATTTTGTCAGTTGTGACCCAGAACTTTGAGGAAACGCATGTCAGTTTCATACAAAACGGCCACAATTCAGAAAAATACCCTACATCGATTTCAGTGTTCCGTGCAAAGGGGCCACAATTCGGAATGCATCCGTTTTGCATTCCAATTTCAAGTAAGAACATTCAGAATTATTACTGCAACAGTGCCATATTTTGGAAAACGTACATTTTGCATTTCACTAGGAAATAAATCAATACCATATTTAAAAATATGTACTTTTTGAATTCAATTATTAAAGAGGTAATGATAATTTATTTACAGCTGAACTGGATGGTTTGGCAATTTGTACATTTTATAGGTAAAATATTATCATAAAATTAAATTACTTCAAAATAAAATGTACTTGTTAGAGGTTTACGTTCATACAACATAATTATCGGTGATCGTCAACCACTTTGAAATTGTTAGGTAGCTTCATATTTTTATATTTCCAAATTAATTTGTCTTTATCACGGATAGATAAATAAATTATTAGTTTTGACAGAAAATACGCACACCACTACGTTTAATTTTGCGCCCAATATAACAATTTACGATATGCATTGATAAGTGCATAATTATTTTTTGGCAGAGCAAGAATTATTTTGAGCATGGCTGTTGGCAATTTAAATAAAAACTCAGATACGATAAAAAAAACTGCACGTTATCAACAACTCTCAAAAATTCAAGTATGTGATCATCCAGCAAGAGTTCATCAAGACATATCAGAATCAGAATCATTTATTTGCAAAACATGAGTATTAACATGGTGTGAGCATGCAATGATGTTACAATATAAGTTAGTTATGGCCTACATGTTTTGCCCTTACTGGCATGCAAATAGGAGAGGGCACACTGCAGATTTGTCACTAATTAAGATGATATGTCTTTGATATGGTCATAATAACGGGTAAGATTTATTTTGATGCAGACTGCCATCCAGCCAGTCAGCCTAGTCCTAACAATTTGACGTTAATTAATGATGGAACTCAGGGCATACTACAATCTCTATACGAACTCTATAAAAACAAACCTGTTTCCCCGACAATACTCAGAAATCTCAAATACCAGCACTCGTCGGACAGGAGAAAAAGCAAATACTTAATAATTTTACTTCTACCCTAACAGCCATCCTGATTACAATAAAGCGTTGCTATGTGATGATAACGAGACCTTAATAACCTTTGGAAAAAACCAATAAAAATATTTCCACCTAGCGACTTATCTATATAGCGATAGTGACTCTGACAGTGACACGAATAGTTCTACGTCATCTAGTTCATTTAATCTAATTTTTATCGGACGATAGTGGAAAGGATCCTGATTTTCAAACTGAGAAACAGAGAGACAAAACGGATTTAAAAGTACACATTTTACTCACCCCAATCTGGAACTTCCAGGGCAAATCACGACTACAACTATATGTACATCTTAGAGATTAAACCACCACAACCACCCAGTATTAACCATCCAGCCCCCTAGCATTGATAAACAACCCCAAACCTAATATTGACCCCAGCCCCCTATTATTGCCACGCAACTATCAAGCGTGAAACCTGAACTGCTATCCTATCGTACCTTACCTACTACTGATTTCATATCTTGATGCATATTATTATAATGTCAATCTTTCAGAAATTTTATATAAGGATATGCAAAATACTCGTTTATATAAATTTTCTCGTTTAATTATATAAACATTGTATATAAGGATTTTTTTGATCTCATGTCCGTTTAAAAATGTTCAAAAATGATACGTTTCGATTTAAAAAGAGGGTTTTTTTTTTTAATATTTACTTCGTAAAAAATTAAAGAATGTTTCATTTTTTGAGATAATTGTCTTAACTTTGGTTAAAATTTTGAATGCAAAAAGGGCTTTTGTGGTTTTTTATCAGGTTGGGTGAAAGCTATCACAGCGGTCATTATTTTAAAAGATAGAGCAAAGAATTAGAAAATCAATGATTTATTAACATCATAACATTAAAATATAAAAACATTTTCAAAAAATCGTTTTTTAAATTTTATTTTGGCTCTCCTGTAAAAAATGTGGTTTTTCGGTTTGTGGCCGTTTTGCATTCAATGAGCGATGTTTTCGATGCTTTTTGATAAAGATTACGGAGAAAAAAGGTTTTAACGTAACCCAGTTGATGTACCTACAAAAAGTTTTCCTCAGTAAACAACACGGCCGACAAAAAGCGTGCGTTTTTGTCAGGACCGCATATCTTCAACCTGTGTAGTTAATTCCATTCATTTCGCATTCCTCTTTTTTACGATGAAGTAGAATATTTCATCAGGAGGGATTTAAGCTCATTTGCGAGATTATTTACAAGAAGAACTCATTTTCCTGTTGGATCAAAGTTTGGCTGATGTAAAGATAGCAAATGTAGGGTATCTTTGGATGTTTTTTCTTCTTTTGTTCTTTAGTGTGTTGGATGTAACAAATGTTAATAAGAATAAGGAAAGAAAAACCTCCTTGTTGTGACATACTAAAAAAGAAAATAGTTTTTGTATGTGAACGAATATATTTTCTATATTTCCAAAAAAACATTTATTAACACGCTTTTATATAAAATATAAAGGAAGAAATAAATCTTTATTCATAGCAGACAATGAGAAGTACTTATATTAATCTATTCTACATATATATTATATATATATATTATACAACTTACAAATATAACTTAGGACCAAAGTGCTTGGGAACACAAATCCATCAAACCCAAACTCGACGTGATTAAGTCGTTTCGTTTAGGAGTTCCTATGGCCACCTTCGATCTCCATCATCAGACCGGCTCGATGGTACCATCACATCGCATTGTCACCGAGAAACAAACTTACATAAGTAGGTATGCTAAATTTCAACTCAATCGGTTGAGGATAAATAGGTTTAAAATTCAGTTGCAAGATTTGTCCCACACTAACAGAGCAAGTGCAGATATAATAAAAGCTTGTAAAACACACAAGTTCTTTGGACGGCATTATCACGGCGAGTTAATAAATAAATAATAATGCTGGACAACTCACACAGCATCATCTAGCCCCAAGCTAAGCAGAGCTTGTGTTATGGGTACTGATATACATAAACAATTATATTATACATACATAGATATATTTTTTTATTATTCATAGTGAACATCTAGAAACAGATATTTGTTCTAGATGTTGCAGATCATAAAAACATTTGTCCCGAGGCGGGAATCGAACTTGCAATCTATATAGAGTTAATAAAAGGACAAATATCTTTTAAGGTGGCCTATTTAGGAGTGATTATTTCGAGAAACCATTGAATTAAGTAAAATAAATTGTATTTCTTCTATTAAGTCTTTTTCTTTATGTCTAGCGGAAACGGAACTAAATATTTTCATAGAGCAACTAGACGTACACAGAGTGTAGCATAGACAACTATAACTCACAGACAAGAGAATGTCGATGTAAAAACAAACTTTGTTGGTATTCCAACAATCTCGATATTCGAGATATCGAGATTTGTGTTTCTAAATATAAACATTATGGTGGTTCGTCACGGGTTGGCGCGAGATTCATTTTTTTTATCTTTTTAATCTATTCTTCTTTCTTCAAGGAATAAATCTAGCGTAAAAGTAAGTTGGCGCAAATTATAAACCATTTTCTATTTATGAAAAAACGAACGTCGGCTCATTGGTAGTTTTAGAGCATTTGAGAAACTTTTCCGTTAATTTTATTCTTTGTAAACAGCATAAAAAATTCAAAATCACATAATAATTTGCATCTCGCGACAACCCGTGACGATCAACCTTAAGAAACTTTTCACCCATTCAGACGATTTCCATTAAGATAACACACAGCTTAAGTTAACTTTGATCGTACTTCATTTTGCACTTAAAGTTGGGCGTCTTAACTGTGTGATCATGTGATCAGCTTTAATTAAGTTGTTTTGGAGATAAAAGATCTTTTAGTACTTGTACCTACCAATCAAGATTTAGTAAGTATAACCCCCAGGCTCCGGCGCAGACGAAAGTCCACCTGCAACGCAGGGGGTTACGGGTTCGATTCCCGCCTTGGGATAAATGTTTGTACGATCTGCAGACTTTTGTTCTGGGTGTTTTCGGTATTTATTATATGTTTAGTAAAAATATCTATCTATGTAATATATTGTATTAAGTATATCAGTTATCTAGTAATCATTACACAAGCTCAGCTTAGCTCGGGGCTAGATGATGCTGTGTAGATTTTCCAGCATTTATTGTTAGTATATTTCTCATTTCCATGATCACGGGCCATATAGTGACCCTTTTCTTTGGGAGACATGTATGGAGGCGAAGCCAACAGCACAGAGGCCCTTTATGAGAATTAATCTAAAGGTGAGAGCTACACGTAGCGAGCATCATCCTCTGTTGCACAATATGCTACACCCGAAGATGATATCCGCCGGGTTAGAGACCATTGCAAAGGAAAATGAAAATAACAAAAAAACGCCATGTTATTGTGGTGAATGGATGGACTGGGTAATTGGGCTATGGGGAGACTATGTACGCCTGCCATAAACATACTGTCAATAGGTACTGTTACAAGCGGCAGACTAATAGACATTATTGTTATTATAACCATAGCCTAAATATTTTGAAAATACCTTAATAAGGCTACGAACCTCTCCCAAACGGAAACGGATTTTCCCATGCCGATTTCTTGTTGTTTCACGTAGAATTAAATGGGGCGCGCTATGAGTGAGAGAGCGCGTTTAACCATCAAACACGAAGCTGTCATGTGGCTGTGTGCGTGTGCTTGGTGTTGGCACCATTTTTTGATATTTTTTCGTACTTTCCGATAAATTTTGAGTAAACGATTGATTTCAAAAATATTTTTGATGATTTATCATTATATATTCAACATTTTGAATATACGTATTTAGGATGTTTGCAGCGCCACAGATTTTCGAATAAATTTGTCTATCATGCATAAAAAATCGCTTGAAGATGAATCGATTTGGTGGTCAAAATTAGTTTCGCTCTCATTTAAATATCATTATGTTTTTTCAAAAACTAAACCGCTGCAAACATTGCTATTTTTTATCTGACTACGTATGAAAAATTTCAATAAGATCGGGACATAGTTTCCAAATGAAGCGGAAAGTACGTTTGTATGGGGAATAAGGCTATCCGTTCCGTTCTTAAGTATTCTAAGTTAAAGGTGGTTATGTTTTCACTCTTAACTTTCGGACGTGAAAACAAGACAGTTTATTCCCGTAGTACAACATACATAATGTCTACAAGTAGTTATTGCATTTTAATGTGAGCCTGGGTATCTGTGGGACACAGATACTCAGGCTCACATTAAAGTGCCAACAACATTGTGCCGAATGTTTGTCCCATTCGGGTTAGGAATGTGCAGGTATGTAGTCAGTGTGAAGGCTAGGGGGGTTAGGGGCTTGGGAATTATATTTAAAAGTAGTTGTAGCAACAGAAACACAGTTCAAGTGTGTGTCGCATTCGGGTTAGGAATGTGCAGGGATGCCAGGACTTGGGCTAGAGGGCAGTATGTTACTTTCAAGCCAACCATAATCAGACTTTAGCGTCGAAAATGCACCAATGAGCAAAAAATATATTTAGGTAGAAATATAGACCATCACAATTATATCCCGGATTCTAGCACCAATTGGTCGTAGTCTCCGGGATCTTGCCATAAATAAATAAAAAATGCTGGTTAATTCACATCTCATCATCTAAACCCAATACACCAATCTAGGATGAGCTGGTGTTATGGCTACTAGATATCTGATGCCTATACGTCTTAACACGGTCCATTACATAGATCAATAGATTGAGATATTATATATTTTCATGCAATGCAAGACATTGCCATAGCTTCACAACAATCAATGGCTGGAAAAAGAAAACGTTCGACTAAGTAATAGCGCCGCAGTAAACTAACTTCTCGCATTTCATTAAACTATCAATTATTATTGTAGATATTAACAGCCTAACAAGGCAAAGGTTCCTTGTTCGCTTCTTTACTTTCCAACACCAAGCACACGTACACTATTTTGTAATTTAAAATTTGCGACATGTCAAAGAGTTCTTTAAGGTCTAAAGGAAATAAAGCACTTTAAATTTTTGGGAGTTTTGAGATCCGCACGTAGCCCCTTACTAAATTAAATCCTTACTCCAGCCCTGTGTAAAAGTTATTTTGCCAGACAAATTGCACATTGCAAGAATGTCACCAAAACAGCTTTATTGCATTTTTACCTTTAGTCTTGATGGAATTACCTGTCATCATGGAGATGAAATAACATCTCAACGTCTGCGAGCAGAATGTTTGTTTTTTAAATCTTGATTTTAATTCTATTTTATTGTAAAGTTTGGTGCATATCTCTCATACTCATTGACAACAAACTTTTTTTTTTTTTAGTTTCTAGGGTAACTTTATTTATTTTAAAATTCATCATCATCATCATCTTCATAAGCCCATACACGTCCACTGCTGGACATAGGCCTCCCCCGTACGACGCCACAAATAGCGGTCCTGAGCCGCCTCCATCCATCGACTCCCTGCGACCGCTACGATGTCGTCGGTCCATCGAGTGGATGGTCTCCCATGTAGGGGGGGATTTGCCATAATCACCACGCTTGGCAGGCGGATTGGTGATCGCAGTATTGGTGTTTAAAAATACTCAGAAGGAAGCTGCTGCCCTTCCTCTGGTAGGTTCCCTTAGTCGGCTTTTACGACATCCACGGGTTGAGTTGGAGGGGTCGTTATTCGTACGCCGCGACCCCACGGCTATTTTAAAATTATAGCTTGTTAATTTACTAGCTGTTCCTCGCGGTTTCACCCGCGGTAAGTTCGGATTTTACATTTCTAGGGGGATAAAAAGGTCTTTTTTTCTCATAAATATCCCATGGAAATTTGATGTTTTACCAAGACAATACGTAGCCTACTTTCTATCCTTTGAATTAACTCTATGCCAAAAATCAAGTCGATTGGTTGCTTAGTTAGGGCGTTAGGGAAGGACCAACAAACACACTTTCGCATCATCACTACATAGTATAAAACAAAGTCACTTCCCGCTGTCTGTCTGTCTGTCCCTATACCTATATGCTTAGATCTTTAAAACTACGCAACGGGTTATGATGCGTTTTTTTTTATAAATTGAGTGATTCAAGAGGAAGATTTATATCATGTGTAGAATTTGCACACGTGCAAAGCCGGGGCGGGTCGCTAGTTTATGCTACTACTCGTAGTTAGGTTTTTTTATTCTATGGACAGTCGTTTGCTCCAAAACCAGAAAAAAAAGATTTATAAAAAATTACAAAAACGATTTGTATATCATAGCCATGTTCTTAACTAAATGAATATATAATTTAAACTTAAAAATCCATCTAAGTCCACTTATGGACATGCCTCCACCCGAGAGGAGTTTTGACATAATCACCACGGCTAATGGCGGATGGTGATAACCGAGGTGTTTAAATACACAGAAGAAATCTACTGCCCTTCTTCTGGTAGATTCCCTTAGTCGGCTCTTACGACATCTACAGGCTGAGTTGGAGGTCGGTTCTGACGCTGCGAACGCTACACGACTAGTTTCCTATTCACTGACCTGGTTTGATGCAGGACATTCCGCACGCTCCATCGCAGAGACATTTTTTCTTTTTACTCTTGCAGTCTTCATCAGAGGAGCATTTTCGAAGACACTTCTGACCCTGAGAAACAAATTACAGGATTATAAACGGAGCTGGGGCAAAAGCAGATTTTTTTTAGAATGGAAGGCAAACGTGGATCTACTCGTGTACGGAACCAAATGTAGCTCTCTTAATATGGCGAGTTTAAAAAAAAGACATATACCAACTTCAAATTCTAAAGTGAAAACAGTATATAGACTCTCAAAAGTAGGCAAAAGTTTACTGTGTGTAAGTGTTAAACTTTTTAATAAACTGGGAATTGAAATTAGGAATACAAATGTAAACAGTTTCAGTATTGCGATTAAAAAAATGCTTATAGAAAAATCCTACAATACTCTGGACGAGGCTATTGCTGGTGATTTTAATATTATACTTACCCCTTCATCTTAGATGAATGTACTGTTTGTACAAATTAATGTTTAGTTTTACCTACTTTGTTTCAAATTTGTTCAAAAATTTACCTTTCCAAGTGTACTACAATGTATCTATATGGAATAAATAAATACAAAACAGTACAAGTATTGCCCCCACCCCCTTCCTCTAGCTCGGGGTTGTCTAGGGTAGAATAGAAAAAAAATATGTCACTTTGTCATCGCATGCGTAAATAATTTGAAATATGTACATTCCATAAACTTCAATAACGTACGCAATGTTTGGAGATGCGATGTCATGCTAAAATTATGACTTATTGCTGCTTTGGCCAGAGATAGTGACTTGTATAACAAAAATTTGGCTAACGTTACTATATATTTTCCCGTTTCTATTTTACCGTAAGTTCTGTGTCTGAAATATACAGCAGCCTTTATTACGCACGATTACATTTTGCTTACCTACATACGTATACATACATACTCGTACATAGGCGTTTAACGCGTTTACAAACACCGAGGTTGTAAAACGGGGTCCACCGCGCGCTGCCCCAGGGCTACAGGGCTGTAGGTGGGCATGTGCATCGTGGAGCAATGAATGTGTTAACGGATATTTATCTTGCCGGGTACATAAGCTGACAGTGCGCTCTTCGCTGCACCACCCCGGGCCGCCAGTTATAGTTCTTGTATATGTATGTATTTATTTAAAAGTTGTAGCTCTATTATATAAGATATTACCTAATATAATAGGTAACTTATAAATAAAAAAATTGCCGTGGGGCCGCGGCGTACGAATATCGACCCCTCCAACTCAACCCGTGGATATCGTAAGAGCCGATTAAGGGAACCTACCAGAGGAAGGGCAGCAGCTTCCTTCTGAGTATTTTTAAACACCAATACTGCGATCACCAATCCGCCTGCCAAGCGTGGTGATTATGGCAAATCCCCCCTACATGGGAGACCATCCACCTGATGGACCGACGACGTCGTAGCGGTCGCAGGGAGTCGATGGATGGAGGCGGCTCAGGACCGCTATTTGTGGCGTCGTACGGGGGAGGCTTATGTCGTGCATGCAGTCGACGTGTATAGGCTGATGATGATGATGATGATGAAATAAAAACTCCTAAATGATCAGAGGGTTTCTGATTCGTTTTCAAGCAAACAGTAATCTTATACAAGCGACATAAGAGTTGGTTTTGCACGAAAACGAATCAGAAACTTGGATTTTCCTTTTCCGAGTAGGCCTGCTGGTTACATCAATACCTACCTACCTACCTACGAATCAGAATCAATAACTTTATTTCTTTAGGCTTACAAAATAAGCACTTAGACAAGTCAAATTTTATACTATAAACATAGTTATTATTATCAAATAAGAAATAAGGTGTTATTGATATTCTCTTCAATTTTTTGTCCACTAGTGTTAGAGGTGAAAAAGAAACCACTAGTACATTTATAATATCACTTATGTGTCTAATATATGTTTATTTTGCATATCTAAATCTAAATTAAAAAAAAAATATTACAAATTACTTTATTATAAAATTACGTATTTCGTTAAACCATAAAACATAAAAAAATCCGTAAAATAAATTAACCAACTTTTGTTAGTTCAACCTCAGCGTGTTGCATCCTGCAAAGGCGCAAATGCTTAACATGTACGTTATGGGCACAGAAAGCATTAACAAGGTTCTCTCTTACCAGTAGTGTTGCTTGTTCTTCGTCCCTAGGACACTGCGCCGACGGCGAGTTCCGTGGGTTCTTGTAAATGCGTCCATCATCATCGGCTTCGGGTCTGCTTTGTGCTGTCGGTTCGTCGTCATCGTCATCGTCGTCGACAGATGTTGGGTTGGGGAGGGACGACACTGTGGACAAGAAGAAATTATTGTATCAAACTTGATTTTAAGGTTTATGTGTAGAGCAGGCGGGCTTGTTTTAAGGGCGTTCGATTTACATTGCACGTGCGATTAATCTTTTTGGGGCTTTAATTTTTTCTGAGCTCATAAAGTAAATAAACAAGCGGGGTAATTTACCGGATAACATAAACCATTATCTATGAACCCAAGATAAAAGTAACTTCGATTTATTTCGGACTAGAGGAGTACTTTCGGATAATTTATTTATTTGTATAGAACTTACAACTGTTGATACACGTTTAAATTATTTGGGAATATAAGTACCTATGTAGTGACTTATTCTCAAAAACCCTAAGTATCCAAAATGCTCCAAGAGCTTAAAACGGTTTAATACTTGAACTTTTTAATACTTATAATTTTTTAAGCGCTGCTTTGACCAGCTACTATTTTTTTAATACTTAAAACTTTTTAAGTGCTGCTAGCACCAGCCACTATTTATTTTTTTATACGTAAACCTTTTAAAGCGCTGCTTTGACCAGCCACTTAACTACTAGGTACCAATTTGAAATGATTTCGTGCAGAAATCTTGCAGCAAATAATTCAAGCTGATATTTAAAGCTAATTTAATCGTAGATAAAGTATGTAAATGGGGCGGTTCTCAATTAAATAAATAAATAAATAATTTTGGACAGTGCACAAAAGATCATCTAGCCCCAAGCTAAGCAGAGCTTGTGTTATGTGTACTAGATGACTGATATACATAATATAATATATTACATAGATAGATATTTTTTTATACATAGAATTCGCTTGAAGGTCTTTTTTACAAAATGTCAGTGTTTTAAATCAAATTTAGGAACCTACCTAAGCAAACCGTTTCTTTTTCGATGTACATAATATCAAGCTCAAGCTATTAAAATCTACTCTCATATAAAGATTTGGATTATCTGTAACGGCACAGTATATACCGTACATACTATGTATGTAAGAATAAAAAATATTTTGTCAACAGAACTTAGGTACTACAATAAATTATACACTAGACTTACATTAGAGAAGAAACATCTTCAGTTCCTTTCACAAAATTGTAGTGTGGAATGGAATGTGTATGTACGAAACGTCAGAGTAGAATGAAACATCGAGCAATTTTAGTCGTTTATTTAGTTCCTCAGTCACAGCGCATTATGTATATAAAATATAATATAATTTTTTTTTTTTTTTTTATTAAAATAATCTTTATTGACAAAGAAAATAACAATCAAATAATATAAAGAAATTAAACTAGTATTTACAATTGAAACAATTGAGCTAACTGCAGACTGTTGCAAACAATCTACAGATAGCTCAACTGGTCCATATCAATACCAGTCGGAAGCGTCCCCAAGACGCTGGCTGCATTGCCCCGCATCATATAAAAATTAGTCATTAAATAACCCACCCCTGACCGTTCCCGGTGCAAACGTGCCCATAATGCTTGCAGCATTACCTCGCTGAATAGCGATGGCTATACTTTGCACCAGGAAAGACTCGGAGCGGGAGTCACCTGGTTGTTCTTTTATAAAAGTTTCAATAACCACGTATCAAACACTTGAAACAAACTTAAATAATGCCCTTTCCTGATACGCAAGTTTTTATGCTAGTACATTTATTAGAAGTGTCATACATAATAAAGAGAAACCTCAACTAATTCATTAGTGACTCAATTCAGCATTCTCTTTTGCTCGTCTTGTAAGTTTTCCCAAATCACCCGGTCCCATCCGCTCCCTCGGTAAAAGCCCGCTCTGTTACATGTCGTAATTACATACTCTATCACGTATGTCATCTAATCAACGTCTTTGAGAAGCTTTCTACTGTCTGTGCTTACTTAGACTGTCTGTGGAATTATAGTTAGATTTATTTGCTGAGGGAAATCAATATATAGAGAATATATTTTGAATCAACTTCAAAAGTAGGTTAATCAATTCGTCTGTATGTTTTTTTTTGTATGTATGTTACGCGATATCTCCGCCAATTAAAGACCGATTTTGAAAAATCTTTCTCTAGAAAATGAACCCGAAGGGGTCCCATAATTTTTATCCCCACGGGATTAGTATTTATCCCGCAAAACTTAAAAGAAGTATAAAGGTAAGGTACGCCATATTATTTATCTCACTATTTTTGAAAGTAACTGAAAGTCGCTAGAGAGAAGAGCTATGGAGAGAGCTATGCTTGGAGTTTCTCTATACGCGGTAGAATATGGAATACGGAAATCCGCAGAAGGACCAAAGTAACTGACATAACTCTCAGAATTAACAGGCTGAAGTGGCGATGGGCAGGCCGTTTTTCTCGCATTGCGAAACGAAGTGTGGGAAGAACTCCCACCCTATGGACCAAGGACATTGTAGCGGTCGCAGGGAGTCGATGGATGGAGGCGGCTCAGGACCGCTATTCCTGGCGTAGTTTAAGGGAGGCCTATGTTCAGCGGTGGACGTATCCGAGCTGATGATGTTACAAAATAAGTCTGATGGTAAATTCACTAGAGGAAATAAATTAACGAAGCAGCCCTGGGATCCAGAAGCATCCCCTTACTTACCCTATAGATTCCTGGAACCCTCGGTGCGCGAGTCTAACTCGCACTTGACGTTATTATTATTAATTTAGTATCTACCTTTTACAAACTTACAATACCATAGCAAAGTCATTGAAAGTTAGTTGATGATTGACAAGGAGGGATCGCTGTCAGCGATAAGGCCTACGCTACGGTACGTAAACATTATTATTACAGTTTGAATTTGCCTACACTGCAACCTTACATACACGTTTCAGCCTATTTTCCCTAAATATAGAGTTTATTTTCCATCAGTTAGCTAAGGCCTGGCTTATCTCCCTTCAGGGATGATTTCGAAACCACTGAATTATGTGCCTCACGATAAATAGCCTTCAGTTTCTATTAAAATAGCCCGTATTTCCTTGTTCATTAGGTTCATTTTAAGCAGGAAGAATCTGGGTGAAAATTAATGGGCAGTGAAGATAAAATGTTTGGTATCCGACAGAAATGAGAGTGATTATGTCAAATTATTATTTTTGGGGAGTTTTATACTGAGTTTATCGACATGGAAATTAAATTTCCGATAGATAAATAATGATGGATAATCCACACAGCATCATCTAGTCCCAAGCTAAGCAGAGCTTGTGTTATAGGTGCCCACTAGAAGACCAATAACACATTATTTCTTATTTGATAATAATAACTATGTTTATGGTATAAAATTTGACTTGTCTAAGTGCTTATTTTGTAAGCCTAAAGAAATAAAGTTATTGATTCTGATTCTGATACTGACATAACTACTAATACATTACATAGATAGATATTTTACATATAAAGGAAAATAAATTATAATATAAACGTCTCGTCATGGTTTAAAAACGCTCGGCGAAAGTGTTCTGCGCATCAACGTCAGCGCTATTAAACCATGTCGCGAACTATATACCTCCTACGTGGTCACGGGGCGTCAGAATCGCCCTTTCTAACTCAACCCGTGAATGTCGTTAGAGTCAAGCAAGAAAGGAACCTACCAGAGGAAGGCTGCAGGTTCCCCAAACCCCAAGTGAATTGCAAAACTAATCCTACTAATATTATAAATGTCAAAGTTGAATGGATGGATGCATGGATGTTTGTTTATCATTCACGCAAAAACTACTGAACTGATTGGGCTGAAATTTGGTATGGGTATAGTTTGGTACCTGGAATAACATATATAGGCAATTTTTTATCCCGATAAAATGCGGGCGAAGGCCCGGGCAGCAGCTAGTATTGTTATAAAAGTGAAATTACCTGATTCTGTCTGTCTGTTTATCTGTTACCTTTTCACGCCTAAACAGCTGAACGGATCTGAATGAAATTTGTCAGAGAGGATGGTATCCCACGGATGGACATCGTTTGGGCTATTTTATCCCGGAAAAGTGCGTGCGAAGCCGAGGGCAGGTAGTAGAAAATATCTCTTGGTTGACGTCGCGCGCAGCAGCTAGTCAATAAATAAATTCAAACATATTGTAAATCCTTATTCTTTGGCTTACTACGAGATATCTGATCAAAACTCGAAACTAACAACTTAACCAGGTAGGGTTTTGCTACCTACTAAGACAACCTGATGAATATATCTATCGAGTAAATAATTAAGTACCTATGTAGATACTTAGCAAAAGGTAGAGATAAATTACAAAAACTTCCGTGACAGAGTGAGTTTCTATTGAAGCAATTAGAAACTCCGTAGCTAATTAAGTATGATCAGGCCAATGAAGCGACATGTGAAAACGAGACTCCCGGCGATACCTACGCTGTTCAAATGGATTTCTAACTAGGTGGAATGAGGTTCTAACTTATTAGTTTATGTAGAACTACTACGAGACGTCACCCCGAAGAAATTACTAGAGTTCAAGAGTAAGAGTTCAGCTGCAAGGGTAGGTGGTTAATCATGAACGCCGCAGCTTGAGGGGAGAACACATGAAGCGATCACACTAGGCCTACCATGGCCGCAGTGATACAAAAGCCAACCTGAGTAAAATAACAAAAATAATAGTTTATGTAGAAACTAATTAATGAAGTGGGTACTTAACAGCTTGCAATTTGTAGGTCTGGAACTACTGGTCTATCACCCCAGTCCGTGAGCCACTGCGAGGTCCCCTCTCTATTACGCCATTCGGTCCGATCCAGTGCCACCTCTTCCGTCCTCTTCCTCATCCTTCTTGGCTATCCAAACGATATCGTCTGACCATCGGGCTGGGCGACCATCTGGTTGTCTGACTCTTTGTCTTTTCGCATCTCTGCATGGGCACTCTAATGGTAATTCTTTTAGTCCATATTCCGTCTAATAGGCGGATTTTAATAATTATTTCATAAATCTACAGTAGCCTATATGTTTGTTGTGTTGCTATTTTTTACCCAAACATCACGTTAGCAAACTATATATGTATACTAGCTAACCCGCCAAACGTTGTTTTGCCTTCAACCCTTATCAGTTAGGTGTATGGAAAATAGATAGTAGCCGATTCTCAGACCTACTGAATACGCATATAAAATTTGGTAAAAATCGGTTAAGCCGTTTAGGAGGAGTACGATAACTAACATTGTGACATGGAAATTTTATATATAAGATGTAGTTGAATATATAACTTAGTTATGTGACTTCCAGACAGGAATTTTCAGTAAAATACGGTCGAGCTCGGGATTTTCCTAAATTACCTTCAAAACAGTCGCTCGAGACTTTTAGCGAGACAGTAACTAGTTGTATCAAGCCACAGATTATCTGTGTATCAAGCGAACTAGTATTTTGTAACAAAATGGACGTACATTTTGTTACGTCCTACAAAACAAATAATACGTTTTTATACTAAAATAATTAAAAAAAAATACTACTTCTATACCTACCTGATATTCCAGTGGTTGACATTTTTTATGAGAAAATCGTCGAGTTTATCATAACTGTTATCGTACAAACCGCGCTTTGCCAAAATGGGATAGAACATTGTCAAAGTACATGTTCGAATGATTTTCTTTCAGTTCGAAATGGTTCATTCCTATACTGATCCATGGAAGACCAGCGCTATGGTATGATCTGCTCTACCATAGCATACAGGGTGAATTTTTGAGACGGGTCAGTAAGGGCAGGTACCTTAACCGTTATAGTTACAGGAAAACGCTTTTAGGAGATTATACATTTTTAAAATATTCTTAATTGCATTTACAGATTATGTCCAGTCAGCAAGAAAATTGTTATTTTACATAAAAACGTAAGTCGAAAATGGTCAGTTTTTCGTTTTATTTAAGGTCGTCTGTTCTGGCAAATAAAAATCTTTTAACTTTTTTTACTGTGTTTCGCGCGCAGATTTTATAGGTTGGTTTATATATTTTCTATATTTTTTATATTTTCTAAAAGGTACCTACATACCGAAATTTTCTTTTACCTCGGCGGTGGCGGCTGCAGCAGCCAGTCTCCGTTGAGATTGTCCAGCGAGGTCGAAATTCGTCTAACAGGACATTGCATCTTCGCTTGTTTAAGGTAGGCTTGGTATCATCAGAATGAGTAGGCTGAAGTGGCAGTCGGCAGGTCATATAGCTCGCAGAACTGATAAACGCTGGGGAGGTTCTCGAGTGGCGGCCACGATGCAACACGAAATGGAGTGTTGGGAGACCATCCACTCCGACCGACGACATCGTAGCGGTCGCAGGGAGTCAATGGATGGAGGCGGCACAGGACCGGTGTTTGTGGCATCTTATGTGGGAGGCCTACATCCAGCAGTGGACGTGTATGGGCTAATATGATGATGATGACTAGGTGTCATGCTGCCCTAGACACACTCAAGATCTATTTACACCGTCAGAGTCTTATCAGATCAATTTATTTATTTATTTATTTATATAGGTACACCAACACTATACATATTAAGCTTATATAATAGATGTTGATATGAGACAAGTTCTAATATATAGGTGATATATACCTGAGGTGGACAACAACAGTAGAAATAAAACACCACCCATGCAGTTAAACTTTTTACGCATGATGTAGTCCAGCGCGAGAGTGTAATATCGTGTGTTCTTCCGGTAAAAGTGAGTTATAATGTCTACGTAATAGAATTGTAATAGTTAGGGCGTGGACTTAGGGGAGCGGAGCGAGCAGACGCCATTTTAATCGCATCACAATCGTGTATTACCTGTGTATCACAAATAAATATATGAACTATGAAATATTTTGTAAGTGACATACCTATAACGCACAGTCCAAACTAATGTTATGAATGAAATAATGAAATCTGGACCCGTAGTTACGGCATGACACAAGGTAACCAGAAGCGTTTCCACTCTCATTACAAATTGTGTTTACTTTTAGCGTCGAAACCAAAAAGTTCGATAAATTAGGTTCATTTGTAAATAATGTTCTCATAATTACAATGTGTGTAGTCAATCAAACAAAGGACCAGTCACGATAAAAACAGAATTTGACTTGAAATTGATTCGTTTATCAGCATATGAACAACCAGCTTATAGTACCAACAGGCCGCTCCAATGCAAACAGTATAATACCATAAAGCAAGAATTCACGACACTTGAACACAGGCAAGATCAAACTCCGCAATTTACTATATTTATTTTAAAATATGTGCAATTCCGAAACCGCTTCGCTCGATACTCCGCTACTCGCTCCGATTCTCGCTCAGCCCGTCTCAGCCCCGAGAACGCTCTGGAGCGTAAATAAACGACATCATCGCTTAACTGGATCCAGCCATCGTTCCGTGATTTGTTTGTTTGGATAAATTGGATTCCGAATTTCCGATGGATTTATTTATGGATTGCTAAACTGTTTGCTGATTTAAATTGTAGAGTTTGATTGTATTTGTTTACCTAACAAGTTATAACGTTAAGGAGGTATTTGCGCTTACGCGTCCAAAAATTACACAATACTTACAACAGGCTGTAACTGATTTTTTCGGTTTAAATTGGAGATTATGAAAGCTTCGATCTGATAAATTGGATATTCGAACATTATCACATCAATTACTGTAATATACAGATTACCTCCATTTTGTAAGCTTGATTGACATGACACTACCAAAAGTTGGAGGTAATTTTGTACTGGAAATTAGCTCTTTGAAAATGTAAATAATATAAGGCGCAGCTAGTATCATGTCTGTGATAATATATCGTTTTGAAGGAATCATTGACTCTCTATCTTCTCAAACAATACTTTTGTGTGTCCAGTATCAAATATTAGAGTAAAATAATTTGGTAATGTTGAAAAATCTAAAAACCGACTCCGAATCTCTTAATTTTAGACTGTTAGTTTTAAGTTTTGCGGGATAAATACAAATCCCTCGGGAGTAAAAATTTTATGGTACTACAACCTGGGAATCATTTTATATACAATAGCGAAAGAATTTTCAAAATCGGTCCTTTATTCTAATTCTAAGCGGGGTAACTGATATCTCGCATGGGAGTGTATTTTGCATTATCTCCCTGCCTAAACATGCCCTAACCAGCTCCTTGAAGTACCGAAGCAGAACTTTTAGTGTTTTTTTAATGGCAGCTGTTTTTTTTGTGTGACAACTTCTTTTGCACTTCTCTGTGGGTGTGGATGTGGTTGGTGTCTCAATGAGACTCTGAAGAGTCTGAGAGAGAGAGAAAAACATAGAGGAGACAGCTGCCATAAAAAACACCTATGGCCTTACAGTATACCACAACGTGTTCCACAGTTTCTTCTTCTTGGAAGCAGCCACGACACAGGCTACTCTCCTAATCGGTCCATAATTAAAAGAGAAACCGACGAACATACATAATGTACATTAAAAATACTTAACACACATTAAAGATACTTCAGTTTACCTTCATAATTTCTTGTATATACCTTTCAGAATAAATATATTTTCATTTAATTTCATTTAAATATGTTAAAAAAGTATACGCATATACCCACTCCTTTTTCAACAAATATAATCATTCAAGTCAAATCATTTATTTACGAATATGCATAAAATTATAAGGATGCAGCGAATTTTTACTGATGATTTTAAATTTTTTCTGCGTTTTACAAAGCATAAAACTAACGGAAAAGTAATTTGGCGCAAATCGTATTTTCTATGAACCCATCATAAAACGAACTTCATTTAATTTTATTTTAGGAGCATTTGTGAAAATATTGATTTTTAGCCCAAAATCTCTTATTTTCCAAAGCTACCAATGAGCCGAAGTTTGTTTTTTCATAAGTAAATAGAAAATGGCTTGAAATTTGCGCCGATTAACTTTTCTGCTAGACTTATTCCTTGAAGAAAGCAGAATAAATAAAAAATACAAAAAAATATTAATCTCGCGCCAACCCGCAACGATCCACCTCAACGTCAGTTAGAAATCAGCGAAACGGAAAAGTAACATTCTAATTCACCTTTCCTCACTATTGCAATAAGTTTGTATCTACCTATTCTGGTACGGTAAAAGCAACGATCCCGGAGATCCGTACAAAGTCTATACCAAACTGACAAACTACAAATAGTCGACCTAAATATCTTGATCCTCAACCCGCTATTCCCAAGGTCCTTGCCATGCTCAAGATTAACAGATTCATCCCTAGCGACAAATAGGGGGTAGGTAGCGGGCTTACAAGTAATTTATTAAGTTGTAGAGTTGTGTAGGGGTGGTTTAAGCCGGAAAATATGATGCTAGCTTCTGGCCCCGGCTTTACACGCGTTATTTAGAGATAAAAAGTACATGGGCGACGTAAATTTTACTCGAGGATTTCAATTATTTTCAATTATTTTATTTCTTTAGGCTTACAAAATAAGCAGTTAGACAAGTCAAATTTTATAATCTATAAGATATGTACTAGTGGTTTCTTTTTCACTTCTTCCACTAGTGAACAAAAAATTTTAATGAATAGAGAATCAACAACACCTTATTTTTTATTTGATATTTTTTTTATAAAAAGCTGTTAATAGTATAAAATTTGACTTTTGTCAGAAAATAGTAAATTTGTAAATTGTAGTAAATTTTAAAATTGTAGTAAATTTGATTTGACTTGTCAGGATCCAAGTGTGGATTTCTATCCGGCTAAAATTACCGGATAGATCTGTACAAGTTGAAAACAACCAGTGTACTCCTGGGTATGTCAGGATATTACATGTTTGATGTTACAGTCTCGTTCCAAATGTTTCAAGTAGGATTGACTGCTTCAGGAAATTAGCTTTGAAATTATATATGTGTGTAGGTACAGTCAGCGTCAAATTGATATGAGCGTCTAAATGATCTGAAAAACATAAAAGCAATTTGATATACGCAGTTCGAATCATCATTATTGTTGTAAGCATCCACGGTGTTCAAAATATCTTACTGCTCATTGTTTCATATTTATATAAGCAGTCAGGGTGTTCAAAATTATCTGAGCAAACAAAGCTCTCAAAGGAAGTATGCAAACTCTTTTGAGTGAATATTTTTGAAGGTACATTTTACACAGATAACTTAAGAAGGCTACGAACCTCTCCCAAACGGAAACGGATCGGCCCATGCAGATTTGTTGTTGTTTCACGTCGAATGAAATGGGGCGCGCTATAAGTGAGAAAGCGCGTCTAACCATCAAAATCGATGCTGTCATGTGGCTGTGTGCGTGTGCTCGGTGTCGACACCGTTTTTTGATATTTTTTCGTACTTTCTTATTAATTTTGAATAAACGATTGATTTCAGAAATATTTTTGATTATTTATAATGTTGTAAATGAATATATTTAGAATGTTTACAATACGACAGAATATCGAATAAAGGTGTCTATCATGCATAAAAATCGCTTGAAAATTACTCGATTTGGTGGTCAAAATCTGCTCTCATTTAAAGATCATAATGTTTTTTTAAAAACTAAACCGCTACAAACTTTTTTCATCCGATTACGTATATAACATTTCAATAGGATCGGGGACATAGTTTTCAAATGTAGCGGAAAGTACGTTTGTATGGGGGCTAAGGCTTTCCGTTCCGTTCATATAGTAGATGGTCTTACGAGCTTCGGTTACTAGGAGGACATGACATCACATTTGTTCCAACATAAATATCTTCTGGTCTTCTGTTCGGTTCTCTCTGGTCTTCGCTTCTCTCCGTTTATTGCATCCGACAAAGACACCCAACCACTAAACCACTGCACTAAACGACTAAACTCATTAACAAAACCGAACAATGCCGGTTCCTGTTCGAGCGGAAATAGAAAAACGAACAATGCACTAGAACGAGATATGGCGCGTGAGAGAACGGAGTGAAAAGAAAAACTGAACACGCACGGGGTATTGTTTTACATTTGAAGCATTTTTGTGTATAACCTGCGCACTTAAAGAATGTGATTGAGAATAACTAACTAGCCGGTGGGCATAGTTATCACAACGCTGATCTTCCGTAGAAAACAACTGACGTGTCACGTAAACTAACACAATTTAATTTATATGAGCATTAAGGCAACTACATAAGTCCATCATGATCAGAGTCCAACAAATTTGAAATTCCTAATAACTATGTTTTGTGGTAAAGCAACGATTACTAGTCTATTACAAACATACAAAATACTGTCTGTTCGCCGCTTGCCCCCTTTACGATTTCGTCTACTAAAACTAGCTTCCATAGTAATTATGTATTTTTCCCGTTTTCGAAATCTTGTACTATTTATTAGTTCATCGCTCACTTTTCTTACTTATGTAATATTTGATCACAAATATTTGGGAACAAAGTAGAGATTTGCCCTATTCTTTAGAGTCGAAAAGCAAAATACCAATTAACGAAAAGAATAACTGAAAAATACATAAACAGAAAAGAGAAGGAGCAGGGATATAAACCATGTGTGCTGGTGATAGATATTCTCAATCCCATTCTATATGGACGCAAGGTTCCATCCGTTTTAGATCGCTCATAAATGTTATGAATGAGTGTACGGTATAATGTAATATCTCTTTAGTAATATTCCCAATGGTTCAATCGATTGGACCAATGGGTATTTATTTTATTAAGTACTTTTATATTAAGTACTAGCTGCTGCCCGCGTCTTCGCTTGCTTTTTATCGAGATAAAAAATTGCCTATATGTTATTCCAGGTCCCAAACTATACCCATACCAAATTTCAGCCTAATCAGTTCAGTAGTTTTGGCGTGAAAGAGGAACAAATATCCAAACTTTGACATTTAAGTAAGCAGGATACTTTTGTTAGCTTCTGTGAGTAATTTTAGTTTTCACGAAATTTATAACGGACAAAAAAATCTTTTTTGGAGAAATTAAGTGGTTATAGAAAGGTTTTTAAACATACTTAATCGTAGTATAGTCCAAGGTAATCATGATTCTTAACAACCTACGTAGCGCAGTGAATGAAAGTACGAATGCGACGCAGAAAGTAGCGAGTTCGATTCCCACGGCAGTAAAAAACATGTATTTTCCTCCTTCAGGTATGTAGATTATTCCAGCCATTTGGGCATCAGCGCATTGCTCATACACTCCACTATTGTCAACATGAGATGGCACCTTGTCAAAGTTAATGCCCGCTTTGGTCTCAGTTCAAAACGGTTCCATCCCTTTCAGATCGCGCAAGGACTATACTCAACCTATTTCCGTTTATGTCCACATCTACTGAAAGGCACTTAATTCAATTTTATCGCTCCCACGCAGGTAGAATATTTCAAGCGGAAAATATCCATATTAAATATGCTTTCCATAAAATATTTATATAAAATACCTGCGTTGAAAAGATAATTATATCCCGGGGTATATGGGGCTGCGGCGGACGTGAAAAGGCTGGTAGCGGGTAAATGATTTAAAGCAGGCGCGTTTTTCTTTTGTTTTGTTAATCACGCTGATGGCACAAATCTCTCGAAACTACCGCCAACAAATACAGCTTTTATTAATGATACCACTAGCTGCTGCCCGCACCTTCGCCCGCATTTTATCGGGAAAAAAACTTGCCTATATGTTATTCCAGGTCCCAAACTATACCCATACCAAATTTCAGCTTAATCGGTTCAGTAGTTTTTGCGTGAAAGAGTAACAAATATCCATACATCCATCCATACATACTTTCACATTTATAATATTAGTAGGACAGGACAACCTGGGGATCATTCCGTATACAACTGCAAAATAATCATTAAAATCAGTTCATAATTGACGGAGAAATCGACGAAAATACATAAAAATACATATACATCCGAACGCCTTCCAGATGAGATAAAAGAGGCAACTAGTATTACTATTTTTTTTTTAAATTGAAACTTACAGAATATATATATGATAACTTAGAAGTTGTCTAATATCAGTATTGAATATATGTAATCATCATCATCAGCCCATACACGTCCACTGCTGTACATAGGCCTTCCCCATACGACGCCACGAATAGCGGTAATATATGTAATATAACAGCTGAATTAACTACAGATCTTATTGATACTATTCTGTAACGTCGCCAAGACAACGGTATTATAAAATAATTAAAAAACTATTTTTAAAAATTGAAATCTATGTAAAAAAAAAATTTATTAAAACTTCCGTTAAAATGTTATCGTAGTATAAATTAATAATTATTATATCTGATATTTATAATATAATCCTAATTAACGATTAAAATAAAAAAAACAAAAAGGCTAATAACCACTCTTTTGTTATTTTAGTCTATAGATATATTTAATACTGTGGGTGTGCGGTTGGTAATAAAAGAGATTGCACACTGAACTGAGTATATTCATTAATAATAAACACAAATACATTAAATGACAATTACGATATTCTATTATCCAATATTGGGATACGTGTACAATGATCAGAGGCTTTAGAAGTGACTGGCGTGACAGCGGCTTGCTAATGAAAATGCTTAATTGCAGAAAGCCAAATGCGCCGCGTACTATATGCTAATCTGTGTCACTACAACTCCATCATTTCTTGCGCCAGGCATGCAATCGCGACCAGCGATGGACGACGCTCACTGTTTTGCTATCTTATCTACACCTACCCACTTTATTTTAATACTAATTATGTAGGTACCTACCTTTTGTCGGGTCACTGTTATTTGTTACGTACGTGTTTGTGATATTTTGTAAACTAGATTATAAACGCCGAAGAACTACCGCAACTTTACCAAGTATTATCTTCTTATTTTTAGATACCAATGTATACTCATTCTAAGTGAACTTGTTTGTTCTTTTTTGAGTATAAATAAAGATCTTTAAACCGAAATAAAGACACTTTTTGTAAATACTTTTTAGGCTGTCGGTTAAATTAAAAAGTTTTGTTTATTTCGTTTAGCTGTGGACCTTTTTCATAGATAAAAATAAATTTAAATCCCACATCGTCCCGGATCCCCGAAAAGAGCATTTAGCATACAAATTGTTGAACTCCAAATACAGAAATGTAAATCGGGACCGTTTACTCTGTTTACCTAATTTCATTATCTGTGTCGTAAAGTGAACAAAACGTATTTGCTGTGTAAATCCTACTATATCTTATTAATATTATAAATGTCAAAGTTTGTATGGATGGATGTATGGATATTTGTTACTCTTTCACGCAAAAACTACTGAACCGATTAGCAAGCCTAATTGGTTCAGTAGTTTTTACGTATTGGTATAGTTTGGGACCTGGAATAACATATAGGGTATTTTTTATCCCAATAAAATGCGGGCGAAGGTTCGGGCAGCAGCCAGTAATATTATAAATCTCAAAGTTTGTATGGATGGATGTATATTTGTTACTCTTTCACGCAAAAGCTACTGAACTGGTTGGGCTGAAATTTGGTATGGGTATAGTTTGGGACCTGGAATAACATATAAGCTATTTTTTATCCCGATAAAACGCGGGCGAAGGCGCAGGCAGCAGCTAATTGAAAATAAAGATTGCAGTAAGGGTTAGCCGAAATAATTTAGTGATATGAAAGGAACAGAAATGATAAGAACTTTATAATTAGGTAAAAGTTTGTAATGGGTCAGCTCTAAAACTAAGGGTGCGATTTTGAAAATTATTTTCCTTATAGTTACTGTACTCAAGCCATTCTTAAGTGATTATGTTTGTAAACCAATCACATCATCATATCAGGCTATACACGTCCATTGCTGGACATAGGCCTCCCCCGTACGACGCCACAAATAGCGGTCCTGAGCCGCCTCCATCCATCGACTCCCTACGACCGCTACGATGTCGTCGATCCATCGAGTGGATGGTCTCCCATGTAGGAGGGGATTTGCCATAATCACCACGCTTGGCAGGCGGATTGGTGATCGCAGTGTTGGAGTTTAAAAATACTCAGAAGGAAGCTGCTGCCCGGTCGGCTCTTACGACATCCACTGGTTGAGTTGGAGCGGTCGATATTCGTACGCCGCGGCCCCAGGGCCAACCAATCACATCACGACACAAAAATACAAAATTCTCTTCAACAAGAAGTGCAAATTCTGTGAAAAACAGTATGGAAATCAACAGTAGGAAAGTTATTTAAAAAATAAATATGGGGGCCATGTTTACAAATATTGTATTTTGAGTTTGACCGTATAAATACTCTCAGTATGTTTTAAGCTTCGTTACTACAAGTGCAAACAAAGGTATTATAATTTTGTAACGACCTAGATAAGATACCTACTAAATGGTAAAATAATATAAAATTAAACTTGAAAACTAACCTTAAAAAATAAATCTAAGCTAAACGAACACTTTCAATTAATTTTCCGTAAAATTCTTGAAGCGTTAAAAGCATTTCTGACCAAGCTCTTCAAAGTGATTTTAAATCTGTTTATATAAGAATATAATAGTAAATATATTCCAGAATGACTTTAGCAAGATTGTTGTAAATCTTCAGCAGCTAAAAAGATTTTCTTCTTCATTTTTATAAACGTTTATAAGATTTGATGCAGTTTCCAGCAGCTTTTACAAAAACCACAACAAAACACGAAGAGCTTGTTAAAATTTAAAAAGGTGTAGAAAGTGAGAAGTAAAAAATGGCGCGAAAATTTTCAATTTAGTTCATTTATCTAATTAGGATCTGCAGTGCGCTGACCGCAGAAAAAAATAACACTTTTTGGCTGCGTACTGACCGGCCATAGGAGGATAATGCATGGTATAAGAAAACAAGGTATGCTCTTCCGAGACACGATGGTCACGTGGCCGCGTGGGTGACTCAAGGCTACGTCATCGACGCCATCAGCGAATGAGAAGACGAATCTGGTTTTCTGGTGTTACCAGTAGCGTTAAATCGTAACTCCCTGAACTGCTTGTATTACCTGTATAAATCTGATAAAACTATGTAAACACATAGTATAATGGGTAAATACAAAAACTTGTATTTGCCCATTATTTATCACAGTAACTCGTGTTTATCTAACGCTGTTTTGACTGATCTAACAAACTTAATTGACGATTGTCATTTTTTATTTTTTTATTGATTTTTCAATTGACCCTTACCACATTTGTTTCCCAACTTCTACATTTTGTTGAAATAAAGTGGCAACTGGACAGTGACGTCACCAAGTGTCACTCCTGGAAAGCAGACCTTGTTTCACGTAAAACCATGATAGTTTCCAATGTTTCGTAATTATAGTTGAACGTCGATATATTCAAATTTTATGTAATTACTGAATTTGTAGGTAGAGAATTACCTAGTTTTGGAAATAAAAGGTTTTATTATTATTATTAACACATTTATTTCAGAAAAATATTCCATATAACAATCCAATTAAAATTTAAATTATACAATAAAATTAGTTTAAATTACTGATGATAACCTAAAATAAATTAAACTAATTATTAACTGACCTAGTTTAAATGGAGTTTCCCATTACTATCCTCATCCATTTGTTTTGGATGGGACAGTGCAGACGGGACATGTCCGATAAAATATTTTTGAACACTATCATTATTTTTTACAGGTTTAGATCGTTCTTAAATTAACGCGAGTCAAAAATGCTCCCTTTTCTTGTATTTTTCCCACGGAGTGGATCCGTGCGCGCGCGCGTCTGCTCGCCTCGCGGCTAGTTTCACACTGGAGTCTTTGGGCCTGACTTCAGTATCTTGGCTTGCAGCCTGTTCAGTTCATAAACAATTATTATTATGAGACTTTGTTTACTTTATCTAATACATTTTTAATATAGAAATAACAATAAAATAATGGGACGCTACATGTGTCGACACACTTTCGCCTTCCCATCTTTCAAGGACATCCGTGAGGGCTAGTTCGGCGGCAGATTTGGCCGAGGATCTCAAGAGCCGCAAATATGCAGGTCTCGACAGAGCCTATGCATTTGCTCCCCTTGGAGTCGAGACCCTAGGTCCGTGGGGTCCGAGGCTCTCCGGGTTTTTAAAAAATTATCTGAGCTCCTGGTCGAAGCGACGCGTGACCCGAGAGCTGGTGAGTATCGCAGCGCATTAGCATTGCCATAGAGCGAGGCAATGCAGCCAGCGTCTTGGGGACGCTTCCGACTGGTATTGATATGGACCAGTTAAGCTATCTGTAGATTGTGTGCAACAGTCTGCAGTTAGCTCAATTGTTTCAATTGTAAATACTAGTTTAATTTGTTTATATTATTTGATTGTTATTTTCTTTGTCACTCATAAAATACATATTATAGAACTATTCTACAGTCAAAAAATATATCAAAACGGTGGATCACCGGCCGCGAAGCTAGGCTCAAGCGGCCGGTGACTAGGGCTGCAGAGAGAGGAACTTCCTGACGATACGCGCTGAGTCCAGGAGCACCTTTTGAATCTGACCCTTGATACAACTTCCTAGCGAGTGTCTCTTGATAAGTAAATAAATAAATAATAATGTTGGACAATTCACACATCATCATCTAGCCCCAAGCTAAACAGAGCTTGTGTTATGAGGGTACTAGATAACTGATATATGATATAACTGATACGCATAATAGAATATATTACATAAATAGATATCTTTTATCATACATAGAAAACAACCAGAACACCCTGAACAAATATTTGCAGATCGTACAAACATTTGTCCCGAGGCGGGAATCAAACCCGCAACCTCCTGCGTCGCAGGCGGACGTTCGCCCGCTGCGCCACAGAGATCGACTTGAGATGTTGATCGAGGCTCTTCGCGATTACGCCGTTAGCCGACAACTATTTATTACTGAATTTACAAATATTGACCCTAAACCCGAGCTAAAACATAATAATCCGGACATAAAGTCCGGATTACAGCTTCAACACAGCTGAGCCAAACAACAATGTCTAAACTAAATGTTTCCAGTCAATAAGAGGTCACCCTGACCGAGTGGTCGAAACGGCCCGGCGTGTTCGGGGTCAAAACGACCCTATAAACTGGTCGGAAGGAATAGGGAGGTGAGTTCAGTATTTTTCGCTGTAATAAAGTCGTGGAACTTATTCTCTTAGGGTGAAGTCACACCAGTGTGTTACTTTCTTTATGATTTCAGGTTCGGGGTTATTGACGATAAAAACCTCATGAATGGCTTATTGGGAGTGAGTGAGAAGGTTGTCGGTTCGATTTCGCGTATGGGTATTCGGTTCAAGAAATTAAGATATTTTTTAAAATTTGCCCCTTGAACCAATTTTCTCAAGGGGGAAACTGGAAGAAGAAAAAACGATGACGGGCAATTCTGGACATTTTAAAATTAACATTCTAGTTTTCCCCCCTAAGGGGGATTTTAAGGGGCAAAACTGGAATAACCCATATAATGAAGTTACATAACCTAAGAAATGTTACTGGAAAATATTTTACGACATTTTATTTATATTTTGAAACAGAGTAAGGTTTTTGTAATTGAAGCACTCGCACTCGGTAATGTGAAATAAATTAAATAATCATCATCATCATCACACGCCCGTACACGTCCACTGCTGAACATAGGCCTCCCCCAAACGACGACGCCACGAATAGCGGTCCTGAGCCGCCTCCATCCAACGACTCCCTGCGACCGCTACGATATCGTCGGTCCATCGAGTGGGAGGCCTTCCCACACTTCGTTTCGCATTGCATCGCGGTCGCCACTCGAGAACCTCCATAACGGTTATTAATTAAATAATATCCCAAAATATTACGACTTCAGCGGGACTTGAACCCGCGACCTTATTAGGATTAGGTGCGTAAATAATTTATTTTTACCACATATCAATTTTTTTATTGATATGGACCAGTTGAGCTATCTGTAGATTGTTTGCAACAGTCTGCAGTTGTTTCAATTGTAAATACTAGTTTAATTCGTGGGTTAAGAACTAGAGTAGTGTAAGGTCAAAATTACAACTTTACAGGAGAGTCGAAAAACAATTCGAATTTACGTACTGTTAGCTTATAGCTCCTCTATGGCAAAAACTATAATAGATAGACATCTGATTTTTACTAATATTAAAGCTTTATTTATCTGCTACAGAATAATACAACTTTTTGGGTAATCAAAAAACGTTTACATTGTCATAATGTTTATATATAAAAAATGGTTAACTTACGTCATTTTGGCAGTAATATGCCGGAACTTCCGTTAAAATTACCTTAATTATAATAATAAAACGCCGATATATACTATTCTGCTGATATAGCTATTGGACTATTATAAGTTTTTGTAAAGTTACTCTAGATGAGGTTGGCCTTTTGCCTCCTCTGAGTACCATCCAATTATTATATTAAAATTATCGTTATCCAAATCTATATTTGTAATAAATATGATCTGGGTCGTTCTTGCAATATTGCAACCATTTGATTTTTAACCAATTAACGGTTTCACCTTCGGTATATATTTTACAGTTCTTGATCATCACTGTTTCAGTTCCTTTAAATCAAAAATATCTTCCTGACTCATTTCCTGTAGTTTGTAAAGATTTCTCCTTGATGCAGTTCTAATAACAGTGTAGCAGCTGGATGGATCTGAAATTGGTATATTTTTCTTAGCCAGCTCTATAGTAGCGTGAATGTTGTCTACTTCCATCCGACTGTGACCAGGCTCAAAATATTTTTGATTTGTTCCAAGTATATCCAAAAAAATCACACAATACTTCAAGGCAGAAATATACATATTTCCACATTGACGCGCGCAAGAATCGTACATCAAAATATGATCGGTTTGTCATCTGCTTTTTCAGTCATGTATTTGAACAAAGATGATCCAACCTCGTTAGCACCTTTATTACCAACACCTTCATTCCAGCAGTAACACGTTACTTCCCTCTTTTCCTTGCCAAAATCCAGTAGGGTACAGTTACACAGGCAGGTTTTGGAAGATGAGGTAGGGATATGATATATAGCTTCCATGTTATATTCGGTAAAATGAATTTCATCATCTAGTGCAAGTTTCTTAGCTTCATACACACAGACTTAGACACAGAGGTGTTTTCTTGCTTGAATTTTTCTCTGTAAATGGGCTTCATATTCGTCTTTTTTTGTTTTTTTCTCTTCATTATTAATGTTATCATACGCAAAACATTCATCGCACATTATCATCCCGCGGCTTATAAAAGCCAATATTAAAATAATTGTTTGAAATATAGCGGTACATGTTTATTTTGAGAGGCTCCATGTTATTTTCCATGCACTTATCAACATATAGTTCATAAATCTTTGTGACATTCAGTTCTTAGCCCAGGTACTCTTTTTTGGTATCTTTTCTGACGTAGTGAGCTGGCATGCACGGAAAAGAGTTAATGTGGTCTTTAACGTACTGTCTAGCACTTTCTGGGGTTTTATTGTGTAAACCACGCGTTCCCCTACCATCAGATTCAACCAAATTTGTCTCGGACAGTTTCTTGAAGCAGCCTCTCATACACATTTCTTATTCTCATTTACATTTAAGGTAGACAAGATTTTTTGGGGTAACCCGCCTCGTCATGTTCTCATAGGCTGCCGGCTGGGGTACATCAACTTTTTGGTGACAAATTAACGTATAGTAGTACCATAAACGAAATTGAATTAGACTAACAAAGATTTATTACGTGCTAAAGAACGTACATATGTCGCTTATTACACTATTATTGACCTAAAAACTGTTCAATATTAGAATGAAGAAATATTTAGTAACAATTCCGCGTATAACCTTCTCTGATAGTATTCATCAAAGTAAGTTGTCTACTAGTTTCGTCTCTCCACGAGACATCTTCAGGACACCACAATACTGGACCTTGACATTGAGATTGGTAAGCACAGCAACACCGACAGAGTCCCGCCAGTGATGTTGCCTCTCCAAGCTCCGCGCGCCGAGAGACGAAACTAGTAGACAACTTACTTTGATGAATACTATCAGAGAAGGTTATACGCGGAATTGTTACTAAATATTTCTTCATTCTAATATTGTGCAATGGATTTCCGCAAAGTAACGCCTGAATCTATTATTTATCTAAAAACTGTTTGCATTTCTTTTACATTAAGCGCCAAAGTAACGTATCACACCTTACGTTCTTTTGGCAGAAAGAAAAATCTGAAAAGCGCGCAAAACAAGGTCCCTTAATGAAGTAACGGTACCTTACGTTAATTTGGCACGAAACAAACTTAGGCTACATGGATCAAACTTTCTGCGTTTAAAACGTATGATGTGATACGTTATTTGGGCGATTACATTCAGGCATCTTTGCGGTCCTAATCATACTGTAAATCGAGTTACGATCTTAGTGGTCGTAGTTTTTTGGACAAAATAAAGTCCAAATTATTGTAAGCAGGTACACTTAATTTTGGCAGAAAACAGAGATCATTTTTTGGGATACGTTATTTTTGTACTAAACAATCTATACACAATATCTTACAGCTTTTTGGCACATAAAAAATGGGGGTTTTAAAATCGAATGGCGAAAAATTTTTTCAGTTTTTGCCTTTACGCTACTCTAGTTCTTAACCCACGAATTTGTTTATATTATTTGATTGTTATTTTCTTTGTCAATAAAGATTTTTATTTTTACCTAGTTAATGTTTCTTTCTTTGAATAAAATTCCTCATTCATTTGTAAATTTAGAAACACGGAGAAAGTATCAGGACTTGTATTTTCTAAAAAAACACAACAGGTAATTTTATGTAAATAATTAAGTAGAATATAGCATCAAAGACATTGTATGTATGTCGAGAGGACTGTCATGTGTAAGGTTGGACCACAAATATACTCGCATCATCGTCTTCGCGAAAATCACTTTGCAAAAGTGTGTTCTATGCAGAATCAGAATCAGAATCAATAACTTTATTTCTTTAGGCTTACAAAATAAGCACTTAGACAAGTCAAATTGTATACTATATACCCCATGCTTACGTTCCAATCCAAAATTGATCAATGATCATATCAAAAAATCTACGATGCCTTCCTAAGCTTGGAAGTGTCGTGAAGACGAGGTAAAAATTAACAAAACAAAAATATTTTTTTTTAAATATTCTTTGCTTCGGGCCCTCTATATACTAATCTAAAATAAAATATACTAAAATAAATATACTAAACTAAAATAAAGATACTAAACTAAAATAAAATATACTAAACTAAGCGTAAAACAACGAGTTGCTAAGTTGAGGCCTATACCGCGCGCTGTTTGCTATTTTAAGCCGCATTCACATTTGTCTGACGTGTTGTGTCATGATGCATCAGAAAGGTATCGGTCTCATACAATTAATATGGTTGCGTTCACATTTCTCTGATGCAGTGTGTTGTGATGGCTTATGTTGTGTCGCGTCAGAAGCGATCCCGGTCCGCGTCAGGATGGGTGAGGTGCGGGGGGCGGCGCAGCGACACGACACAGCGGGTCGGACTAGTGTGCACGCGCCATTTTGTTGTGTTGACGCGTCAGAAGTATGGACGACGAGCTGATCGAGTACGTACGACAATATAAAGCGATTTATGATACAAAATGTAAACAATATAAGGATCTATCTATTAGAGCATCTATTTGGGAGGAGATCTTTGTTTTATTAGAAGTGTTGCCAGTGCCAATAACTGCATATCTTCTTCATAATCTGAATCTGAATCGGATGATTCATGAAAAAACATTGCGAATGTGTAAACTCTCTGAGAGCTATAAAGGAAATGATTAAAAAATGCGTCATAACGCGTCATATAGATGTGAACAGTAGCCATCACGACAGAAAGCATCACGACATAACACGTCAGAAGACAAATGTGAATGCGGCTTTATGCTGCCACTGTAAAGTATATCCAAAGGTACGAATTTGGTGAGCCTATTTTTGAATGCACAGTTTTACACTGTGCGTTAACAATGCGGCCCTAAAAGATACGTCCATTAATCAAATTTTAATAGAAATGACGGTTAGACGGTAGATATGTGAAAATTTAGGATGTAAGTATATTAAGAAAATGCTTGCTTTTGCCATTATGTATGAGTCAACCTTGAAATGTAGTCTTGTTACAAGTAAACCCGGGAGAGATAACAAGGCGAGTGCTCGCATAAATTTCACAGCCTCTCTCCTGTTAAAAGCTGATTTTAGTCGGATCAGCGAGGCTTAGCCAGGTGCTTGTTGCTGGAGCAGTGGTGCTACTTCTCTAAAAATTTTGTGACATGTAAAAAAATATATCTAATTCATCATCATCATCATCATCAGCCCGTACACGTCCACTGCTGAACATAGGCCTCCCACAAACGACGCCACGAATAGCGGTCCTGAGCCGACTCCATCCAACGACTCCCTGCGACCGCTACGATGTCCTCGGTCCATCGAGTGGGAGGTCTTCCCACACTCCGTTTCGCATTGCATCGCGGTCGCCACTCGAGAACCTTTACTCCCCAGCGGTTATCGGTTCTACGAGCTATATGGCCTGCCCATCGCCATTTCAGCCTGCTGATTCTGAGAGCTATGTCGGTAACTTTGGTTCTTCTACGAATTTCCGTATTCCGGACCCTATCGCGTAGAGAAACTTGTTGTGAAACTTGTGTAGTTTTATATCTAATTATTACAATACATATAAATTATATATTCCATCACGACCTGAAACGTCAATAGATGCTGTTGCCAAACCTGAAAATTGTTTGATGGCATACACTTCGTGACTCTGGTTTTGTAGTCTAGAGAATCTAGTAGGTACTTTATCATGGCGTTTATATCCTTGAAACATATAGTTAATGTGGTATACCTTTGTATTGTACATATGTACCTAGCAGTGGATAAAGTAAATAAATAAGCTGGACAATCCACACATCATCTTCTAGGCCCAGGCTTAGCAGAGCTTTTGTTACGGGAACTAGATGACTAATATACTTATTTCAATACATTACATAAAATAGATATAAAAGTCACCTTGATTTTTATTTATCAATAATGCCAAATTGAACGAACAGAACTTTTGGCCCAAAAGTTTAGAATTCCCAAACGTCACCTCCAATAAGGTAGTTGTATAGAATTTTAGGTCCCGTAATTTGATCGAAGAGAGTTGGGAATCAAAATAATTTTGTAACCAATAAAACCAATACTTATATTTTTTAACCAACTTCGACAAAATGAGGGTCAATAAGAGACAGATTAAAAAAAAATATATAAAGAATGATCCCGAGGTGGTCGCTTAAACGTTTTATTCCCAGGGATTATTAATATTTATACCGAAAAACTTTAAAACAGTGTAATATTGTGAGATTCGAATCGGTTTTTTTATCACATATCAAAACAACCAAATTATATTATTAAAACTTATTTAACTCTTGAAGCAGTATAATTTTAAGTTCATGGATTTGTCACTAAAAGCAATTTATGACGGATTCTTCTTCTAGTCTTTAAACGAAAACCATTGTATTCCTCTTCTTCCTCCGTCAATATGATCATCATCATTTATTAGATATATATATGTATAGATATAAATAGATACAATCCTTTATTTCATAAAGAATTTAATGATATCCCAAAAATTTACGACTCCGGCGGGACTTGAACCCGCGACCCTCTTCTGAATACGAGGATGCGCTAAGCAACTGCGCCACGGAGGCAAGTACCCGAAATCTTTGGGATATCATTAAATTCTTTAAGATAACCCAAAGTGCGGGCATAAGCACTATAAAACTTTATTTCATAGCTTTATAAAACATTCAGTAGGTAATTTATCAATCTTATCCTATAAAAAGGCAATCAAATAGGCGGTCCACTGCTAGATAAAGGCCTCCCTTAATGAGCGCCTAGTTTATTAGTAATAATCTATGATGAACGCTGCCAACATCTGCCTGCATTATTGTAAGTACAATGGAGTAATCAGCATAATTTAAAAAAAAAACCGGTAACATTATATGATTTTTAATAGTAGCAGCGTTTTCACAACAGGCCAGGCCATTTCAAATCTCGTATGTTACAGCACTAGATGACATTTCCCGGAAAATGCACGAGACACTCGAGCCTCGCTAATTTTACGTTCGTATTTTTAAGCTTCAGCTATTTCGTTTGTTTAAGAATATGCTTCGTTAGGCTACTGGCTCTACCCTCCTGACATTTTTAGAATGTTATCTGCGACTGCCGAAGTTCGCATCAGCACATGTCCATTGTTGAACATAGCTCCCCCAAACAAGGAGGTTGGGCATAATTACCACGCTTGGCAGGCGGATTGGTGATCGCAGCAGAAAATGTAAAAATACTAAAAATACTTAGAAGGAAACTACTGCCTTTCCTCTGGTAGGTACTTTTGCAGTGGCGTACCGTGGCCTGGTAGCCGGGATTTCTACACCCCCCCCCCCCCCCCCATGCCCACAGCAGAAGTAAAAAATAGACTAAAATTAAACTCAGAAAAAGAACATCAAAAACTATGGGAGCACAGACTGCAAACACACTAAATCGATTTTCCCTTCTGAAGATAAGAAAACAACAAACACGATGCGAAGATGAGCCGCGAGGACCTAAGAACAATGGTGGGCATCATCACAGGTCACTGCGAACTGAACTATCATCTTTTCAAGACTGGAGCCACAGACATCAGCCTGTGTCGCGGTTGCTTCCTGGAAGAAGAGACTGACGAACACGTTGTAGTACACTGTACGGCCACGGAGGAGGCCAGACGGAAAACGGGATAGAAAAGCTGAAACGAAGCTGTCAATCACCAAAAGTCCTGCTCCGATACTTCAAAGAGTTGGGCTGATTAGGGCCTAGTTAGGCAGGGGGACAATGCACAATACACTCCTATGCGAGATGTCAGTGCAGATCCCAGTTCCCCCACTTAGAATTAGAATTAGACCACTCGAAAACCTTTACTCCCCAGCGGTTATCATTATCAGTTCTGAAAGCTAGAAACCTGCCCACTGCCACTTCAGTTTACTAATTCGCGCAACCTATGTCGGTGACTCTTAATTCTTCTACGAATTTCCGTATTCCGAGTTCTATCACGTAGAGAAACTACAAGCATAGCTCTCTCCATAGCTCGCTGAGCAATTCTGTGCTGATGTTGATCATCATTTTGGTGAGACTTTTTCTCGTACAACGTAACAAATCAACGATCATTCTTTATATACCGCCCTTATGTATATTATGACGTCACTTTTTAACCTAATACTATCTAACAAAGTCCATATCCATGGAAATCACCAATAATGCCCAGTAATAATGTACCAGTAATAATACTGCGTTGTTTATGCCGACCGTACCAATCCGGGTGATTGCTTTCTTTGTTGACCGTATTCGAGCTTTGCAGTTAATTTTGATAAAAACAGTAGATATGTAGGTTGTATACTGATGAATTACAATCTGGGTCTCTTCAAGACAAGAGTGAACAGGTGTCTTCTAGACCTTCGTGATACAACATCGGCCACATCATCACTTTCCATCAGGTGAGATTGTGGTCAAACGAAAGTCTATACTATATAATATTAAAAAAAAGTGTACTGATGGTATTTTTGATATATAGGTATAACTTTGGTCAGTTGAATGAATGGGAATGTATTAGTTATAAAACACAAAACTCAAAGTTCCTTTAGACCTTACAGGATTCTTGGACACGTCACAAAATTAAAATTACATAAGTAAAACAGGGAAATAAAGTGATCGCTTTGATTTACTGTTCACTTCAATCTTTTTAAGGTAAAGTAAAGAAGTTATGTCACTCAACTCAGTATTTATTTAGTAAACTATTAGTTGTGCTTATTATGAAAGCACTATGTTTGTAACGCTTTTTTATGACAGTAAGTTTTCATTAAACAGGCCTAAATGTTGCTGTTTTCTTTAAATAATAATGGTTGGTAGAAGCTCCGTCGACTTCACAATGAAGAGTTCCCTTGTTTTTGCTGACCGTACTATTCCAGATGATTGCTTTCTTTGTTGACCCTTTCTCAAGTTTTTTGTTTGTCGGTTAATTTGTGTTTGTTTATGCTGAACCAATAGAAATGGAAATGAAATAAGTTTGATTTGTGTTTTCATTGTTTTGACCCGATTTTTGGAACAAATTCAATTATCCCGGAAGCCAAACTAACTTCCTTTCGCTTTTGATGTTTTTACAAGAACTTTTGTATTTTAACAGTTGAAATTAATAGATAGATAGAAGATAGAAAACTCTTTATTGTACCACACAACACAAAATACATAGAGAAGGAAAAGTTGACAACAATGAAGTACAAAGGGCGGCCTTATCGCTTTGAGCGATCTCTTCCAGGCAACCTTGGGATGGACTGGACATAAAAGAACAATAAAGACGGTGGCGTTAAGAGTTAATTTTATTATTCGAGTAAGTATAACCAGATTTTTTTGATGATCATTATTGTGGGGTCGGTATATAGGTAGGGTTAGGTATAGGTACCTAGGTACCTATATATGTATATCTGGAAATACGACTCGACAGTACACGAGAATTATATGTCCTTGTAGAAGTATAAATAACTTTACATAATATAAATAATAGATTCAGGCGTTACTTTGCAGAAGTCCATTGTAAAATAATTTTTCACTTCTACAAAACACAAAAAATTGAAGTGAAGAGAATATCAATAACACCTTATTTCTTATTTGATAATAATAACTATGTTTATAGTATACAATTTGTCTGGTCTAAGTGCTTATTTTGTAAGCCTAAAGAAATAAAGTTATTGATTCTGATTCTGATTCTGAATACCTATTAGAATGAAAATCCTCTCTGAGCTCCTCGTGCGCGAGGCAACATCAATGGCTGGTTTCTGGACTGGCTGGCTTTTCATTCTATTATTTAACTCTACTAATTCAAAAGTATGAAAGTTGGTATATATCTAGGTACCTACTAGTCGTTTTCTATTAGAGTTAGGGACGTACCTTCTACTTGAACTCTCCTAGAAAGTCAGAGCAATTTGCAACGTTCTTTGGGAGAATTGGGACTTTTCCAATTTTTATTGGGTACATTTAAATAGTTTTTCCAACGGTACTACGTGATGGAACCTGGAATGGAATAAAAGTTAAATTGGAGGTTGAGCTGTATTTAGGATTTTATGGTAGGGGCTAGTTTTCATCTATTGGGGCTCGCGGAAGCACTCCCGAAAGTTCCCACGTTTCCTAACCTATTTGCCAGGAGGACACCGTGTGGTTTTAGTCAGTAGCAGTTTTGACATAACCTTTCATCCGGGAAGATTATACATAAAGGATTTCCCCACGCAAAAAAGGGGGCTAGTTTTCATGGCGGCGCTGATATCAAGCTAATTTTCATTTTAACCTACGTTGATTTTACACCCCCGTTCCTTGCAAAAGTAGCAAAAGATGTTAAGCCGTTGGTCCTGCGCATGACTTTTCTCTGGTCGTGTTAATCTACCCGACCAACGGTTTATGAGGGTGAGGGCATAAAGAGTGCACCTGTGTTTGCGCACACACTTGTGCACTATAATGTGTCCAGCGCACCTGGCTTCCGCCGCGGTCGAAATTCGGCTAGGAGGACATCATCATCATTCTACAAATAATCTGCCACTTTAAATCCTGGATACGTCCCTGTCCCCCGGGTCGTTTGTACAAGAGTTTTTAGCATTTCATTCGCAAAGCAAAGAGAAGTATACTTCTCGTTGTATCGAGTTCGGTCGATACTCGATTGTAGCGATTTTGCTTCGGAAAATGTTGCAGGGAAATTAAAATGGATTAAAGTTTTATGCGTTCTACCCACTTGCATAAGGGTGCAACTAGCGCCGCCATTTATTTTTCTAGGAATATCTATAAACCTAAGATCAAGCAGCCTACGTTCTAAAAACCCTTTCAAAACGTCTCGCCACGTGTCAAAAGTTGAAATCAGTCTCTTCGTGTAAATAGCACCGCACGCACTGTCTATAGTTTCATTCAGAATCAGAATCAATAACTTTATTTCTTTAGGCTTACAAATAAAGCACTTAGACAAGTCAAATTTTATACTATAAATATAGTTATTATTATCAAATAAGAAATAAGGTGTTATTGATATTCTCTTCACTTAAATTGTTTGATCCACTAGTGGAAGAAGTGAAAAAGAAACCACTAGCACATTTATAATATCACTTATGTGTCTAATACATGTTTATTTTGCCTATCTAAATCTAAATTTAATGCGATTTAGATACATGTACCTACATATTTTTATAAAGCTAAACAGAACTATTAAATTTCTTACATACTACTGTCATTGAATTTCTTACATACTACTATCGTACTTTTATCTACGGATGAGTCTGCGACGATACCATATTGATATACAGCGATGTTGTTCTCTCAGATCTATTTAACTATACCCGAAGATCCAGCGATACAACATGATGTAGGTATTATTGTCATGGCAAATGTGAGTACCAAGACAAACCGCTTTAGGTTTTATGGTACAAAACTTTATTGAATAACTTTATTGTCATGGTTGTAATAAATATTGTAAATATAAAAAAACAAAGGACTCGTCATGGCGACCACGCCCGTTCTGCCAAAAGTGCTACGAAGAGAAGAAGGTCATGCGGTGCCGGCTCAGAATTTGCACAGTCACAAATCTTCGCATGGTTGTCGTAAAAGGCGACTTAGGCCTAGTCCAGGACCATACCATAGTTGTTTTAATAAATAATGCTGAACAATTCACACAGCATTATCTAGCCCCAAGCTAAGCAGAGTTTGTGTTATGGTTACTAGATGACTCATTTACATACTACATGAAAAATACACAAAACACCCGGAACAAATATTTGCAGATCGGATACCTATAACAAACAAAAAAAATTTGTCCCAAGGCGGTAATCAAACCCGCAACCTCCTGGGAGTAGACGGACCTTCAGCCGCCGCGCCACATCGGTCGTCGATAGTAAGTGTGATCATAATCCCGTATTTCAAGATTCCATTATATTGGTAGACTCTATTATCAGAACTTTATGCGACCTTAAATGTCTGGCAAGCTCCAATATCTTCGAGTACCTAAGTAAAGTAAGACCGCAGAGCGGGAACAGCTGGATAACTCAAGATCTCCATAATAGGGGAAAATTGGCGCATGGATTTATCGTTTTGTTTTAGGATCTAAAAATCGACGTCATGGCAATTTAATTTGAAGGTGTTGTTTATAAATGCTTCATTGTCACAAAATAATGTCAATAATAATTCTAAACCTGAAAAACAGTTTCTGCGTACGTACGCGTACCTACAGCAGTAGGTAGGTACCTTATGAAAATGTTTTCAGCTTTGTGCCACCACGCTAGGAGCTGTCTGAAAACCAGCGCCGCAACTAGCTTCGGCTTGTAGCCGCATAACGCTGAGACAGAGACCTTTTTGGCACCTAACACTTTTCCTATCTATTTTCTTTATGAATGTTTATGTTTCCTGTACTTTCCTTTAACTGTAATGTGTCGTGCTATGTGGCCAAATAAATCGATTTTCTTTTTTTTTTTTCTTTCTATGTACGCTGAAACTCAAAGCCAAAATTCTTTCCTAATCCTAATCTGGCTAATACCAGAGATTGTACTCAAACGCGGCTCAGATTTAAGCACGTCACGTCTCGTCGTGACTTTTGAACAGTTTTCAATGAAAATCTGTCAAGAATTCGTCATTTGAGACCATTGACCACCAGTCTCAAATAAATGCACTCAGAGCGCGCAAGATCCGAGATGCGTTCGAGTATATGGACGTAAACTTATCATCAAAAATCAAATAACGCATGAACATAATAAAATCACACAATATGTTGAACACTTTTGTCGTTGACCATCGAGATAGAATTCAAAGTCGGGCTGTGCGCGTTTTATTTTGTCAATAATATGAAAATTATTGAAATTATAAAAGAAACATGAATTTTGGATGTGGTGGTGTGCACTTTGCTCCTTTCATTTGTGAAGAAAATCAAAGATCACTTTGGTATCGCTGACGTTGTATTATATTTTACCTACTATCATTGCAGTCGCCTTCCAACCAAACCAAAACTCTGCACACTACGTAGCGTGTGTAGAGTTTTCGCGCGGATAATTTTTTTGGCTGTTTGTGAATCTGTAGCATTCTACCTCGATGTTGTTTACCTACTTTGTTTAATAACCCAATGTTTGGTACTCTAGGAACGGAAACCGAGCCAGGAACCAAAGTTTGGTAGCCTAGAAACGAAATGCTTCTTTTCTCTCTTTAATGTCCATGCTGTTTTACTCCACTTACACTGTGACGCTTTCAGCACACACTTTGCAAGTCGTTAATGGCGGCAGGCTGCCAAGTCGTCCGTAATTCACAAATTGCAGGTTTACATTGAAATCATATCACGGACCGGGTCAATTGACTATGCTGAAACAGATTGATCAGCCGTAGTACCTAAATATTAACAAGGCATGTTAATAATTGATGTTTATATTAAATAATGTACTCGTAAGAGTTCTAATTCTAAGTAGTTACCTTACGTGACGAAAACCTTTTCTCAAACTTGTTTCGTAGCTTTCCATCAAGCATTTCATTTTATCCTTTCCGTTCTTTCCAGGGTTTTCCCATTTTCCACTTCTCTACGATGCGGTCTATGTATGTAGTACATATGTACGTACATAGACCGTATCGTAGGTAAGTCATGGAAGCTTCCAAAATTTCTGGCGCATTCAAATATACCTATCAGGTATTTTTCACACCAACACTTAAAATAGCCCTATGACTTTAGCTTAATCAAATAAGCCCCAATAACGTAGCTCCCATTCGACCGACCACTAATCTAACGTGTGTCCAAACGGCGCCGAGCCTGGCGCGCGGCCAAATCTTGTAGTCCGATGCACGGGGCTTATTAGCCGGGCCACTGCGCGGGATATCCGGGTAGGATATGCTAGGGATGGCACTTGGACTATTTTGCATGGTAGTATTTTTTTATGTGGGAAAAATAAACCTTAAGCCCTAATGTTAAGATGAAAGTTGTAGATTTTTTTAATAAACATGGAAAAAGAAATGTTCGTAAGATGTTTAGGAAAACTCCTGATGATCTCCTGATCCTCATAGCCTAAATATTAAAGCGACAGAAATATAAAAAAAAATCTTCGTTTGTTCTCTGTACGTACAGTGCTTGTATTTATGGAAATACAGATTGATTTCATTGATTGTTCTCGAAATTCTTTTCATAACAGGTCATTTTTTTTTTTTATATATATTATACCAAGTAATAGAATAAACGTAAGTGAAATGTACATAGATATTTATTAGGTAAATAAAGAAGCAGTGGATCCACCCACGTACCTCACTCAGACGTCAGAATATCAGAACAAAGATCATGAATTTAAATAGCGAAGTACGAACCTAGATGTTTCTAAAGAACCTACATAATACAATTAATTCTAAAATCCAATACCTTTTACCAAATTGAGTCCAAGACTTTCGTTCCGCTCTAAATCCAGCCCAAAACCCAGCATGACCTAGAAAGCTAGTCCTTAATTGAAAAGATCCAAGGTGGGACGACTGCCAAAGGCGGTTGCATGTAAATGGATTCAAAGCGACCCAAAATGGCGGGTCTTTAGGCGCTGAATACAGAACACTAGTGCTTTGTTAGACACTAGGGTATTATGTTAGGGTATAAGTCACTGGGACGTCAGACTTCGTTGCCAAGTAGGTAGCCACCATTTCACTGCTAGATAGATTTATAATTTCTTTATTTGCGTCTTTAGACAATTTTATTAATTATACAAAATACAACTCTACCATAATGACTAGATAAGACCTAACTATAGCCTGTTTGACGTACCGTAGTACACAGACATTTAACTTTGACTTTAATAAATTTTTTCTTTGATCCTACCATCAAAGAAAAAATGTATTAAAATTAAAGTAAAATGTTTGTGTGTACTGCAAACAGGCTATACATATGTATATGTGTACATAATCAGCCCGTACACGTCCACTGCTGAACATAAAGAACATACTTATTTTCTTTGATTATGTAAAATTATTATACATTATATTTAGTTTGACAACGCCCCTGTACAGCAGCACTTGGCACATGTTTGTCTGTTTTTCTTTGTACAATCCCTTATGGTGTTTCCTATGTGAAAAGTTTGTGTGAATATTATAATATAGATAGAATTAACGACATCAAGTGTAACATGTGTACCTACGGTGGAAATAAATAAATAGAAATAAATACAAATAGGTCTCCCTCAAACAACGCCACGAATAGCGGTCCTGAATATATATGTATAGTTCGGTGTAATATCTTGCCCAAGACAAATAACCACACTGATTTTAGAGCTATAACTCTATTAAACTATCCGGCTGTAACCACGCAGATAAAACTTGCTCCCGATGATACTTACTCAATTTAATGATTTCTAAACTCATGGCTACACAAATAGCTATCTACCTTCTCTTTTTATTTGAATAGGCAACGTGTTATAATTGATTTAGATTCTCGTTAACACCCACTGCGAGTAGAAAGAGCAAACCTATAACCACATGGGTATAGGCTTCCTCTCTATTCGGCCATTTTGTCAGGGCCCGTGGTGCCTCGTCTGATCATGGAGTGGGTGGTCTTAGGATGTAGGTTCAAGTATACAATTTTGTTTTTCTTTTCCGTGTTTTTTTTCTAATAACCATTATTATCATTAAGCTGTATAAATGGGATGTATAAAATATGCTACGTTATTTCGTGCTCAGTAAAAAAAGATTAAGTAGGTATTTTCATACCCACGCACTTTCTTCTGTAATCTGTGTTTTGCCTATATTAGATTTGGTCGGGGAAAGAAGCTCATCTAATCCTACTTAGCGTACCGGCTATTACCACGGACCGAGTTGTTTTAGCTAAAAGATGACAGGGAGAGAATAGAATAGAATAGAAATACTCTTTATTGCACACCAAGATAGAATAACAAGACAGGAAAACACAAACACAGAAATAGTTGCACAATGGGCGGCCTTATCGCTAATAGCGATTTCTTCCAGGCAACCTTTGGATGGACACGTAATTATTGTATAGGTATAGACGGAGATAAAACTCTGTTTTCTTTTTAGTTTATCGCTACCTAATTGAAAAAGATTTATGATATTTAATATACTTAGCCACTGATACCGTACCAACCTATAAAAAAGATCGTAGATTAGGTACGTACACTTTAAAAAATATTTAACAATGATCGTTTTTGATAATAATTTATCTTCCCTATTAATTATTTATGTCCGCAATAAAAAATACTAACTAGAATATCGCTGATTTTTATCGATATTCTATCTTGTATTTTCTTCATGATATTTCTGAAATATCCAAATGATACAGTGTGATACAAATTGCATCAACTTATTTTCACACCTACCATGCCAACCCTATCCGGAATAAATCCGAATCCGTTTATATCCGGGTCGCGGCGCATACGCTCGTGATTGATGTACCTTTCGAACGGCTACATCCGGTTCATCCGAGATGCATGTCCGGGATATATCTAGAGGGAGTACACTCGGATATAGTTTTGTCAATCTGGATTGAGAGAGGATTGATCATGGAGGATATTGTTGTTTGCTCATTTTTCTTCTAAGTGAATTTTAATAGGTATTTTTAAACAGACGACTTGGCGCAGCGAGCGTGTAGGTCCGCATACGACGCAGATGACCTATCTGTAGGTATTTGTTCCAGGTGATCGGTGTGTTTTCTTTCTATGTACAATAAAAAAATAGTGTTTTTGGATGTGGAAGAGTGTTAAATTTGGATGTGGAGGGAAATAAGGTGAGAAGAAGATCGAAGAAAAGATGAATGGATTGTGTGAAAGAGGACCTGGTTAAGAAATGTATAAGTACAGAGATATCGGCTGATAGAGGAGAGTGGAAGAAAAACACATGTTGTACCACCGACCACACCTAGTGTGGGCTAGGGCAAGAAGAAGAAGAAGAAGTAAAGTAAAAAAATGTCTACAAATCTATAAGTTCAACCATAGATAAAACCTATTTAAATACCTACAACCTACTTTGGTCGAGGTACGAGTATTCAAAGTTAAAAAACAATTGTATTCATATGGTATTTCTCTTAATTTTGTACATATATTTGTGCCAAAATGGATCAATTACTATATAATCCGTTGGTGGAAACATTAAGGCTTAGTTGTCTAAAATCATCGGTTCGAATTCCTGCTCAAACATTAGAAAAAAAAATAACAAACGAAATATGTACCTATGTCCAATGTAATGCAGTTTTGCTTTTTCATAAAGCGAGTGTATGATCCCATAAAAGACTTCTCTACCTATTTCTTTTATTGTGATATTTGGAAAGACAATCCTTTCCACCTTATAGAAATACAGACAGTTCCGAAACTGTAAATTGTTCAATATTAGACTAAAGAACCCTTAAACGCAACCAAGAACCCACATCACAGGAAATAATCACAGAAAATATTGTTTTGCGTGAATAATACTTATTTCCTAGCACAGGCCGCTTGTTAGAAAGTGAAAGCGATTGTCGTTGTCTCTGATAAAATCGATGTAATGTAATGTTTACTATTTTATAATGTTTTCCATTTTCACGCTGGTGTTGCCAGCTTCGTCTAAGTCTTTAAATTTCAATTCATTTATGTATATCATAAGATCACATAGAATGATCAAGTGGGTCAGGTCAAGGCTATATATTTTGAATAAAAAAAAAATAGAAATGCGTAATTTTAGATATTAGATAAATGGCTGTAAAATGTGTATGAATAAAAATGTGAATGTATACAAATTAATAATTAACTTTAAATGCGTCTAGCTTATTTTGTGACGGGGTTATTTAGGAGTTTTTTTAGATATTTCTAGCTCATTACAAAATTAAGTCGGCTATATCAAAACTGATTCAGTGGTTTTGGATTTCCATGTAACTTATGGTAATTATAATTTTGCTCACACATGAAAAAAACCACAGAAATACGCATGACCTACTTTGTAAATCACATTGAAAAATTGACGAAACGAAAAATTCTGATGGTTGGTGAAAAATAATACAGATTTTACATCCCGATAGGAAAATATTATATTATTCTGTTTGAAAGCCGATGAACTTCGAATATTCGATATCCCACCAATTTCATCTGCAAATCTCGTCATTAAAATGGATTGATCCACTCTTATTGAATGCGTCGCTTTGAGGTCTTAGCAAAATAGGTCATGTGGGTATTATGCTATGCTTTTGATTTATACGAACGGTGAAGGTATAGTGTATCGCAGTTACTTCACGGGATGCGTTTTTTATCAATTTATCTATAGGCAATTTCTCTACCACACACAACACGGTTTCTACAATATTATTTTCAATTATTTTGTTTTTATTTTACATTACCGATAACTATGTTAGCGATAATAAGTTATACTTTGTATTATTAATCATTACTTAGTGTCATATTCTTTAGTTTTAATTTTAAATCCAGCACCCTCTTTTTTCTGCTAGTGTCAGCGCTCATTAAGATTTTCTTCAATAAGATTTATATAACTTTATTTTAATTTTAAATATGTCATCAGTATGAAATAAATAATTTTCATTTAATTTTACAGCGGTAAAGGAAATGGAATACATTGTTAAACAATGCCTTTCCCTTAGGTGTTTTAATAATTCAAAAATTGCTCGACCAGATTGAAACGAGAGCGCTTTTTACTATGGGCTTTCAAATTCATGTGACGATATAACTAAATCATCTAATGTAATGTATAAGCAGGTATTTAGGTATCCTAGAAACTGTTACGTGCAAACCTTTTAGACTAGGTTAGGTACGTTATAGTATGCTTTATAAGTTCTTATGACTTTTTCTTTAGTAGAGGCCTATCTCCAGCAGGGGACTAACATGATGACTTTTCGAAACTATCTTAACTCACCTTACGCATAATTAGGTGCTTACTTCCAAAGCTTCCAAAGCAAGTAGCATGACAGGGCTCCTAATAGCTAGCCTCTAAGTGAAATATTTAAGACCTGTGACATTATATGTATTATGATTGCAAAATAAATAAATAAATAAGCTGGAAAGAGATTTAAAATAACCTATTACGCATTCGGTATCCTAATTTTTTTTCTGTTTCTCTACCTCATGCTAGTTTAGAAAAACAAAACGAAATGTTAATGTTTTCAATTACTGCCGACTCAGCTTGGTTGCCTAAGGAACATAAAATCAAACTGGGATAGAAGATGGAACCTTGATAAAGTAAATATTTTAAGTCACATTTCTGGTACAATCCGCGAACTGGGGCAAAATGGAATAGAACCGTGTCAAAGTACATGTCCGTGATTGTTTCAGATAGAAATGGTTCCATCTCATTCAGATCACACGCGAATTATACCTACCAGTCGACTTGTCCCGGATAATTGCGAGCGTCGTCCGGCATAATCCGGGCAATTTCGTTTAAAAACCGGCCCGTTTTATTGAGCCGTATTTCATGATAGGGTTGCCGTATAAACTGATTTGTTCGTAAGTAGGTAGTATTATCTGTAGCAAGCATGGATATGGGGAATCTTTATAGAAGAAAATTGGGAAATAAGACTGGATTTATTTTTATGATACCTACTTTTAAAATTTTATTTTAACCTGTTTGTTATAGTTATGAGGATATGAACTATATTAGCATGGATATGGGTATAATTGTATAAGCATGGAGAAACAGTTTTTGGTTTTAGTTAAGAACCTGCAATCACATTTTTCGGGTGACACAGCTAGCAACCCTATACCCGGATAAAAAGTGTAACTGCGCGCAGTGTAAACCTATTCCGTTGTGTTCGATTTTTAAATTTAAATTCCGATTCGATTATGGATATTCAGTGAAAAGGTTTTGCATCGCTAGTCCCGTGTGCCCGTTTTTTGGCGGAAGTAAAAAGTGATTTGTGATTTGACATGCTGCAATTTGAATTTATACCTTGCGTTTTGTTATACCTACCGGCTACCATGGACAAATAAAATCTATAAAATCATCGAACAATTTCTTTTTTTTTACGAAGGGTTGCAAGGGTTTGTTACTATGCTGATTGGCCACGTACCCCCTCTTTGGCACAACTCTGTAAATGCCCAAAAAAAATAAGTAAACAGCCAAACGGCTAAGCCTTCAAGGTAATGGGTCAAACAATATAAAATCTAATAGCTGAACGACCCTGTCTAAATACCTTAATCACCACGCTTGACGGGCGGATTGGTGACCGCAGTGAATGTGTTAAAAATAAACAGTTCGCTGCTGCCCTTCCTACGCTAGTCGACTCTTATGACATCCACGGGCTGTGTGGGGGATTTTACGCCGTGAATAAAAACAATTATCGCTGCACCGATGATGTGGCGCGGCGGGCAAAGATCCGCCTACGACGCAGAAGATTGCGGGTTCGATTCCAGCCTGGGAACAAATGTTTGTACGATCTGTAAATATTTGTTCCGGGAGTTTTGGGTATTTCTATGTACATTAAACATATCCCTTTATGGATGTATGTATTGTATTATGTATATCAGTCATCTAGTATCCATAACACAAGCTAGATGATGCTGTGTGGATTGTCCAACATATATTTTTATTTCATAGTAACTAATTTTAAAAATACGCTGATATCTTAGAATCTGGTTTTTAATTAGATTTTTAATGTGACCGAATCCCTACTCTACCTTCTACAGACCAAGCCAGAAAGACCTACCTATTTATTATACTAGCTGCTGCCCGCGCCTTCGACCGCGTTTTATCGGGATAAAAAAAAATTATGTTAATCCAGGTCCCAAACTATATGTACCCATACCAAATTTCAATCTAATCGGTTCAGTAGTTTTTGCGTGAAAGAGACACGAAACAAATATCCATCCATACATCCATCCTTACAAACTTTGACATTTATAATATTAGTGTGATAAGTTTATAGTTTACAAACATTGGTCGAATATACAACCCAGGCCTACTCAACATTCAACCCACAACAGAATCTCATTGAACACAGTTCAACCCAAGTTTAACCCACAAAAATCGCTCCTCATCGCCTCGACGCACAAGCATCACGTTTTACACCCTCGCCTCGTCCCAAATCTGCAAACCCATCAGTAAGAACAGGAGCCCTACCGTAGGTTGCAAAATATAAGATATACATATATTTTCACCCGAGGCGGGAAGTTTCTCACATCGTTTTTAACCGACTTCAAGAAGGAAGTTCTCAATTCACTGTATGTTTTTTTTTGTATGTACGCGATCATTCTGCCAATTATGGACCGGTTTTGAAAATTCTTTCACTAGGTATTGTATAAAAAATTCCAATGTGGTCCATAAACTTTTATGTCTAGGGGATTTGTATTTATCTCGCAAAACAACAGTGTAAAAGTACCTTAGGGATTCGAATCGGTTATTAGATTTTTGAAAACAATCAAATGATCACAATGACTGGTAACAAACAGTTTCCATGGCAACGAGCGTAAACAAGAGGTAGGTTCAGGAATTTGAAGTCGATTTTTTAAAAACACTCCAAGTTATCTTACATGAAATGTAACCAGGTCAATTCAGATGTATGGTATGAGCGTATCATTCATACTTTTTTCGCCGCGCATTGGTTTATTTTTCTTATGGTTTTTATTCGTGATCAAAATCTTAGCCATAACTTTATGTAACGGTCTATAGACATAATGTTAATTTTAGTGATAAATAGACTCCAAAACGAAAATCCGTGGTTATTTGGGGTTCATAGAAAATGGCTTACAATGTCTGTACAATTTGCTATATAAATTACATAAACACCTACAAAACAGTAAAAATCTAATCTTTTAGCAATAAGGCCACCTATTGTACTTGTTCATGTCTACGTTTTTTATTTAATTTTATGGCGTACAATAAATAATTGTATTGTAAAACTCGATATTTTTTCAAGCATGACCAAACACCATAGATTTTTGAAATATCTCCCAAACAAGAGTTTATTTGAGAGGTTGATACCCAGTGCGTAAAATAAAGACTAGCTGGAACTGATATCGTGTTGAATTATGGTGAAATTTGTAAAAAGGGTGCTAAAAATTGCGCTTTTTACACGTAAAACCTATAGTAGGGCCGCCGCGGAGCGAGAAGGGTCCGTGTTATCTCGGCGCTGTATCGCAGAATCCGCGAAGGGCAGCAATTTGCACCTGTACACTAGATAAAAGGTAATAAGGAAACGAAAAGCGTGGAGCGTAATACGCTCGCATGAATTTGATGATAACAATTTCAATTTTATTGTTAGTCCATATAGTGTGATTAATTGATTATTATTAAGCTTAGCTGTACACACATATGTTTATGTTGCAATATAGATTATAATAATTTCTTTGTGTTATCTATCATTTTAGCTGGCATTGTAATGTGTTTTGTGTGTTAAATAAAATAAAATAAAAATTCAATTTATTGTACTTATTTTAATCCAATATGCATACATTTACAATGCCCTTAGAATAGTCAAATAACAATCCTAACGAATATTATAAATGCGAAAGTGTGTTTGTTGTCCTTCCTTCATGCCCTAACTAAGCAACCAATCGACTTGATTTTAGGCATAGTGTTAGTTGAAAGGATGAAGAGTAACATAGGTAGGTATAGACATTGGTAAAACATCAAATTCCCACGGGAGATCTACGGGAAAAGTACCTTTTTATCCCCCTATATATGAGAAATACGAATTTAACGCGGGTAAAACCGTGGAGAACGGCTAGTAATAAATAAAATTAACACTCCGTAATAAATAATATGTTCCCAAGCATCTTTCTCTAAAAATTAGTCTTTTACATAATATGCTTTTTCTTATAGCGTCTTTTTAATTAAGTTTTTGAACATTATTTCGTTTTATTTAGTAACTTTCTCTGTAAAAATATTATAAAATCTAACACAATTCACCACAAATGATTTTTTAACCATAGTAAACCGTGAAAGCCGTTTAAATGTGCGAAATAAAGAATATTAAAGAAAGGAGTATTATAAATTTATTCACTCGCTTAAAATATTTGGACGTGCGCAAGATGTGGGCAAGTCTAGGATATAATGAATACTTATTTTAATTTCGTGGGGAAAATCTGTGTTTCTCAACTGACAAGGAGTTTCAGTTTGTGTGATGAAAAACGTGAAAAAATCTACATATAAATATGTGTATGCCGAACTTAGGTACTTGACCTAGGTAGGTCAACGAACCTGTTGTGAACTTTATAGTAAAGCATACTCGTAGCAGAGCAGTCGTCGGGCGCGCTCAGCCTTAATGTTAGCGCTTTTTCACAACACTACACTTCATTCCCACACTTGTCTAGTTTTGTTTAGTCTCCCTTGTTTATCTTGTAAATGCTGGTAGGTAAGCATTTTTTAGGAAAAGACCGTTTTTCCTGAAAGTTTAAAATGGCAGGTTAATTAGCTTGAGTCCACTCTATAAATCTGGCGTATTATGGGTCTTGAGGCTGTTGACCACTGAAACCAAAATAGGACTGAAGGGTTGTGGTTTTACCTTATTAAGGGGTTTAGGTGAAAAAGCCTAATTGTGGTTTTGGCCTGAAATTAAGGAATAATAGTTATATATCTTTGAAAGCTGATTAGTTAAAGGTATCTCTTTAAAATTACAGTCACACTTATATTATAAGTGAGAAAGTTTGAATGTTTAGATGTTTGAATATATTTTGTTACTACGCCAAAGTTACAAAACGGACCGAGATGAGATTTTTCATATATGAAGCTTGTCGTAGAACAGGATCTACTTACATAGGTATAAGTATTTAATTCTTTGTCCTAGATAAACGCGTGCTAAGCCGTTGCCAGAAGCTAGTAGGTCCATCTTAATAATTTCTCTCTTTCTATAATCTATTCTTTATTAATAAAAACATCAACAACACGACGAGTTTCGTATTTTCCTCCAATTTGCCAACACGTCCGCTGACAAGCCGCTGTGTCAGCGGACAGCGGATGATCGATGCTGGCGGCTCGCCAAGTGTTATTTACGATGCATATGCTACGGTGGGCTTTGTACCGAATATTGTAATGGCTGACGTGGAGTTTATAGAGTAGGTACTTTCTTCATTTTTATTTTATCACAAACTAGCGACCCGCCCCGGCTTCGCACGGGTGCCCCTCTTGAATCACTCTGTCTATTAAAAAAACCCGCATTAAAATCCGTTGCGTAGTTTTAAAGATCTAAGCATACATCCCTATGTATGCTTAGATCTTTGCTATGCTAGAGTCGACTGTCCCTACAGATAGCGGGAAGCGACTCTGTTTTATACTACATTATGACAGCAGCGAGTTTTTACTCTATGTACTATATATATATATAGTGAAATTATAGAATAAAATAATAATGATGGACAAACCACATAGCATCATCTAGCCCAAAAACACAGCCGCAAAGTAAGCAGAACTTGTGTTATGGGTAAGTTAGGCACTATACTAGATAACTGATTACTACTTATAGATATTTTTTTAATATACACAGAAAACACCCAGAACACCCGCGAATAAATGTCTGCAGATCGTACAATAACTTTTCAATCGGAATCGGATAGGAATCGAACCAACAACCCTCTGCGTCGCAGGCGGAACTTGGCCATCTGTGGCACAGAGGTCTTCTACCATATACGAGCTTTCCGTAGGGAAGCGTTCAAATTACCATGTAGGTATTCTAGCGTCTATAACTAGCCTAGAGCTATTCCCGTTGGAAATCAACTTTACGTCAGATATAGTAAAGGCTAGAACGACCTACGACCTAGGTAGAGGAAAGGTACGTATACGTATACGGTGATAGAAACGTACATTCAATAATAGCCCGCTACAAGCTCAAACATTTGTGCAAACATGCATGCACGAACACAGTTTGCGCGAGCAAGATGGACCGTGTGGCCGGGCTCAAGCCAGTTTCGCAAACAAGATGGAGCGTGTGGCCGGTGTCATCTTGCTTGCGAAACTGGTTTGTGCAATCATGCATGCACAAATGTTTGAGCGTGTAGTCGGCCTATAATTGTATCTAACCTGAGGAAAGGAATCTAACATTCTGCATAAATCCTGGGTTTAAATAAATAAATATTTGTTTATTTTCAGATAACACAGAACCTTAATCGGGTTATTAAAATGTTAAACTAAGAATTATTTATTCAAAAACTTAAATAAAAAAGTCTAAAAAAAGAAAATATAATGCAAGCGTGCTACATCCTCGGCCGTATCATCACTTACCATCAGGGGGCAAGTTTCTTTTTCGTGTTCGTGCAAAACCAACTCTTATGTCGATTGCATAAGATTAGTGTTTGCACGAAAAAGAATCAGCAACTTCAATTTCGTTTTTACGAGTACGGGCCCAGGTGAGCCCAAACGCAAGCCAATAAATTAAAAAAATATAAATAAATATGTAAATACCTATAATACAATACCTATACCAATATGTACAGGTGGGGTAGGGTGTAAACCAACTGCGCTTATCAGTAGAAATAAGAAGGAATATTGATCTACTTACCTACTTATCGAGCGTAAAGGTGGTAGCCAACTACGGTTAACGTACATATATGAATGTGTTTTAACGTAATTATTTGATAATATGATTTTTCTGAATAGTCTTCAAACACTTAACTACTCCTGGACTCCTTATAAAATGTATGGGAAAAGTTTTTTTATTTCTGACGTTTGGAGTACTCAAACCTCAGTCGGCGGCAGACTTTTAGGAAATAGGATCGATTGGCATCAAAAACGTTTTTGTGTAAAACTACTATTCTCTTGCTGACTGTACATTTTATTCAAAATCTGTGAGTGCCGTTCAGAATATCTTAAAAAGTTATGGCTGTTTTCCTGTAACTATAACGGTTAAGGAACCTGCCCTCACCATCCCTTCTCAAAAGTCAACCCTGTATTTAAGGCTTTTCTATAAAATTTTACTTGTCTAAGTGCATATTTACTTAATTTTTTGCATATAAGGCTAAAGAAATAAAGTTATTGAAAATCTGAAATCTTATACGTTTCCATAGAAACAATGCGTACGAAGTCGCGGGCAGCAACTAGTTATTAATAGTACCTAGCCTATATTTTATTTCAGGTCTAGACCTAAATCTCTGAAAATTTCAGACCAATCGTTTTACTTTTGACATTGCCTGGTGACCGTAACACACGCACAAACACGTAACAAAAGCACATCTTCACATCCACACAAACTATAACCTTCAAAGTGCTTGTACGATAAAACCTCTAGGTCACAGTGAACACGCACCTTTATTTCTGCGAAAGACGAGCAAAATAACAGGAACATTACTTAGAAAATACCCTCTAAGTTGGAAGCGGCCATACTTAGCGAACAAAAGTAGGTTATTGAAATAGAACAAGTTCATCTAAGTAGCCCCCAGGGCGTACCTATCTATGCACGGTGTGGTGATTACACAGTAGAGACAGATTTTTCCCCGAGTTTCACTAGTTTTGAGTCTACTAAAATGACAGAAAGAGCGCCTATTTGGCCTGCATAATGTCTACGTGGGCAGGTCATATAGCTCGCAGAACGGGTAACCGTTGGGGAGTAAAGGTTATCGAGTGTCGGCTACGATGCAATGCGAAACGGAATGTTTGGAGATTATCCACTCGAACGTAACGGTCGCAGGGAGTCAGTGTTGTTCATGAAGAAGTTGTAATCGATTATGTTGTTGTTGCTCAACATTTTGTATCATATTACAGACTTTACTCAGCCTTAATTTTTGGAAAAATCGCACCTCTGTCAAAAGTAACTATGTTTATGAAGTACTTCATTATTTCATTCAGTCTAGATTCACTCACCTGTCAACAATTAGGGAAATTCATAGTCTGGCATTTATACAGTATACAGAAAATAAATTCATGGACGTGGTATAAGAGAACCAACTAGAGGTTGACTAGATGAGCTGCTTCTTTTTGTCTATAAGTATTTAACACCTACACTGCGAACACTAATCCACCTGCTTAGCGCGGTGATTATGGCAAAAGCGTTCTTGTGGGAAGCACGATCAGCAGTAGATATATAGTGCTGGTGTGGTATAATTTAGTTTTTATTTATTTTTAACATGAACGATTAAACTTAAAGTACACTATTATGTACTTAAAATAAAAATTATACAAAAAAGATACTGGATAGAAACTCATTTTATACATTAAAAATAACTTTAAATATGCCACTAATATACGTAAGAAACAAAAAATTGTTTTAAGAAATAAATAATTTTGTTTCATATTTTCTTATAACTTTAAAATAAATATGTGTGAGTTAATAATGCTAGTGTCACTACTGCCTACAACACATACTGTGCCAGTCTAGGTAGGTACTAGGTATATAAGGAACTATCCTTTCTGTGTTCCCCAAGGTAACAGACGATAGACTTTGCTAACTTGTAGAGAAAGTCAAGTAATAATGTTATTAGATTTTAGGTCCGTTTTCTTTATCTAATACTAGCGTTTGCCAGCGGCGTTGTGCGCGCTTTTCAAGTAGCATATGCCCGTGTTCGAAATATTGTTTACTTCCCTTCTAAATTTCATTACGATCCGTTCAGCCGTTAGGGCGTGAAAAGGTAACGAACAGACAGGCAGAGTTTCTTTCGCTTTTATAATATTGAGCGATTGTAAGTAGCATAGGTACATAATGTAGTATTTTGAAAAAAGTCTAGTACCTGCCTAATGCTTAGAAAAACCTAACTTCTTCTTCTTGTTTTTTTTTCAGGTTAAATTAAAAATAAAAGGCACCTATAGGACCTATAGGCCTATATAGATTTCTGTGGTTAGAAAGTTACTTGAAATAAAAACGTTTCAACCTTTTTGAGCGCATAATATGTACCCATGAAATCGGGACATGGTAACTCAAACTCATCAAACTAATCGAATCGGAATGGAACAAGTTTCAGCTAGACCCGGACAATTAATCCGGGTTTACAGTTAGGGTTGCCAGTCGATTTTAAAATAAGCCGTTTCAAAATGTTAAACTTTTTATTTCCGTATAATATTTCCGTTATCAAAGAAAAAGTCAAATTATTAAAATTGACATGGAAAAACGTGATATTTTTTGTTTCTGACGCTTCGAATGTGTAGAAAATAAGTCAGTGGAAAGCAATCTATTCATTGCTATTCAATAACACCTGCTACAAATTGCATAGATCCTAATACCTAGCCCCTAAGTGAAATTTTTAAGACCTCTCTTCACATTGTATGTTTGGATTGCAAAATAAATACTTGAATACCTACTGAATGCATGTTAGATGAGTAATCTTCATTACTAAGATATAAGGATGGGAGTTATTGGATATTTTGGCTACCGGTTATTAGTTGGGTATTTTGTTTCAATACCGCTAGTACCAACTGGTACCCAATAACAAGCAATACTCTATACCTGTCCTGATTTCTACCCAATATATTTCTAACCGATTTGGTTAGAAATACGAAATACTTGTTGCAGCTACATAACTTTACGGGTGAACGGTCCGCTAGTACCTATGCGTAGATGATAGTTAGGTAAGTATAGATATTGAAGCGTTGGGTAGTTATGGCTCACGGTCGGTTAGGCGCGATGCTCGCTTTGCACGGTTATTCCCTAACGGTATGCGGATTTTACAATAGCGTTAGATATTTTAGGACCATGCTAACAGATACTGAGTTAGTTATTGAATACCGGACTCATCTCTACTAAGATATATAATACTTCCAAACAAATACAGAATACAATACAGAAATAAAATGTTATGGGGCGGCGGCGGATCGGCCTCGCTATGAGCGTTCTCTTCCAAGCAACCTTGGCAAGGAAATGTCATGAAAGAACAATATAGACGGTGGTGCTCAAAAAAGTACTAACTCTTAGCGTTGTTGGTATTTGGCATTATTTGGCTTTTTTAAATTATAGATCAAACGATACTTTGCACACACTCAGAGAGCCAACTTCCCTGGCTGGACTCGGTGTCGGTGTTGCTTGGCAATCTCAGTGTCTAGGTCGAGTATTGTGGTGTCCTGAAGGTCTCGTGGAGAAATGAAACTAGTTAACGTAATACGTTGATAGGTTTTTTCATTGTGTAGTTGGTGTGGTCTTTTCTACTACAAAAAGTTGTGTGTGTGTGCTTAAAGTTGGAGGGTACGGTGCCTTGGCAATATTAAATTGCGAAAGTCTGTGTTTTACCTTCACTGATTGCACGGCATGTCAATTTGTGATATGGGCTGTGCATGCCAATGTATTTTGTTGGATCTTATCAGAGACGGTTTTACGCGGAATTGTTACTAAATATTTTTCATTCTAATATTTTGTTATTATTATTTTAAACCTTATATAACATACATGGATCCCCACTCAATAACTTACTCAACTTAATTCCAAACACCCTGGCAGCCCTCGGCCGGTCCATTCGGGCACAATCAGGGTTGCCCGTTCAACCGTACTTCAGTACCTAATACATTTTGTTTTCCCCGGAAATGAACTCCGCTTTATCCGGGAATGTTAGCTTCAGATCTTGGTTCTGCGGTTAATAAATTGCTTGTTGGGACAATCTGGGAAACTATAAACTGGTTAGTGACCTTGTATATTTTTGGACTATGAAGACCGGTTTACTGCGACTGGAGCGGACCCATTAAGGACATCACCATAAATAAATAAATAATAATAAATAAATAACCAGACATAATTATACTCATTTATTCGCTGTAGGAGCACAGGGCACATTTGGATACGTCAATATATAAAAATAAATCTATATATATAAATTAACCCCTATTTCTCCTGATCCGGCTATAACTTGAGATCGGCTTTACCGATTTCAGTCATCTTTTTTTAAATGTTTTCTAATACTTCACAGAAGGTTCTTACATTAAAAAAAGACGTCCCGCCTACCATTACCTGCTCATTATACTTTCGCGGTGGAAGCCAGGCTGGAGAATTTTTTGAATTGAAAGTTTTTCGTCTTTGGCGGGATTAATCGATACAATATATGGTGTTAAATGTATTTTTTTTTTTTTTTATAATGCAGCAGCAAATAAATGAGTGTCTATGTCTATGTTATTTTTATTTAAAATATTCTGACCAGACTGAAAATGGGCTCTCAAATCAAAGTGGCATAGACCCTCGATAGACCATGCATAATTTAACATGAAAGATCAGCACCATCTATTGTGTTCTGGGTGGGGTTCATAGGGGTTTGTTTGTTTGTCCTTCCTTCACGCCCTAACTAAGCAATCAATCTACTTGATTTTTGGCATAAAGTTAGTAGAAAGGATGGAAAGTAACATAGACTACTTTTCGTCCAGGTTAAACATCAAATTCCCATGGGAGATTTATGGCTTATACGAATTTAACGTGGGTGAAACCGCGGGGAACAGCTAGTCCAAAATATTTTATCTCAATAAAGGCATTAACGAAAACTTTATAATAACTGATAACAATAACAGAAAACAATATATGTAGTATACAAGGCAGGCCTAATCACTAAAAATATGTATAAACACAAACTCCAGCAACAAATCGCAGCAAAAAAAGGACAAATTTTAGTTCTAAAACGGACGTATAACGAATGAACTACTTCAAAACCAAAACTTGTTTCGATATTCTGCGATTTGTTACGATGCCATTATCATAAAAAATATTTTCCGCCAATATTTCTTTTTTTTTTAATTCCTTTATTTACAAAATATGTTTAGGATTCTAGTAGTATATATAGCTCGTTTACCAACTCTTATGTACATTTTTACACCTATATAAAGTCTTTGTGCCCTGAGAACTCGGGTGCCATTGTATAACGTTTTATATAATGTTGGGTCGGTAGGTATTACAATAGGACAACCTTTTTCTCAAGAAAACAGAGATTTCCCAGGTTTGTGACTGAATAAAGCTTTTGAGGTATTATTTTTATCATTATTTTAGGCGGCTGAGTGCATTGGCTGAGTAGAGGAGCAAGGTGTGGGTTCGATTCTCGTGACGTTCTAGTGTTGGTCAGCAATGAGCTTACAGTTACAGGACAATTTATTTACGAAGATTGCTTAAGGCGATTCCCAGACCCAAACTAGCGCCGCCACCATAGGGGTATTAAGTCTATGGCCGCCATCTAATTTATCGTATTATTATGTTAGATAAAGGAATTTTCAAAAATCCCTTGACCCGTTCGTGGGTACCCATCATATGCTTATTTTTAATGCCTCTGTAATAGTTTTATTTTGTATAATTTAGGAAAAGATGCGAAGTTGCACTTTTTGGCCACCAAACTCGGTTTTCGCATCTCCTCCTAAGTTAGACAATATAAAATAAACATAATCATGCACAAAAATCGCTTGAAAATGACTCGATTTGGTGGTCAAAATTAGTTTCGCTCTCATTCAAACATCATTATGTTTTTTGAAAAACTAAACCGCTACAAACATAGCTATTTTTCATCCGATTACGTATGGGAAATTTCAAAAAGATCGGGGACATATCTGTAGTTTCCATATGAAAAGGAAAGTACGTTTGTATGGGGAATAAGGCTATCCGTTCCGTTCTTAAGCCTTAGAATGCAGTTTTTGGTTTACTATCCATCTTAATATAATGGCACTACCAGAACCTAATGATTGTCTGATGATTTTTTGCTATATTATCTTACTTTGCCAGCTTTTCAATAACATTGCAAGTTATAATTTTCTACAGGATTCGATGGATTCTGACTTAATGTCATTGTACAAAGTGAAGTACTCGATTTACGGGTATGTGACCCACATAAGATACCAGAAGGTTTTTTGCTCAATAGCATTGCATAAAAGGTAAGTTAGATCGACCTATACGTTAAAATAAACCTTTGGTCTTTAACATAAGGTATTAAAAGATAGGGTAGGTTAGGGATATTATAAAATAGGGTATGGGAGGGATAGATAGATATTATACGACAGTTATGGAATAGATATTATAAAGTTATTATTCATTTATATATTTAATGTAAAAAAATCGACATTAGTAAGACAGAATCACCCAAGTCAGGAAAAGCTAAAACGTCGAACAAAGAAAGCTGATCCTAAAGCAAAGCCTTATTAACAAGATCGTTACGAGTTATAAACTTAAGGGCCTGCGAAGGGCTGATTAAATATTGTAGCTTGATCATTACTTTAGATTAGTTAAGATTTATTTAGTTTAATAGGGTCCGCCTTTTCTATAGTCAGTTTTCTCTTTAGGTACATATATATAATTTATATTAATTAATTGATTTATCTCAACTGTTTCAATTGTATCTCTTAATACTTAGTTCTGTATTGTTTCTATGCTTTGATTGTAATTTTCTTTGTCATTGAAATATCCTTCTCATATTATAAATGTCAAAGTTTGTAAGTATGGATGTTTGTTTCTCTATCACAGAACTACAGAACTGATTACGCTGAAATTTGTTATGGTTATAGTTGGGGACCTGGAATAACAGGCTATTTTTTATCCCTATAAAACGTCGGCGAAGGCGCGGGCAGCAGCTAGTTATTAATCAATTGAGTTCGTTGCGAGAAGAAATAAAGTACTAATCTATTGAACACCTTGATCTATAAAAAACCAAACCTTCTAAAGACATTTGAAAGACCCAAAGTTAGGTAGGTATTTTAGTAAGCAGAAGGTAAGCAATCGAGTTCCATGGTAAGACTAAGAACAGATAATATGTATGATAATTATCTATGGTGTGGTAATGGTTTAGAATATTCGATGGTTTTGATAATTGTTTCCTTTATGCAGATCCTTTCATACAGACGCCTGAAAGTTTTATTTTTAATTTTCCCTGTATATACCTAATAGAGCTTAGGGTAGATACTTTCCTTGAGTATACGAGTATTTTTATACAACTAGTATGTCAGATGGGTAATTTTGTTTTTAGATCTCACTTTTCAGACCAATCTCCTAAATTATATTTTCACATACTTAACTTGGACACTTAAAAATGAATAATTTATAATCATTAACGAAAGAGAAAGAATTAAAGTGAAGATTTGAGAAACGATGTCAAAATACCGACCGTAAAAAAAAATTAACCTATTTGTAAAATTCGTTTTCTAGTCCAGTAAATCCAAAATTCTACACCAAATCGATATAGAGTGCCCTCAATAAACAAAACAATACAAAAGAAAATTAATCACACCAAAAACCGTAAATATCAACTTATACTGCTTTACTTACCGACGGCCAGCGACACAGCAAGCAGGACCGCAAAAATCACGTTGTATTTTGTCATTTTTCCGACCAATCACGGAGCACTGTGTTTTTTCAAATTGTCATTTCGAATGACGTGTGGTCGCTTTGGGCGCCGAGCGCGGTCTGAATGGATGGGGGTTGCCTTTCCCTGCGCCCCTCCGCGCGGGGTGGCTGCGAAAATGCATGGAAAAGAGATTGGCGCTGTAACAATAAAATAGAGAAGAAAATTGTTTAGGAGTTTTTGATAGTCGGGCAGATTTTTGAAGTCGAGTTTGCGCTGACGTTTGAGACTAACAATTAGTGAAAGTAACCAAACCTAGATTATCTAGATTTATGTACCTACTTCATTTCTTCTGTGCCCAAAACCAGGCTACACAAGATTAATGTATCTTTTAAAGCGCTTCTAATACAAAACTCCAAGGGAGTTGCAAACATTTTCAATAAATAAATTCAAACAAACTGTCAAACATATCCTTTGTAAAAAGGCTTACTACAAAATATCTAGAACGTAGACTAACTAGAAGAAAAAAATCTTGGTACGGATTTTGCTCAAACTCGAAATATAACACCTAACAGGCTAAAGGTCATCATCGCTTATTTAGTTTAGTATACATGCCGAAGCGACCGAAATCAAAAATATCACCTTATTTCCATGTCAGTGTTTAATTTTAAATATTTGACCTTTTCTAAGCGTACATTTGTTGTAATTACGGAAATAAAGAATTTTTATTTTAACTATATTTCCCTCTTATTTTGATTTGCCAATAATAAAGAAATTTTATGAACATTAGACATTGCTAAATATATTTAGATAGAGATAGAGATAGAGAAAAATTTATTGACAAACACAACCCTGATACAGCACAGAACAGAAATAGCACTTAATTAGAAATAACAAATGAAAGATGCTATACAAAATTACGAAGAGAAAAATATAATTCTAAATCCAATAATAAAGCAGTAGGTACGCACCTACCCACTTATATGATTAAGAAAACGGAAGAAAATATCAGAAAAAAAAGACATTAAGAGAAGAATTTATAATAATATTTCTGCAGGAGTAAAATTCCAGTCCTAAGAATAGCATACAATGCCGGAAATAACTAAAAGGTTTGTTTAAAAGTTAAAAGTTTGGAATGTATGTATAAAATACCTAATTAAGTAGTCATTTTGGGACCTTTTATATTTTTTCCGTCCCTCTTGAACTTTTTATAACTTTTAGAACGTATCTACACGCTTTTTCAATCAAAACTTTTTAAAGGACTTTATTTGCGGTAATTAGAAGTTAGGTACCTACTTTGTACCATGCTTTACCGCGGTTTTGCTTGCGCCATTTTGTTTTTTTGCTTAAAGAAGTTTCTTTCATCTATTCACCGAGTCGAACGCACCGAAAGAGCAGAAGAAACGAAAAACAAATAAAAATTTATAAAAAGATCCAAATTGGTTTTTGTTATATCATTGTAATTTTAAAGAATTTATCTTTATTGTAGAAAATCTAACGTTTTAAATGTTGAAAGTATAAAACCTTGAAGTCGAACGAATAGTCAGGTTTTACCTCATTGGCTTCTTCGGCGCGTTTCCTTTGGATAGGTCATAGATGCGAGTTCAACTTTTTTACTCACGAGTCGTGGGTCCACATATTTGTAAGCTTATGACTTGTTAATGATATGGACAAACAAGTATTTGACGACTGTCTGCGAAATCGATACTAGCTGCACCTGAAGCGTAGGTCATGTTTTTTGAGGGTTTTATGATGTTGGACACTCTTTCCTCGAAGCATCCTCAGTCTTTCCTCGAAGCATCAACGCGGCTAAAGCGATTTTGATGAATGAGTTATCAAAATAATCCCCGTGTTTCTCGCATATCCCTTTGTTACAATAATATTTTCACTCCCCTTGCTCGAAAAGTGTATCATAATAGTGTAGCTTAGCAGGCCTAAACCTCGAGTTTAATACCTCGGGCTAAAAAGTATTTTTCTTTTTAATTTTTGTCTAAAATCATCAGCCCGTACAAAGCATTCGTTCTCTTACATAAAAACTCGACTGCTTGGTGCTCCGTCAATCTTTTTTTTTTTAAATAGAACCGTCTTGATGATGTTTTATGAAGGTTGATTCTTCCCTTCACGGTAGAATGCGAACAGTTTCGTTGCGGCATTTAATTTATAATAAAATTTCTGAAAATTGTCTAATTTTTAATTGTTTTATTTTCTCGCAATCGAAGTGAATAGTAGAGTGTTTTACTCGGGCCAAAACCAACCATTATAACTAGGTCTTGTCATCCGCCCTCGCTACGCTCGGGAGTATAACAACCTCGTATATAATGGGATGGTTTAGTCCCTTGTAAAACAATCTACTATTGTTGTAGGTGTTCGACCTTTTTAATTGCCATAAAAGGGATTAGTTTTTGGACAATAACTATTTGTCTTTTTTTGTCTTATATCGTAAACCGTAATAAACCGAACTTCGAATGTTCTCGAAAGTGAAAATAAATTCGGATACGGACATCTATTGGAGTAGTTTGATGTCTACTGGACATAGCTAGGCATGGGTTTATTTAGATGTACAGTCAGCGTCATCAATACATGCCAAAATACACGTTTTTAACAAACTTTGTTTGGCAATATAGATAGAAAATGCTTTATTGCCTGTGTTTATTGCACACTTTACAAAACAATTAACAAACAATACAAACAATTTCCTACAAAAAATGTGACAGTTGGCGTTCTTATCGCTCACGAGCGATTTCTACCAGACCACCGTGGCAATTAGGGCACAATAATTATTATGTACATAATTTGAAATAAATACATACATATTGAATTAAATTTTAATACCTAGTCCATCCGCGCGCAATCAGAATGGGACTGAACCACGGCTGAACCTTGTGAAAGTAAATATTTTACGTCATAATTGTCATCAAATTCGTGCGTTTCAAACTGGTATGGAACCTTATCAAAGTAAATATGCTTGTTTTTGTTTGAGTTCGAAAGGGTTCCATCTCATTCTGATTGCGAGCAGATCTCCTGTTAAGATAATCGTTTTTTATAAGCTTTGGATCCGAGTGTCAGAGCATAATCGTACTAATCGACAACTATTTCCAACGCGAAGAAAGTCAATTTTAAAACAATGGTTTGAATATCGAAAAGACTACAGCGAGGATAATACTACTAAATTCCGTGAATGTTTATCAGAGATCTCTTTTTCTGAAGTCTACGAAAGTACAACCCTTAATGAGGCCTTTGATATTTTCCATAGTACTCTATCTCTTTTCTATGACCTATGCTTCCCTACAATTCGTTTCAGAAAAGAAAACAAACGAAATGGTGGTCGTTGGAAAAAAAAAGGCATTAGAAAGTCTAGTGTTACGAAACGGAAACTCTACTTATCTTATAAATTTTCTAAAAATAATAGACAAATATATAAGGATAATTATATTTCTTACACACGTCTCTTAAAAAAGTGTGTTAATCAAACTATACGTATCTCTAGAGTCAAACTATATCTCTAGAGTCAAACTATATCACTAGAGTCAAACTATATCTCTAGAGTCAAACAAATTCTCTAGAGTCAAACTATATCTCTAGAGTCAAACAAATTCTCTAGAGTCAAACTATATCTCTAGAGTCAAACTATATCTCTAGAGTCAAACAAATTCTCTAGAGTCAAACTATATCTCTAGAGTCAAACTATATCTCTAGAGTCAAACTATATCTCTAGAGTCAAACTATATCTCTAGAGTCAAACTATATCTCTAGAGTCAAACTATATCTCTAGAGTCAAACTATATCTCTAGAGTCAAACTATATCTCTAGAGTCAAACTATATCTTTAGAATCAAACTATATCTCTAGAGTCAAACTATATCTCTAGAGTCAAACTATATCTTCTAGAGTCAAACTATATCTCTTGAGTCAAACAATATCTCTAGAGTCAAACTATAACTCTAGAGTCAAACTATACATATCTCTAGAGTCAAACTATATCTCTAGAGTCAAACTATATCTCTAGAGTCAAACTATGTCTCTAGAGTCAAATATACATATCTCTAGAGTCAAACTATATCTCTAGAGTCAAACTATATCTCTAGGGTCAAACTATACATATCTCTAGAGTCAAACTATATCTCTAGAGTCAAACTATATCTCTAGAGTCAAATTATGTCTCTAGAGTCAAATATACATATCTCTAGAGTCAAACTATATCTCTAGAGTCAAACTATATCTCTAGAGTCAAACAATATCTCTAGAGTAAAGTCTAGATATTACGAAATTGTACCTATTGAAAGTGTGAAGGAGACGAAGAGAATACATATTATAACATTATTTTTATTTTATTTAAGGCGCTCTTGTGCCGCACACTAGCGCCACCACCAATATTTACCTATAATTAAGCACGTTATGCACAAGAATATCTAATGTTAAGTTTGTGATACCTATCCTAAGCTTTTATTTAATCCCTCTGAAATAGTTTAGTTTCGTATAATTTAGACAGAGCAGCGAAAATAGAGTTCGGCGGCCACCAAGAGCAACTTCGCTATCCTGCTTAAAGGAAAATAGAAAACTATTTTATGGGCATTAAAATAAAAGCTTATGACAGGTATCAACAACCACACAATGGATTTTTTTAATTCCTTTGATTAACGTTATTATATAAAGAAATGGCAGCGGCGCTAGTTTGAGGCATACAATCGCCTTAACTTAATTTTAAAGGGTTATACGTTATCAATTTTATTAATGCTCTGCTTACTCGTTTATTTCCATCGTTACAACAAAGAAATTAAATTAAAAGCTCTAAAAAAATATTTAGTAGACTCATAGAAACATTTCCAAAACAAATATGTACTTAGGATTTTTCCCTTTAGAAAACCAGAGCGCCGAGTTCGGTTGACGATAGTAACGAGACGAGATTGTAACGTCTCATGTTTCTATAGATCTTTATCTATAGAAACATGAGACGTTACGATCTCTTATCTTTATAAGACTAGGATAAAATTCATTTATTTTACCCAAAAACACAAGAACAATAATAATGTAAGCAAAAAAAAGCAAACCACTACATAGTATTGTATAAAACAAAGTCGCTTTCCACTGTCTGTCTGTCCGTACGTATGCTTAGATCTTTAAAACTACGCAACGAATTTTGATGCAGTTTGTTTGTTAGATAGAGTGATTCAAGAGGAAGGTTTGTATATATAATTTAGTATCAGCATTGCACCCTTGCGAAGCCGGGGCGGGTCGCTAGTTATTAAATAAATCTAAAATTAACACGGTAATATAAAATAGAAAAATAAATTCTAGGTCTATCTACATTCTAGGACAATCTACATATGGTATAGGATTAGGTACAGCGCCTCTATAGTGCTGACAGGGAACTACGCAAATCCCAAACAAATAATAAATAGCCCGGCTACACGCTCAAACATTTGCACATGCATGATTGCACAAACCAGTTGGCGCAAGCAAGATGAGCCCGGCCACAAGGTCCATCTTGCTTGCGCAAACTGTGTTTGTGCATGCCTGTTTGCACAAGTGTATAAGCGTGTAGCCGGGCTATAAGAAACGTCACGATCACTTCTCGATACCTACTATCGTCAAATGTCCCTACTCGGGGCTCTGGACGTGATTTGCTTTGCTTTAGTTCAAACCAACCCTGCTGTTATTTTTGCTGCCTCCACAGAAGAAGTAAATAATTATTTTACTACTACAGCGCCACCACTCTATCTAAGAATACATTAGAAACCGAGTTTTCTGTACTACATCATTCTGTTGATTCAGTTCAGTACTCGGGCACGTTTTACTTGATAATGAGTTTCTTGGAAATTCCAGCGGCGCTATCTGTCTTACTACGGAGGTTTGAGGAAATTTTTATAGATGGCGGTAGTAGTAACTAATTACACAGAATTCTAATAGGGAAGCAGAATCCATATTTCTAAAACTATTTGTGCCAATTACACGTACATACAAATATCACGTACACATGGACAATCTATGGGCTGAACTCAGGGATAAGGGGGCGGGGGCATTACAACTGTGGCATTATAATCTATTCCGATATACTGCCACATTTACAAATAAATAAACACAGGTTGTATGCTCTTTATTTTTAAACAAAATACTTGTTTTAATGATTTCTTTCCGTTGAATTGCTTTGCTTAGCATTAAGTTTTATTCTTAAATCTACATAAAATTTAACAATAACCTAAATCAATAAATGCAAATGATCAAAATCGTGTTCGTCACTGGTCTTAAAATTACAAAAATAAATAATTAGATTATTAAGCTATATATACATAATCACACTAATAAAGTGTATTTCCTTTAATTTGTAGGCCTACTCGGAAAAGGAAAATCGAAGTTTGTGATTAGTTTTCGTGCAAAACCATCTCTTATGTCGCTTGCATACGATTACCGTTTGCTTGAAAACGAATCAGAAACTTCGATTTCCGTTTTCCGAGTAGGCCCCCTGTTCTTCTTTTTCCAATTTATTCAGTTCATGTTTACCAACCAAGTATTCGTTTCGTTTTCATGCTTCATATTAACATTTTTCAGGTTTCCACCTGAAAAATGTTAATATTGTTAAATAAATATATTATTCAGTCTATTTGATACTTATCAAAGGGTTTCTCAAGAATGGATACTAAACCATAAAACTTCGTCACACACACTTCTAAAACAGCTAGACCCAGGCTGGACCTAGATGCGGTCCTTGAAAATCATACAAGTATATGAAAAGACAAAACAAAGCAACAATTTAAAAAAAACTGATAAATGTTATTACAGGACTATTTATAAGCGACCTTAGTACATGTTTTACGAGATCCTGGACATAGAACAGTTAGTCACTGTATAAATAATGCCGAATTATCGCCAAATATCCACACAGTAATCCAAAAACAATTTGAGATATTGTAAGACACAACAAAACTTCGATGAAAAGGAATTTCGGGTGTTTTTCAATACGATGCCTTGCCGCAGAAAGGTGCACTACACTTCGCCATTTATTTCAGTCTTTTTCGAACATATTTCACAAGATTTATATAAAATAAAGAAGTAACACGCACAATACTTTCATAACATGACAATTGGCTGACATTTGCAGACATTTGCCGTTTGTTGCTTAGCAACAAATCATGGAAATTTGCCTCATCTTCAATTTTTGTCTATGGTGAGTTAGCGTTGTTACAGTATAAAGGAGTTGAGATAGGCTTATTCATTTTTAGTTAGAGAGAAAGTGATCAAAACATTATTTGATTCTTTCTGTGGCAAAATAAGACGAACATGAAAGTTGATCTCTATGACAGAAATTGAAAGATTTTGATGTTCACACAGACATGATACGCTGATAGCGATATGTTCAATGGTTTCCTTCAAAAAAGAGAACAACTTAATTTTCACAAGAAAGCAGTTTTATCAACTTTGACTTTATTAGGTTTTGGAATTAATAATTATCAAGATAACATATTCTTGTTTTATAAAGAAACTAGCTGCTGCCCGCGCCTTCGCCCGCGTTTTATCGGGATAAAAAATAGCCTATATGTTATTCCAGGTCCCAAACTATACCCATACCAAATTTCAGCCTAATCAGTTTAGTAGTTTTTTGCGTGAAAGAGTAACAAATATCCATACAAACTTTGACATTTATAATATTAGTAGGATAGCTGTTCAGCGCGGTTTCACCCGCGTTAAATTCGAATTTCACATCTCAAGTGGAATGAAAAGGTCTTTTTTCCCGTAAATCTCCCATGGGAAATGATGTTTAAAAAGTAGTATATATTACTCTCCATCCTTTCAACCACTATGCCAAAAATCAAATCGATTGGTGGCTTAGTTAGGGCGTGAAGGAAGGAACAAACAAACACACTTTCGCATTTATAATATTAGTTAGAAACTTGTAAGATTATTTTCTATAAGTACTTTAAGTTTCAGCTGCAAAATAATAGCCAAAGAGAAGGTAATGATTTGCGGAAGGGCTCGTTGTTATGGAATTCCCTCAAAAAAACAGTTCGACGCATGCTTCGAATAACAAGCGCAAAGCTTGACATGTTTTAATATATTCCCCGAATACTCAAACGAATCTCAGATTTAAGCACGACTCAAGTGACGATTTTTTGACAGATTTTCATTGAAAACTGTCAAAATATCGCGACATAAGACGTGCTTACATCTGAGTTGCGTTTGAGTAGTCGGCCGTTATTGAAGAATACAAAAAGGAAATAAAAAAGAGAAAGAAAAATGTATATAAGAAGGAAAAGAATAAAAGATCATAACGTATGTATGTATGTATGTAATAATGACACGACCGGAAGTGAATTTGCAACGATCGCATTTAAATAACCGACTTAGCAAAATGTTAGCCTAAAAATGTCTCCGATCCATATCGGAGGAAAAAAGGCGGAACAAACAAAAAAATATATATATTTATTGATGATTATTAATAGGATAACATATTGACTTTACTAGGAATTAGTAAGTTACTTTAAAAAAAAAACTGGAGGAACTGAAACATAAAAAAGTTATTAAAAAAATACAAAACTGTATGTCATTTTGTACGTACTTCCCCTAACAGTTTTATTCATCACTATCCGCGAATGTGCATTCGTGCATAGCGAAACTTTTAAGTAGCTATTTTAAGACTCGAGCATAGCGGGACTAGATCATAGTGGGACTAGAGCATAGTGGGACTAGAGCATAGTGGGACTAGAGCATAGTGGGACTAGAGCATAGTGGGACTAATCGTACCTATATACTAGTTCAGTAATACGTTTCATTCTGCTACCACGCGAGCAAAGTCGAGTGCATAAGCTAATATTTATTTTAGAATGTGTTTGTTACTATTAATCTATAAGCACCACAGTAATTTCACTAATGGTTATATTTCCTAATAAATAGATTACGGCTTTGTAAACCATTCTTGGCTGGCAATTTGTCCTTGGGCTTAGACACGCTAACTTTAATGAGGTCTGACCTATGGATCACCTGGGTTAATATATAGGTAAGAACTTGGTAGGTATTTATTAGACTAACTATTGTACTAGCAGCTGCCCGCGCCTTTGCCCGCGTTTTATCGGGATAAAAATAGCCTATATGTTATTCCAGGTCTCAAACTATACTCATACCAAATTTCAGTCTAATCAGTTCAGTAGTTTTTGCGTGAAAGAGAAACAAACATCTACATACATCGATCCATACTCACAAACTTTCACATTTCTAATATTAGTAGGATTTCTACACATTTCTAGTTCGAGGTTATTCCAATTTTTTATATTTTAAAAAGCGTTTAAATAAATCCTTTTTATCATCTAGGACCAAAGTGCTTGGGAAGACAAATCCAACGAACCCAAACTTGACGTGGTTTAGTCGTTTCGTTTAGGGGTTCCTATACGGTACCAACTCAACCCGTGGATGTCGTAAAAGCCGACTAAGGGAACCTACCAGAGGAAGGGCAGCAGCTTCCTTCTGAGTATTTTTAAACACCAACACTGCGATCACCAATCCGCCTGCCAAGCGTGGTGATTATAGCAAATCCCGCCTACATGGGAGACCATCCACTCGATGGACCGACGACATCGTAGCGGTCGCAGGGAGTTGATGGATGGAGGCGGCTCAGGACCGCTATTTGTGGCGTCGTACGGGGGAGGCCTATGTCCAGCAGTGGACGTGTATGGGCTGATGATGATGATGATGATACGGTACCATCAGTTTCCATCATCAGACCAGCTCGACGGTACCATGACATTACATTGTCATCGATCTTTCATAAGTATGCCAAATGTCAGCTTAATCGTTTGAGGATAACTGGTCTAAAATTGAGTGAGGCAAGATTACACCCAAACAAACATACATAAGCTGGTAAAATAATCAAGCGGTAGATTTAAAATTGACATTCAGTTTCTAGCATCGCTAACAGTAGTTACTGTCATAGAGTAGGTACTTCTTAGTAGGTAAGTACAACGCAAGAGTTGCTCCATCCATACCATCACGTCGCCTCTCTGATCCAGCTTGTGATATCAAAGTTATTACAACTATAGTGTAGATAGCATCGACAGCGAAGAATCTGGGTTTAAATTGTTACCAGACAATGTGGTTTGGCCGCGGTCGTGGCGTTGATCGACCCCTCCAACTCAGTCCGATGTCGTAAGAGACTAGGGGACCTGCCAGAGGAAGGGCATCAGGTTGCTTAAGGTGGTTCGTCACGTAAAAAAATCACAAAATAGTTTGAATCTCGCCCAACCCGTGACGATCACCCATAAGGGGCTACCCCGATCCAAATCAGCGTTGTCACCAATTTTATCGTATTATTACGCTAAACAGGAAATTTTCAAAAATGCCTTGGACAGTTTGTGATACCTGGAACCACTGGAAACAAATTAGGTTTATTATTTAGTGTTAGTAGTCCGGTACGAGGAAATAATCAAAACAATGTGGGTAGGTTTTTGTTTTGGGTAGTTAGCAAAATACTGTACAAAGCAAAATAAAGGCAGAAACACACTAATACAAATTTAAAAATAACATTTTGGTTGACTATTTTTAGGGCCTGTGTAGAACGGCGGCTCGGAAGTTTTTTGACTGTTGTCAGTTAGAAACTGTGACTCTATAGAAGCTCGATAGAGGCTATAAAAAAGCGACGAGGTAACCTATACCAACAGCAGCAATGACTTACAAAGATGAAGGTCGGACTCTACTTTCTAAAATTGATGACAAACTTTATTTAAGTGTTCAGTTTATCTTATTTTAAGTTAATAAATGGGGCCCAACCCAGCCCAAACACGACTCTCCAAAACTGGTTGTCTGACTCAATGCTTTGTTCGACTGGATGAATCATAGAAGGAAAAGAATTAATGGATTTCATGTATAACCGATAGAAAGAGCATTATACGCCGAAAGCACCGATAGAGCCGAATTATTGGTTACGAATTTGAGAAGTCGTTGATGTCGTTGAGAACGTATGAAACTGTTGTCGCAGAGTTGGTAGAATTTTCAGAATTCATTTTTTTTATACGATTTATTAGCATCCTTAATGTGTAGTACAATCGGGACGGTGTAGAAAAAAATAAAGTTATTGTTTTGAAACAAAACACTGATATGTGACTTAAAAATTCTTAAATTTACACTGGTTTTATAGGACTTGTGGGGCAAACACTAATCCCTCGGGAGTAAAATTTGTGTTGTGGGATCATCTCGGGATCATTTTGTACACAATAGTGAAAGAATCGTCAAATCGACACATAAATGACAGAGAAATCGGCGTATAATACAAATATATAATATGGCGTGTTTTAAAAACGATAAACCGACGTCAAATTCCCTTACTTTTACTTACCTTTACACTTATTTTAAGTTTTGCGGGATAAATCCTAATCCCCTGGGGTTAACAATTTTATGGGACCTCGGGATCTTTTGCTATACAATAGTGAAAGAATTTTTAAAATCGGTCCATAATTGGCGGAGATATCGCGTAACATACGTACATACAAAAAAAAACTTACAGACGAATTGATCCTCCTTTTGAAGTCGGTTAAAAACATAGATAACTCTTAATTGAAGCTATATGGGTACGTGTACCAGACAAACATACATAAAATACAATACAGAACGAAATGCTGCGAATCAATGAAGTACAAAGGGCGGCCTTGTCGCTTTGAGCGATCTCTTCCGCCTGGAAGGTTGCCTAACCTTGGGATGCACCGGACATAAGAGAACAATATAAACGGTGGCGTTTGAGTTAAAAACAATAATATTTTTTTAAATAATAATAATAATATTTTTAGCGAGATTTAAAATAAATGAAAAGAAATAATAATAAGACTGGACAATTCACACAGCATCATCTAGCCCCAAGCTAAGCAGAGCTTGTGTTATGTGTACTAGATGACTGATATACATAATACAATATATACATAAATAGATATTTTTATTATACATAGAAAAACGACCAGAACACCCTAAACAAATATTTGCAGATCGTACAAATATTTGTCACGAGGCGGGAATCGAACCCGCAACCTTCTGCGTCGCAGGCGGACCTTCGCCCACCGCGCCACATCGGTTACTTGCATCGGTTAATTACACCTGCACAACGTACTATACTTGTTAGGTAACAAGCCATTTACTACCTACCTACTTATCATAAAGTTACTTATGTACAAATAAAAATTAAGTATATAAAATTTATTATTTATTTGTTAACATATACTTACCTCTCATAAAGATCATTGGACTTCTTCCTTTTTCGAAGTCGGTTAAAAACACAATGCTCCTTCTATCATGAAATTATCTCATCATGCTTTGTATTAACCAGGGTTGGAAAAAAAACAGTTTTTTTTAAATTTTATAAAACAAACAGTTCAAATTGTTTTAAACAAGTGTTTGTTTTGTTTTTTTTGTCCTTTTTAGTTTAGGGCATTATTTTAAATTAATTCGACCTATAATGTTTCATTTCCAGACTAGATCTTTTGACTTTTCAAATTTTCTATAGTAAAATAAATATTGACAAAAAACGATCAATGGATAAACATTTATTTTATGTTGCGTATCTCTAATCACTACTAAACGATTTACATTCACCCTGAATGTTTCCTAGCAGGACTATACCGGCGGGGAAATACCTATAAACTATAAATTCTATTCTATGAATAGGGGCACCCCCAATATTTATTAATTAGTGATGGGCCGAATGTGGTTTGAACCGAATACGAATTTCGGCCGAACATTCGGTAAAAATCAAAAATGCCGAAGTTCGGTTTTTATTCTGCACTTATGTATATGGTAACAACTAACAAACAACAATAAAATATACCTATAAGTAATTAATATATTGAATTTTCAAAAAGTTTATTTGATTCAAATCATAAGACTTCCTAATTTAATAAGAACTTATTGAATTTGATTTTTTAATTCTAAAACTTAAGAAATGTCGAAAAAGGAAACTGATAATGACAGTTAGTTACTTGATTAATAAATAAATTACCATGATTTTAAATTATGTAAAAGGCTTATTTATTTAATCAGGTATGAGTGAGTATGACTGATTTGATTTTTTTTATGTTTTATTAATCTTAAAATCAAAATTGTGCAACTATTTCACTCTTTTCTTATACCGAATGTTCGGCATTTCAACCGAATTTCAGAAGAATGCCGAAGTTAGGCCCATCCCTAATATTTATATTTAAATGAGGGGAATAAAATAACCACTATTCCATTCGACAGCCATCCATTAGGGACTTTCCTAACGGGACTTTACCGGCGGGGAATTACTTAATATGAATTCTATAAATACGAGTGCCTTTCTTTCTCACATTTCATTTCATTATTAATTCTGCGACTGATAACACCTCATAAAAATGTCAACTCCAGGACGCAAAAAGCATGCAATTTGGGAACAATTCACATCGATCCCCCAAGAAAATACCACACTGAAGACCAATAGGGTGCGTTGCAGCAAATGTAAGAAAGAACTAGTTGGACTTGTGAAAAGAATGGAGGCACACTTCCAGCAATGTAGCACCACCACCGGTTCTAACACTGACGCAAATCTTGACGCGGACAGGGACGTGGAGGAGGAGTTGTTGAGTGATGCTGGTTCTTCCCGATCTTCAGATAATTCTTCTGCTACACCCACATCTTCTGTTACTACTCTTCAATCTAAAAATGCCAGTACCAGCAGCAGCGCGAGCGTGAACATTTCAATGAAAAGATTTATTATTGCTACAAGTCAAGAAGATAAGAAGAAAATTGATTTACAATTATCTCGTTATATGTTTGCTACTAACACGCCTTTTAACCACGTAGAACACCCAGAGTTACTGAAATTAATGGAAATTTTACGCCCAGGATATAAACCTCCAAACCGCAAACAAATTGCTAGCAAGCTACTCGACGAAGTCTACAACTCGACTCAAGAAGCCGTAAAAAATGAATTGAAAAACAAAGTTGTTAATCTGGCAATTGATGGGTGGAGTAATGTCAGGCAGGACTCGATAGTTTGTGTCTGTGTTACCGATGTGTTGACAGACTCATCTCATTTAATTGATACAATAGACACAGGAGCCGAAAGCCATACAGCTGACTACTTGGTTAAAGTTACTACTGCGGCAATAAAACAATGTGAAACTTACAAATGTACGGTGCGAAGTGTAGTGACAGACAACGCAGCAAATATGAGCCGTATGAGACGAGATTTAGCCCAACAGGAAGAACTAGCTTCTCACGAGGATATACTTACATACGGCTGTTCATCACACATATTAAACCTTCTAGCAAAGGATTTGAATGCAGAAGATATTACTGATAAAGTTAAGTCGATAATGCGGTACTTCAAATACACTCACTTTGCATCTGCCAAATATAAAGAAGCTGGTGGAAAAGCAATTGTTATACCACAACAGGTACGGTGGAACACAATGGCTGACTGCTTAAAAGTGTTATAAGAAAATTGGCATATAATGTCAGATATATGCTTAAATCATTCAACTGCTATAGATCTGTCAATTTCATTGAAAGTAAATGACATGGCGCTGAAGCAACAAGTCCAGGCTCTCTACAAAAAACTGGAAAACATCGCAGTTACACTTGACATCTCCCAAAAGACATCCTGCTGTATTGGCGAAGTGACTGAAGCATGGATAGAGCTTAAAAATATGTTTGAGGGAGAGAATGTACGACTGCGTGAGACCGAGTATTCATTGGATGATTTAAGGAAGTTCAAAGCTCGTTATGAAATGGCAATGTCTCCAGCTCATTTTGCAGCAAACTTACTACATCCTAAGTACAGGGGTGAAAAACTCACGAGTGAAGATATTTCTGAGGCTTTATTATTTATAGAAGCTTATCACAAAGAGGCGATGCCCTATGTTGTTAAATACAGGGCAATGACAGATCCCTTTCATAACTTTCTATTTGAAGATCATGTAGTAAATCAGGTCGGACCTCTCGAATGGTGGCAGTCATTAAAAAAACAAATTAATGGTCAAACAATGAACTTAGTGGCTCAGCTTCACACTGCTGTAGCTTCAAGTGCTGGAATTGAAAGACTGTTTTCAACATTTGGATTTATTCATTCTGACGTACGAAATAAACTGGGTACAGAGAAAGCTGCAAAACTTGTTACAGTTTTTAAATACCTTAATAAGGAAAAGAAAAAATAATTGTTATCTTGATCTTGTCATATTGTCTTACTCTCCTGACTGACAAACAATTTTGATTTTATAATGTTTATTAAATATAGGTAATTTTGTTTGTTATAATTTTGTTTTTGATTGATTTTAAATTGAAATTTTTAATATTCTATACTATCTAATGCATGTTTCAAAAATACGTGTTATCTTATCCCATTACCCATATAAATCCTGGTACTTGGTAGGTACTTAGATCTTTGTTTGACTGAATAAATAACTTATCAAAAAAATATTACTTTCATTTTATATCATTCATTCGCAATGAAAAGTAGTTTTAAAGCTTGTTTTTTTCTCATCGTTTTATACAATGTTTAAAACTTGTTTTAATCTGTGTTTTTAAACGTGTGATAAAAAACACGGTTTAAAATCAAACTGTTTTAAACATTGTTTTAAACATGTGTTTTAAAACCATTTGTTTTAATCATGCCAACCCTGGTATTAACCTATAAGGATATAAACAATATTATAGTTTTAAAACGGTCTCTTTATCCTTATTTCTTGTCAGTCGGTTTCAGAGGTCATTGCAAGCATAACCCTAGTGGTTTCGGCGTAGATATTGGTCTCTGAGACTTGCACAGGCCATAGTGTGACTAGCAAACAAGTCAAGTTCAAAGACCTCTTTTCAAAGTTTTCATGATTTGATTTAGTTAATCCTATTTTTTTAGTTTTCATGATTTAATTCAGTAAAATAAAAGTAGGTAAACTAGCGTTTACAAGTCAAGTTTAAAGACCTCTTTTTATTTGAAATTAAAAGATTTCATGTTTTGATTTAGTTAATACTCTTTTTTTTTGTTTTGTGATTATAGTTTGGTTAAGTAAAAGAAAAGTAAAGTAAACCAGTGATTAAAAACAGTGTTAGTGAATATAACTAAGCACCAAAGTAACTACCTGCCTAATACAGTTATTTGCTCTAGTGAATTTGTACCTTTACACTAGCCACAATCGATGTGGACAGTTTGTAAACAAACCACGACATAAAAAAACGAATACTCACTTGCTTGCGGCGTCGTGTTTCACATATTGTATTATGTTAGCAATATTTATTGAATAATGGATCTCAAATTAGATTGCGTATAAAAAGACGCGGCAACAGAGTGAATTTTATAGGTGGTTTGTTTATAAAAATTCTACGTCTAGCTTAGCTAGTGTAGCTAGGGTTGTTTTCTAAGTGCAAACGTAGGTACGTACGACTCTGAGAGCTCAACATCAGCGCCGATTTACCAATTAGTGAAACGGTAATTTCTCATCATGTATACCTAATCATTTAGGTCCAAATTAGTAGAGAACGGTAAAATTTTCTTGTTTATGAGTGCATACGGTATTCCACCGCCATTTCTGGTGTATTTAAGAAGCGGGGAACGAAAATATAAGTTTGTTTGTGGATTTTTTAACCAAGGATTGTTATTGTGGACCAATATGAAGATTTTGGTGAGTCAAACGATACTTAACCTAAAAATTGTAGAGCGGGCGCGCGCTCCACGGCTACTTTTTGTAGCGATGCTTTCGGGCATCTACAAAACTGTATCGATGCTGTTCGCGATAGAATCGCGACTGTCTTGAGTTGCATGTCAAAGCACATTTGCAAATGCAAAATTCAACTTCAACTTTTTGGTTAATGGCTCTGCGTCTGGATTGACACAATTCTGCCAGTGTCTGTCTCATGATAGCATCACAAGCTTTTTATTGAATTGCATTTGTTATACTTTTAAAGCAGTATTTACAAAGAAAAAACATTAAAGCACATTCACATAATGACATTACTTTTGCGCCACTAATTACAATGCTATTTTACCCTATTGCATGGTTAGACAGGCAAACATACTCGTAGGCTACTGTGTAAAACATGACATTAAGACAGGAAGCAATGTAACGTTAAATTACTATGTGGAACATGGTGAATCCCCATAGGAAATCACTAATGATGATGACCGATATTACTAAGTATACATAGGTATTATGAGGTTTTTGTTATTATAGTGCTTATGCCCGCATTTGGGGTAAACTCAAAGAAATTTGACGGGTCGGGTACTTGCCTCCGTGGCGCAGTTGGATAGCGCAGCCCTTTATTCAGGGGAAGGTCGCGGGTTCAAGTCCCGCCGGAGTCGTACATTTTTGGGATATTATATTATTTCTTATACATATTATATTCCGTAGGTAGGTGCGCAGGAAAGCCAATCGCTGAACTTCATTCCAGCCCTTGTTGGGGGCACGGCGGGGGCCTCGCTTTGCCTCCTGCTCCTAGTAGGTAGATTACATTTACTGCTTATCTTGGGGCTAGATAATACTGTGTGAATTGCCCTGCATTATTTTATAATTTTATTGATTTTAGCCCAAAAAATGGTTATGTAAAAAGAATAGTGAAAACTGGACAATTATGAGATGCTATAATTATAAAACATTGGCGTTTGATATATAGTAGGTACTTAAATTAAGCGTTATCGCAAATTGTGCAACGAGCATAATTCTTGAATTTTTGGAGATTCCGATTTTGCCTAACATCGGGATGGTGTTGATAAACTTACCTACACTTTATACAAGGTGCCGCAGTAAACTACTAACCCGAACAAGGGGAATTTCGAATACCAAGGGGTCAATTTGATCGGGGATTTATAAATTTCCGGAAAATAATCAACAGGACTGTAACACTTACAAGTTTACAACAGAACGCGTTAACGCGTTAATTTATAATTTTCCTAAGCTTACCCGTAAGATTATAAATGAACTAATCACGTGCTTGTTTTACTATTTTACGTATTATGTCGAGAATAATCATTTATTGTGTCCGCATGTCACCATTCGAGATAATTTCACTCGTAAAATAATAAACATCCCTCTCATTGATTGGTGCTCAGATCACAGACGGCTTGGACACTGTAAGCCACTGATCCGCTTTTTTACCATTAAGTCACCAACATTACTAGGTTTATTATTAAAAAAACTACTTATAAACACTAAAATAACTGAAAAACACGCAATGAAAACTTTCTGTTTGTCCAATCGGCCAATCAGCGTGCGCCTTGCGTTCTGTCCCCCACTAACTAGTTCATTATTTACGGATAGATTTTAATTATATATCACACGATATTTTATGATCAGTCTTACTAAATTCACACTAACGTGATATTTTCTTCCTTGCAGATCCTGCTCACCCTGGCCTCAGCCATCTACCTTACCACATCAGCACCATACCAAGGTCGACGGCTACAGAAGCTCCTGCCCCAAGAACAAGCCATGATGAGCGGCCTCCACAAACCCTGGTACAAGCCGGACAAGGTCCCAGAACACCCTAGAAAAGGGGAGGTGGTGTGTTTAGGGGGAATCTGTCGGCCGAAAAAGGGGTGCAAAGATTGCCAGTACGCTAAGCCTTTAGATTTTTAAATAGGGTTAAAAAGTTTATATAAAAAACTAAACTTAGATTTTTTGTGGAATATAATTATAATCTGGTTCTCATTTCCATGATCACGGGCCATATCCATTGGGGCCCATTGGAAGGCATGCGTGGGGCCGAAGTCAACAGCAAGAGGCCCTTAAATTAATCTAAAGGCGAGAGCTACATTAAAATATACTAATTATAATATTATTATGTAAATATATTAATATTAGAATTTGGCTGTTTTTACTTTGCCCACAGAAATTCTCAAACATTCAAAAATCAGTAAAAGAAAGGGTCTCTCTCTCTCTCTCTCATCTATCATACTTAGTGTTTATAAAAAAGTTGGAAATAAACCAAGTTTATTTTTTATAACCTTCAGGTATATAAATAGGTTAACCTATAGGTAGTAAAAGCGATTTTTTCGAAAGTGGACTTTTAGATGTTAGTTAACTCTTCACGCCAAATTTTACTTAGATGTTATTATACCTGAGGGCCTACGCGGAAAACGGAAATCGAAGTTTCTGATTTGTTTTCAAGCAAACGGTAATCTTATGCAAGCGACATAAGAGTTGGTTTTGCACGAAAACGAATCAGAAACTTCGATTTTCCTTTTCCGAGGAGGCCTGCTGGAATAACAAATACCTAGACTACATCTTACCCGGGAAGTTAGATAATAATAATAATCATCATCATCAGCCCATACACGTCCACTGCTGGACATAGGCCTCCCCCGTAGGACGCCACAAATAGCGGTCCTGAGCCATAATAATAATAAATAGATCGAATTATATTAAAATTTACTACTAAGTACCACAGTTACTTTATTTGTGTTAGAAGAACACCAAAGCTTCATATCTTAACGAAGAAGTCCCTTCCTCGTGAGTGCGGTTCTAGACGCGCGGGTTCCGCATCACACTCACCCTGAAGAAGTCCTTCGTAAAGGACGAAGCGTTGGTGTTCTTCCAACACAAATAAGGTTCGTAGTTAACCCGCTTAGGTAAATCCCTAATGAATTCCATAACAGACAGAGAGAGAGATAATTAAGTTTCCCAAAAAGAAAGAAAGAAAATTAATTTATTGATACACAAAAGCAAACACTTCAATACAAAGGTTTTCAGAAATAATTTAAACTCCAGCTTTAAATAACAAGTGCCTGCCCAGTGAACCAATAGGCCCCACCTCAACTTAATGTTGGTCCACAAAATTTGAGCAACGCTGGTTTTCAGGAAAAGCACATATTATAGGTACATTAACTACTACTGAGATAAGTATATACCTAGTTGTAAACAACCATAGTTTTTATAGTAATATACTAACAGTCACTGATATAAAATAAAATGTTCCTTCTGATTACAGATTCTGTAAAAGGAATTTACGTTGGTATAGATAGTATCTTACCGTACTAACATTTACAACAAAAAGTAGGTACTCGTGGCACATATTAGGTAAAATGTCATGTCCCATAGCAGTAAAATCATAAACAAAAACAGTTTTGAAACCCAATCTAGCATCTAATGAGCAGAATTCCGCCATAACCAACGGCTAACCTTCACTGACGTCTAAAGTTTACGCTCAGACCAAAGACGACTTTACTATGTATTCAAAGGAAAGACATTATCATGGACGCACGTAGACATTAAAAAAAATGCCGCGCTTTTCCGTGTACGATTAGCAATAATACTTTTCTAAAGAGTTAACCGGTAAAAAATAATAAGTCAAATTGATGAGTCAGTATTTAAATTATTTCTGTTTATTTCAAAAGTCAATAGTCAGTCTTGTTTTATTTCCGTTAGACCTTACAGGACTATTTATTAGAAACGTTTATTGATTTTTTTTGCGAGTCTTGGACAATTTTTTTTAATGATTTATTGCAAAATAAATGTGTGAGTAAATTTAATTTATCGGAAATAATAACTTTATGATGTGATTTTGAGAATAATGGTGACAATGGAACTGTGTTTAGTTTTGTGCTGCTTGTTCGCAATGGCCGTTCCTGTTAGCCTGGAGTCGAGAAGGGACCTCGGCTTCCCAGCTGGATTTATGTCAGTTTGTATGTATTTTATTATTTTGAGAGATGATTATAATAAATAATATCTTTAGAAAAAAGTCAGTGTGTAAGTAAATAAATAAATAATGCAGGACAATTTACACAGCATTATGACCCAAGCTAAGCAGAGCTTGTGTTATGGGTACTAGATGACTGATATACATAATTCAATACATACATCACCATCATCATATCAGCCCATACACGTCCACTGCTGGACATAGGCATCCCCCATACGACGTAATACATACATAGATATATATTTTTTATGAGAGATACATAGAAAACCTCCAGAAAACCCGGAACAAATATCTGCAGATCGTACAAATATTTGTCCCGAAGTCTGCGGGAATCGAATCCGCAACCTGCTGTGTCGCAGGCGGACCTTCACCCGCCGGGCCACGGAGGTCGTCGTAAGTAGCCTATTATCTAAGTAAATGCACGCCAAATTTGATCTTGAGTTTTGGAGATCTTAGTTAACAAAATAAAACTCATATTTCATAAAACTTTCGATTTTATACAATTAGTAAGATAAGATTTAGATTTAGCGAAGTCTGCTCAAGGGGTAGGAAATTAGTAACATCCGGAACTAAGTTAAGAAAATACCTACCGAATAAATTAACAAAGAAAATTACAATCAAATAATTAAAACAAATTAGGACTGGTATTTACAATTGAACTGACTGCAGACTGTTACAAAATAAATTTTTAATATTAAAAAAACATTTTAAATATGTGCAACCTTTTATTTGTAACCATCTAGGATCTAAGTGCTTGGGAAGATAAATCCAACGAATCCAAACTCGACGTGGTTAAGTCTTTTCGTTAGGAGTTCCTATGGAGTACCTTCAGTTTCCGTCATCAGATCAGCTCGATGTTACCATAACATTGCATTGTCATCGAACTTACCTTGCCTAATGCCTTATTTCAGCTCAATCGGTTGAGGATAACTAGTCTAAAATTGAGTTGCAAGATTCCAACCAAAAAACATACCTATAGCATAGTATTCCTATTCAAAACTAGAAATTTTTTGTATACTTAAAAATGAGTTACAAATCCCAAGGAACACTGGTGGAAAATATTTAACAACATTGGTTTCATCGAGGCAAAGCACAGAAGCTCGAAACAATTTTTGGTTTTGAAAGCTTTCATACATAATTTAATTGATCTCTCGTTCGTTTTCGAATTCAAATTTAAACATTTTTTGCTTCACATGTGAGATTATGCGTTGTGCAAGTTTGCGTTTCAGTTTTTAGTGATAACTTTGCTGTTACCTCGTTGTTTTCTATTATTGTTAAGTTTTCATTCATAAATGTCTTTATTAACACAAAATATCTTGGATTCTAAATTGGAGTATAGTATTTTACTATAAAAATTTTCGTGGTTTGACAAATTAATTATCAATGTAAGCGGGTTAACTACGAACCTAGTTTGTGTTGGAAGCACACTAACGTTTCATCCCTCGTTAAAGGATGAAACATTGGTGTTCTTCCAACACAAACTAGGTTCGTAGTTAAACCGCTTACACTCATAATGAATGGAGTATAGTATCTAACATTGCAAGTTTAATAAAATCTTGTAAAAAATACTAGAATCCAATTGATTACCTGCATTCTTTAGGGATGAAGTGTGGAAAGCACCAGCATCACTTTCATTTCTTTTACCTACCTAGTTTTTAGGCTCTCGCGTCTAGAGCCTGATGATGATGTTACTTTAATTACACTCTAGGTTACCAACTCTGTCTAAGCAACACCACAGCTCTGGCGCTTAAAGAATGTAATCTAACATCGCCTGACAGTACTCAGGCAATTAGTTTACAACACTGTGAAAAGTTGAAGCCGACTGCAGTTAAATATGTCGATGTAATATTTTGCCTGCGACGAAGAAGTTCGCGGGTTTGATTCCCGCATTAGAACAAATCTTTGCACGGTCTGCAAATATTTATCTCGAGTGTTCTGGGTATTTTCTATCTATATAATATAAAAATAAACCCCTATTTCTCCTGGTCCGGCTATAACTTGAGAACGGCGGCTGCACTGATTGCATTCATCTTTCTTTAAAATGTTTTCTAAAACATCGTAGAAGGTTCTTGCATTAAAAGAATTTAAAAATTGCGCAGAAACTGAGAGAATTTCAGAAAACTTAACAGCTTCCCTTTTACAAACTTATTTAATCTAACCTTACGTTCGCGTTATATACCTACTCTTTGCTAAGCACGTTTGAAATAACTGTAATTGTACTAGTTTTAAATCATTTATTATGTATAAAATATTAAATAAGAACTTATATACATTACACTCATACCTACTCTATGTATAAAAAATGAACTAGATACTAATCGTTTGCCAAATATAAATAAAAAACTAGTATCTATACCTACATATATAGCAAATGTTTGGCCCTTTAAGATATTACCAACTAAGTATAAACAAGTTAAGTAAAGTGCACTAAACTACAACTCTTATAATAATAGTTAAGTTAATATTAAGATTATTAATATAATATACGTTAACTACTTTTGGCAAGCTGTTCTCCTGTAACACAGCTACATTGTAGCTACCACAGGAGAATCAGAATCAATAACTTTATTTCTTTAGGCTTACAAAATAAGCACTTAGACAAGTCAAGTTGTATACTATAAACATAGTTATTATTATCAAATAAGAAATAAGGTGTTATTGATATTCTCTTCACTTCAATTTTGAAAGACAGTGTTACAACACCATTGTCAAACTTGTGTCAAACATAATTTTGAAATAAACGTTTTTGTATTTGTAGTTGTTTGACAGGATAACGTCTGTCGGGTCAGGTAGTATATAATAAAAAATATATAAGTATCTAAGTATAGGTAATATATTGTACTATGTATATCAGTTATCTAGTACCCTTAACACAAGCTCTGCTTAGCTTGGGGCTAGATGATGCTGTGTGGTTTGTCCGGTATTATTTAATAATTGTATGTCTAGTTTATATTGTTTTAAATATTACCTAACTGGTTACGTGATAGAATCTGGAATACGGAAATTCGTAGAAGAACCAAAGTCACCGACATAGCTCTCAGAAATAAAGATGATTCAGATGAATTTTTAAGATGATTAAACAAAACACAAATTATGACGAGGTAAACAATGCATTATCAAATGTAGTCCACTGGTTTAGTGTTAATAATCTTTTGCGTAACGAAACTAAAACTAAATGTATTAGATTTATTCTACCAAATGTAAAACAAGTTAAGGCTGATGTAAACGTAAAAGGAGAAACGTTAGAAATTGTAGACACTACTGTATTCTTAGAAATAACCTTAGATAGTAAACTTCAATGGGGCCCACACATAGATAAGCTATCGAAGAGATTTAGATCTGCATATGCAGTCAAGAAAAATCCGTCATCTTACAGACGTTGATACTCCTAGACTTGTCTTATGGCATATTGCTGTGGGGGAACGCTGCAGATATTAACACCGTATTTGTGCTGCAGAAGAGGGCTGATCGTGCAATCTTTAACATGGGTCCTGGAGAATCTCTACGTGATAAATTCAAAGAAATAAATATAATTACAGTATGTACTATGTCAATATATTTATGAAAACTTGTTATACACTCATAGAAATATCGATCAGTTCCCTAAAAATTGCGACATACATAATGTAAATACTAGAAATAAGAATAAACTCGCTGTGCCTAAAACTAGATTACACAAGATTAATGTATCTTCTACAACAAAACTCCTAGCAAGTTGCAAAAACTTTCATTAAATAAATTCAAACAAATTGTCAAACATATCCTTTGTAAAAAGGCTTATTACAAAATATCAGACTATCTAGAAGATAAAAAAGATTAGGACCGATTTTGCTCTAACTAGAAAAATAACCACTAACAGGCTAAAGGTTTCTTCGTCACTTCTTTACTTTAGTATACGCACCCAAGCGACCGAAATCAAAATACCACTTTATTTCCATGTCAGTGTTTAATTATAACAATTTGACCTTTTCTAAGTGTACATTTATTGTATTTACGGAAATAAAGAATAAAAAAATTGACTTTTGAAAGTTTCTCGAGTGGTGACAACATTGCAACGCGAAACGGAAGTTGGAAGACCAGATTAGATAATGTTACTCACCCTCAGGGTCCAATTTAAAGAAAATAAGGAGGAACAAAATTGGACTTCTGAGAGTCTTTCTTTGTTAAAATACTAACGTAGGTGCATTTCTGTGGTACCTTAATCAAGATTAAACACACTTTACTACAGTAGGTACATAATAAAAGCGGAAAACTAATAGACATACCTACAAAGAATATTATAGGTAAACAAAATTAATAAAAAACAAACATAATATTCTCCAATACGCAATGATCCTGACCCCACGAGTTCGTGTTCGTCACAATTTAACGCCTAGCTAAAACAAGAACAATAGATTTTTAAAACTAATTGAATATTCAACATATTAATATGTCAAAGAGTTAACCCAAACAGTTAACAATTTAGGTAAATAATTTCACTTATATTCAGCGTTCATCTTTTAGGGACTTTTGACCTTGGGTCTAGACAAACGGTTAACGATAAAGTAAGCGGAACGCGAACGAAAAGCTTTGAAGAAAAATAAACTGTAAAATATTTGTCATCATCATCATCAGCCCGTACACGTCCACTGCTGAACATAGGGCTCCCCCAAACGACGCCACGAATAGCGGTCCTGAGCCGCCTCCATCCAACTACTCCCTGCCACCGCTACAATGTCGTCGGTCCATTGAGTGGGAGGTCTTTCCACACTCCGTTTCGCATTGCATCGCGGTCGCCACTTGAGAACCTTTACTCCCCAACGGTTATCAGTTCTACGAACTATATGACCTGCCCATCGCCAAAATATTATTATTTATTAAAAAAACACACCAGCACAGCTGGAGGGATGTGTTCTTCGCTTCCACCGGGTTTATAGAAGATGGTTACGATTTGTGGACAACAACTTTTCTGGTAGATAGATAGATAGATAGATAATGCTTTATTCAGAAAAATTTAAAACTAAACAGTTTGGTAAAAAGGTAAAAGACTAGGTGACCTTATTGCTTACAGCGATTTCTTACAGGCAACCAAAGCTTAAACGAAAAGATCAAAGGAAGGCGGTGCAGGTGTTAAATACAAAAATAAAACTAAAACTAATACAAACTTAAACAAACTAAAATTGTCCTAATACACATATACCAAATAAAAATATACACTAATATATAATAACAAATACATGCTAGTAGTAAGTTTTCTACCGCTACCACTTTTCTGGTGTTCGTTGCAGAACGCAGAAACTATTAAAAACCAACGAAACATTACAATTTCGTGCGAATCTGTGCCAGGTTCCGTGTCGAACACTCGGAAACGGAGTTTCAGAATAGCCCCCCTGAAATAGTAACAACACTTTCTATGCAAATTCATTTAATTTTTTGGGTTCCATAATTTAAAAATAATATTTTAGTCTTGCCATCAACCAAAACCTATAGGGTAGGAACCTAATTCCCGTTAATCTAGAATCATGATTTTTCCAAGAAACAAGGTCAAAAAAAAATACGGAAACTCTTGGTGCGAGAGTGCGACTCGCACTTGACGTTTTGTTTTAAAAGTATATTGGTTGTACTGTTATTAAATTTAAAAAAAAATAACAATACTACCAAAATACTACACCTATGCAATTCATAGTAAGTACCTACCTACGCACACTTATTATCACCAATAAGCGATCTACCTGACCTTTTGTCTAAGCCCATGCAAAAACGATGACCCCAAGCCTCTGAATTTATTTGGGAATCGAATACAATAGGTACATATGCCTACGTAGGTTTTAGTAAACAATTGATGTGTTGAATACTAATTACTTGCCGATCGCAGGTCAAACAAAAAATTCCATTGAACTGTTGTAAATATACTTTGATTATGTTTTTCGTCATTATGCGTCATGGACGCAACGTCTGAAGTATCACTATAATCTATAACTTTGTCACTATTTCTCGATGACTTGAGATACCTTTTTTCTAGCCAGGTAGGTACCTCAAGTCGTCATCAAGAAATAGGGGCCAATCTACCGCGTTTCCTGATATAGGAACTGAAGTAACTTGATCCCACAATCTCCCTTCAACTCCTCATTCCAGGACAAGCAGAAGTACGGCACAATACCAATATTCCTTTCACTCGTAAGTAGTGATAGATTAGCACTGTCTGAATAAATAAACTTTTTATTCATATATGCGGTTCTCCTAATTTTACGCTACGAACCGCTATGGCTTATAACTCCCTGCCTGCTTCTGTTTTTCTGTTTTTCCGGCCAACTACAACCTGGGCCTGGGTCTTTCCAAGACAAGAGTGCATAGGTGTCTTCTAGACCTTCGTGATACATCATCGGTGACATCGTCACTTACCATCAGTTGAGATTGAGGTCAAACAAAAGCCTATCCACGATAAAAAAATATCAGAGGGCGGCGCCGGCGCGCCGGCAACGTCTTGAATTAAGAATTTTTACTAACTTCAAGAAAAGGAATACTATGTTCCACTGTATGTGTTTTTTTAATGCATGTTCGGCGATTAGACCGTAAATTTTAAACCGATTTTAATGATTTTTTGCTATTATATAGATATCACATAAAACATTTATTTCCGCAGGATTATTCCCGCAAAACTTATAATAAAAAACTAATATTAAGAAATTCGAAGTCAGTGTCGGTTCTTAGCTTTTTTCAAAACAAACAAATTATTGCTTCCTAGATGAAACTGCACCAGCTTTGAAGTTAAGGCGACACTAGCGCCAATCTTAATTTTTTCTTCTATTATCGTTATGGAAAAGAATTACCAAAAGTTCTCACCGCGAATTGATAATACCCAGTATAAAATATTTTTCGACACCTCTGTAATAGTCTTGTTTCATTTAGTATTAGCAGAAAATGGTTTATTGCTTTTGGTGGCCACCAAACGCAATAAACCATTTTCTGCTAAATGCTCTTGCACGCACTGTCTGCAGCAGGTATCGAAAAATAGTTTATACTTGGTATTATCAATTCGCGGTGAGAACTTTTGGTAATTCTTTTCCATAACGATAATAGAAGAAAAAATTAAGATTGGCGCTAGTGTCGCATCACTTTGCACCTTAAAGGAATACTTCTATGGCTGCAGACAGTGGAAAGCTGCCAAGTCTCTGTGACTAGACCAACAGCATGCAGTAATAGTAGGAAAAGGGAGCAAAGTGTGCCAAGGACAGGCCTTGTAAACGCCTACCCGGTGATTTATTTGGACACTTAGGTAGGTCCGGTATCAGAGCTAAGTAGGAACCTTTCAAATAAACATAATTGATTTTGTAAGAAAATAATTCAGGTTCAAGGCGAAAGCAACAAATCTGGTTGTATAAAATCTGCCCAAAAGAGGAGAAAAAAGCTTAAAAGCTGGGTGTTATGTTTTCTTTCAGGATTAATTTAAATAGTATAGTCTTTTTCACGTAAGAAGGATTAAGGTTTGTAGAAGTTAGTATGAGTTTCACTTTTCCACCATTCTCCAACTTTTAAACTATGTATTAACCGATTTGATGTTTGGGGTATCGAGAAAATAATTAAATAAATAATACTGGACAATTTGCACAGCATCAGCCCAAGCTAGGTACCTACCTGTACCTATTACATAGTTCCGAGTGACATTGTCAGCAAATGTTTTTTTTAGTAATTCGTGATTTTAAATTGTTAGTAAGTAAAATTTGCTTGTTTCTCTTTTCAATGGAACTTCTGCCATCCGCGAGAGAAGATTCCTTAGAAAATGTACAATAATACGCTCTCTCATCTCACTGTCCATCAAAAACTCAGCCTGGGTAGGTATCAAAAATTTGTTTGTTAAGTTTACCCCAAGATCAAACGTTGGGAAACCCCTACTGTTTGTGCCTGACATAAATTAAGAGCAATCTTCACGATACGGCCACAAGGAATTTATTTACTACGTAACATGCTAAGATCAAGCTGCATAAGTTAACATACACAAACCGATCACCATAAGATGTCCCCTGACGTGATGTTTCGAACCATGATTGGAACTATGGCAGGCAGGGGTCCTCTTATAATGAACGGTCTGTAAATTTTGATATTGACAAAACCACTAAACCTCCGCTTACCTATATCCCTAAACACTGTAAATCCTACTAATATTTTAAATGTCAAAGTTTGTATGGATGGATGTATGGATATTTGTTACTCTTTCACGTAAAAACTACTGAACCGATTATGCTGAAGGTATGGGCATAGTTTGGGACCTGGAATAACATTTACGCTATTTTTTATCTCGGTAAAACGCGGGCGAAGGCGCGGGTAGCAGCTAGTCTATTATAATACAAGTTATTTGTGCATTTCGGGAGTTTCATTTGGGTAGTGTAGGATGCCCTCCGGCCAGGTTGGCTAACGACCAGCTAAAGAACGCAGACAGATCCAGGATACGGCAGCTGAAGACAGGACGCGATTGCGGACTCATTAGGAGTGGTCTGGGCTGACGATGATAAATATGTTTATAAGTAACAGTCACCGTCTATACTTTGTCGACCACTTGTCCATCCCAAGGTTGCCTGGAATAGATCTTAGCGATAAGGCCGCCCATTGTACATTACCTGTATTTGTTTTTATGTTCTGTATTTGGTGTGCACCAAAGAATAGTTGTTTTGTATTGTATTGTTAGTGAAATTGAAAATTAATGTCTTCTCTTCCAGGCGTAGGCTCCACGAAGCCAGCCGAGATCCCCCGCAGCCAGCTCAAGTACCTCTCTTTCGTGGTGCAAGGCAATGGACGCAGCCGCAAGAAGTACTCCTACTGGAACGCCCGGAATATCGCCAAAGATCCTAGAATCAACTTTAAAAGGTTCATAAATCTAATGGATAAGATTAAGGAGGCTCCATGAAAAATTTACCAATTCCGTCACCGTTTTAAAGATTTCTCTAAAATTTATCTAATCTAAGTAATTAAACTAATCACAATGTATGACCAATATCTAATCTGCACGATTAAATATTTTCATTTTACAATATTTTGTGTAGTTTTATACTAAATCACTGTAGAAAATACAAAAAAATTGCGCGGGGTTTTAACTCTCACAGGAAACAGAAAAGACCAAAAATTTATTAAAAAACACATTAAGTCCCACCTATGTCCAGTGTGGACATGTATGGGCTGATAATGATAATGATGAAGATCTTAAAATCTACCCATACCTGATACCACGTTGCCGTCATCGAACCTACACTTCGCGCTAAGCGCATCCGCCCAAAAATCGCTTGATTTTGTGTTGCCAGCTCGAGCAAAATTTTGCTTTGATAGTAGTATTTTAAACACTCGTTTGAAAGGACAATTTGGATTGATTGTTTAATAAAGTAGGTTATATAATTATAATACTAACTCTATAAAAAATAATATTTTTTTGCTTATTTTTTTCTTCTCAGAAAAACCTTCATTCTTGCAGTAGGCTATCTCGATGGGCCATATTTCCCCATAGCGGCTATGCTAGCGAACGAGTACGAAGCTAAGGGCTACAACGTTATCATTGTGGACAATCAGAGATTTAACACGGTGCATTACTTTTTGTAAGTAGGTATTAAAATATCAAAAAACTATAAAAATACAAAAATTACGAATTAATTCTTTTAGAGTGTTACTTCACTTGTATTATGATAATTTATTGCGCTTGGTCACATAAAAATAATACTACTAAAATGGAATGAAAATTTCAAAACACGCAGTTTTGACAATTTCCATCAGCACGCGTTCCATGATTGTCTGTCGAGGGCTTAAACCATATAGAATGGAAGCAATTAGAGAAGGCCGACATCCAGAAAAGGATTTACGAAAGGACGATGAATGATGATGATGAATAAATAATTAATAAAATTGTACATATTACCCAATTTGTTGTTAAAAGTAAACTCAAACAATCAAGTTACCTTAATCATCGTTTTTAAAACTGTTGTTTATTTTTAGAGCCAGCCGCATGATGAGGCCTGTCGGAAAACACGTAGCTGAAGTCCTAGTCCAACTAACAGAGTCCGGCCTTGACCCTGGACTTGTGGAGCTCGTCGGTTTCAGTCTCGGGGGCCAAACTGTTAGCTACATCGCCAGAAATTTCCAGAACATGACGGGAAAGAACATCTCTACCATTGTCTCGTTAGAACCTTCTGGACCGTGCTTTAGAACCTTAGATGCAACAGACAGACTCGACAAATCAAATGCTGATTTCGTGCAAGTAGTCCATACGAATATTGATACATTTGGCATGGCAACACCGATGGGGCATGTCGATTTCTATGTTAACGGAGGTGAATTCCAACCATCTGATTTAGAGTTATATCCTTGCACATCTACTTGTAGTCATTTCCGTGTTCTTACTTTGTGGTTAGCAGCGTTAAAATTTCCAAGAAAGTTTTTGGGGTTGCAATGCCAGAATTTACAGCAAGCTAGGGATGCTAACTGTTACAGAAATCTTCCTCAAGTTGTGAATGAAATGGGATTAGATATAGATAAAAGTAAACAAGGCATCTTTTATTTAGCTACGAGTAAGGGATACCCTTATTACATGGGCAGTAAAGGGTTAAGGGAAGATTATGCATATTGGAAAATTATTTCTGATATTAATGAAGGACTGAAGTTTATACATAAGTAGAATTTTAGAATTTAGGCGTAGTTGTTTGTAAGGTGTAGAATCAAATAAAAAAGAGAGAAAAGGTGGTTTTAATCGTTGTTTTACTTTACCCCAGAGGAGATCAGATAAAATTTATTTTTTATTTGAATTAGTTGGGAACATTCTGATGACTCTGTACAATATTATGGAAATAAAGCACATAATTTTATTTATTTGACCGAGCAGTAGTGTATTTTAATATTCGGCTAGGTGTTAATAATAATGATAATGTTTTATAAATCATATAATTATGAGGTCTGTGGGGCAGCGGGCTAAGGTCCACCTGCGACACAGGAAGTTGCGGGTTCGATCCCGCCTCAGGTCAAATGTTTGTACGATATGCAGATATTTGTTGCAGGTGTTTTTCATGAACTATACTAAAATATCTATGTAACGTATTAAGTATATCACTTATCTAGTACTTGTAGGTAGCTCTGCTTAACTTAGGGCTAGATGATGCTGACTGAATCGTCCAGTATTATAGATTTTTTAATAAATAAAACTAAATTATCAATCAAAAGATACAGTTGTTTATGCTTGCCTGTCTTGGCGATCGCAAGGAAAAAACCCATAGATAGGGTGCTTTCCGTTGACCTTGAATCATGAAATTTGGCAATAAGCAATGTTTTATTGCACAACTCACAATTATAGGGAAAATCCAAAAACTACAAACCTTTAGGCTAGGTTTGCAATTTTGAGAACATGCTAACAACGAGTTTGGCGGCCAAAAAGTGCAACTTCGCTTCCTAAGCCATACAAAATAAAACTATTACACAGGCATTAAAAAAGCTTATGAAAGGTATAACAAACTGCTAAAGGGATTTTTGAAAATTCCTTTACTTAACGTAATAATACGATAATATAGGTGGCAGCGCTAGTTTGGGTCAGGGAACCACCTTAAGGCCCGCCCGCGATGCAATTGTTGAGTCATCTTAGCCGACTGGTATGACTATTTTTTTGTTTTAAAAAGTAATAAACTGAAAAATGGGAGTTTTTGGTAGATGTTTTTTACTCTTGCTGGTAGCCCCATAGCTGTCATCGGGATGTCAGACGATATTTGTCGCAATGACGCAAGGCAAGCTGTCAGTTTGCGACAAGAGAAGAGAAGGGGAAAAATCAAAATCCTTGACGACCTTTTCTTCAATCTTTCAAAATGGTGTTTCATTCTCGCGGCTTTCCTTCCAATTTTCCGCTTTTCTTAGTAAAATGAGCTGTTAATAACAGAACTAACAAACAGACGCAACCGCACAGTGTCAATAAAATTATCTGTGAACAAAAATTTGTGGTGTAAAATCAGTTGTAAAAATTGTGATCGTCGCTTCATCAAAATCAATTCCTTGTGTAATGTTTGTATTGTTATTTGGAACGAATTACGTAAGTAAACTGCTTTTTTGTTGTTAAACAGTGGTTGGGTTGAGGTGACTGAACTAGCATGTTTTTATATATTTATTTTGGCGATGTGACACCCCTTTTTGGCCGTGCTCTCTGCAATTTGTAACTTCTGCTGATAGAACATCGTTGTCACGCTATTATAAACTAGTTTTTATACCTTCAAGGTCGTCGATACTCTCAGTACGTACAGTACAGCAGTAATAAATTACTAGAAGCCATAGTCTATTTTTTCCTCAACTAAATCTTGGCATTAGATGATTTCATGATACATTATGATATCACAGTGTAATTGGCTCTTATTTCCACATTTTATATGAATAATGATGACAGTGTGCTCTATGATAAGGAAACAGACACAAATGTGTTATAGGTACCTAGTAAAAATAAAATCATAAATAAAACTGAACATTTTACAGTCTTTGTCCTAAGTCATATCCATCAATTACTTAAAACGGGAAACGAGAAAAATTAAATATTAAATTTTTATCGTTTCCTGTTCCTTAAATGTTATGTAAATTAGAACGTACAAATTCTTCTATTAAACCAACAATGACTAACAATTCTATAACTCTTCAAGCCATCTCAGCCTTGATCATCTAGTACGAGTTTGACAAACCACAGAATCAGGATTCTAGTGGTACCGCTATGAGTGTCGTTTTAGAGAGGCCTATCTTCAGCAGTGGATGTATGCTGGCTGATGATGAGATAAGACATGATGGGAGTATTCTTGGCAAGAGACTTAAACTGAGATGCATGGAAATGGCCTTAGAATGAATCTTAGAAGTTCCTATTTGAATCGCTGAGCAGCAGGAGTAAGTTAATAGAAGAACAGTTTCATATTGGACAAAAGACCTTCTCCTTTGCTCTCCTGGTTCTTAGGAACAAAAACTTAAAATTTTTAACTTCCTCAAAAAAAATGTTCTGCACAAAAATGCCTTTTTACCACATTTCTAAATAATTATACCTAATTTGAAAAAACTTAAAACTTAATTTTACTTATAATCACAGTGTAAGTACGCTGACAATATTAATATTTAATCCACAAACTGAATTTTTTTATTTTGTGTCTTACAATAAGTCTTATTAAGTAGCTCCTTCATTATGAAATAGGTAACTAGCTTCAGCCCGCATCTTCACACATGTTGTCCAGGATAAAGTATCCTATTAAGTAATCCAGGTCTAGAACTACATGTATGCAAAATTTCAGCCCAATCCATTCAGTGGTTTTGGCATGAAGACAACAGTGAATAGGTGTCTTCTAAACCTTTGTGATACACCGTCGGCCACATCTGCCTCCTGTGAAGTGAGATTGTAGTCAAACGAAACCTCTATCTACTATAAAAAATATGAAGTGAAGGATAAAGAGCTACCAAACATCCAAATTATCGGATTTTTTAATATAAGTACATACTTTGATAGTGTGAAAATCTCATTATGCCCTTGATATTAATAATTATGAGTGCATTGTTTAAATCATGGCTGTTAAGTATAGCTCATAATAAATAAACAGCTCTTTGAGCTGATGTATTGTTTACTAAACAGTTTGGTGGTAGTCATATCCTATGTAAGGAGTCGCAGTCTAATTTAAGCAGTACTACTACATCAGATTAGACATTTTATTTTGTCCAATGCTTAACATTGAATCATGATTTTTGGGTAGGGTAATGACTAGATGACCTGAGCTGTTAAGTAATCCAGTTTTACTTAAATAGTCCAGAATGTTACTTCCGCTTTTATAACATTAGTATACTGCAAAAATTTTATACAACTGCGTTTGTATTGAATTTTGTAAGACGTTGAAATTGATGCAAAAATTGGATGTTTATTATTTCTTCATGACAAAACTATTGAATGGATTGGGCTAATATTATGCATACCTTTAGATCTAGAGCGGGATTAATATATAGGTTACTTTTTATCCTGGAAAAAAGCGTGCGAAGCCGCGGGTTGAAGCTAGTATGAAATAATAATGCACATAACCAGTGATACTTCTGCCAAAACTAGGGTACCTATGCAATGTATTCAAATTCGGGATGTTTATAACATTATGATGCGATTTATTTTATTTACTGTAGGTACCAACGTCAGGAAGCTCGATTAATATATCTGCATATGAAAATGAGTTGGCGCATTGCCGGGTTTTGAACCTACGTCATTCGGCTTAAATTAAAGTGTGTAGTGAGTTTTTATGGTGTCCGCATTCAAAAGTTCTAACTTTTATGATGTGTTTAGTAGATTTTGATAGTTGGTTTACCATTTTTAACCGATTTCGTTAAAAAAGGAGGAGATTCTATGCTCGACTGTATGTATGTTCGTCGATTTCTCCGTATTCTCTCTAGCGTATTCTCAAAATCTGCAATTCGATATTTAACGGGAGTTTTCTTTGATGATTTACTCGATAAGTCGCACGAGAATGCAGTTTTTGGCGATACTCGATATTTGTCATTATATTTTTATCCCGTGATAATGAATATCACTCGATAAAATATCACGTGATATGCAGAATTGGTTAATAGTACTAACGAGAGCTTGGATATTTATCGACCTGACAGATTACCAGTGTATGAAAAATGCTATACTTTCATTAAAACAAAGAAAAATAAACGCGTGGACGGAGTATAGTTTCTATTTCTCCAGTAAACTGGACTCACTGCATCAGTTTCACTGTGACCGACCTGAACCTATATTTTTTAAATGATCTAACGCTGACGTCACTCAATAATTAGTTACCTCACCAGTGAGTAAACGAGTTAATAGTCCGCGGTGACGGGTTTGGACACCTAAATAGTTTGTGGCGGTAAGTCCGCCATTCATCATCATCCGCAACCCGACTTCACCCACTGCTAAGGCCTCCAAACCTTTGTGCCACTCCTCACGGTCCTACGCCAATAGGGCAGCAACGAGCTGGTGTGGAGCAGCCCGGCAATTAAGTCTGTGATGTGGCTTGCCCCAGAATGGGAAGAGTGTTGGGGACCATGTGCGTAGGATTCGTCGATATCGTCTTGAATCACCCGAGTGGCTCTCACATCACATCACAGACTTCTGGCAATGAAGTCTGTGATGTGATGTGAAGGGGGGAGAGTCCGGGACAAAGTGCGTAGGATTTGTCTGTAGTCACCTGAGTGGTTCTTTTCAGTTACAGTACAGTTTACGGGGTCGGCAGCGCGCGTGTAACGTTTCTGACGTTGCAGGTGTCCAGGCTACGGTAACCTCTTCCCATCAGGTTGACCGCACGCTTGCTACTGTTGTGGTATAAAAAAAGTTTCGGTCCGTGTAACCGCAAGGTTGGTAGGATCATGAGAAGGTGGAGGGATGGGTCCTGCGCAATCCAGGGAAATGCGCATTATAGATAAAACATGCGATGATAAGATAACAGTCCATTTGACGTGCCTAGGAAGCGGTCCCAGGGGGCGAATTCTGCTAAGGAATCGCTTTCTTTAGTCGTAAAATTGTACATTGAAAGAAATTCTAAAATCTAGAGTTCTATATAGTCTATCTAGAGTCAAGATAGTGCGTGCGGGTGCTATTAGCACGGAGAGATTGATAGGATGGTTTCAACCATGATCCAAGAAAACAGGTCTGCTCTTCCGGGAGTGTCGCCAGGTGACATCACTATCCAGTTGCCACTTTATTTCAACAAAATGTGGAAGTTAGGAAACATCGTCAATTATGTTTGTTAGATCAGTCAAAACAGCGTTAGTTAAACACGAGTTAATGTGAATAATAATTGGTAAATACAGAAGTTTTATCAGATTCATACAGGAGTTACGACTTTACGCTACTGGTATCACCAGGTAACAGATTCGTCTTCTCATTCGCCGTTGGCAATGATGACGTAAGCTGGAGACACCCACGTGACCATTGTGTCTCGGAAGAGCATACCTTGTTTTCTTATACCATGTTTTTAACCAAAGATTTATATCGTTAGATAGGCCCTTACTGATTCTGATTCACAGTGTCAGCCGGACGTGCTGTTACACTGCCATTTTTTGTTGAAAAGTGTCACAAAATGCCATCGTGCGCATTTCGCAAATGCAACAAAAGCGTTACATTTCACTCTAAGGTAATGCGATATAATTAAATAACTATTATTTTTCTTTCCGTTTTATAAATCTTTTTCCGCTGTTGCGTTCTGACCGCACTACAAAGTAACATTACCAGCTGATCTGTGGTACAACCCAGATTGCACACTTTTTATACTTTTCGATTTCAGGGCATGATAGGACCTTTATTTTTTCACAAAAGTGTGTGCAGTATGATTGCACACAGTATGGTTATAATAACAGTTAGGTACGTGGTTAATTTTACTGGCAAAAACACAATTTCGTAACGCACACATTCAAAGACAACGGACCACGGTTTTTGGTGCCAGGGCATATCTAACGATATAAATCTTTGGTTTTTAACCTTGACGTTTGACACTCGTCCCTCCATCTGTAGTTTCATTAATCAAAGTTGAAATGTCAAAATATGCCATTCTGAGACGATACTATTGTTATGGTGAAACGGTGAAACGATTAATTTATTGAAACAGATAGCTCTATTTTGTTTTATTTCACGCATTGAGAATGGATATGCATATACACTGAGAAATTGAAAAAACATTTTCGACTTCGACGGGACTTGAACCCACAACCCTCCCTCAGTACGGGATGGGCTAACCAATTGCGCCACGTGATCAAGTGATGTAGGAGTCGAAAAACTCTGGGACTTTCTTCGGATTCAATTTAATAATTCACAGGGCAACGCGATGCATGAATCTCAACTTCTTTTGCACCTAATGTTGTTAAACTCAATTTTTTTATATATTATTTTGTTTTTAATTAATATAATTTAATTACTTACATTATTAAGTATATACCCAATTGTCGACGAAAGAAATTTTAGTGTTCACACTTATAGTTTAGTATGATTCTATTATCATCATTATCATATCAGCCCATACACGTCTACTGCTAGACATAGGCCCCCCCCATACGACGCGACGCCACAAATAGCGGTCCTGAGCCGCCTCCATCCATCGACTCCCTGCGACCGCTACTATGTCGTGATGATTCTATTAGCGAATGCATAAATATTATTAGCTTTCTGTGTCTATTTTAAATTCTATTGTAATTAGTTAAGCTGATGGCAAGCCGAATTAAATAAATAAATAAATAACCCCCAGTGAGATGCTTACGCACTATAATAGCAAAAACCTTTGATTATAGAACTTTACTGCGATCACCAATCCGCCTGCCAAGCGTGGTGATTATGGTAAAAAATTAGTGGTGTCGTTTGGGGAGGCCTATGTTCAGCAGTGGACTTATACGGTAAGTAGAAGCTGATGATGATGACTATTAGGAAAGTAGTTGAACATGCAAGTAATCCTACCCTTAGAATCCAATAATCAACTTTTTAACCCGGCTAAACTAGAAACGCGTGCGAGACCGCGTCCTGAAGCTAGTAAGGTATTCTTTAGATGTGCACGTTCGAATCGACCATCGAAATCCGATTACTTTTCACATGAAGTCGTAAGCAAGTTTGTTTATTAACGGGGATATAAAGGGTGACTTCCACAAATCCCCTGGCTCTACCGTCGGTCCATTACCATAAATCCTTGTCTCCACTGGCCCTAACACGACCTAGTTGGACAACCTTGACCTAGAAGTTTGGAGATGTCGAGAGTTCCGTAGTGTGCCAATAAGCTCAGATTCGTCACGATTCTCCTGTTATTTCTATTGGAATTGACTTTTGTCTAAAATTCTCTGTCTGTTTGATACCTTGTAGTCATCCTACGCTACTTCCATAGTATTATGTCGTATGGTATATTGCTGTGGGGGAACGCTGCAGATATTAACACCGTATTTGTGCTGCAGAAGAGGGCTGTTCGTGCAATCTATAACATGGGTCCTGGAGAATCCCTACGTGATAAATTCAAAGAAATAAATATAATGACTCTACCCGTGGATGTCGTAAGAGCCGACTAAGGGAACCTACCAGAGGAAGGGCAGCAGCTTCCTTCTGATTATTTTTAAACACCAACACTGCGATCACCAATCCGCCTGCCAAGCGTGGTGATTATGGCAAATCCCCCCCTACATGGTAGACCATCCACTCGATGGACCGATGACATCGTAGCGGTCGCAGGGAGTCGATGGATGGAGGCGGCTCAGGACCGCTATTTGAGGCGTCGTACGGGGGAGGCCTATGTCCAGCAGTGGACGTGTATGGGCTGATGATGATGATGAAATATAATGACAGTACCATGTCAATATATATATGAAAACTTATTGTACACTCATAGAAATATCGATGGGTTCCCTAAAAATTACGACACATAATGTAAATAATACTAGAAATAAGAATATACTCGCTGTGCCCAAAACTAGGTTACAGAAGATTAATGTATCTTTTAGAGGGCAATGTATACGCTTCTACAACAAAACCCCTAGCGAGTTGCAAAAACTTTCTATAAATAAATTCAAACAAATTGTCAAACATATCCTTTGTAAAAAGGCTTATTACAAAATTTCAGACTATCTAGAAGATAAAAAAGCTTGAGACGGATTTTGCCCAACTCGAAAAATAACACCTAACAGGCTAAAGGTTTCTACATACCGAAACGACCGAAATCAAAATATCACTTTATTTCCATATCAGTGTTTAATTTTAAGAATTTGACCTTTTCTAAGTGTACATTTATTGTTTTTACGGAAATAAAGAAACTTTGACTTTGAGTACATGTTATAAACTTTAACTTGCCGTATACGTATGAATGTGTGGGACAAATCTTGGAACTGAATTTTAGACCAGATGTCCTCAATTGAATGAGCTGAAATTTGGCATAATTAGGTAAGTTCGGTGACAATGCAATGTTATGGTAGCAAGGACCTGGTTTGAAGATGGAGACAGAAGGTGGCCATCATCATCATCATCAGCCCCTACACGTCCACTGCTGGGCATAGGCCTCCCCCGTACGACGCCACAAAAAGTGGCCATAAGAACTCCTAAACGAAATGACGTAACCACGTCGAGTTTGGGTTCGTTAGATTTTTCTCCTAAGCACTTTGGTCCTATATTATAGATCGAGATGATAATAAAAGCTTGTATTTAAAAAAGCTTTTTAAATACTAAAAAGCTTGACGAAGTCTCCACTTTCGCGCAAATCAATTGAATTACAGATTGAATTAACCAACATAAACCTTCACTTAGAATCCTCTCTCCACTTATTGTTAGGTAATTTGTCTTCCGTTGGCACAAGTTAAATTACAGGGAAAGCACCATATTAGAATGAAAAATTATGGACTGATTTTGAAAATTCTTTCACTATTGTATAGAAAATGATCCCGAGGGGTTTTATCCCCAGGGGATTTGTATTTATCCCGCAAATCTTAAAATTAAGGGAATTTGAAGTCGGTTTATCGTTTTTTAAAACACGCAATAAGAGTATAATAGATTTATAATGAAAGCAGAATCTGATTCGATGTCATTGCTTGGTAGGTATACAACTATACATAGATATATCGTATGATCGTATTGCGATAATACCCATAAAAATATTCTATGCAATTAACTCTACAACGAAGTAAGGAAACTTGTATGACCTAGAGCTAGAATCTTCTAACTACTTGCATGCTCGTACAGTCGGCCACTAAGATGTATCTACTATGATATATAAATATCTACTATCTACCTGTAGATTGACGGTCTGCAGTTAGCTCAATTATTTCAATTGTAAATACTAGTTAAATTTGTTTATATTATTTGTTTGTTATTTTCGATGTCAATAAAAAAATTACAATGTCGTCGCCTTATAATCGACTAATCTATTACCTACATTGTTTTAGTTTAGAGTGTGTCACGTTTTAAATCTCGATAGTCAGATTTTTTTATTTAAGAAACTCGTTACATTATCATAAAGTTGGAAAGACAAAATAACAATAATCTTATACATTTAAACGAGCAATTCTTGTATATTTAATATATAATCTGAATCTCGGAAACGGCTCCAACGATTTTGATGAAATTTAGTATACAGGGGGTTTCGGGCGCGATAAATCGATCTAGCTAGAATTTAATTTTAGAAAATGTCGTTTTATTCGTATTTTCAGTAATCAACTATCGATAGGGCACTCCCATAGACAAAATTTCGACGCTACAAAGACCTCATATATCATGTATACTGTTAAATTTACTGCATATACTCGGATATGACCGTGGGGCCGCGGCGTACGAATATCGATTCCTCCAACTCAACCCGTGGATGTCGTAAGAGCCGACTGAGGGAACCTACCAGAGGAAGGGCAGCAGCTTCCTTCTGAGTATTTTTCAACACCAACACTGCGATCACCAATACGCCTGCCATGCGTGGTGATTATGGCAAATCCCCCCCTACATGAAAGACCATCCACTCGATGGACCAACGACATCGTAGTGGTCGCAGGGAGTCGATGGATGGAGGCGGCTCAAGACCGCTATTTGTGGCGTCGTACGGGGGAGGCCTATGTCCAGTAGTGGACGTGTATGGGCTGATGATGATGACTCGGATATGACGTCACAAAGGGGTAGGAAAGTTGTCAAATAAGATAGATGAACCCCTAGACAAGGCCATAGACATGAAGTCCATTATTTTTGTTCGTAGATAACCAGTCGTGACGTGACATAAACTGAAAAATATGACTCGTCCTGAATTGGCGAATAATAATTCTATTTTTTTTATTGGGAGTAACTAATCTTATTTCATCATTAGGTATGTAATTTGTATTTAAATATACTTTCTAAAAAACACAATATACCTACTTACCAAAAGAAAAATAACGAGCATAGCTCGGTCATCCAGGTACCAATTTATTAAATACTAGCTGACCCGTGCCCACTTCGTTGGGTGGTAAACATTTTTAGTTGTTAATATATATAGCCTATAACACTCGCAAATAACGTTGTTATCAATAGGTGAAAGAATTTTTAAAATTGGCTCAGTACCTTCAGACATTACTCCCTACAACCTCACAAACCTTACAAATGTTTATTTATGTATAGATTTATATATACCTAGATTTTATTGACTGGACGTCACACAGCTCCACATTAATCTAGGTATATGATGCGCTTCAAAAGCTTTCCCGCTTTTTTTTTTTCGCTTCAAAGCCTATTCTTCAGTAGGTATTATCACCTACTGAAGAATAGGGCACTACACATCTATTGTCCAGTTCTAAAACTGGAAGGAAGAATCACCAGTCGTCCTAAATCTTCAAAATTTCTATGTTTATTCATGGCGTCTCGCAGATCTACATAATTCTCAGCGCGCAGTCTTCTCTCATTTGTTCTATTCTGATGTATACCAAACGCTCCGTTTTTATTTTGGCGTAAGCGTACACCAGAAAACGGTTAAACAAACCTCGAAACCTTTGCAGGTGAGCAAGCGAACTTCTCGCATTGGTAAAATGTATCTAGGCGTAGAATTGCATTGCGGAAACTTTTTTAGTGTCGACAGTCTCGTCAGTTGTCGGATTCCCATGTTGAAGATCAAAGTTGTATCAGTCTTCGCCATGACAGTAGGTATATAAGCGAGTACTGAAGAGCATCAAATGCCTGGTGCGTTTCGCTAATGTGTTGCAAGGGGTTATCCCGGGTACGCAGCACAATGTCCCGCCTGTCACAGTGCTGATTTACCAGGACGACGGCAGCATCATTGGCAGCGAGAGCTTTGTACTGACCGGATGCTGTCCAGTAGGTCGTTTATCGCCACTAATAACAATTTTGTAATCATTTTGTTGGCTTTGGGGTATGGACTCGTATTTTATGTCCTTCCTCGTAGTATGAACTCCATTCGTTCTTAGTTTTATCCAAATCCATTCAGTAGTTTAAGTGCTATGGCCGAGAAATTTCACTTCTATCCCCACTCCCAAAGGGAACCCTAACGAATTCCAGGATAAAAAGTATTACATGTCAGTCTCGACTTAAATCAGTTTCATTTGAATATATTCAGTAGTTTCAGCGCTATGCGCAGCCAAGAAATTTTACCCTACTGCGGGGGGTGGGCACTACGGGGGGCTACTGGGGGTCCCACTGCGGGGGAATGTAGGGGGCCCTCACTTCCGGGCCCCCCACTGTGGGGGGCTACTGAGTGGGTCCGACTGCGGGGCAATGTGGGGGCCCCATTGCGGAGGGGGGGGGGGGGCACTGCGGGTCCCACTGAGGGGCAATGTGGAACTCAAATTGTGCCAAGTTTCATTTGAATACATTCAATAGATTCGGCGCTAGGCGCAGCGAAGAAATTTTACTTTCATCCCCTCTCCCAAGGGAACCCTATTGAAATCCGGGATAAAAAGTATCCTATGTCCTTCCTCGTAGTATGAACTAAAATCCTGCCAAATTTCATTTCAATACGTTCAGTAGTTTCGGAGTTATGCGCGGCCAAGATACAGACAGACAGACATGATGGAAAAAAAAACATTTTTGGCATCAGTATCGATAATAGAGTGCCCTCCAAAAAAAATTTTCTAAATATCTTCAATGTACAGAATTGGACCTGTTACAGTTTTATTATAAGTATAGATAGTAGGTATTATAGATAGCTTTACTTAAAATACAATTAAAATAAGTACTTAATTTATCAGAAATTGAACATAACATAAATTCGTTAATGTAGTAAAATTGATTACATTCAAAATTTATTTCTAAGGTTCTTTGCTTTTATAGTGCTAACTCCTCACACTTGGGGAAGATTCGTGATATATTCTTTAATTTCTTGGAGATCTTAGGTTTTATTTATTTGTGTTTAAATTGGCTCAGAGGGAGCTTTTATATTTCTAATGGCAATCTACTTTATAGCCATCCAGAACTTGTATGGTTACAAAAATTTGTTGGAATTAGAACGGTTGGAAAATGTGTCATTCTGTGATGATACTCGCAGGTCGCTTCCCTCTGTCTATTGTTGCTGACACGCTGACGCTTAGATCTTTAAAACTACGCAACGGATTTTAATGCGGAGTTTTTTAATAGATAGAGTTATTCAAGAGGAAGATTTATATGTATAATTTAGTATCAGCATTTCACCCGTGCGAAGCCGGGGCGGGTCGCTCGTAACTATAACAATTTATAGTGAAGCGATTAGTACCTGTTGCTGCTGACTGTACATATTAGCTCGTGCGTGGCGAATACATACCATTCATCTCTAGGATGGCAATATACCTTTATGTAGGTAACATTATTACTAACGTTACCATCTACTCTCATTTTATTACCAAAATATTTTTTAATGCTTTATTCGATTAAGAAGGCTCTCCCAAACGGAAACGGATATTCCCTTGCGGATTTGTCGTTGTTTCTCGTAGAATGAATGGGGCGCGCTATGAGTGAGAAAGCGCGCCATCTATTACGAATCTGTCATGTGGCTGTGTGCGTGTTTTTGATATTTTATCGTACTTTCAGATTAATTTTGAGTAAACGATTGATTTCAAAAATATTTTTGATATTGAATATTGTTGAATATATTTAGGATGTTTCCAGCGACAGATTTTCGAATAAAGGTATCTATCATGCATAAAAAATCGCTTGAAGATGACTCGATTTAATGGTCAAAATTAGTTTAGCTCTCATTTAAATAGGTATCATTATGTTTTTTCAAAAACTAAACCGCTGCAAACATACATATTTATTTTTCATCTGATTACGTATGGAAAATTTCAATAAGATCAGGGACATATGTAGTTTCCAAAGCCGCTAACTCGCCGCAAACGATTGTATTATGAATAACGTTTTTTGATAACAATGCTCTAATCTGCCTCTAGTGGGCCGCTAAATCATTATGCATAAGGCCGTTATAGTCAGAGACTCCTACCCCGTTTGTTTGATTGTGAAATAGACCAGTAATAGCACCACCTTTATTACCATTCTATTGAAACATGTCCATACCAATCGACGACCAGTGGCGGAGTGGGTGAAGGAAGGTCCACCAGCGAAGCGGAATATGGGGGGATTCGATGCCCGCCTCTGTACATATTTTTGTATGTGCATATATTATTATACAAATATGTATATGTGCCTGGTATGTGTCATCTATTATAGATGAAGTAAAAGCAAAAAATTTATGGTGTTATGTATATCAGTCCTCTGGCATCCATAGCACAAGCTATTCTGAGTTTGGGGCCAGATAATATGTCTGAAAATTACCAGTATTATTTATGTTCACTGCTTTGTAATTTTTTCACTCTGTAAATTATAAATCTGAAGATCTCCATCCACAGACTTTTCTGTCAATCGTATTTGTTTACCTCTATCCAATATCTTTTGATAATGGTGAATAATCATTAATCGTATCTAATACCTTATCATTATCAATTGTTTTATCAGTTCTGATAATCCAGTTTACTTGCACCTTGCATAGTAAACGCTTGTGCAAGGTTTTCTATATTCTCTAAAATTCTTGGTTGTCTTACGTGCGTTTCTCTAAGTTGATAACAGTGTTGGGTACTTTTAAGTGTTGACTTGGATTATGCGGATTAAAGTTAACTTTACCGTACAAATTTGCTCATGGTCATTGGTTTTTACGGAAAAATTCATGAATTTTCATTATCTTTTCAATATTAGTGCACTGCTAGTTGTTATACGAGTATACTATAACATTTGATTGTATGTAGAGTTTCAGATTGAAAACATTAGAACTGTTGTCAAGAGTATGTATTCTCATATTTCTTGATCACTGAGTTTTCAATTAAAATGTTGATAAGGAAGTTGAGTTGATTTTATAATATCTACGACAATTATAGTGAAGTTAAATAAAGAGACACATATGATATGATAATTGATATATTGGAGAATAGTGCAGCATGAAAATTAAGAGCCCGTTTTCGCTTATCAATTTGGGAGGTAATTGTATTTATTTATTTTTGCCAAAAACTTTGCAGCAGCTCGGCTCATAAAACTAAGAAATAATACTGCCTAATACACAGAAAGAAATTATCTTAAGTCAGACTTATGATAATAAGATTTTTTTGATGAATTTTTTTGATTCAGCGACCATCGTTTCGATAGTCGTTTCAGTTAATGGCGTAATAGCGAAGAGCCTCGATCAACATCTAAAGAGACTCGCTAGGAAGTTGGACCAAGGGTCAGATTCAAAAGGCGGTGCTCCTGGACTCGGCGCGTGTCGTCAGGAAGTTCCTCTCTCTGCAGCCCTAGTCACCGGCCGCTTGAGCCTAGCATCGCGGCTGGTGATCCACCGTTTTGATATATTATTTACTGTAGAATAGTTTGACATGTTGTATTTTCTATAGTAAAAAAAATATTTTTAGCGAGATATAAAATAAATGGAGTAGAATAATTTTATTGACACTTGTGTGCTTTTCATAGTTACCTACATTAATGTTTTAAAATAATAATATGGTGTTAACAATTACCTACCAGAGGAAGGGTAGCAGCTTCCTTCTGAGTATTTTTAAACACCAACACTGCGATCACCAATCCGCCTGCCAAGCGTGGTGATTATGGCAAATCCCCCCTACATGGGAGACCATCCACTCGATGGACCGACGACATCGTAGCTGTCGCAGGGAATCGATGGATGGAGGCGGCTCAGGACCGCTATTTGTGGCGTCGCACAGTGGATCGAAAATCGCGTTTCTAAGACATAGGAATAAAATTTTTAAAGTGTCGTTTTTTTTGCTTAAAACGGCTTGTACTAATCAATATTATGCCTAAATATATCATGGGATACAATTTGACTGTCAATATGGTGAGTTATAATTTTTTTTACTAAAAAAATTTATGAAAAGCATGTTAAAAATCCGGATATCTCCGGAAGTGCAGGGATAACCGTTATATCCTTGCATACAGTTATAGTACCAACTATTTATGTTTTTTTGACATACTTCATATTACGCGAACTACTGCACTTTTTGAGAAAAAAAATACGAAAAAAAAATTTGTTTTCTTTTTGTTTTTGGTAGGAAACAGCATATTTTTGTGAAGAAAAACTCACCAAGGTAAAGAAAAAAAATATTTACATTATCGAATATACAATAGGACGCAATTGGTGAAAAAAAATGAATAACATGAAAAACCCGGATATGTCCGGAAGTGCAAAGATAATCGTTATTATCCTTGCAAACAGTTATAGTACTTAACTATTTTAAGATGTTTTGGCATACCTACTTCACTTCATATTACTCGAACTACAGCACTTTTTTTAAATAAGTCCGCATTGTACGCTACAGATAGTTACAGAAACGTATTTTCATGTGTTTAGATAACGTTGAAATACCAGCCAACAAAACTAGAACCACAAATCAAATTAAAGAAATATTTATGATGATACCTACTTCTTCCACTAGTGGACAAAAAATAGAAGTGAAGATAAAATCGATCCACTTTATTTCATATTTGATATTTATTTATATTTTAGAATTTGACTTATCTAAGTGCTTATTTTATAAGTCTAAATAAATAAAGTTATTATTAATATTCTGGTTATTTACCTAACTACCTACTTAATCAGGTAGCAACATAAGGTACCAGATGCTCAAACTGCTTATTGTAAAATTTCAAGGAATGAATTAACAATAAGCGGTAGTTAACAAGAGGCACAGGTAGCTTAGGTACTAAAACATGGAATTTCTACATGATGTTTATGCGACTTTAAATCCCATTATGAAATTAGGATAAGTAGATTAGATAACCTTGAATGGATGTGAATTTAGGAGTTACCTGCTTAGTTAATTATCTACCCAAGTGCATAAAAGTGCATTGGAAATACTTTTTACCTCAGTTTATTCTGAACATTTTACTAGTAAACATCTCTTAGTTTTGTGGCCGTTAAAATGGAAAGTTTAAGCACTAACTTAGACTTGATTGTAGTGCTTGAAGGTGGAAGTTCGTTAAAAAACTATGAAGTTCTGTACGAGGCAGTAGTTAATCGTCTAGGCGATCACCTTTCTTATGAAGACAGGGTTACTCTTGAGGAGTTTTGTCGAAGATTTTCACGAGCTGCTTTACAGAGATGGAAGAATTGCGGTAGAAACTCAAGAGCATTCAGAAAGAATTACGAAGTATGGCTTCAAGCAAATGTTGATTGGCCAAGCTGCGTTCAAACTGGTCTTCTCACCGAGGGAACAAGAGTAGAGAGACCGAGAGAAGACGTTACCACTGCGGAACCTTCATCGTCTTCATCAGTTGGAACGATGACTAAAAGATCTCGAAAACCCTTCGAAGATCTGGGCAACAAGCAGAAGAAAAGAAGATCGGATGAGCACATCGGTAAGGACCCCATTGAGATTACACATTCCGCTGTAATACTTTTAAAAGAAGATGGTCGTGAGGATATTGCATCTGTCATCGAATACATGTTGAAAAACCCAGAAGCAACTGCCAAAATCAATGAGTTCATAAAGAGACCGAAACGTCATATTTCATTTACGCCAGAAAAAGCTTTAGGGTTGCTCTTGTCTTTAAAGCTTACTAAGTGGCAATACATAACTTTGAGGGAATCAGCTATTCGAGAAGGTGCTAGTAATATTTACCCTTCTTACTACAAGGTACAACAGGCAAAATTGCAGTGTTATCCTCCAAAGGAATCGATAACTGTGTCAGATTCATCAGCAAAGATTACTTGATATCACAGTAAAGAGGATCCTAGAAAGTTTTCCTAACAATGTACAAGACAAGCGATTGACACTGGTATCAAAGTGGGGTTTTGATGGGGCATCTAACCAGAGCCGGTACAAGCAAAAAATGGACAGTGAGCAAGATGACTCGAGCATATTTATGACTTCTCTTGTCCCTCTAAAGCTAACAGATGGTGATGAAACTATATGGAAGAATCCAAAACCCTGCTCAACATCATAATGTCGACCATTTGAGTTTAGTTTTGTGAAAGAAAGTGAAGCATTAGTCATCGCAAAGAAAAAGATCATGGATGACGAAATTAAGGCTCTAGTCCCTACCGAGTGCAATAAAAATATGGTGAGTCATAAATTGATGATGACGATGATTGATGGAAAAGTGTGTACTTATCTTTCCGAAGCTAAGTCAAATGCTGCGTGCTATTTGTGTTTAGCTAAACCCACCGAAATGAACAAATTAGAAACAGTAACACTGAGGGTTGTATCTTCTGATGCATTAGAATTAGGGTTATCAACATTACATGCTCGTATCAATTGTATGGAATGCCTTCTCCATATTTCATACCGACTCGATTTTAAAAAGTGGGCTGCGAAAGGAATTGAACACAAAGAAATGTTGGAAATAAGGAAAAAACATATTCAGGACAGATTCAAAAACGAGCTCAACCTTTTAATCGATATTGTAAAGCAAGGATCTGGAACCACAAATGACGGGAACACTGCAAGAAGATTTTTTGAGTTTCCGGACAAAACTGCAGCCATCACTGGGCGGGCTGGACGAAGAGTTAGTCCGCAGATTTGCTGTTATTCTGCAGGCAATAACATCAGGGGAACTGATTGACGTGATCAAATTTAAAGAGTTTGCTCTGAAAACAGCTGAAAGGTTCGTTGAGATGTACAATTGGTTCTACATGTCATCCACTGTACACAAGCTTCTCATACATGGAGCAGACATTATTGCCAATAATGCAATTGTGCCAATTGGAAGTCTCTCAGAAGAAGCTTCAGAGGCCCGCAACAAAGATTTCAGAAGGTTTCGAGAACATCATTCCCGAAAAAAGAGCAGGCAAGCCTGTAACGAGGATATCCTCAATATGCTAATTCTTTCTTCAGATACCGTTATCAGTGCAATGAGACCTAAGATGGATACCAAAAAACAACATGATTTCTTCACTGAAACCCTTGAAATAATCAAGTTTCAAGAAGAACAAATTGATTTTGTTGACGTATCTAATTTAGACACTGATTCTGAATTGGAATCTGAAGAGAGTGATATTGAAAATTTGTAGATTCAGCATAGTTTTTTAAATGTACTTAATTCTTTTGTTGTTTTTGTTTATACGTATTATGTATCTTCCTAATTTTATAAGTTGCTAACAGTTATATTTTATTATACTTAAAATTATCATTAACTTTATTCATAGCCAATGTTCCTATACTCAATTTATTTTTATAATATGTTACTATAGTATATTTTAACTTTATGTTCGTAACTTTTAATAATAATTATTGTAACTATGTTAACTCTTTATAAATGTCAATAAATGGTTACCATTTAGTTCTGACTTATTTCTCTTTCCTTCCTTAGTTAATGGAGCGACTTAAGATAAAAAACTATAAAACGCATAAAAATCATCAAGTAGAAGTTCCATGTTGTAGTACCTGAGCTACCCTAGGCCTCTTGTTGACTACCGCTAATTGTTAATTAATTCCTTTAAATTTTAACAATTAGCAGTTTGAACATCTGGTACCTTATGTTGCTACCTAATTAGGTAGGTAGGTAGGTAAATAGCATAATAAATATTTCTTTAATTTGATTTGTGGTTCTAGTTTTGTTGACTGGTATTTCACCGTTAGCTAAACACATGAAAATACGTTTCTGTAACTATCTGTAGCGTACAATTAGCGGACTTATTAAAAAAAAGTGCTGTAGTTCGAGTAATATGAAGTGAAGTAGGTATGCCAAAACATCTTAAAATAGTTAGTACTATAACTGATTGCAAGGATAATAACGATTATCTTTGCACTTCCGGACATATCCGGGTTTTTCATGTTATTCATTTTTTTTTCACCAATTGCGTCCTATTGTATATTCGATAATGTAAATATTTTTTTTCTTTACCTTGGTGAGTTTTTCTTCACAAAAATATGCTGTTTCCTACCAAAAACAAAAAGAAAACAATTTTTTTTTTCGTTTTTTTTTTTCTCAAAAAGTGCAGTAGTTCGCGTAATATGAAGTATGTCAAAAAAACATAAATAGTTGGTACTATAACTGTATGCAAGGATATAACGGTTATCCTTGCACTTCCGGAGATATCCGGATTTTTAACATGCTTTTCATACATTTTTTTAGTAAAAAAAATTATAACTCGCCATATTGACAGTCAAATTGTATCCCATGATATATTTAGGCATAATATTGATTAGTACAAGCCGTTTTAAGCAAAAAAAACGACACTTTAAAATTTTTATTCCTATGTCTTAGAAAGGCGATTTTCGATCCACTGTGCGTCGTACGGGGGAGGTTTATGTCTAGCAGTGGACGTGTATGAGCTGATTATGATGATGATGATGTTAACAATTTTATCCTATTCGAACTTACAATAAAAAAATTACAACATTGGTTCAAACTTGACGATACTACAATCATTTCAAAACATATAACTACATAGAAACTACAAAACTAAACGCACTCATTCGTACTTTATATAAAGATACTATCGCAAATCTATGTAAACACACCACAGCACCTATAAATTGGTAGAAGCAAAGCAATGCTTAGGACATTCAATCAATTTAAAACTCGCGGATGTTGACCCTTTTGTGTCTGCTAACCGCCGAGGGGAGCCGCGAGCAGCAGTTATCTGTAGCTAAAACTATAAATGCAAAAGTATCTGCATATGTAAATAAATAAATAATAAATAAAAAATGCTGGACAATTCACACATCTTTATCTAGCCCCAAGCTAAGCAGAGCTTGTGTTATGTGTACTAGATAACTGATATACTTAATATAATGTACAATACATAGATAGATATTTTTTATTATACATAGAAAATATCCAGAAAACCCTGAACAAATATTTGCAGATCGTACAAACATTTGTCCCGAGGCGGGAATCGAACCCGCAACCTCCTGCGTCGCAGGCGGACCTTCGCCCGCCGCGCCACAGAAGTCGTCTATAAGTTATCTTTATGTGGAACTAACTGCTGCCCGCGCCTTCGCCCGCGTTTTATCGGGATAAATAATATGCCTATATGTAATGGAACTACATATAGGCATATGTAATTCCAGGTCCCAAAGTATACCCATACCAAATTTTAGCCCAATCGGTTCAGTAGTTTTTGCGTGAAAGAGTAACAAATATCCATACATCCATCCTTACAAACTCACGTTTATAATATTAGTAGGATAGGATGGAAAAACAAAAGGTTTCTTTTAATCCAAGAAATACTATCTCAAGAGGCGCAAATATGCAGGTCTCGACAGGGCCTACGCATTTGCTCCCCTTGGAGTCGAGACCCTAGGTCCGTGGGGTACCGAGGCTCTCCGGGTTTTCAAAAAATTATCTGAGCGCCTGGTCGAAGCGACGCGTGACCCGAGAGCTGGTGAGTATCTGGCGCAGCGCATTAGCATTGCCATACAGCGGGGCAATGCAGCCAGCGTCTTGGGGACGCTTCCGACTGGTATTGATATGGACCAGTTGAGCTATCTGTAGATTGTTTGCAACAGTCTGCAGTTAGCTCAATTGTAAATACTAGTTTAATTTCTTTATATTATTTGATTGTTATTTTCTTTGTCAATAAAGTTATTTTACAACAAAAAAAAAAGAAATACTCATATAAAGTTGCCGGCAGAAATTAGTTTGCTGGAACTTATCATGATAATCGGATCATGTAAGTTTACTTGAAAATATATTATTCTTCGATTTGGAAATCTCAATTACTATGTAATGTACTGAACGTATGTTTATACACGCTCAACAAAACAAAAACGTTTACTTCGACCTTGCGAATGCGTTTGATAATATCAGTCCACCAGATTATAAGAAAATTGACCGATTATTTTTTAAATTGGATTTTGTAGTACATCCAAGTAATTTAAATCAAATCTCTGACATTGCACGCAATCACGCAAACTTATTTGATGCTGTAAAATCGTTAGGTTAGTTTTACAAACTTTGGTGTCCTTCAAGGCTGTGTTAGAGGCCTTTACTCTTTTTTATCGGCGACCTTGGACTTAAGATAGTACCTATCTACAATATAAATATTTATCTTCCTGTCCAACGTCTATTTAGGTTTTTCCGCCAACATAAATAAATGAAAAAAAAATGTCGAAAATAATATTTTCTTCATCATTATCATCAGCCTGGACTAGTATTCTACTGCTCGACATATGCCTGCATTAATGAGCGCCATAGCGCTTTCTTCCAATTAATCGAAATATAAACAAAAGTTTCGTGAAATTCATTCAACCATTGCAATGCTAAGTTGGAACTGAAGAAGGTTCGTTTAGCTAGTGGATTAATAAATCCTTTTTTTGGTTGCAGGTGATATAAGATGGTTTCTCTTCGACTCCTGTAACGGAAAGGAGATGAACCAAACGAAAAACAACAATGTGGACGCGGCGCGTGCGGACAATAAACGTAAGTAGAGTTTACATCCATTCTCACAAAGTTTGTTTATAATATTAGTAGGTTAATCTACCCCTCCAACGCAGCCCCTGGAAGTTGTAAGAGCCGACTAAGAGAACCTACCAGAGGAAGAGCAGCAGCTTCCTTCTGTGTATTTTAACACCTCTATTGCGATCACCAATCCTGCCGAGCGTGGTGATTATGGCAAACACTCTAGGGGGAGGCAAGTTCAGCAGTGGACGTATAATGTGCTTATAAAGAAAGAAGGATGACAAACAGCCAGAAAGGCGGCTGTATGCCTCAAACTAGTGCCGCCGACTTTTGTTGCTTATAATTACGATAACTAAAGGAATTTTCAAATATCCAATGTACAGTTTATGATACCTATCATAAGCTTTTTTTTAATACCCATAAAATAGTTTTCTTTTATTTCCTTAAAGCAGGATAGCCAAGTTACTCTTGGCGCCGAATGCTCTGTCAAAATTATACGAAACTAAACTATTTCAGAGGGAATAAAAAAAGAGCTTAGGATAAGTATCATAAACTGTACATTAGATATTTGAAAATTCCTTTGATTAATGAAATTAGGTAAAAATAGGTGGTGGCGCTAGTGTGCGGCATACAACCGCCTTAATAGGATAGCTTAGCTATGAAAGTCGGGCAAAATAGATAGATACATACATAGTTTACAAAACCATTAACAAATAATTAGTTACAAAAATTTGAGAATTGACGGTCTTATCGCTCACAAACGATCTCTACCAGACAACCGTGAGTAATATTATTATTGTTTTTGATAAATTCTGCCGCTTGGCTACGCCACTTTTCACCATCAACATTATATCAGTCCATTGTTGGACGGCGCGGCGGCTTCCCATAAAGAACGCTGTAGCGCTCTTCAGCTTGCTGCATCCAGCATCTTTCGCAGAGCATCGACCTACCTGACCACAGGGCGTCCTACACTACGTTGACCGAGTCGCGGTTTCTACTCAGCTCAGGTTAAAAAACACTCTTACACATGCCCATGTCACCGTCAAGAAACAGACCATTATTTTCCGTGACCGTTAGGTATTTTACCAAACATGAGACGCAAGACGCGATGCTCATTAAAAAGACAATAAGACCTTTATTGTTTAACAATAAGACCTCTTATTGTTTAACGAGGTTGAAAACCTTGATGTAACAGTCGCAACAACATTAATTTATTACACATCGGTTGGTTGTGTTCTTGCGATTTTAAATTGGTAATGCGTGAAATGTAATGACGACTGTACAAACATACATAGATAAATATACATGACACAGCTTAGAAAGAGAACGCTCGGTCACTTCAAATGCGTTTACTGTGTGCAATACGTGGTGCAATAGCGGATTTTGTTGACGCTTTGATTGAAGGGAAAAAGTACTAAATTAACACCTGTCTGTGATTTTTTTTTGTCAAGTTCCAGAAAAAAAAATGTGGTAGGTACTGTTTTTTATTTCGTGTTGAAATCAAGCTAGTTCCTTAAAAAATAAAACAAGTAGTTAAAAATTATAATCTTATCTTATACCTTTAAACGAGCAATTCTTGTATATATATCTGAATCTCTGAAACGGCTCCAATTCCGATTTTCATGAAATTTAGTATAAAGGGGTTTTCGAGGATGATAAATCGATCTAGTTAAGATTCATTTTTAGAAAATGTCGTTTTATGCGTGTTTTCGATAATCAGCTTTATCGATAGGGCATTCCCATAGACAAGATTTCGACGCTACAAAGCCTTCATCTATCATGTATGACAGCTTTTTTTTTATTTACTGCCTATTCTCGGATATGACGTCACAATAGGGTAGCAAAGTTGTCAGCGATAGATGAACCCCTAGGCAAGGCCATAGACATAAAGTTCATTATTTTTTTTCGTTGATAAACAGCCGTAACATAAACTGAAAAATATGACTCTTCCTGACATCTATTGACGAGTAATATTACTATTTTTTTTTAAATTGGAAGCAACTAACTGCTCTAACGACACAACAACACTAAAGCTACTCCAGCAGGTGGCGTTGTTAAGCAATAATCATTTATTTCGTTAATTACAAGAAGCAACACTAAGCCAATGAGTGTTTGGTTTGAGGTTAGACCAAGAAAACCAATTGTTTGTTTATAATTGTTTATTTGTGTCTTTTTAACTACCTACGTGTTAGACATAATTTCTACAAAACACAATATACCAACCATATTTAATGCGAGAAATTACACTGACGCTCTTGCGCTTTTTTGAAGTTTGGTGCACGAGGGGTACAACAAATGCGAAGGTCCGTCACAGTCCATCAATCTTGAACGATATTTACTCTTTATAAAATATTTTTTAAAAATGACGGTTCGCATACGTTTGTCGAACCAAATATAGTGGCCAGATTGATTGCTAGTTACTGGTAGTTTTCATAAACGTTTTATACCGTTTTCTGAAACGTGCTTACGCCATAATTCTTCAGAGGATACAAATTTATATTTGTTATTATTACATAACAAATATAAATTTGTATCCTCTGTCATCATCATCAGCCCATACACGTCCACTGCTGGACATGTCCATCCATCGACTCCCTGCGATCACTACGATGTCATCGGTCCATCGAGTGGATGGTCTCCCATGTAGGGGGGGATTTGCCATAATCACCATGCTTGGCAGGCGGATTGGTGATCGCAGTGTTGGTGTTTAAAAATACTCAGAAGGAAGCTGGTGCCCTTCCTCTGGGAGGTTCCCTTAGTCGGCCCTTACGACATCCACGGGTTGAGTTGGAGGGGTCGATATTCGTACGCCGCGGCCCCACGGCCGTATCCTCTGTATATAAGTATATTTAAGAATATTTGGCGGTCCGAGGTTCGACCTTCCGCGGTCCGCCAAGCGTGGTGATTATGGCAAATCCCCCCCCTACATGGGAGACCATCCACACGGACCGACGACATCGTAGTTTTGTATATAAATAAATAAATAATGCTGGACAATTCACACAGCATTATCTAGCCCCAAGCTAAGCAGAGCTTGTGTTATGGCTACTAGATAACTGATATACTTAATATACACTACATAGATATATATTTTTTTACCATACATATAAAACGTCCAGAACACCCTGAAGAAATATTTGCAGATCGTACAAACATTTGTCCCGAGGCGGGAATCGAACCCGCAACCTCCTGCGTCGCCGCGGCCAGCGCGGCACAGAGGTCGTCATATAGCATTCACTGCCCTGCCTCGGCTGTGTTACCCGCAGGGGCGCCCCGCCAAGTGGTGACGCTGACGGACATGTTCTTGGGCCATGAATGTTTTAAATAGGAATAGCGTGGGACATCATGGGACGGATGCACCCAACTGTAACCTCTCAGAAAGTAAGAAATCTTTACAGTGTTTCTTTGCGTAGTACCTAATGATAAAATATCTCCTACGGCGTCGTCGCTCCTAAATGTTTTTATTTGGCCAACGATTGGTGTATAATGAATTAGTAAATCCATCCATCCCCCCCCCCCCCCCCTTATGTGACGAAAAACTTGTAGACATAAAAGTACTCATGAGTACCTACATAATGGTCTAGCTGTTCACTTGATCGCTGTGTCACACATTACGAGTAATCGAGTATTAAATTACTCGAAAAAGAATCGACGACACATTGCTTAACAATGTGTCCCCAACATGAATATTCATGGCTTTATCACCTTTTCATTATTTGTACAAAATGTTCGAATTGTAACTGTGTTTGGGAGGTTTTGGATGAAAAAAAAGTCGTTTGACATTTCCCTCACAAGGCGTTTTTGAGATTTGTGGCACATTGGTCTGGTGAGATAAAGATGGTTGTGGGCTCAATTACCACGACGAGACAAAACGTGTATTATGTTCTTCAAATATTAATAATATCTTTATTACCAAAGAAAATAACAATCAAAGAATAGAAAATTAGAAATAGTAGGTATGTACAATTGAAACGATGGAGCATACTGCAGACTGTTGCAGATAATCTACAGGTGCTTAATTGGTCCAATACCAGTCGGAAGCGTCCCCGAGACGCTGGCTACATTGCCCCGCTGTATGGCAATGCTGATACGCTGCGCCAGATACTCACCAGCTCTCAGGTCACGCGTCGCAAAAAAATTGAGCTGTTTGTTTCTGTCTATTTAGGTATGCATCCGGTTATTTTAAGGACCTTCGCGCTTCGGTCGTTATACCCTCTTGGATATAGGGCACCCCCTTACCCCTTTTTCATTATCAGCCTATAGTAGTTCTCTGCTGGACGGCGGCGGTTTTCTTTTTTCGAAATTTCTTTTTATCGTAATGGTTTTGTGTGTGTAATGTAACGAACGAGAGTTTAGATGACGAATTAAATCTTTCATAACCATAAACTGTTACGGGCTTCTGTGATTTGCTTCGATGATACCAATGTCGTTAAATATTTTCCACCTGTATTCCTTGAGTTTTGTAAAAATATCCAGGCTTATGAATCGGAGTATAGCTATAAACATTTTCTTATTCTTATATCTTCTTCCTCAAATGGTCATGACAGCGTTACCGGGCTTGTGGCCGGCGCGGCGCTGAGGGCGCCTCGCCGGTAGAGTTAGGTTGGGGGCTGGACAGTCTCCACCAATGAGCGTCATAGCCCTCTTATCAGCTTTCCGCACCCAACATCTGCTAGCACTCTTTCGCAGGCCTACATCCCACCTGGCCGGAGAACGTCCTACCCTACACTATAGCCGGATTACGCTTTCCACTTAAAAAACCCGTTAACCCCAACGGATGTTAGTTCTTCGGAACTGCCAATTCAGCTTGCTAATTCTTTGAACTATGTGGATACCTTTGGTTTGCAGCCGGATAGTTTCCTTCCATAGAGGAACACACGCTGCTGAGAGCTGAGTTTCATTCAATAATTCCTTTTCTATCCAGGCCGTAAAGTTGTGGAACGCACTACCTGAGTCTATTAGGAAAGCTGGATCTCTACCTGTTTTTAAGCTCGCGTCAAAGATTTTTATCTGTCGGAAAAGTAATTATTGGTACCTATCTATTATATATCTTGGTATTTATTTATTTATTACATATAAATAATATATTTTCTACTATAAGTATATTGTTGTTAATCTTATTTTATGTATTAATGTTGTATACACCCTTGCCTTTCTTAAATTGAAAATTTTCTATCCATCCTAAGGTTGCCTGGAAGAAATCGCTTCTAAGCGATAAGGCCGCCCATTGTACTTGTTTATGTTAATGTCTATGTGGTTTATTTGTCTTTGTGGTGTACAATAAAGAGTTTTGTATTGTAATGTAACAATTAAGAACATTGTTGAATCACACTGTCCCTATTTTGAAGCCAAAAACTAATGTATGTTATATTGAGTTGACAATCATATAACTTCAGTACATTTACGCATACAACCGCACGTATCTTCTTCCTGCCCTTATTCCACACTAGGTGGGGTCGACCTTATCCCACACTAGGTAGGGTCGGCAACAAGCACATTACAAGCAGCGCAATACAGCGCACGTATACGATTAGGAAAATGAGACGGTTCTTTGTATAAAGTTAAGTATAAAAATATTTACTTATTTGCAGCAAATACAAAGTTTACTTGAACTATCATATTGCATCTTAAATAAAACAAAAATAAACGAAGCTTAACTTAAAATGGCCGTGGGGCCGCGGCGTACGAATATCGACCCCTCCAACTCAACCCGTGGATGTCGTAAAAGCCGACTAAGGGAACCTACCAGAGGAAGGGCAGCAGCTTCCTTCAGAGTATTTTTAAACACCAACACTGCGATCACCAATCCAATCACCAAACCAAGGTGATTATGGGAAATCCCCTCCTAAATGGGAGGCCATCCACTCGATGGACCGACGACATCGTAGCGGTCGCAGGGAGTCGATGGATGGAGGCGGCCTGACCGCTATTTGTGGCGTCGTACGGGGGAGGCCTATGTCCAGCCGTGAACGTGTATGGGCTGATGACGATGAACTTAATATACATTACTGTTGCGGTACATTTTGTAGTTTGCTGAGTAGATTTAACAGATGATTTTCGTCGACTTCCTCACTAGGCTGAGCCTGTATCGAGGAAGTCAGTTTGTCTACTCATCATTTGGATCTACTATCATTCGAAGCCCTCTTATATGTTGCTGTTTAAACTGTCTTAATTTAGTTCTTATTATTATAATTCTCTTTGTACCTATTACTCTATGTACCTATTAGTCATTGCGTAGGCTTGTTCGTGACGTCACCTATACGGGTTCTAACGGAAGACCAGCGCTGGCTTGGCCTCCTACGGGAGCTTAGCCAGCATTTAAGCTGAGTTAGGACCCTTCTATAACAACTATATATATACCTATTTTATAAGTGTCTCTCTGCGAGATCGAATCAGAAATGAGGAGATCCGCAGAAGAACCAAGGTAACCGACATAGCTCTCAGAGTTGCGAAACTCAAGTGGCAGTGGGCAGGGCACATAGCTCGTAGGACCGACGGCCGCTGGGGCCGCAAGGCTCTAGAGTGGCGACCACGTACCGGAAAGCGCGGTGTAGGTAGACCCCCCACGCGATGGACCGACGACCTAGTGAAGGTCGCGGGAAATCGCTGGATGCGGGCAGCGCAAAATCGGTCATTGTGGAGATCCTTAGGGGAGGCCTATGTCCAGCAGTGGACGTCGATCGGCTGATATGATGATGATGGATAAGTGTCTTGTTTTACTGTACAAGGTTGTTATAAATAAATGTATTTCTATTTCTATATGGTTTCCTCTTAGATATGCTTATTGACCCGCCTTACTTTAATAATTCCAGGCGAGCGTCGCCGCGTCCCGTCAGGCAGGGCTGCGGTGCTACGCAGGGCTCCGTCCGACTCTGACTGCTCGGGAGAGACTGCGTCCCTGTCGGCTGATAGCGGCGACCGCGCTGTCCGGCCTGCGCCCCCACCGCCGCGGCAGACTAAGACACGGAGGTAAGCTAGTCTGGAGATCAGAACCAGAAGCGCTGTTTGTAAATTGATAACCATGCATGAAGAATAAAGAATTTATTTATATAGCAACATACATGATATACAAAGAGAAATACAGAAATATACTTAATTACGATTTGATTTTCATTTTCATTACAAAAATCGGAAATTAAAATTAAAATCAAAATCATATGCAATCGTATACCTTTTCACAGACACCATTGACGAAATTATATTAACTAAGTAAAACGTTAGTATTATAAAATGTTTAGCGATTTTTGGAAAATTATGTATTGTTTCATAAATTACTGTACACGTGACAAAAATTGATTAACTGGGTAAAACGTTAGTTTTATAATATGTTCCATTACTTTTGGAAAATTGGTGTTTATCGATTTTTGTAACCGTACAACGACAAGAAAATATAGTTGTTTAGTCTGTCACTCAATTGTGAAACTGTTTAGTGTTAAGACGTTTTGTAATGTTGGATGTGTTCATGGACTTTCGTTGCTGACTGTACGTAATACTATACACGTATTTTTGTTCGGGTCTTGCAACTCAATTTTAGATCAGTTATCCTCAACCGATTGAGCTAAAATTTGGTATGCCAAAGTTAATAAGTTCGGTGACAATGCAATGTCAAGGTACCATCGAGCTGGTCGGATGATGGAAACTGAAGGTCGCCATAGGAATTCCTAAACGAAATTAACCACGTCTCTTTGGTCCTAGATGATATAAAAGCTTATATTTTTTTTGAATTAAAAATCTTTTCTAATCAATCCTAGGTAAATTTCGATCCATGTTGGGTCTTATTGGACCCGAAATTATTGGCTAACATTGTATATCCCACTCACAGATTACACATTTCGACAAACAACCGCCGGCGCGGCAGTGAGTGGGAGGTCTTAGAGGGACTGAAGGACGGACAGCGGTTCGAGAAGCGACCTGATGTCTTCAACGGGTACCTACATAAGAAGAGGAAATGGCCTTTGAAGGGGTGGCACAAGGTGAGTTTACGCGTTCATCCTCTTTCTGTTTTTTCCGGCCAGATAAGACCTGGGTCTTTTCAAGACAAGAGCGAATAGGGTGTCTTCTAGACCTTCGTGATACACCGTCGGCAACATCGTCACTTTCTATCAGGTGAAATTGTGGTCAAACGAAGGTCTCATCATCATCTTATCAGCTCATACACGTCCACTGCTGGACATAGGAGAGGCCTCCCCCAAACGAGGCCACAAATAGCGGTCCTGAGCTGCCTCCATGCATCGAACGAAGGTCTATCGACTATAAATAAAAACAGCAAGTGCGAGTTGGGCTCGCGCACCAAGGGTTCCGTAATTATAAGACTTTGCTTCTTGCTTTGATTCTTAGTGAACGTGAAGTACCCTATAGATTTTATGTGCATGTCATTCTCTAGAAAAATCAAAAAAAATTGGACATATACTCTTTTTCAGGAACGCGTGGAGCACCACGCGTTCCTGAAAAAGAGTGTTGACAGACGGACCGACAGACGATTCCTTTTTTCCTTGTGAGATATGGAACCCTAAAAATACCTATCTTTCTATATAATATATTGTATAAAGTATATCAGTCATCTAGTACCCATAACACAAGCTCTGCTTAGCTTGGGGCTAGATGACGTTGTGTGGATTGTTCAGCATTATTTAGCTCATTTTTTTTCCAGCGTTTCTTCGTAGTTGACGGCGGTATATTAGTCTACGCACGTTCCCCAGCTGACGTCGCACGCGGCCGCCTCCACGGCTCAGTGGACGTCGGCCTTTCGGTGATATCGGCAAAGGCGCGCCGGCGCAGAATCGACATCGACGCCGACGAGTTTATCTACCATCTGCGCGCGAAGACGCCTGATCTGTTTCGTACCTGGCTCAATGTGCTGAAGGCTCATAGGTAAGTAATGTAATTTGGCGCAGTCGGTGGATTGTCCTGTCGGTGATATCGGACAAGGCGCGCCGCAGGCCCGACAACGACGGATTATATCATATTATTCCAGGTCCCAAACTATGTATACCCATACCAAATATCAGCCAAATCAGTTCAGTAGTTTTTGCTTGAAAGAGGAACAAACATCTATACTCACAAACTTTGACATTTATAATGTTAGTAGGTACGATTAACATCGTTGTTATGTAATTATTTTTTTGTTTTTAATTATCCTGGAGAATTTGTTATAAATTTAGACATATCATTCTCATCGTTTTCAGGCTATACCGTCAACATCTGCTTACGTTCGGCGCGAGAGAGTCCGTGCCGAAGATCCACCCGCCGTCAGACGAACTCCCCGCTACGGACACTTCTTCGCGTAAGTTTTATGTTACTATACAATGTAAATGTAACACAACTGGTCGATTTGGTGCGGCGGATGAGGAACTGCCTGCGACGCAAGAGGTTGCGGGTTCGTTTCCCGCCCTGGGACAAATTTTTGTACGATCTGCAAGTATTTGTTTCGGATGTTATATTTTGCCGACTACACCACATCGGTCGTCACATTTATTTATCACGTATATTTACAAAGAATAGTTATCAAAATGTGTTCTTATACCTTAAGTTTAAGAAAACTCGAGTGTAGTACCATTTTTCGAAAATGAGCTATATTGTAGACGTACTCTTCACTTTACGACTCTTAGAGCGCCACGCCACAAACGCATTCCCGTCCTCTACACCAAAATATATTATCATTTGAGAAATTTATAAAAAAAACATTTATAGTTTTTTAATACCATTTCATATTTTTGTAGGCCGGGTTTTTTTGTCTACTATAGACGGCGTCGGCGTTGAGGACCCGCAAGTGCTTGTCATGTATTTATATGACTGTGGCGCTCAAAGGGGAGTCGAATTTAGCTTCAAATTCGTATATTTAATATACGTGGTGAGATTCTATAGCCAAGATTGTGTGTAAAACCTTGTGATTGGCTAATGGAATCGAATTTAGTTGAAAACCGACCTTAGTAGCTATGTTAGAGAGTTACATGTCCCTTGATTTTGTATCATTTCACATGTGTTCTTGAATGCTGTGTATGTTTGGATATGTATTCAAAAATACCGTAAGGTTTATTTCAATTTCAAGTTTTTTAAGGAATTGTTATTTTGAACTTCTGAATTAGAATGAAAGTTGACTAAAAGCGTTGGTCGTATCAACAATGACGTTTCTTCCTAGACCTTGAATTAGTAAAAAAATTGTTTCCCTTAGATACCTCCGTTACTACTTCCGAAATATCTGTCGCCACTATGAACGAAAGCGAAAGCCCAACACCTACTTTTAACAATATCTCCAAATACAACTCCTCTCTATACACGCCTAAGATTGAAAATTCTATATTCAACTGGCAACAAGAATGCTACACAAAAGGCAGCCTAGAACCGTTTAATAAACCCTTAGGAGAACAGATGTTTGACATTAAGTTTGACCCAGCAATGTACAAGAATGGTAGTATGTGCTCTATGCAATGTGTGGAAAGAAACATGGAAGATATGAAACGAAAGAAGTCTGTAAATTTGTCTGTAAATAGCGGCGATGGCGAGAAACAAATAATTTGCACTGACTTAGATCAAACCTCTTTGAAAAATTCTTTGCTCGAGTCGGCGTCTGCCAACAAACAATCGAACTTCGATGCTTTAGACCCAAACGCTTTACCTCCGAAAAAATCCTTATTCATAAACAACTTGAGCCCGCCTCCAACAACATGTTTTTTCTTCACTCGCAAAAAACCCTTCGAAGACAGCGATTTTATGTCAGACATGAAAAAAAGTAAAAAATGCACCAATCTTGTCAAGTACAAGAACCTTGCCAGCGAACCTACTCTGAAAATACCTCCGAGCAAATGTATTTTGCTCGGGAAATATAAAGTGAAGAACTCAAAAACAATCGACGGAGCAGAGCCTGAGCCGTTTGTTACTGAAAATAAAAGCGTGCATGCATGTGAACTGAACGTATGTAAACTGTTCGACCTAGACAGCTCGCAAATAGCTCAAACTACCGAACAAAAAGACGTCGCTGCTCAGAACGCAGTAAGTGCAACGGAATATGATATGATCACAGAAAAACTAATGGTTTCAATATTCAACAAGCAATCAAACGGAGAAGACGTTGATGAGATAAGGCTTTGCGTAGATAACATTGTCAAAGATCTGTATGACATCTCATTGGACCAATCTCTTCATCCCGTCAAAGCCCTCTTCAGAGCTCTTCTAGAATACTGGTTGAGAAACACTTCAATGATTAACTTCAAGGACGCTGTGCTCACCGAAAAGTCTGTAGACAGACAATCTAATAAACACTTTACTAGAGACGAATATTTGTCGACTCTTATATGTAATACCATGTGTAAGGAAAAGGAAACCCAGGTTACTGAAGTAACCCATGTCAAAAAAGTCGCTAAAAGTCCACCAATTAAGAGGAAAAGTCCCCCATTTCAATATAGCCCTATACGAGACACCGAATGCTATGAAAAAGAAAGACGCATTCAAGAATTAGAAAAACTGCTCAAAAACACAGTGTACATCTGTGAAACACCGCGCAGTCAATGTAGAGAAAAAGATATTAATATAACAAAGAAGTTAATAGATAATTTAAGCAAAATCCCCAAAAAATCCGAGATAGAACGTCGTGAAAAAGGTCATTCAGACAAAAAGTCGCGAAAAATTGACATCGAAAAAGGTAGAAAAGATAATTTATGCAAAATTTCAAATAAAGTTGAGAACAAAAGCCATCAAAAGACTGCATTAGAGAATTCCGAGTCCTCTACAGAACTGCCAGAGATACAGGAAACTATAAACCATCTGATTAGCGATACCGCTATTCCGGCAGGCTTTGCAAAAGACTTTCTCGGAGCTTATTTAGACGTTTTATTGAATGAAGGTATGCCCAAGAGCTCACAGTCACATAGTAGCTGGTCAGGACCTTCCGATAAAAATAGCCCAGTCTGTGAAGTTCTAACTGAAGCTGTCGTCAAAAAAGTTTCTAAAAGCATGACCACATTTCACCCAAAAAAAGAACCTGACAAATCTAAAGTCGGTGCAAAACAGCCAGAGTCAGGACAAGTGTGTATCAAAGACGTATTAGAAAAGATAACCACCATATTTTCGAGGGTAAAGAAGAACGATAATAATATTATTGAAAAAAAGAAACCAGTGCCTAAACCCATAGAGAACAAGGTTATTCCAACCAAAGATAACCTGCCCATACACCACAATGCACCAGTAAACGTGGCGACCAAAGATAAACTGGCCATGTATCACAATGCACTAGCAATAAACTCGAAACATAATTTTATTTATAAGACTCGAGAAACTTCTTTAATCATAGATCTTGCAAATTACAGCCTTGAGCACATTTCTACGAGCAATGACCCGTTTATTAAAGGCGTTATGTCAATATCCATCAAAGTAAAAGCAAAGTCCAATATAGAATCCAACCAAACAAATCTAGACATGAAATTCGCCGACGAAGTAAAACCAATCATAACTCCGAAAGATAACTCTGAAAATTGGGCAAACTTCATCAATGAAGATTCTAGACTATTTTTCAATAAGTTACCCAGAAGTCTAAACCATTCGTTTCTACCTGACGATGCAAATAATGAAGTGGTAGATCTAAAACCATATTCAAGCACAAGTGAGGCTACGTCAAAAGCTTTCCGGGACCAAGGGGTTAGCGAATATTCTCTGGACCCGTCATTCCAAAGCAACGATTCCATAAAAGATACAAAAAATCTAAAGGAAGATTCACAGACATGTTATCTCATGTCAATCAAAAAAAGATCTTTGTGTAGTTTCAAAAAAAAATCTAAAATTAAAGAAAAACCTGTAAGCTCTAAATCAAAATCGCCAACTAAATCACCGATTAAAACTCTAATTACACAAGAGAGTAAACCACTTCCTAAACCAGCTCTTCAAGCAGCGAGTACGCCAACAAGTGTAAGAAATGCTAGCCCCGAACTTGCCGTTTTTGAAAAACCCGCACCAAGAATCATAGACGAGAAATTCATACTCCTACTTCTAGAACATCTCATGATCCTTTCCAAAAGCGTCCCATCTTTATTTAAAGATATAAACAGCTTATACATTAAATTAAAAAAGAAACACGATAAAGTTTTAAGAAACTGCAACAATATACAAGGGCTTAGTTTATTGGGTAAAATCTACAACGAATCTTCCACCTCTGGCAGTTGTAATAAAACAACACAGATAGATTCAGATTTTAAGCTCGAAGTGAGAAAATGCACTAGTAAATGCTGCAGTGCACACACAATAAACGTGGAAAACAAAGAAGTCGGCACTGTCTCGTCAGAAAAAAAGTCGAAGCATATAGACACACAAACAAAAAATCAGGACCTTATCAAACTAATGAGACCCATGAAACACGAATCAACAATACATTCATCTTTCAATGATATAATAGCAATCATACCTAGAGAATCATATATAGACCACGCTACAGCCGTACCGAGCTGGTACGATAATACCACAAAAGACACTGCAATGGAAACTTTCATAAAACGCGTTCTGAACGATAACTCGAACATGGCGTTTGGCAAAAAAATCAACCATAGAGCATACATCGCAAAGAAAAGACACTCTCCAAGCGTGAAGGATGAATTAGTCAAATGGATTCTATCGCCTTCGGTCAAAGACTCGGATCAGCCAACGAACCAACATGTTATAGAGCAGAAGAAGGATAGATTCAATGTGTATCAGTTATTTTGTAGTCAGAAGTTTGAGCTGCAAGGGTCCAGTTCTCTCACTGTGGCGACGCAGAACTCCATGAGCGACGGATTGAGGACTGTCTATAGATGTCCGAGTGACCCGTCTTATGCTTCTGGTTATTACTATTTTATTTAAACCTAATGATATTTTTTTTTTTAATATGAGTAATGCATAGTGTAGCTAGAAAGGTACAATTTTTAATAGAGTTTGGTTGTTAATAAAGTGGTTTGTTTGATAGTTCTAATTCGACAAAAAATAGGAATAAAAATTTAGTTTAGTTTTATCTGTTGCGATTGTAGGTAGATTGTTGAAAAGTCAAAACCTAATCAACACGTTTATTGTTACATAGTTTAGTAAGCTCACAACTTTCATATTTAGATTAGAAAAGTGTATGTTACTAGCGTATGTAATCCCTATGCACTTTTTGTTTGAATTTCTTAAAAATTTTGTAATGAAAACTTTTGTAAAAAACATATTTGATCGTCTAATACCACATATGAAACCTTTTCTTTGTTAATGTCTTGATAATTTTTATTAATGAAATCCGATTACAGAATTTTTATGAAACAACTATTGTACCTTCTCCGAACTATGGTTGACCTTACAATATTTTGAGATAGCACCAAAATACTTAGATAAATAGCATAAACGCCACAAGATTGACTGTAATAAAACCACAGCTAAAACTATGCGTACCATGTTACCACAATACTTAGTATAGTTTTTCGCTAGAGATGTGTTATTTAACGCCGAAATGTGTCAAACCGAACCAAAACACTCCCTTGTATTTCCCAGCTAAACGATACTTTCGCTGTTGGAAACATTTCACCGCTTTGCTACGCAGTTTTGCTCTAGTGTATAAAAACTATTGGGGCATCTTTGCACTAGACGTGTTCTACGAACCTAAACGAAAAGTGTCAAACTGGATCGATGTATAATCATACTTCTATCACATGTTTCGATACCAAATGGTTTCGTTCAAGTGCTATCTTTTTATAAACACAATCACTCTTTCCCCCAGTATCGTTGTCTATCTAGTCACTCACTGCACACGCTACGAATAATGCATAGTCCATCAATTGAGATTGGCAAAGCCAAGAAGACTTGGCAACGTCTTTAAATCGATTTGGTTTGACAAACCCTTCTAGTACACAAGCTCTGCTTAGTTTGGGGCTAGATGATGCTGTGTGGATTGTCCAGCAGAATCAGAATCAGAATCAATAACTTTATTTCTTTAGGCTTACAAAATAAGCACTTAGACAAGTCAAATTAGCATTATTTATTTATAAACCCATAGCTGTTGTAGCAACATGGTATCCATACTTTTACTACCAGAATCCCTACAACACAAATTCTCTTTTCTAGAGTTCATGTTCCCAAATGACGTAAGGTCAACCCCCTCCCCAAGCACGTGTATGATCGCCCTTTTCCCCCCTCTTTCCATAGGGCTAGTTAGCCCGGGCTCACCCCCATTACGCGGGCCACAGGCTGGCTTTGTGTCCGGGACGCCGGGGGGACGATTAGCTGGATGGATCATTGGTATGTAACGCTCTCTCTTCACTCTTATTGTATATAATGATAATTAAACTATGCAACAGCTTTCGTCAGTTCACTTACCAGGAATCCTGTCTAATAGATAGAAACTACTGTCAAACAGATCACTATGACTGGCAGATTGTCTTTCAAAAAACACAAGCCCCAAGAGCGAAAGCTTGCGGCGATTATAAACAGGGTTTTCTGTTCTTAGAGAATCGAACAGATCCTGTAAAACGAATGCTGTGTGATGAGCCTTAACCCAAACAGCCAATATGATGTTGTTAGACCTTGCTTGATGGCTGTCCCATCTGCATGGTAGAAATCCCTATATTCGCCTGCATTGCATGATGAACTATGTTTGATATCACCAAGTCTTGATGTGGTAACCAGAGCCCTGAGTCTGGTTAACGATAGTATCGAGCCGTTATCCTTACGTCTCATTTTTTATGGAAATCCCATACATACTATTCATAGCGTAGTTCCCTGTAAGCACGATAGAGGTGCTGTACCAAATCCCATGGAAAAAGGAGACGTCACGATCACGTCTCGTTACTAATGTCAACAGAACTCAGGGGTCAGGTTACCAATTATGTCATCAATTGTCAAGCTGTTGAAAATTTGTAAGTCCATGCAATGTTGGTTTTCCATAGCCCGCGACCGGAAATGTGTAAGGGCATTTTCCTTGTAGTGGGATGATATAAAGGGTAAAATAATAACTTGAAGTCGTATAGATAAAGATGTGTTTGAAATGGCATGCGGTCCCGCTAAGAGACCCTCAATCGATCGATCGATCGATGGCATTGATCGATGGTGGAATGGATTAGTCAAGGTCGATCGATAGTCTCTACTACACCAGTCGATCGATCGATCGTCAATCGATGGTGGAATGGATTAGTTAGTCGATGTCGATCGATAGTTTCTACCACACCTCTGGCATCGATCGATCGTCAATCGATGGTGTAATGGATTAGTCGACGTCGATCGATAGTTTCTACCACACCAGTCGATCTATCGATGGTGTAATGGATTAGTCGACGTCGATCGATCGTTTCTACCACACCAGTCGATCTATCGATGGTGTAATGGATTAGTCGACGTCGATCGATAGTTTCTACCACACCAGTCGATCTATCGATGGCATTGATCGATGGTGTAATGGATTAATCGACGTCGATCGATAGTTTCTACCATACCAGTCGACCTATCGTTGGCATTGATCGATGGCGTAATGGATTAGTCGACGTCGATCGGTAGTTTCTACCACACCTCTGGCATCGATCAATGCCATCGACGATCGGTCCATTAATTAGTCGACCGGTGTGCGTCGATCAACCATAGCTACCACACTATTGTGCAGCACTCGTGACATAAATATATTAACTAAGTAAAACGCTAGTTTTATAAAATGTTCCGTTACATTTGGAAAATTGGTGTTAATCGATTTCTGTAACCGTACAACGTCAAGCAAATTTCATAGTTTAGTCTTGTCATTCAATTGTGGAGGGGTTTATTGTTAAGATGTTTTGTAATATTGGATGTGTTCAAGAAATTTTGTTGCTGAATGTACAATTATGCACGAGGAGAATACTCTTTTTTTTTATTTTTCACATTTTCTACGTGAAAATAGTAAAAGTTTGGTAACGTGTTTCGCGGCATTAGTTTTTTCCGCCTTCTGAACAGACTTTAATTGCACGGATATCCTTGGTGAAAAAATTCATCCATAATTATATTTTGATGTTCCAAATTAAATTGTATTATTCCTTTGGAATAATACCATTTAATTTGGTGGCTCAGGACTGCTATTTGTGGCGTCGTACGGGGGAGGCCTATGTCCAGCAGTGGACGTGTATGGGCTGATGATGATTCCTTTGCAAGTAATACTCATTATCCCCAAGGGAGTAATTAGTTTTGAATTTGGATCCTCGCAATAGAAATGTTGACCAAATCTGCTTCAATTTGTTTGAATTTGGTAAAACCTTCACCTTTTTCAGCCAATAGGGCTAAATAATAGATTCAGGCGTTACTTTGCGGAAATCCATTGCACAATATTAGAATGAAAAAATATTTAGTAACAATTCCGCGTATAACCTTCTCTGATAGTATTCGCCAAGTGACTTGGCGCGCAGAGCTCGGAGAGGCAACATCACTGGCGGGACTCTGTCGGTGTAGCTGCGCTGACCAATCTCAATGTCAAGGTCGAGTATTGTTGTGTCCTGAAGATGTCTCGTGGAGAGACGAAACTAGTAGACAACTTACTTTGATGAATACTATCAGAGAAGGTTATACGCGGAATTGTTACTAAATATTTTTTCATTCTAATATTGGCCAATAGGGCTATAATCACTTGCTTTCGGTTATGGTTATATGACGTATAAAGTATGTTTTCTGAACATGAACTGTAATAACTAATATAAACAGTATCTTTCCAGAATCAGGCGGTCCGCTAGACAATGTAACACGTGAGCTGGGACAAGCGCAACTGTCCGTGCAACAGTTGCAGCGACTGTTGGACGCGCTCGAGTTGCAGCAACAAGTGCACCATGACACTGACGTGAGTATAACTATCGCAGCATACATAATCAGGCGGTCCACTAGTTAATGTGACTTGGGAGCTGGGCTAGGCGCAACTGTCCGTGCAACAGTTACAGCAACAAGTGCACCACAACACTGACGTTAGTATAACTATCGCAGCTTACATATTCAGGTGGTCCTCTAGTCAATGTGACTTGGGAGCTGGGCTAGGCGCAACTGTCTGTGCAACAGTTACAGCAACAAGTGCACCACAACACTGACGTTAGTATAACTATCGCAGCTTACATATTCAGGTGGTCCTCTAGTCAATGTGACTTGGGAGCTGGGCTAGGCGCAACTGTCCGTGCAACAGTTACAGCAACAAGTGCACCACAACACTGACGTTAGTATAACTATCGCAGCTTACATATTCAGGTGGTCCTCTAGTCAATGTGACTTGGGAGCTGGGCCAGGCGCAACTATCCGTGCAACAGTTGCAACAACAAGTGTACCACGACACCTAGCCCTCCGGGTAAAGTCTATTGCAGTATAGAATTCCTTCGTTCCTGTCGTCATACTTACCATATTTTTTTTTGTACATTTTATTTGTCAGTAATAACTTACACTTTTAGATAATATTTTAGAATATAAGATTGGTTCTCATATAAGTGAATGTAAATATTCTTAATGATAAATAAATGTCTGTAATCAAAAAAAGCCGCTGGCGACTTTCGTGTGCCTTTATTTAACATTAAAGGTGTGCGTCCACCGGATCAGAATCGTACCGTACGCGGCATTTTAACCAACAGAGCTTCAGAGCATTAATGAAGTTTATTTTCATTTACAGAGAGTAAATGGAAACGTTTATTTCAGATAAGGTTAATAACAAAAGTTGAAGTTGACGTTTTGTGATATGGAAACGGTTTCAGAACATATCCGATTATTGAAGGTCTTTTTATATTTATTTTATTAGTTTCCAAGTAGCCACAGATAACTAAAGTAACTATACTCCGATTTAGAATTCAGGATATTATATGTCAACAAAGATATTTATGAATGAAATCTTAACAAAAAGTGATAAAAATAAAAGTTAACTTCAAAGTTAACTAGAAACTAAAACACAGACTTCAACAACGCATAATCTCTCTTGAATAACAAAAAATATTTTAAATTGAATTCGAAAACGAACGAGAGATCAATTAAATGGTGAAAGCTTTCAAAATCAAAAATTGTTTCGAGCTTCTGTGCTTTGTTTCGATGATACCAATGTCGTTAAATATTTTCCACCAATATTCCTTGCGTTTTGTATACAAAAAATATCCAGGTTTTCGAATCGGAGTACGAGTTGATAAATTATTGTTGAATAATTTCCGCTTAATACTTAAACGCAGTTTTAAACACGTTTCAGGTGACGATTTTTGACAGATTTTCATCGAAAACTGTACAAAAATTGCTACTTGAGACGTGAAATAAAATGTGGTTTTTACTTTTATATAGGTTCGACGCCAATAACTCGCCCGTAGAATATATTGTAGAATATTTTGGTGTTAATAACCATGATCGTTTAAGAAGTTTCATTTAAAATAGAATAATAATAAAATAAATGAATAGAGTAGTAATTTTAACGACCACTTACGCGAATCTTCTCGTTTCAGGCTGCTTTGGATAACCACTTGCCATGCGTAAGTGGTCACGTAGATGTCATGTGGTCATTAGCTTTATGTTGTAGAACCTGCGTGCGTAAAGAACGGGATTCAGAATAACGTCATCTCTCATGCTGTCCCGCTTAGTCAGGACAGCATGAGAGATGACGTGGTTTATAAACCTATTCCTTGAGTACGTGGGTTATAGCTTAGATTATGGTATCTTAAAGTTAGTAATCGGTATACAACTTTTATACGGCTTACGGCTTAGTATGACGAATAAAGTGGCCACACTACGTGTCTTTCCTCGCTACTTCCCATACCACTCGTCGAGTGTGTGGCCGACCCATGATGTACATCAAGTTGTCACTAAAGCCGAGAATAAGTCATGTGGAAAAAAAAAACAATTGAACCTCGAATACACAAAAACAAGTCTTGTACTACTCAAAATGTTCATGTAATGCGTTTTATGGTTCCGTACCCAAAAGGTGAAAACGAGACGCTATTACTAAGCCACCGCTGTCAGTCCGTCTGTCCGCCCTTTAGTGGGCTGTATCGTCATGAACTGTTACGTGTAGACAGTGCACAGAATGTGTATTTCACTTGCTGCTACATCAAATTAATTTTTAATTAATAGGTATCTATTTATGTATATTGCACCTACATTTATATATTTAGTTAAGTTGCAATTGAAAATATATATTATCCTGTTGTTAGCTAGATATTTATAATGTTATTTATTTCTGACAACTTTAGATACACCCCTGCCTTTCTTAAATTCGTATAATTCTTTCCATCCAAAAGTTGCCTGGAAGAGATCGCTTCTAAGTGATAAGGCCGCCCATTGTACATGTTTGTATGATGTCTATTTTTAATGTTTTCTTCGTGGTGTACAATAAAGAATTTTGTAATTGTAATTTTAAAATAAAAGGTGGCTCCCATACACACAACATTATTTTTATGGCTATTTTTTCTCTACTTTTGTCAAAAATGTATCTCTTGAACCGTAGGTAATAATAGGTAGACAGTTGAAATTTTTATATTGTATTTAATTATTAATTAGAACGGCTATTTCACCTATTATAAAAAATAATTATAGTTTCATACAAAAAATAACACATCAAACTCTAAAACTAACATAGAATAGAATAAAAAAATTGAATTATTAAGATTAAATGGTAAAATTATTAATTATTATACAAACTGATTTTAGGGCTCTTTTTGCGAAATAGTTATGTACGTTGTGGTACGGAACCCTCCGTATGCGAGTTGACTCGCACTTGGCCGGTTGTGTTTGACAACATGCTATTAATATTTCACAAGTCCGCTCCACTTCGATCGAAACCGATCCTTCCATTGTCCGAAATCTAGATCATCGTGGTCCTAGATGACTCAAATTTCATCAACACTATATTTCCATCTTAATATCAAATCCAAACGTTTCTTCCAGGTATCCCTAGAGGGCGCCTCACCTAGCGTAAAGAAAGACCGCCGCAAATTCGGCCTAAGGAAGAAGAAATCTAACTCTAAATGTGCCTCAGTGGAACTCGCTCCGCCTCATATAGACCCGTCCAGTTCACATACGGTAGGTATTGAACCTTAATCCATGCAAATTTACGTTTATAATAGTTCTTAATAAAAATCCTCCTAGTTTGGACCTTAAAGGCGTTAAAATAAGAGTGATAGGTCTTAAAAAGAAGAAATCTAATTCTAAATGTGCCTCAGTGGAACTCTCTCCGCCTGATATAGACCCGTCCATTTTACATACGGTAGGTATTGAACCCTATTCCTTGTACAATAAAGTTTATAATAGTTCTTCATAAAAATCTTTCTATTTTGGAGCTTAAAGTCTTTAGAATAAGAGTCATCTGAGAAAGAAGAAATCCTACTCAAAATGTTCCTCTGTCGAACTTGCCGTCACCTCATACACAGTTTTACACCCAGTTTACAACCTACCGTGGCTTTGAATCTTATTTCATCTAGAATAAAGTGTATAATAGTTCTGCAACTCATTATGTCTCGATTTGAACCTTATCATCATTTGAATAAGTCGAAAGGCTTAAGAAAGACGAAATCTAACTCAAAATAGACCGCCCCGTTCAAGTTTTTACCCGACTACGAGAGGGTTATGATTTTGACACCCTATGTATGTATGTATGTATGTAGCCGATTTCTTTGTTCCCACGTAGCGCTGAAATTACTACTTCGATTTCAACAAGTGAGGTATCGATTGATTCGTCTCATTACCCCGATGGTTATAGGCTATATGGTGTCCAACAAAACTGAGGGTCTTAAGAGATAGCTGGGTCTAAATTACACCTGGAACACTTCGATAGCGCGATAAAATTTTGCAATAGACGACATCTAGTTACAGTTCGAGTCTAATTTAGTTTGATGTGATGAGTGAAGGATGACACACCCGTTGCCATGTAAACCTCTTGTTTATTTGTTACCATGGCAACGGGTCATCTAGGGATGGGCAAATGAAAAAATGGTTCGATATACATATATTGTATCGATATATGTATGGTAAAAAAAATATAGTTAAAAACTAAAACCCTACTACATAAAAGTCTTAAACAAGCGTTCACCTATTGTCCTTATCACCACCTTAGGCACCCACCCCATATACCTAGGGTACAATTAGTAACAAAGGCCTCGGACTACCTAAGTATCAAAAGAAAATGCTATGGACAAGGTGAACGCTTGTTTAAGACTTTTATGTAGTCGGGTTTTAGTTTTTAACTATATTTTTTTGATACTTTTATCTTGGGAATAACATTATTATCGTATGTGAATTACGATAAGTCTTCTGTTCCTTCTCGACTCACTAAGTTTGAACGTTGTCTCCTGAGACTTTACATTATAACTTGTTGCAGGCTTTATCCGCACTTACGGCGCCACCGTCGCCCGGAGGCGGCGCCTCGTCCATACCCAACTCTGCAGCCTCTTTGCCTATAGGTGAGTTATTATGCTACCAACACAGAGATAAGTTTCCAAAGGCGGGGAAATGAAAAAAATACTGGCAGCTTTCGTATCTTGTTAGGGCGACATCTAACGCCAATTGAAGATACTACAAAGCAGCATGTTAGTTCCATCACTTAGGCGCGAGATGGCGCTTTGATAAATTTCAGACATGGGCTCGAAGAGTATTTCGAATCGTAGATCGCGCAAGTTCAATATTCTGTAAAATCTGACTAATACAGATCATTTGTACAATAACTCTCAGTCGAAATATCAGATATTTGGTCGGTCCACAGCTGAGAAGATCTTTCTTTGCTATATGGTAGAAGTTTGAATTAATCGGGGGCATTCGACCCCCCGATTAATTGCAACTTCTACCCCCAACCATGCTAACTCGAATAAACTCACCCTTGATGATATTTAGTTTTTCGTCAGTTGCCAGTATTTTTTTACAGACTATAAGTAAAACTGTTATAGTTTTAGTTGTAATGTGTTAGATGCTTCTGCTCTTGATTTTTAATATCTTCCGCAGTGTTCGCTTTCGTTTTTATCAAGAAACTGTGATATTTTATAGCCCTGAAATACGCAGAGCTTAACACTTTGACTGCCAACTGCGTACAAGGTCATGTACAGCGACGCGCTCTTCCGGGTCGCATCGCTGAAACTTGGCAGTGAAAGCGTTAAGGTTACCGAGTTAATTTTTACATACTTTCGTAGAACACAAGCCTATAAAAACAACATTCGTTTCTAGAATTCAAAACGAAAGCGTGCAAATGTGGGTTTTGATAATATAATTTAATAATTATAAGTTATTTTTCTCTTAATATCTGAACCAGACATAGTCATTCTAAGTAGGTCAGTTATGTCCAAAATAGTAGGAATAGTAGTCAGAAGTCAGGATTTAAAATAAACAAATTTTTTAGGAAACCACTATACCAAGAACCCAAGAGAACCCGTCAAGATTATTGTATTGTGAAAAAAATCATGTCCCATTTTGTATTTTTGTTTGAAATAAATTATATTTTACGAAATATGTCTTTTCGAGGATTCATCGAGATCGGTAAGTATAAGCATGGCGGATTCGTAAACGCTAAATTCAAAATGGCGGAGTATCTGTCAAACTTCTGTCAAGAGCACGGTATGCCAGGCATGTTACTTGCTAAAGCCATGCTATACCAGTCATGCTATAATGCGCTGAGCATAAAGTATTATGCTATGTCATGGCACAAAATGCGCTAATGTCTATGAAGTATGCTATAATCACCAGCTATAAAATCAAGCATAGACTTTTGTTCACCTCACTCTCTCTTATTTAAATCCAAGGAATAGCACAAATTACACAGGGGATTTTAGGACAATAGAAAATCTACAGTAATAGTTAAACACGAATGTATTTGATTTCTAATTCCTACCTTACCTAATAGATCTCGATTAAGATCGATAAGCACCGAGTAAATGTCGATTTTTATTTAACACCAGAGAGAAAATCTTAGCTTATCGATCCTTATCAAGAACATTAATAGCGCTCCCGATGCCATAAAATATGTGTACTAAGCAGGAAAATGAGTAAAATTAAACCCGGATGATAAAGGATTAAAAAGTAAGTAGGTAGGTACACTTACAGGCACAATTAACCGCCCTCGTATTTTTTTCAGTTTACAGTAATCGTCAAATTAGGACCATATTTGATGGAATTAGCCTTAAAAAATCCGTTTATTAAAAAAAAAATTGCAAAAAAATCGTCATTGGGAAAAATTTGCAGCAAAATGTAATTTGTTTAATTTAAAAAAATCTACTATTTCTTTTAAATTAGAAATATAAATAATGGTTGTTTCCACCTCGGGCCCTAATGACTTCTTGGAGCCGCTTTGACAATCCATCCATGATATTGAATATCCGATTGAGGGATATTGTGCCACTCCTCTACCGCAGCCGTCTTGAGCTCTTCCAAGGTTGTAGGGGCCGGTACTCTTGCTCGGATACGTCTTTTTAGGTTGTCCCAAATGTGCTCATCGGATTCAGATCGGGACTGCGTGCCGGCCATGGCAAAACTTGAATCCCGACCTCATCGAGGTATTGAGCAACAGATCTTGCGGTATGGCAACGAGCATTGTCGTGCATTAATCTGAAGTTCTCACCATTAAATGGTGCGAAAGGTAAGGCGTGGTCTTCTAAGACGTCTTCCACGTATCTTTGAGCGTTCACACTGCCTCTATCAAACACCACAAGATCGGTACGAGCCTCGTAAGAGATGCCTCCCCAAACCATTAGTGATCCTCCCTGATAACCCCCGGTTTCAGTTATTGCGCATGCAGCAAACCGTTCATTTTGGCGCCTGTATACACGGTGACGTCCATCTGGACCACTTAAGGCTATTTTACTCTCATCTGAGAACAAAGTTCTTCCATTCCTGCACAGTAAAGTCAGCATATTCTCGCGCAAAGGCAAGTCTATACGGTGCTGTGGGAGCAGTTGTGGAGCGCGAGCTGGACGAAAATCCCTCAGATTACTTTCTGCCACTCGTCTTCTAATGGTACGTTCACTCACATTGACATTTCTCACCTCAAAAAGACGTGTACGCGTTTCAGTAGCGATGCAATAGCGATTTCTTAGAACGTTACTGACAACAAAGCGGTCATCCCGAGCTGAAGTGCACCGATGTCGGCCTTGACCTGGCCTCCTCGTGTATGGACCAGTTTCCCGAAAGCGTCTGATGGCATCCCGTACCGCAGTTCGAGGTACACCGAGTGTATGAGCGATGCGACGTTGGCTATACCCAGCGTCAGCTAAAGCCACTGCCCAAGCGATATCAGTTGCATTGAGAGGCATTTTTTTCAGACACAAAGAACAATGATATCATAAACACTCAAACAATATTCGCACACGATGACAGAAAAGAACAAGAAATGTAAGCACGGTAACGTAACTGCAACAATTTTAAACAACGACTTTATTCCAAAAAGGCTTCAGTGACACAAGTTTATTCACCGAAATAAGGTTATAAGTGTTTAGTTTATTGCTAAAGTACCCCCTTAACAAAAAAACAAAACATAAGATAGGCCACAGTTGACATAAGCAATCAGGGTCACGAAAAATATAGGTGAGCGGTTCATTGTGCCTGTGAGTCTATTTAGGCTGATGGCTTACCTTAATTTCAGTTTAACAGAATCTTTCCTTCCAGCTTTTCTTTCAACATTCTTCTCAATCTCTACCTCTGCTGTAGTTCGTAAGACTATTTTGTTTACCCTCTCCTCTCGCTTTCCACTTTTCTCTGTACATACCGTGACACTTCATAAAGTAATTGAAGCCTGTAATGCAGTTTTGTTAAAACATAATGTAAATAATACTATTTATGTAAGGAAGTTTGCTATAAACATATAGAAAAATTGTTTTTATTTAATGAAACTTCTAGGAATTCAAATATTATCCGAAATTATTACGGGGTCGATATTTATTATTTTTAAAATTCAATAGCAATGGCGCAATAGAGATACCTTCAACAATAGTCTCAGTAAATTATCTTCAACTTGTTAAGGTGTTACGTTTCGCAAGTAGCGAAAATATTTTCTGCATTCTACTAGTAAGAAAATATCAAACAAGTTGTTTTGCGCAATATTTAACCCATTTTCTGTGAACCCATGCTGTGACAAAATTTAATGCTCCACTGAGTATGGAACGCCCTACCGGCGTCTGTGTTTCCCGATACCTACAATCTAGAGGTCTTCAAGGCTAGAGTGAACAAGATTCTTCTAGGCAAGCATGCAAGCATCCTCGGCCGTATCATCACTAACCATCAGGTGAGATAGCGGCCAAACGCAAGCCTATAAATTAAAAAAAAGTACTGGAGACTTCAGTATACATAAAATTATCTTAAACCATCGTCGTAACACTAATTCAACAAGCTAAACTATAACTAGATCTAGGTCAACACGTCTGCAGTATATCTTTGCAAGCAACAAATTTATGCAAAGCAAACATATTACTCACCTTATTCCTTATCAGATAAAGTTCAATATAGATCTTGTGGATTTTCCATAAGATATGGCTTATCAGAAATTCGGATACATCTTGAATGTGCAAAGAATAGTAATCCTTAAATCTTTTTATTACAGCTTGTTTTTCTAAACCACAAAGATCAGGTATCTTTCCATCAATCGCTTCTGCACATCTTATACTACATCTATCTTGCTCTTATCTTAGTGATCTGAAAGAGATGCAAGATCATACTCTGCCAAAGATTGAATGACGATATCAATTCAGTATCAAATACAAAGAGATTGTTAAAAGTCTAGTGCTAAAAACTTGCCTGAAAAAAAGACAAACAATATGTATCATTGGTTTTTTTGTTCTAAATACATAATTTAAATATATGACTATAATGTACCTAGGTTTGATTGTGTATATACAATTTGATGTAAATAATGTCGAACGATAGCAGTGGCTTATTGTTACCGGCTGCAAGAATCATATGCCAGTACATTGCTGAGGTATTAAGGAGTTATGAAGAACAATGTGAGTTGTTCAGATCTTTATGTCGATTGAATTTAGGTATTTTAGTTATTTATGTAGGTTTTTAGATTGTTTTTAAATAGTTTCAAATATATTAATTTCATTGATCATTATTTCACTTCATTTCAATACCTTTTGCATGTTATTTTGTTTTATACATTTAGTTCAAAATAAATAACATACACCTACAAAAATATATTATTCATTATTGGAGTCGATTAGTTATATTGTTTGGTTTGGTTATTAGAGTTAGCGCACCATATTATGTTGGATACATTTGTGATACTCATAAGTTAAATTGAAGTCAAATGTGTTTCATAACGCATTCATTGCCCAGCCTCTGCAGCCGGAAGTTGTCCATGTCCATCGTAGTCAATGAAAATGTTACATAATATTTACTTCACTTGTGTACAGCCAAGGATATATCAGAACGGGGTGAACCAAGTGTTTTAGATGTGGCTATATGAGGCGTACACGAGTTTTTGGCTGTCTTTGCTACACTATTTATGAAGTACGCATGTTATAGTTCGCGTCACGTAAAAAGAACGCTTGCTTCAAACTGCGCATTAGGCGATTTATCGGATTTTCAACTGTCGGGCGCGACTTTATTTCTTTAGGCTTACAAAATAAGCACTTGGACAAGTCAAATTTTATACTATAAATATAGTTATTATTATCAAATAAGAAATAAGGTGTTATTGATATTCTCTTCACATCAATCTTTAACCGAATTCAAAAGGAGGAGGTTCTCAATTCGTCTGTATGGTTTTTTTTGTATGTGTAAGTTACGCGATATCTCCGCCAATTATGGACCAATTTTGAAAATTCTTTCACTATTGTATAGAAAATGATCCCGAGGGGGTTTTTATCCCCAGGGGATTAGTATTTATCCCGCCAAACTTAAAATAAGTATAAAAGTAAGGAAATTTGAAGTCGGTTTATCCATTTTTAAAACACGTCATATTATTTGTCCAATAATACCCCCTCCATTTTCTCCAGAGTTCTTTTTACGTGGCGCAAACTATAGGTTCTTGTAGGTACTTAACATGCCGCTTGCCTCATCACCGACAAAAATGCTGAACGTTGACAATGCCAAAAACTCGTGTACGCCTCGTATAGCCACTAAATAATGTTTGATGAGAATGCTAACATTACAATGGTTGAACCATTATTCAAAGCAAAATTGTCGGGGGTATCCAATTTTTTGGAAAATTGTCGGTTCTATAATTAAAATATTATTTCCAGCATGTGCAGCCGCCCGTCCCCAATCTTTACCTGGTGCGGAATCCATGGTAACGATACAAGCTGGACCTGCTTCCCTCACCAGTCTGACTCCTGACCACCAGCTGAGGGAGGACTTTACTATACTGGCCAAGGACCTGGTCGGTAGTCTCAAGGGCATAGTGTCTACTATGGTAAGTCGTGAATCCATGGTGACCATCCAAGCAGGACCTGCTTCCTTCACCAGTCCGACTCCTGACCACCGGCTGAGGTTGGACTTCACTATACTGACCAAGGATCTGGTTGCTAGTCTCAAAGGGATATGGTAACTCGTGTAAGACTATGGTAAGTCGTGAATCCATGGTGACCATCCAAGCAGGACATATTAACCTAACAACCGTAACAACCTAGCAAAAAGGTTCCTGGGAGAAATCGCTCTCAGCGATAAGGCCGCCTTTTGTACTGTTTATTTTTTTTATTTAGATGATTTGTTTAATAATGTTAATTTGTAGTACAGTAAAGTGTTCATTCATTCATTCATTTGGTGGGCGAAGGTGCGCTTGCGACGCAGGCGGTTGCGGGTTCGATTCCCGCCTTGGGACAAATATTTGTACGATCTGCAGATATTTGTACAGGGTGTTCTGGTCGTTTTCTATGTATAATAAAAAATATCTATATACGCAATATATTGTATTATGTATATCGGTTATCTAGTACCCATAACACAAGCTTTGCTTAGCTTGGGGCTAGATAATGTTGGTTGAATAGTCCAGCATTATTTTTAATTTTTTTATTTTATTTATTATTATGTCTACATGAGCGATTTGAAAACGCGCATCAAAATGTTGCCATCTGAACATTGACTAAGTCTTGCCATCCTCCCAATCTCCTGTGACTTACAACTTTTACAATGCCGTCGAATCAACGCGGCCATGATATACTTAGCTATGGATCTTTGCCAGTACCACAGTTTCATTACCTCTTAATTGTGCTATAAAGAGTAATCTTATTTTCTTAAATTCCAGGTTTGCGAACGCAGCCGGCTCCGCGCCGCCATGGAAGCCGTCGACAGCACCACAATACCCAACAACTCATCAATGGCGGCTCTTAGAACTAACCTCTCTACAGCATTGCAGCAGAATTCAGGTGAGGATTCGTACCAGCCTCATGCAAGATTTGTCCCCCAAGGCTCATCTATGGATGTCGTAAGAGCCGACTAAGGGAACCTACCAGAGGAAGGGCAGCAGCTTCCGTCTGAGTATTTTTAAACACCAACACTGCGATCACCAATCCGCCTGCCAAGCGTGATGATGGCAAATCTCTCCCTACATGCGAGACCATCCACTCGATGGACCGACGACATCGTAGCGGTCGCAGGGAGTCGATGGATGGAGGCGGCTCTGAACCGTTATTCGTGGCGTCTTTTGGGGGAGGCCTATGTCCAGCAGTGGATGATTACGGGCTGATGATGATATATAAGTGTACTGTAGGTAATCTAACATAAATAATGACAAGTAAAGTTATGTCCTCAGAGCTACGATCGCGCCTGTCGCGGATCCATGACGCCTCGGATATAGCTGAGATGAACGAAGCTGTGAGTATTTAATTATTTTATCTTGAGGTTTTTAACGTACTCGAAATTTCTTAGGGGTGATGTTTAGAAAGGTTGCAGTCTCAAATCTCTTGATAAATTTCTTGACTCTGATTGCCCGAACGAGAGAATCAGAATCAATAACTTTATTTCTTTAGGCTTACAAAATAAGCACTTAGACAAGTCAAATTGTATACTATAAACATAGTTATTATTATCAAATAAGAAATAAGGTGTTATTGATATTCTCTTCACTTCAATTTTTTGTCCAGTATCAGAATCGTTCAGTGACAAGACATGTGTTCTCTTTTTCTACTAGAGTGAACCAGAGTGTGGAGTGGAGAAAATGGCTTAGTACGTCGGTGACCATCAAAGTTTTAAATCCAATTCCCTACAGATGAATTTCTCTTTCAGTCACAACGCGCCTTCCAACAGTCCCTAAGCTACAGTTCATCCTGCGTGTCGGCCTCCGAGTTCTTCGATGCGGAAGAGCACGAGGATGATCTGAAGCCGGAGATCGACATACCGGCTGACGAGGTAACATACCGGCCCACGCAGAAAAACACAAGCTGACTAGGTAACATATCAGCTGACGAATTAACATACTGACTGACGAGGTAACATACCGACTGATATGGTAACATATCGGCTGACGACGTAGCATACCGGCGGATGAAGTAACATACCGGCTGATGAAGTAGCATACTGGCTGACAAGGTAGCATACAGGCTGACGAAGTAACATATCGTCTGACGAGGTAGCAAACTGACTGACGAAGTACTTACTGGATGACGAGATAAAATACTGGCTGCCGATGTACTTATTTGTAGAAAGTTTCTTGCAGATAAATAGAAATAGCCGTATGCCCTAGAACAGGGATTGTTCTCTAGGGTAGAATATACAATAATGACATCACATCGTCATACATTGCGTTCAAATAATTTACGTACTCGATGACTAAGTGACGTAATTTTTATCTACTCTTCCCAAGACAATAATCCCCGTGCTACGGGTGCTGGTTTGTTTTAAGAGAGCAGCGCGCCACGCTGTGTGTATATATATTTCTTTATAGCCTTAACAATTAGTATTGTTCTAAGCTAGTAAGGGCGCACTGTAAAAATATGTCAATAAACTTAAAGTGAGCGGCTCGCTACACTTTTAGTAAAGTAACTATCGTTACACAGTTCGGCTCGCAACTCGCCACTAAATAAATAAATAATGCTGGACAATTCACACAGCATTATCTAGCCCCAAGCTAAGCAGAGCTTGTGTTATGTGTACTAGATAACTGATATACTTAATATAATGTACAATACATAGATAGTTATTTTTTATTATACATAGAAAACATCCAGAACACCCTGATTGTTCAGGGTGTATAGCTGCAGATCGTACAAATATTTGTCGCGAGGCGGAGTCGAACCCGCAACCTCCTGCGTCGCAGGCGGACCTTCGCCCGCCGAACCACAGAGGTCGTCATATAAATAATGTTGGACAATCCACACAGCATCATCTAGCCCCAAGCTAAGCAGAGCTTGTGTTATGATGGGTACTAGATTACTGATATACATACATAATATACGTAGATAGTTTTTTTATTAGAATCGCAATCAATAACTTTATTTCTTTAGGCTTACAAAATAAGCACTTAGATAAGTCATACATAGAAAATACCCAGAACTCCCGAGACAAATATTTGCAGATCGTACAAACATTTGTCCCAAGGCGGGAATCGAACCCGCAACCCTCTGCGTCGCAGGCGGACCTTCGGTCGTCAATAAAACTAGTTAAATGTAGTCTTTTAACAGGATTGGATAACTTCAATGCTGCATCGAATGAAATATTGCGGACGAAATCAACTCGACATAGCCAAATAACTCTAATAATTATTTTACCAGGCGGGTGTTATCGAGCTGGACGGAGATTCCTCATCAGAAGCGGGGTCTTTAAGCAGCGAGGAAGACGTAGATGCAGGGTCTGCCAGCTCTGACAACTCTGAGGGTGCGAGTGAGTCCTACTAGCGCAGTGTTGCCAGCTTGAAAATCCTTTCTCTTTTCTCATCAGCATATAATTCTAATGCTAAACATGCCACCCATACAAATTGTAATTTATTTATTCATTATATAGATTCACATTGAACACTTAGTCCAGTCAAAGATATTCAATAAATACACGACATAAGTTACCTGGAAGAAATCGCTTTCAGCGATAAGGCCGCCGATGCGACCTCCGTTTAATTAGTAATTACCGTTATTAAATTCTTTTATAAGGTACACTAAAGATATTATCTATCTAAAATAAATTAAAATCAAAATGTCCAATTTCAAAAGTCAATGTGCATTAATCAATAAAATTTCATATAATAGTAGTTTATGCAACTGTGCATAATGGAGGGCATTACAACACAAGTGTGGGTTTAAGAAACGAGCCGAAGGCGAGTTTCTTAATAGCATCACACGAGTGCTGTAATGCCTAATTATGTACAGTTGCATACACTACTTTATCTACCCAAATATCATAAGGGCTCTATGATGGGTTCAGGAACCATAGGGAAATAACCAGCATTGTTACCAGTGTAATACAATAAAAAATAAATTGAACACATACAGAAGCAAATTATTTATTATAGTAATGGTAGTTAACATTGACAGTTGGCAGGCGAATTGGTGATCGCAGTTGAGGTGTTAAAATAAACACAAGGAAGCTGCTGCTCTTCCTCTGGTAGGTTCCCTTAGTAGGCTCTTACGACATCCACGGGTTGAGTTGGAGGGGGGTTCCTTTCTTACGCTGCGACTGCCACGGCCTATTCAGTGGTGCCAGTGGTTTTTTTGGCATTCATCATTCATGATTCTGTGTTGCCAACTGCTTTAGTTCACTTGTACAGTGTGATATTTGTGTTTCTGTATTAATATTCCTATTATATCGTTGTGTTCGTATTCTAAGCCAAAACACAAGGTGATTTTCACACGGACACCCCATGATTGCGCCATTTCATCAGAGAAATATAAACATTTGTACATTACTAAGATGTGGAACTAATAGAATAGAATATTTATTTATAGGGTATACATGTGTTTGTAAATGTTGTACCATTAAACCACACTGGGTTTGTGTTGGTGCTCACACTCCTCTTATACATACATTTTAATATAATTGTGGCGACCTCTAACCAAAATCGCCTGAACTACAAAGGCGTAAACATCGATAGAGGCACACCTACCTAAGTAGTTGAGAGAAAGTCAAAAAAGATGGCGCTAGACAAATTCACAAACGAACTGTCGAAAGACCCTGGGCAAGTGGACCGGATGGGTCAGCTCGGACACGGGAGATCTCCCTGTGTACCTATTTGGGGGGAATTCCACCTTCACCCCCCAAAATAATTAAAAAGTAAAATAAAATAAAAAAAATATTTATTCAAAAGTATCTTAAGTCAAATGTTTAACATCAGAATAATAATAACTTAATTCTAAAGATTACGTGTGCCTGAACTAGGTGAAACCTGTATCTCAGGCAAAACAACAAATAGGTAGTAAAAATCACTCAAATAAAGTAAAACAAATCGACAGTGCAGACTTTCAAAATAACTTTTAAACTAGGTAACTACGCTAAACTAGATTACATTTAGAAGTACCTATATAATAAATAAGAATACTATATAACATATACCTACTATAAAGAAATGGTTACCTAATATGTTTACTGTATCGGCATTATTAGGTGATTCCATAATCTATCGAGTTTATGTACCTATTTTCAGCGATTGTTTTTGCCGGACAGTCAGCAGAACCTGTAATGTGCTTACTTGGCTTTTTGAAATGTAGGCAAGTAGCACATTTGGGTTCTTCCGCCTTTTTAGTACACTCTTTGACTGAGTGACCTTGAACTCCGCAGTGGCTGCAGATGTGGGTCGTCTCTCGACAGGACTTGGCAGCGTGTCCATATTGCTGGCACTTGAAGCACCGTGTGACTAAAGTGAAGTCCCTCACAGGACACGGGGACCAATTTACAAAAACCCTCTCCTTTCTTATCAGGGCTCTGCGAATAGCTGCGGGTACTTCGATCACAAAGTTACAGGTCTCAGCGTCCTTTCTGCCAGACTTATGGCTCAATCTTATTGAGGAAAGGAATTTTTCTAGAGTAAAATCCAGCAGTAGTTCGACAATGCATTTGGATCGCTTCTTATAATCTGAGATAAAAGATATTCCACAATCCAATATTACCTACGCTACTAACATGTTTACACCACCTTGTATACGTAGGTAGGTACTTGCCAGAATCTAAAAAAATCACTTAGCCATAAGCCCATCTTAATGGCTACTGAACATCATATATTACTTAGAACGGCACTTCAACCATGCCATGACGTGTCCATATCAAAAAGGCGTGAAACTATTGATATGTATGTATCTCATGCTACTATCCAAGCTATTGTAGCCCCTATAGTCATTATTAAAAGTCCGTTCTTCCTTATTACAGTGCTATCAGCCGAAGCAGTGACTCTCCGTCACGACGACGCTCCCACGTGGACGCGGCGCACCCGCCTGCCCACCCCGCGCCCCGCGCCCGGCGGGCCCTCGCTCTGGAACCTTCTGTACAAAAACATAGGTATGTACGTAATATAGGGCTGCTACACTGCTATCAGCCAAAGCAGTGACTCTCCGGCACGTTGACGTTTAGGGGATAATGCGGCGAGCCAAGCAGAACACTATTATATAGCCTACTAGCTGTTCCCCGCGGTTTCACCCGCATTAAATTCGTAGATATCCCATGGGATTTGATGTTTTACCAGGACAGAATGTAGCCTAAGTAACGTATGCTACTTTTTATCCTGATAAAACATCAAATTCCCATGGGAGATTTTTATCCCCCTAGAAATGTGAATTTCGAATTTAACGCAGTGAAGCCGCGGGGAACAGCTAGGTTTAGTATTAATTCAGGCCAAAACCAGAAGGTTTTGGTCTTTGTAGAGAACTACAAAGACCAAACCAAATGTAATAAGCGTGCACCGCCCTTCCTCCTACAACGACCCAGAATGCAATCAGAGAAGATAAAAAAACATTGAAATTCATTGTGTTGGACAGTGTTGGATCTTCTGAGATTTTTCGGGATTGAATGTTAATAAATATTCTACGTCCTAGTATTTCGTTGATTCCTCCACTTAATTTTGCCTGGAAGACACCGCTCAAAATATTAGAATGAAAAAATATTTTGAAACAATTCCGTGTACAGTTCCGAGCTCCACCTCGGCGAGGAGCTCGGAGAGGCTACATCACTGGCTGGAGTGGCCGGCGTGAGAAGCTCGGAGTCACTGGCTGGCCTCTGTCGGTGTTGCTTGGCAATCTCAATGTCAAGGTCGAGTATTGTTGTGTCCTGAAGATGTCTCGTGGAGAAACGATACTAGTTGACAACTAACTTTGATGAATACTATCAGAGCGCGGAATTGTTACAAAATATTTTTTCATTCTAATATTTTGCAATGGATTTCCGCAAAGTAACGCCTGAATATTTTATCTGAGACCGCTCAAAGCGATAAGGCCGCCCTTTGTACTTCATTGATTGTCAACATTTCCTTCTGTATAGATCTATGTACATATCTATGTATCTCGTTAGAGCCTGAGTCGAGTAGAGTTCTGACTAATTATTTATTTATTTACAGGCAAGGACCTGAGTCAGATCTCCATGCCGGTCACTATTAATGAACCGACGAACATGCTGCAGGTATGTTACCCCTAAGCTCGTGCTTTGCTTTTCACTGAAAACCAGCGCTCTTTCACCAATTACCCGAGGTTTTTGTGTTAGAGCACCAAGCCATACTATATACATAATATCTTATATATAACATTTCCATGTCACAATGTTAGTTACCGTACTCCTCCGTAACGGCTTTACCGATTTTTACCAAATTTTATATGCGTATTCAGTAGGTCTGGGGATCGGCTACTATCTATTTTCCATACCCCTAAGTGATAAGGGTTGAAGGCAAAACAACTTTTGGCTGGTCAGCTTGTAATACTATAAACCTTTTGAAACTATCATGGTTATTTAAAACACTAAAGTTAATAACGTGATATTTACCATTATTCGAGTTTTGAGTTCTCCAATATTTCGGCACAGTTACATGCGCCATGATCACGGAACAACTGAAGTCTCGCGAGTTAGTTTGCCAGACTCGAGAAGATGCTCCGCTATGGCAGAGCCCTGTGGTGAGAATGTGCAAAAACCGAAGAAGTGATGCATAAACCGGGCCGCGTTCAGATACCGTCAGTATTGTGTATCGTGATCGAGTAGCGTTCAATAATGAAACCGGTGGTAGTGTTAAAATTCATAGCAAAAGAAAAGGAAAGAGGGTAGATCGATATATCTACCAATACAAACTAACTCGCAGTAACTTCAGTTGCTCCGTGATCATGGCGCATGTAACTGTGCCGAAATATTGGAGAACTCAAAACTCAAATCATGGTATTTTTATGGATCAGGATCACAAAAGGTTTTTTTTAAAAGTAATATCAAAAACCTAAAGGGTTTACAGAAATTTTATGCAAGATCAGAATTAGTTACAATTTAAACTAGAACAAGGCAAATCTAAACTGAATAATAACAAGTCCTAAGCACGTCCACCACGTCCGACCGTCCGACAAGGAGTGAGGCTCCGGCCGCGCCGCGCCACTTCCTTGCCACCGCACGTCACCGCTGACGTCACAGCATCAGGCGACGCTTGGCCCCGCCCCTATTTCCGGGTTTATCTCTAACAGTATAATATATAAGTATAATATATATAAATTAATTTTAATTTTAAGAATTTGACCTGTTCTAAGTGTACATTTATTGTATTTACGGAAATAAAGAAACTTTGACTTTGACTTTGAATACTATACTAGTAACCAAGCTAAGTCAGAAACTATTACATCTCAACACACGCGCTTGTCCACTTGCTGAGTACGCTACTGAGTACCAACCCAATGAATGCTTTCTTGTGTTAGTGCCTACCTACTCATCTTGGATACTTTGTACGTGTTGTCTAGTAGGTATTAAGTAATCTTTTATTTCTGTGTTTTTTTGTGTGTTATCCTACTAATATTATAAATGTCAACGTATGTAAGGATGGATGTATGGATATTTGTTACTCTTTCATGCAAAAATACTGAACCGATTAGGCTGAAATTTGTTATGACTATAGTTTGGGACCAGAAATAACATACAGGCTATTTTCTATCCCGATAAAACTCAGGCGAAGGCGCGGGCAGCAGCTAGTGTCTAATAAATAATTTTCTTTCTTCTTGAATTTTGACTTTGGCATAGTAGTTTCATGATTTAATTTATTTTCTGAATTTCCAGCGCCTCTGTGAAGAGCTAGAATACTCCGAACTCCTGGATTCAGCAGCCGAATGCAACTCCGCGCTCGAACGCATGTCCATGATCGCTGCGTTTGCCGTCAGCGCGTACGCTGCGTCAGCGCACCGCGCCGCCTCCAAGCCGTTCAACCCATTGCTGCATGAGACATACGAGTGCATCAGAGACGACAGGGGCTTTAGATTCCTGGCCGAGCAGGTACGAGTGTCTTTAGCCGTCAGCCTTCCGTCAGCGTCCCGTCAGCACATTGCGCCGCGTACAAACCACTGCTATATGAATTGAGCCAAGTACCATGTGAATTCATTACCACGTTATCGAAACATGAAAGATGAAAAACAAAAAAATCTTCGGATAGGATATGCTCGATGGCGCTCCATTTCGGGCTTAGAAAACATATTTTGTAAAATTTGAAGCTTGGCGAATAACTTTTTTCTTACAATTTATGACAACACTAGTTTCTGCTCGCGGCTTTGTATGCCTTTTTTCTATGGAAACATCTAACGTTTCTGTCCTCAGGGAACAGATTTATAATAGTTTACTGTGATTGTCCAAGTACAATTGCATTTCCGAAAAGAATCCCGTAACTATAAAGAAGCCTTTGATTCATTTTATATCTAGATGTACCTGTATACAAAATTTCAGCACGATCCGTTGAGTAGTTTTAACGTGGAGAGGTAACGAAGAAGAAGAAAGAAATTTATTTATAACAACAATACAAACAGTATAAAACAAGACAAACTTATAAAATAGGTACATATATAGAGTTGTTATAAAAGGGTCCTGACTCAGCTTAATGCTGGCTAATCTACCGTAGGAGGCCAAGCCAGCGCTGGTTTTCCATTAGAAACAGGTGACGTCACGAGCAAGCCTACGCAGTGATAAATACAAAGAGAATTATAATAAGCACATCCAAACATCTAAATGTCCAAACTTTAACATCTGTAATATTAGTGTGACGTCAAATGTCAAACAAACCCTTCTAACCATCATCTTTTCCCCAGGTGTCTCACCACCCCCCAATCTCGGCGTGCCACGCGGAGTCCCCGCGCTGGTGCTTCTGGCAGGAGGCGCGCATCAAGACCAAGTTCTGGGGGAAGTCCATGGAGTTCCAGCCCACGGGCAGAGTCCACGTTAAGCTGAATACCACTGGAGATCACTATACTTGGAATAAGGTAACATTTTTCTAGAAATATTTGGCGGTTTTGCTACGAGGCATTTCAACTTTGATGAGTTTTGGAAAAATAAACCGAACTGTGTAGAGCAATTGTTGTAGGTGGCGCTGCTCACCATAGACTAGGTACACTTTGTCATGAACACCCAAGATGGCGATACATCTTCGTAATGTGGTTTTACTGAATAAAATTCGTTCCTAATTCTAACCTTGGTTTTGCTTATATATAACCCAACAGAAACTATAGATGGAGGGACGCGTGTCAAAAGTTTTTATTTGATTTTATTTGTCTAACTTAATATTTGTAATTTAATTTACTTTCTTTTATTTTCAATAATCTGGCATCATACTAAACTTAATACTCACAAATTAGGGATATTATTATATATATATATATGCAGTAGTCCGAAATAAAATAATTTTATTCATTTAAATGTGTAGGAGCCGTGGGGCCGCGGCGTACGATAACGACCCCTCCAACTCAACCCGTGGATGTCGTAAAAGCCGGCTAAGGGAACCTACCAGAGGAAGGGCAGCAGCTTCCTTCTGAGTATTTTTATACACCAACACTGCGATCACCTATCCGCCTGCCAAGCGTGGTGATTATGGCAAATCCCCCCCTACATGGAAGACCATCCACTCGATGGACCGACGACATCGTAGCGGTCGTAGGGAGTCGATGGATGGAGGCGGCTCAGGACCGCTATTTGTGACTTCGTACGGGGGAGGCCTATGTCCAGCAGTGGACGTGTATGGGCTGATGATGATGATGATATATATATATGCAGTAGTCCGAAATAAAATAATTTTATTCATTTAAATGTGTAGGTTGAAATCATGCTATCAATCTCACTCACCTTGTAAATAACACCGCACGATCTAGAGTTTCTTTCATCTTTGGAAGATTCTGCAATGACACAGATAAAACGTAAAATAAACCATTTCCTTTATTCCAGGTAACGACATGCGTCCACAATTTGTTCGGCGGGCAGCGCTGGGTGGACCAGTACGGAGATATGCACATCGCATGCGTGGGAACCGATATATCCTGCAAACTCAACTTTATCAAGGTACGAGTAGCGACCTCTAGGCAAAACATTGTCTGATCTACAAAGCTAACGTCAATAGCGCTCAAGAAATTGATATCGGAAAACTGAAACTAGCTCCTAAGAACTTCATACTAACTCCGTAGGATGGCGCTAAGGCAAAAATATAAAAAAAAAACTGGTGAAGGACCTGCCGGAATGTGTGGGCCAGTGGGTCGGCCTGGTACAGGGGGATCTCTCTATTCCTATATGTATTCCTGCCTGTCAAGTTCACAAATTTAATCTCAAGATTCGCTGTCTGTTTTCCAGTGTAGCGAATTGTATTCATGGTATTCCAATTTCGTCATTAACATAGTCTCCGCCAATTGTACTCTAACGCCATTCGTATTACAAATCTAGTACATTTAAACTGCAACACAGTATTTTCCTTCTGCAGTTCGCACCGCTTCCTATTTTTGTTGTTAACACTATAATTATGTTCCTATAATAAAGACTTAAAGTTAAAATAAAATATTTCCATTAATAATAATAATAACGTTTATTGATTAAGATTTAAGATTTAAAATTATTACATGATTGATCCCCAAACTAGGATAAACCTGTATCTTGGGGGCCACCTTCCTTGGATTCTTTACATAATACGTAACATGCCAACGTTGCATTAACTTTATTTACATTCTCCTGTATATGCCTATTCCGAACTAGCTATTTTCGCGTTTCGTTCTTTTTATTCCAGTTTTCTTTAAGTTTTCAGCCTCGCTATCCATATTCCAGTCTCTTCATCTTTATTGCAACCTCGTCTTTTATATTCCAGGCCAGTTCGTGGTCGCAGAGCCGCCACGAGGTCCGCGGCATGATCACCATGGGGCGCGGCACGCGGCTGCGGCTGCAAGGTCGCTGGTCCGAAGCGCTGTACGCCGGAGACCCGCCCGCTGCGCGCTGTCTCTGGCGACCAGGTACATGCATACTATAGAGGTCACTATGGATGGATTATCTAATATGCCTATTCGAAGGAGATTTTCGATCGGACTAGGAGGTCTTACATTATAGTGTGCGGCTCGCTTCGCTAGCAACACCGGCGCAGCATTTCAACATAGACAGCGGGGATGGCATCTTGATAAAAAGTGTGGCCTTGCTGTCGCATTTGACTTGACAGAGTGCCTTTAACATGCTACCAAAACTCTCGGACGAAACAAGTCAAATTACGCCCTCTATTCATGTTTGAATGTTGCTTCACAGACAATGAAATTCCTTTCCCCTGATTCCTGAACTATAAGTGCGATTTTAAATACATAGAAACGGAATATTGTCTTTTAATAACACAAACGAACCGTAAAATAAAAAAATTACTATTTTTTTGTGTAACTCAAAGCACAGCATGATTTGTTTTTGAACAAAAGAGCAAAGTGTGGTATAGTGCCAAGAACATGCTATAAATCTGTGCTATAATAGATCCCAGACCGAAACAGGACGAAATACGCCCACTATTTCTGTTTGTGTGTTACTTACCCTACAGTAAAATCAGTTTTATGCCTTTTACTCCAGAAAAGATTAAAATGTTAAAATGCAATAGAATATTCATTGCTTTGATTCCAAAAAGCTATGGAATGGCTTATTCAAAATAGTATATAACGACGAAAATAGGTTTAAAGAAAAGCTATTTTCGCCCTGTTCCATACGTTCGGTCCACTGGACGTTGGCTACGCGCCTACCTAGCCGCCTTTAGTGCTTCCGTTGCCTCAATCTTTTGCATCAGTCAGATACTTATACTCATTTATTCGCCGTAGGAGCACACGGCACACTCGGATACGTCAATTTACAAAAATATAGTTTATAATAAATGGTACTTATATTATAATTCAAAGCCATAAACAGACATGACAGGAAAACAATCAAGAATTTAGATTTAAAAAAAAATGGTAGATTAATAATAAATAGATCAGCTGTAATGTAAATACGCATCGTTATAGTCGTGTAAAAGTAAGAGCCAGACACTGAACTGTATAAAAGAAAGTAAAAATTATAATTATAATAATAATAACGCCGTCTGCCGCTTGTAACAGTATTGAGAGTATGTTTATGGCAGGCGTCCATAGTTTTCGCCATAGCCCAATTACCCAGTCCATCCATTCACCACAATAACATGGCTTTTTTTATTATTTTCATTTTCCTTTGCAATATGGATCTCTACACCTGGTGGATATCAACTTCGGGTGTATCATATTGTGCAACCAAGGATGATATCCGCTATGTGTAGCTCTCGCCTTTAGATTAATTCTCATAAAGGGCCTCTGTGCTGTTGGCTTCGGCTCCACGCATGCCTCCCAAAGGACCGGGTCACTATATGGCCCGTGATCATGGAAATGAGAAACATAATAAATAATAATAATAAAGCATTTATTTATTATAAGTTCATAGTGGTGCTGTAGAAGGGTATTGTCTGTCGATGCATTGTCAGATTATGGCACACAAGCACATCGCTATAGTGATTAAGATTAAAGTACTTTTGTTTTCTACTCTATATATATAAGATTGTTCTTCCAGGTGCCATGCCTCCAGATCACGAGTTATACTATGGGTTCACGAGGTTCGCGATGGAACTCAACGAGTTAGAACCCGGCATGAGAGAGATATTGCCCCACACGGATACTAGACTCAGGTATATGAATAACAATCTTAGTGCATTGTCATACGGTTCATATCCGTTAGGTTATCCTCTAACTTGATTTAGGTATAATACTTTCAACTAATACTTTTCTTTTTCTTTAATTTATGTTATTGTAGTGCGTAAACCCAAATCAATCAAATTCGAAGAAATTGAATGATATCCCAAAAAAATAGATTTCGGCGGGAATAGAACCAGCGTCCGTCCCTCAGTACTGCGCTAACCAACTACGCCACGAAATCAAGTACCCAACGAGTCGAAAATCTTTGGGACTTCCTCCGGCTCTAGCGCCGTTAGCTTCACCTACAGGGGAAACATTGAAGGTGCAATTTTTGAGATATCATTTAATTTCTTTGAGATCGCAATCCGGTGACATTTTGAATCCGGCCTGATTGATGAAACCAGAATATTTTTTATGTATTTATTTAATAACTAACCTCTGTCCAGGCCTGACCAGCGCGCATTAGAAGAAGGTTTGGTAGACTCGGCGGAACAACTGAAGCACGAGTTGGAGCAAGCGCAACGGGAGCGGCGACGTGACAGTCTGCAGCACACGCCCGCTTGGTTCCGGTACGTATGCATACCAGGTCTGTGAGACCGAGCGTTCGTAAAGTCTGGTAGACTCAACGGAACAACTAAAGCACGAGTTGGAGCAACCGCTTGCTCCGCGGCGCCAAGACAGCCTGCAGCAAATGCTAGCTTATTTCCAGTGCGTATAACTGGTCTGTGAGACCGTGCGTTCGTTAGAATAAGAACTGGTAGACAACTGAGTGTTTATATCTGAGAAAACAAAGTATGCAAAACATCCGTTTATCAATTTTACCAGCATCTAAATTATTTTCAAACATAATATCCGATTTAAAGCTTTTTTGGGAATCAACCGTAATGACTTCGTCAATGCTTCTTTCGCTAGACAGATGTCATTCATCACTCGAAATTCAAGTAATCGCAAGATAATGATGATGTCTCGAAATATGACACATGTAATTGAGAGGAGACATTGCCCACGCCGAGGGTAACGGAGTGTGGGAAGATCTCCCACTCGATGGACCGACGACATTGTAGCAGTCGCAGGGAATCTATGGATCGAGGCGGCTCAGGACCGCTATTCGTGGAGTCGTTTTGAGGAGGCCTATGTTCAGCAGTGGACATATACGAGCTGATGATGATTGTCTGTTGCCGATGGCAATCATCGTCGAGCGACAAAAAAATACGAAATTTCTGACATCATTCGAAATTCAGTAGCAATCAAGCAACATTGAGCGCTAAAAGCGCTAAAATTGGCCAAAAACATCGAGCTCCGGTTTGAATTGGATATTATTGTTCATTATCTCATTTATTATAATTAACTCATAGTACTTGCCATACAGCGAGGCAATGCAGCCAGCGTCTTAGGTACGCTTCCGACTGGTATTGATATGGACCAGTTGAGCTATCTGTAGATTGTTTGCAACAATCTGCAGTTAGCTCAATTGTTACAATTGTAAATACTAGTTTAATTTGTTTATATTATTTGATTGTGTTTTCTTTGTCAATAAAACTCACAGTAAAACAGTAGAAGACGGCGAAGAAACCTGGGTATTCAGTGGAGAATACTGGAAAGCGCGCGCTACGGGCTTCTCTCCAGACTGCGCGCCTCGGATATGGTGACCACAGCTCTTCTTGTATGTAAGTAAACATGGGAAGATGGTAGATAAATATTTATAAAACGTCAAGTTCGAGTTGGACCCGCGCACCGAGGGCTCCGTAATTATAAGACTTTGTTTCTTACAAAATTTCATGAGCCTGGGTCAACGGTATGTAGGTGCCCTTAAGGTGCCCCAGGTTGTCTGGCAGAGATCGCACTTGAGCGATAGGACCGCCAATTGTCACTTTTGTTGTCATTGACTCATTTGTAAACTGTTTCCTAGTTTTAAGTATAAGTTTTTTCTATCTTTCTATCTATATCGGTTTTGGTCGCTTGCAAAACCATTTTTTTAAATACGTGTTGACCTCTATACAATCTTAAATTCAATTCCCGCCATGGTAAAGAACACTTATTATTTTACTATTAATTTTTTTCAGCGCAAACCAGCCCGCGAGGTGCTCTGCTAGGTTGTGCGCCGCTTCCGCTTGACAGCTTTACGATTATAGCCTTTATCTCTTTAATATACGTCTTACTGTTAAATGCAGGCCATTTGTAAGGCATAGACGGAGTCTACATAGAATGATACGTTTCAAGAAACGCAGGTTTTCGATATTATATCTCTGGTTTCGCAGTTTTGTAGGAATGTGTCAAAATTCAACTGTAGCTAAAACGATCTATATAATAAAAAAGATTGCTGTGTAAATTATCCAGCATTATTAATTTATTGATAAAGATTGAACCGAAGAGAAAATATAACTAAAGTTTTGGAAAGAGTAAATAGAATAAGGTAAATCTTGCAATTAGGTGGAAGGTGCGGAAGTCATTATAAATTGCATACTAAGTCTGTAAACTTGACGCCTTAAACTTTTGTTTGGTGTCGAAAGAGGATCGGAATGTATATTAAGTTGATTGCTAATTTATATTTTGGTGTTGACTTTAATTTATGAGCTCAGGAAAAAAAAGTACAACTTTTTGTTGTTAAAATTATATTTATTATAAAAGAAAATTCTACAACCAATTACAACTAGTATTTACAATTGAAACAGTTCATCTAACTGCAGACTGTTGCAAATAATCTAGAGCTAGCTCAAATGACGTAAATTAAGTCATATAAGGTTGTAAACCACAACGAAATAAAGGTCGTAACAAAGGCAGTAAAAATTAATATGAGTCGGGAAGAAAGTAAAAATATTTTAAAAAAAGGTTACAGACTTTGACACTCCTTCTATGCCTTACAGCTGTAAAAATAATTGTTAATTATTATAATGCGACCGTCTTGTGATTAGTATAATTAAGGTCGAATTCGTATGTACTCACAGAATTACACCGTAATTGTTATTCCATTCAATAATGGGTTTAAAATTATAGATGAATCAAATATGATGAAATATTGGAGATTGTGGAGGAGTTATGTTGGGAAGAGCCATTTTACAACTTATTTTAATATAAGTTAAATACCTAATATAGTTGAATTAGGAAATTATTTTTGGCCATTCTTACATTTCCATGAACACGGGCCATATAGTGACCCGGTCCTTTGGGAGGCATGCGTGGAGCCGAAGCCACTGCCAGCACAGAGGCCCTTTATGAGAATTAATGTAAAGGCGATAGCTACACATAGCGGGTATCATCCTTGGTTGCACAATATGATACACCCGAAGATGATATCCGCCAGGTGTAGAGATTATTTGCAAAGAAAAATGAAAATAACAAAAAAAACGCCATGTTATTGTGGTGAATGGATAGACTGGGTAATTGGGCTATGGGGAAAACTATGGACGCCTGCCATAAACATACTCTCAATACTGTTACAAGCGGCAGTCGGTGGCTTGCCGAATGCTGGATGGGTTCCTCTAAATGTTGGCGCAAATGCCGGTAAAGGAACAACATCGGTGCAAACGACTAAGGGGTGTCGAGAGGTGCGGCCCCGATTTCACCATCACGAAGACACGTGAGCGGGCTTCCTCGTTATTACGCCATTAGACACTTCCACCCCCGAGTCTACATCCTAAGATGCATCTCTCGCGACTCCACTCAGACCGGCCAATGAAGGCAAGCAAGAGGTGGGGATCTGGTTCTCTTGGGGTACCACTCCGCAAGCGGAGACGAGAACCAGGAACTTCCCCGGGAGCAATCGGTATACCCGGGGAAGTTCCTGGTTACATCTATTATTAAAGTACAATTGGGTACATTAAGATTTCGTTTGAGCTGGTATAAATCCCATACATTTTGTAGGGCTTTATAATATTTGTATGAATCGCATACAAGTTAAGAGATCAGATTCTACGTTAAGGTGGTTCCCTGACCCATACTAGCGCTTCCAACCATTTTATCGTATTATTAAGATAGACAAAGGAATTTTAAAAAATCGCTTCGCCAGTTTGTGATACCTATCATAAGGTTTTTTTAAATAAAATAAATAAAAATCATTTATCAGTCAGGTCAGGTCGGTGTCAGGTCATAAAAAGGAACCCATATGGTATTTATAAATAAATTAAAATCAAAATACATGTTATTTATGGTTCCCACTCCGGTGCATAGAGAGCCAGAACCTACATATACATACATATGTAGTAATGCCTCTGTAATAGTTTTATTTTGTATAGCTTAGAAAGAGATGCAAAGCTGAACTTTTTGGCCATCAAACTCGGTTTTCGCATCTCTTCCTAAGCTATACAAAATAAAACTATTACTGAGACATTAAAAAGAAGCTTATGATAGGCATCATAAAGGGGCAAGGGATTTTTTAAAATTCCTTTGTTTAACGTTATGATACGATAAAATAGGTGGCGGCGCTAGTTTGGGTCAGGGAAGCCTCTTTATACTCCAAATAGGGATGTAAAGGTAAAATGCAGTTCATGTAAGAATGGTAAAAAAAGTTTGGGTATTTTATTTTTGTGCAGTATTTTTAGAATTTTATTTTGTGATTGTTTTGTTTACTTTTCTGTTATCATATTTTTTGATTTGTAAATGAAATGTTTTTAACTACTTCTAACCTAGTTTTAATAATTTTTCTTTATTTTGATGTGTTTATAATTATACAAGGTGTAACAGAAAGCATACTAAAGACGAAAGGGAATGTTTGCCCTTTATGGTAACAAGGGCACCGTTAATGAATTATTTAAAAATAGTTTTATTTAAATAAAAATACTAAATTGACAATGAAATGATAAAACTTAATAAAGTATTCTAAAATTCTACTTAGTCTAAATATTGATTTGATAATATATCTACTCAAGTTTAAGTTCAGTTGAGTACAGTTACATATGTGAAGGTCAATAATAATTATATTAATTAATTAAAAATATAATTATGAGTGTCGATGGTACAATGCTTCTAAATTGTTGTCTTATAAAATAAAAAAGCGTCATTTTAGTAAAATTTCTAACTACAGCGTAAGCTTAATAATATTATCCCGTTGGAATATGTAGGGTACAGAACCATAGTAAAAAAACTTTTATTCTGTAAGTAAAACTTTATATTGTGGCTGTGAAGTTTTAAAAAAAATGTTTGTTTTGTAATCAATAATATAATAAAATTTGCTTCTAGTTGTGGCCTCATTCGAATACTTTCTCATAATTATTGTTACTTAACGCACCTGTCAATTAAATTAAGTAACTAAAATGAATTAAGTAAAATAGTAGGTAACTAAATGTTATGACATAGATGCGTTAATACGGGTTGTTGGAATACTAAAAGACAAATTAAGTAAATTGTTTTAGTATTATTAACATGTGTTTTTATTTACTGGGTGTTTTTATTTACCAGAATGAGCGATCGTAAACGAGAAACTTTGTTTTAAGTTATTTTTGGAACATAGGGTATGTACGTGTTTTTAATTTAAACGCATGTTAAAAATACATTAAATAATAATTATTAAATTAAGCAGTGGTAAGTTTTTGGTGCTGAGTAGTATTTTTTATTAAATAATAGTTTACGTAATATGAAACTAACTGCTTTCGGGATATTCTTAATAAAATATCTTCATTAATCAAATTTGAAACAGCTTTTCGAACCGCTCCTTTGGTAGTCGGGTAAAAACTCAAAATCTGTTTCTCTAACTATCGCTTCCCACTGCTGGTCAAATGCAAACAATGAATTTTCATATGACTTTGTAAACAATGCCTCTATTTTAACTCTTAATCTCTTGTATGTAATATACGTAGGCTAGATTTCGTTTATTTATGTTTAACGAATTTGTTTTTTTTATAGCTGGAGCAAACCATTATAGTAATGATGAAATATAATTATGAAATATACAAAAAAAAGTCGTATTCAATGACAAATGGGTGTTGACGACATTTTTATCGAATTGAACAACTTCATAATCATAGCGATGTTTTTGAGGTGACTTCAAAACTAACGTTGGTTTGGGTCACCCTATATTTCATGAAGTTCAAACTTATGTCGTTTATATTAAATAGTTTTTTATTTAAATGGATTTGCTGTTTTAACACGGGTTTTGGTTGTTTTATATTTTAACAATTTGGTCACAATCATGTTTAAAAATAATTGGTTTACACTGACACTACTGTTATGATATGACTTATGAATGACAATGCTTAACTATTTAAGGTGCATAGTGATGCGACACTAGCGCCACTCTTTATTTATTCTTGTATTATCGTTATGGAAAAGAATTACCAAAAGTTCTCGACGCCAATGGATAACACCCAGTATAAACAACTTTTCAATACCTCTGTAATAGTTAGTATATTGCAGGTTCAATTCCCGTAGCTAGACGAACTTAAAGATCTGCAACTTTTAGGTCCGGGTCTGGGTGTTTTCTGTGTATAATATTTATGTATTTACATTATAGTATATAATAACCATGTGGCTAGTGAAAATAGCGTTAATAAGGTGGCTAGATAATGTTACATAGTTGAATTAAATAGATAATAATTTGTAAAAAATTCTGTTGCTCTAACATTTGTTGGCATCAAATAATTGTACCTTTAAATAAATTAGGTACAGTGAGCGTCAGAATTAAGTATTCCCCTACAATACATTGAGATATAGAGGGTACTTATTTGAGACGCTCACTGTACTATTAGGTTGATAAACACCAAAATAAATCTTAAAGAATTTAATAATATTCCAAAAATTTACGACTCCGGTGGGATTTGAACCCGCGACCTTCCTTGCCTCCGTGGCGCAGTTGGATAGCGCAGCCCCGTATTCAGGGGACGGTCGCGGGTTCAAGTCCCGCCGGAGTCGTAAATTTTTGGGATATTATTAAATTCTTTAAAATAAATAGAGATTTTGTAATAACAACCATATTAATGTGTATATTCTGTTAAACCAATCGCTTCACAAGCTGTAAGCTGTTCTCCTGTAACACAGCTACATTGTAGCTACCACAGGAGACAGTGTACCAAGACCATTGTCAAACATATTTTTGAAATAAATGTTTTTGTATTTTGTATTTCACTATGGCGATGGTATCGCCACAGAACGACACGTTTTGATATTCAACCTTAGATGATAGAAACTAGAGATGGAATGACGCGTGTGAAAAGTGTCAAGGCTAACCATTGTATCAAAGCAAGCGGCACCATAAAAGAAGAAGTTGAAGTAGAATCTCTTGGTGCAAAGAGCACGCAATATCTGGCTAGAGTTTCTCTCATCTAAGGATTCTACGTGACGATTCCGCGGCGATAGCATTGTCATAGTAAAGCGATTGAATTGGACCCCTGGGGCCAAATCCTGCTAACCGATCATTTTATTAAGACAATATCTTAATTTATTCGGGTATTTATTATGAATGTAAGCGGGTTAACTACGAACCTAGTTTGTGTTGGAATAACTACGAAAGTTTTTATAGTAAAATAATAGGGTATCGTCGCAGAATCGTCCATAGTTGAAAGAGACTCCAGATAGTGCGTGTACGGAGAGGTTGACAGAATGATTTCGATCTCGACACTTTTGACACGCGTCCTTCCATCTGTAGGTTTTTTAATTAAAGGTAAAATGCCAAAGTGTGTCATTCTGAGACGATAAAATTGGTATGGTGAATGATTGATTTGGTGGATTTTGGCCCATGAGGTTTCGTATCAAAAAGCGTCTCATGATCCATCTCTATTTGGTCGTTTTATACATACATCTCTAGATTTGTCAAAAACCTTTTTTCTTTTTTTCTCAAAATTTTCTAATAAGGCATTCAATATTGTTAACTTATTTAGGTCCGTATTAAGAAAGCTGCCTCAGTCATCGATCGTTTTTTAACAGACTTCAAAAAGAGGAGGTTATCAATTAATCTGAATGTTTTTTATGTATGTATGTTACACGGTATCTCCGCCATTTATGGACCGATTTTGAAAATTCTTTCACTATTGTATAGAAAATGATTTATCCCCAGGGAAATAGTATTTATCCCATCCCGCAAAACTTAAAATAAGTGTAATTTAGGGAATTTGAAGTCGGTTTATCGTTTTTTAAAACACTTTGAAAATTCTTTCACTATTGTATAGAAAATGATTTATCCCCAGGGAAATAGTATTTATCCCATCCCGCAAAACTTAAAATAAGTGTAAAATTTAGGGAATTTGAAGTCGGTTTATCGTTTTTTAAAACACGCCATTTGGTGCATAAGGGTTTTGCCGAACATGGCATGTCACCCCCTTATATCTAAATTACAATAGTCCTTAATAAAACCAAGAACATTACAAGTCGCAAAACATTATAAACTTAACGAAAACTTAGCCTATGACAGTCAGGCGATCTATGCTTAACTGCTTAAGTAAAACAGGCTGAATGAATAGACTCCAGGGTGAATAGAAATGGACGAAATACTGGAGGAGAAACATCCTTTAGCAGAGATCAGATCCACTGACACAGGAGGTAAACAGTCTCGGACTAAAGGATACTTCCACACACAGGTAATGTCTTGGTCCAGTATTTAGTCCATTTCTATTCACCCTGGAGTCTCTATGCACCCCGTTTTACCCGGTAGTACCTTTCTATGTCATCAACATCACTCAAGCAAAGATCTATGGTTGAGGAAGAAAAAGAAAATGGCTGACCAGTAAAGACTTGTATTTTACACAAAACTAAAGACAATAAAACAAACGTAAGACAGGGCAATAAGGCTATCGCCTGTTCATTTATAAAATGAACGATGTAACAAAAAAACGATCTATGGTTGAACAAAGCTTTAATATTAATTCTCTCTGAGCGTGTTTATCATGCTTTACTGAGACCTTACAAATCCTTTAAGATGTGGCCTAAAAAGATATAAACACCAAACAAATCATTATCCACTTTAAATTATTCGTTTATGCCGGCAAAAGTTATGCAACAAACGCGTTTTTTTTTTAAATTATTGTTATAGTAACTGTGATTGTATAGTGCTTATTGCAAGCAAAGTTACCATCTTTTTGTTTTGTATTCGGTTAAGTAGATCATATGAAAATAAATATGTTTCAATTTATAACTTTGTTTCATTTGCAATTTGTACATAATCTCTCTGACCGAATTATTTTACCGATTTTTCTTGGTGAAGGTACAGGGTAAGTACATAATAATCCTTATATTATATATAAATGTCAAAGTTTGTTCCTCTTTCACGCAAAAACTTCTGAAGTGATTGGGCCTAAATTTGGTAAATACAGGTATAAGTAGTTGTGGATCTGGAATAGCATACGGCATTTTTGCGGGCGAAGGCCCGGGCAGCAGCTACACTTGAGAGCAAAAAAATCGCACATTCATGATTTTTTGACATAACTAAAAAAAAACAAAAAATATTATGTTTCTGTAATGCAGATTCATAGTCTATTTTAATACCTATCCAGTGGTATCTGATTTGTCTTTCAATCATTACATAAAAATGCTTTTGTGGATCAATAACAAAAATGCATGTTTAGTAAAAAATTCTTTATTCAAGTATTGGTGTCAAAGTTATGAAATTAAAAGATAAAATTAATTTAAAGTTTGTTATTAATATCGAGTGTTCCCTCCCCTAGCCTGAATCACTGACTCCATCCGTGTTTTCATTGATGTTACTAGACTTTTGATAAAGTCTTGAGGAATAGCCTCCCATTCCTCTGCGATCGCCTGTTGCAGCTCCTGTAGAGTCGATGGAGGAGCATCTCGGCCTCGAACTCTTCTTTTCAGCTCGTCCCATAGATGTTCGATGGGATTGAGGTATGGGCTTCGAGCTGGCCACTCCATAACGGTCACATCCACCTCTTGAAGGTACTCGATCACTATGCCAGCAGTATGCGGTCTTGCATTATCTTGCATAAACAGAAAGTTTTCGCCGATAAACCCAGCAAAAGGTACGACGTGGCTCTCGAGTACTTCCTCAATGTATCGTATGGATGTCAATCCTCTTGATTGGCGACCAGTATTCGGTCCGGTGATGAAGGCAAGCTCGGTTTTTGCTTCCATAGACATGCCTCCCCAAAACATGATTGATCCACCGCCATAGGCGACACGTTCTGTTATGCAGCATTGGGCAAATCGTTCTCCCGATCTTCTATACACCTTCCCCCGTCCGTCGTTGCCATGCAAGCACATCCTGCACTCATCAGAGAACAGGACTGCACTCCACTGCTCTTCGGTCCAATTCAAATGGTCTCGAGCGAACTGAAGGCGGGCTTCTCGGTGGGCTGGGGTCAATTTCGGCCCGTTTGCTGGCCTGTGTGCAGTCAGGCCACCTTCTCTCAATCGTCTTCTGACTGTCCACCGGCTAACTTCTACTTCACGAACTTCTTGAAGTCGTTGGCCCAGTTGAAATGCGTTCAAACGACGATTTCTTAAAGATGTCGTTATAAGAAAGCGGTTATCACGCTCTGTTGTAGCACGGGGACGGCCCGATCCTTGTCGCCGTTTGTAGCCACCAGTCTCTTGATACCTCTGGTATACACGCCGAACGGTAAATCGGCTCAAACTCAATTGTCGAGCCACTTGACTTTGCTTAAGCCCCGATTCAACAAGGGCAACCACTTGAGCGGCTACTTCTGGTGTAGTATCCATTTTCGTGTTCCGTTTGAAGCCAATATCAATAGAGAACCTTTCACACTGTACGTTGGTATGCAAATGATGACCATTCCCTCAATATGCACTCTTTTATACCTGCGATAAATCCCGCCGCCGGCCTTACCTGGATCGAGCGACATAAGGGGGTCTATTGTTTTGTTGCTAATGAGTTGTTTTTAAAGGTAAATGTCAACCCTTTATCAGTTCTGCGAATGCCTAGATTATGCACTTTAATTTAATTTTATTTTAATTTGCTGTAAGCTCCAAATAAAAAAAAAATTGAACTTTTAAGTAAAAATGTGCGGATGTGCGATTTTATTGCTCTCAAGTGTAGTTATCAATTGATGATGTACTTCAGTGAGAATGTACTATTAAATACCTAATCGCCTAAAATACTAACTCGCAGATAATACACTTGGAATCGAATGCGCTCCTCGAATCACTGCTCCGTCCACCTAACTACATAAGGCATTGCACGGTTCACTTACAATTAGGTACAGCATTATAATAACTATAATTATTTCGGCTGACACCGCGTTCAGCCGCGACCTACATACATTGCAGTTAAGCCTTAGCCGCGGACGAAAGCGGATGAGTATTTTTCATGAACTTTGCCCACTTTTCACAATGTAACTTCGATTGATTAACTCAATGTTTTAACTCAACCTATCATATTAAAGGTCTGGGCTCGTACAGGCATAGCAGTTGTGTGTCCCTCGTGTCAGCTATTTCTGAATAAGGGTGGTAGGTACTCGTCAAATATCTTTGTCTATACCCAACATTTGAATAAACTGACGGATGCCCAGCTCGTCAAATATCTTTGCCAAAGATTCCTTTGTAATTTTTGTAGTAAAGTTTAAATGGTTTAGACACAATAACCAATATGTAGGAAAAATTACGCAAAAAGACCAAAACGCGTAATGACCAATAAGCAAAATGGCCCATACTCGAATTCATACAAAATATAAACTTGCATGGGAAAGAAATAACCTTTTAAAGGTTTCCCTAAAAACAACGCGTGCGAAGCCACGGTCAGAAACTAGTTTCCAAATCTTTGATCAAATATCGGTGTTGGTAGTAAATTAGAGTCTTCAAATTTATTTGACATTGGACAAACATATTTGACGAATGGAATAGGTAAGACAGCTCTACGATGTCTGTGGTGTCGGTCTTCCATTCCGTCCCATCGGATTGAGGGAATAACGTTAGTATATAAATTCCTTGGGGAATACGGAGTGGTTTTATCCTCATTGGGGGGAATAGAGAATGCACCTGACATAATTATACTAACTGGTCTATGGCGCACACACACTTGTGCACTAATAATTACGTCTTGCGCACAGAACTAGTCTCCGTTGATACTTGCCACCGCCGTGGTCGATATTCGGCGAGGAAACCGTAATTTCCGAATACAATGAAATAAAACAAGATTTTTCATAATTACAGCTTTATTTATCTTAAATATTATGAACACTGGAAAATGTTGCAAAAACTTGTATGGCAATATTAATTTGGCTTTGATGAACACATTTACATTTTATTTAATTTGTGTAGGGCCGTGGGGTCGCGGCGTACGAATATCGACCCCTCCAACTCAACCCGTGGATGTCGTAAGAGCCGACTAAGGGAACCTACCAGAGGAAGGGCAGCAGCTTCCGTCTGAGTATTTTTAAACACCAACACTGCGATCACCAATCCGCCTGCCAAGCGTGGTGATTATGGCAAATCCCCCCCTACATGGGAGACCATCCACTCGACGGACCGACGACATTGTAGCGGTCGTAGAGAGTCGATGGATGGAGGCGGCTCAGGACCGCTATTTGTGGCGTCGTATAGGGGAGGCCTATGTCCAGCAGTGGACGTGTATGGGTTGATATGATGATGAATTTGTGTATCTAAACGTCGACATTTCAATAGAAGACAACTTCAATAACATTGAATTAACTGAAAAAGGTTTGTGTATATAAAAATGGTCTATTTCCTATAAAGGTACCCTGTTTATTATTACATTGTGGTAACTATTTATATCTATTATATAATAATACAACTTTGTAACAGTATTTATATTCGTGTGTACAAATTAATGCTTTCCATATCATAAAAAAATCGCTTAAAACTATTTACTTCAAAAAAAGCCATCTAAAATGCAAAAAATAAAATGTCGCCGAAAACGTGTTGTAACTTAAAATCTCAAACCGAGATTATTAGAAATTAAAATATAATCCTAATTTTATTATTTACTTATTCTAAGTTTGGAAACAATTCGGAATAGATTAATTACAATCCTTTAATTCTATTTTAGATGAAGAAAGGTCCTTTTTCACCAGACTTTTTAACAGACTTCAAAAGGAGGAGGTTGTCGATTCGTCTGTTTTTTGTGTGTTACGCGATATCTCCGCCAATTATGGACAGATTTTGTAAATTCTTTCACTATTGAATATAAAATGATCCAGAAGGGGTCCCATAAAGTTTTTTTATCCCCAGGGGATTAGTATTTATCCCGCAAAACTTAAAATAAGTGTAAAAGTAAAGGTATTTGAAGTCCGTTTATCGTTTTTTAAAACACGCCATATTATTATTTTTTAAGTTCCGACCAAAGCTTGAACAGACTTCAGAGTAGTAAGCTACTTAAAACATTGCGTGCCTATGATACATAATGATCAACAGCTCTGTAACACACCCTTGTAGTTCACACTGCTGCGGCTGGGATAGTGAATGTATTAACTTCTTAAATAGACATGTATTTAATTTTTCCGTACTATATTAGTTTCATGACAAAGGGACACTGTCCAACAACCAAAATATCAGCGGAGCCCTTTGAATGATAGACCTTAGACAAAAAACAAGGTAAAACCAAAGAAATGTGTCTCAACTAATACCTCTTTTTTTCACAACCAAAACTATCGTGTTTTCACGAATTTATTTAGAACTAGCTGACCCGGCAAACGTTTTGCCTTCAACCCTTATCACTTAGGGGTATGGAAAATAGATAGTAGCCGATTCTCAGACCTACTGAATACGCATATAAAATTTGGTAAAAATCGGTAAAGCCGTTTCGGAGGAGTACGGTAACTAACATTGTGACATGGACATTTTATATATAAGATGTAAGTGGGTTAACTACGAACTATTTTTGTGAACAAACACCACAAGTTTAATTCCTTAATTAACGTCTCATTTTCCTATTCGTATACGTGCGTTTATGTGCAAAAGCTCAAATTATATCCTTTACCAATCACAGTTATTGGTTGCAAAATTAAGAAAAAAAATTAGACACAAATGGACATAGTAAGCGTAGGTCGTTCCTACAAGTTCTTTGGACTATCCCGCAACTGTGACAACGTTGTTTCTCTTCTATCTTATAATTTCTAGACAATGACTATAAACAATTTGTAATTCCCCAAAGACGAACCTTTCCTGAACTCTACATGCCTAATTCAATTTCAAATTAATAGATGTAATTTAAACCTAAGTGAATTGACGAGAAACTGATAACACCTTACTTTAGATTAACATTGAGTTAACCATTGTTATTGTGTATTTCTTTTTCAATAAATCATTTTATTTCATTATGACAGAGCCGTAATCAAGAAGTTTTAGTTGACGGGAATTGCTAGTATTTCCTGTTTGGTCAGTCCTGTTGGTGGTTTGTTTTGGACCTGGTACTTCCGACTAGTTTAACTGTTAGTGTGGTGTAATTAGCGGTACGCAGTGGCAGTGGGCACCGGGCTCAGCACTTCCAGCAGTTTGCTGCATCTGTTTGTGCTGTGCGGCAGTAGTGTGGTGCAGATCTGCAAACTTATGTTTGGTGAAAGGACTTCAATACTCCCGACCGGTTAACTGTTAGTGTAACGGTGTCAGCGATCCGCCGCATTGGTAGCGGGTCCCGGACTCAGCGCTTGCAGTAGCTTGCTGCGAGTGTGGTGGCCAAACAACACGGTGAGTAGAGCCACGCCGTAGCCGGTCGCGCGCTCGCCCTGGAAAACAGATAAAAATATACGTCAAAGTAAAAAATTCTTTAAATCCTTACATAAATACGATGCAAGTACTTGGCAAATCTTGAAAGTAAAGAAAACATGGAATAGCAATCGATATCCTTCTAATATTATATAAATGTCATATTTTGGATGAATGAATGGATGTTTGTTGCTAATTTCACGCAAAAACTACTGAACTGATTGGGCTGAAATTTGGTATGGGTATACATAGTTTGGGACCTGGAATAACATATAGGCCATTTTCTATCCCGATAAAACGCGGGTGAAGGCGCGGGCAGCAGCTAGCGTAGACTATATTAACAAGCGCCGAAGAAACCTTTAGCTTGATCGTCGTTTATTTTCGAGTTGCAGTAAAATCAGTCCCATCCAGTAAGGTAGTAAAAAAGGTCTTGTGTCGATTCTTTCGATGAGGCCGCCACGGCCCATTCTCTTCTGTAATTAATAGTTATAATTCTTACTGAGACGGCGGGTGCGGCCATGTCGACGTGCAGCCAACGACCCGCGAAGTCAAAGCCTAGATGAGCCAGGACGAAAAGCCCGGCGCAAGATGGCTGCGCGTTTCCGCGGTCCTGAAATAAACATAATATTACTAATTATAATTAGAAAGCAAACATAATAGGTGCCAAACACTTTGAAATGGTTTAACACATCGGTTTTAAAATGGCCGACATGGCTCTCTTCAAGATCTCAACACATTTGACTACAGAAGTATTGCAAAACGAGACTTGGCATCAAGTTTGGTTCGGATCTCAGCACCTTTCATAGGTACGCCTTTTTTTATTAGGTTCAGATGCTGGAGCGTATAAGGTAGCAAATTCCGCACCCTGAGGAAAAAAGGCCCCTGATCTACTAGCTAAATAATTTATCGTAAATACGTAGAAATTTAACAAGAAACTGAAAAAAATAATTTTACTGGCATCACACACAATCCACTATTATTATTAAATTCTTTATTGTACACAAAAATTTAATCATACATAAAACTTAACAAATGGTGGACATGTACAAATGCGAACTTAGTCATCATTATTTTTTAAGGAATGAACTATTGGCATATCATCATCATCATCAGCCCGTACACGTCCACTGCTGAACATATGCCTCCCCCAAACGACGCCACGAATAGCGGTCCTGAGCCGCCTCCATCCAACGACTCCCTGCGACCGCTACGATGTCGTCGGTCCATCGAATGGGAGGTCTTCCCACACTCCGTTTCGCATTGCATCGCGTTCGCCACTCAAGAACCTTTACTCCCCAACGGTTATCGGTTCTACGAGCAATATGGCCTGCCTATCGCCACTTCAGCCTGCTGATTCTGAGAGCTATGTCGGTAATTTTGGTTCTACGAATTTCCGTATTCCAGACCCTTTCGCGTAGAGAAACTCCGAGCATAGCTCTCTCCGTAGCTCGCTGGGTGACTTTGAGCCTATTGGCATATACTATTTTGATTTTGTTTTTATATGCTTATTGTTCATCTACCTTTTTTACCCAGTTTTGTACTTATGTTTGTTCTTATAACTACCTCGAAAAATATGCTTAGCGTGGGGTGAGTGACATGGATATTTCAAGTAGCTTTTTGCAAATAACTACGCGCACGCCTCTTGCTTTTAATGCTCGCCAGCCTTTTCAGTGTCTTTTGTTAACTGACTTCAATAAAGGAGGAGTTCGGAGCATAATTGTCGGAGAAATTGACGAAAATACATAAAAAAAACATAATCATATCAGCCCATAGACGTCCACGGCTGGACATAGGTCTCCCCCATACGACGCCACAAATAGCGGTCCTGAGCCGCCTCCATCCATCGACTCCCTGCGAACGCTACGATGTCGTGGGTCCATCGAGTGGATGGTCTCCCATGTAGGGGGGTTTTGCAATAATCACCACGCTTGGCAGGCGGATTGGTGATCGCAGTGTTGGTGTTGAAAAATACTCAGAAGGAAGCTGCTGCCCTTCCTCTGGTAGGTTTCCTTAGTCGGCTCTTACGACTTCCACGGGTTGATTTGGAGGGGTCGATATTCGTAAGCCGCGGCCCCACGGCAAAAAAAACATACATACAGTGTATGTATAAACGAACAGATTTTAAAAATTATTTCTCTATAGTATGGAGCATGATCCTGAGGTGGTACCATAATTATTCCATTTGTGCCGCAAATCATTAAAAAAACAAACTATGAAATCGAAATCAGTTTTTGGTTTTTTCTAAACAAATTATTTTGACTTCCTATTGTCTAAATTAATAACGATGTACTCACAGCGACACTGTTCTTCATGTCGGCGACCTGGCTGGCAAACTCCTGGAAGTGCAGGTCGGGCGCGAAGGGCAGCGCATGTGTTAAGTCTCCCGAGGAGTAGCCGGCGAGCACGCACAGCGACTCGAGAGCGCCCGAGTTGGAGAGAATAGCCGCGTGGTATTTACCGGTAGCTGTGCCCTGGGGAGGAAATTGATTATGAAAAATTTATATAAAAAAATGAACCCTTATTTCTCCTGGTCACACTATAACTTGAGAACGGCTTTACGATTTTATATATCTTTTTTTAATGTTCCTAATACATCATAGAAGGTTCTTAGAATTAAAAAATTAGGAAAATTGCGCAGAAACATAGAAAATTGAAGAAAGCTTCACGACTACCTTTATTTTAACGTAAGCCTCAGCGTTATATACTCTTTGCTAAGCACGTTTGAAATAACTGTCAGTTGTCAGTTTGAATTGAATGACAGGAAAACGTCTGTCGGGTCAGCTAGTAACTAAATAATGATGGACAATCAACAAAACATAATGAATAAAAGAAAAATGAAGTACCTGAGCTCCAGTTAACGTGGCGATATCCACAATGGTATCCGCTTTAAGATCCCGCGAGGCGTACACCACGCCGTCGCTCAGAACCAGACGACCTAAGGAAAATTTAAAAAAAAATTGCATTTTGAAAATGTATATTTCATGACCTCACTTAGTGTAATAATAAATACATAAAACGGTTTGAAGTTACCTTCTGCGTCCGTGTTGTTGATCTCGACGCTGCGTCCGGAGTATAACTGGTGAATATCGTCAGGCCTGTTGAAAACAAACAAATTCTAAAGAACATCACAAACAGCATCACCGAACATCACCTATCGGCTCCAATAGATTCCCTGTCATTACGAACTTGATTACGAAGGCGCTAGATAATTTTTTGTCAATAATCTTACTTATTAGACACTAGTTGTTCCCCGCGGTTTCACCCGCGTTACCTGGACAAAAAGCCTAAGTTACTTTCCATCATTTCCACAACTCTATGCCAAAAATCAAGTCGATTGGTTGCTTAGTTAGGGCGTGAAGGGGGGACAAACAAACAACAAACAAACACACGCATTTATAATATTAGCTAGCATTTATAATATTCTGCTTCTTCTTCATCAGCATTCATACATCCACTGCTCATCCTGCTCTCCCCACCAAGAAGGATTTTGCCATGATCACCATACTTGGCAAGCGAATCGGTGACCTCAGTGGAGGTGTTGAATAAAACACAAGGAAGCTGCTGCTTCTCTTATGGTAAGTTACTGCTAACGGGGCATCCTACGTGAGCGATCTGGATGCGAACGCGAAACGGCGCACGCGAGTTGAAGCGAACGCCATCTGTTGGTTTGATATTTTCGTGCGAGCTGACAAACAACTGAACGGCTCGAGGGCGGGCGGCGGAGGGCGGTGGTCAATCGCGCGCACGCAGGACCGAGTCGCCGCCGCGTCGCACCGCATCGCATTGAATCCGCGTGGCACCGCATCAGATCGCTTCGCAATCGCGTTCGCTTTGAATCGCCCACGCAGGACGCCGCGTTAGTCGACTCTTACGACATCCACAGGCTGAGTTGCATGGGTCGATACCGTCGCAACCGCCACGGCTAACGTCGAAAAGTGGCACGTATCTTGGCCAGTTACCTAGTAGCCTTAGGTCCAACTGCATTCTCAGCTAAACACAACACTGCGTGTAGGTTGATGGTTGGCTCGGCGCGCACAAACGCACCAAACGCAGCGAGCACGGCCGCCGCGCCGCCGCAGTCGCCCTTCATACCGACCATTGATGTCTGCAACATTAAGGTTATGAAAAGCTTTCATGACAATAAAAAAAAAAATGTTGGACTGTGCACACAGCATTATCTAGCCCCAAGCTAAGCAGAGCTTGTGTTATGTGTACTAGATGACTGATATACATAATATATTTCATAGATAGATATTTTTTATTATACATAGAAAATACCCAGAACACCCGAGACAAATATTTGCAGATCGTACAAACATCAGTCAGAATGGGTTCGATTGCGGGTTCGATTCCCGCCTTGGGGAATCGAACCGGCAATCGAACCCATTTTGCGTTGCAGGCGAAATTTGTGACTTTTGTCACGGAGTATTAATTTGTACGCCGAAAACGACCTCTCTACCTCAAATGACGTCAATGGAACATCACTAATCCAGGTATTCCGTATGCAAAAAACAAAAGGATCGCGTCTGATCCTCGCTTTTTAAAACTTACCCCCATATTCATAATGGTCTGCTTACTTAAAACAGCTGCTAAGCAGTATTATTTCTCACTCTGACTTATGTCAATAGAAGAAGATAGACTGAGAATTAGCAATGCTCTAAGCTAGCAGACTATTATGAATAAGAGCGTTAATCTTTACAAGTATACTCACGTATCGTCACGTAGTAGGTTTTATATAAATTGTAAATGTTTCCCAAATTTTGTGGCAAATGCTAGCCAGCAAGTCCAAAAGAAGAAAAAAAATAAAAAGTATACTCACTCTGGCCTTCAAACTTAGTCCGCCAGTATCATACACGATCCCCTTGCCGACCCAGGCCACTGTCTCCGAGGCCCCGACCGCGGTGTACGAGAGCACGACGAGCGCGGGCGGGGAGGCGGCCGCGGCCCCAACGCCGTAGATACCGCCCATGCCGCGGGCCTTTAGCTCCTCGCCGCGGATTATTGTCGGTTCGGCGATGTTGAGAGATTTCGAAACGATGACTGCTTCCTGAGGATTTTTTTTTTTGTGAGTAACATTATAATTCCGTGGCGTTAAATCAGCCAAGCGGAAAGGGATTCAGCAAATCGCGTCTTTCTATAACAGATTGGGTGGCATAGCTGAAAGCAAGACGTGTTTTAAGTGCATTACTAGTCCTTTTTTTTTGAGTACTGACGTAGTCCGTGTTTGGCTAAAAGCCCTATAAAATATAAGATTTAAATATATAAATAGTCTTTTTTAAATTGATGGTTCTTCTAGAATATCTAGAATCTAGATTTTGAGACTGGCTCGTATTCAAGGACTTTTACACATTGAGTTTTTTTCCTGGTTTGAGAGGGTAGGCTAAAAATAGGGTATTATGAAGTGGAGTTAATCCTTGTTAATTTTGAATGTATTAAGTGTCTGGCTCCCGAATCTTTTGTTTGTATTACTTGAAATTTTAAAACCTATGCAAATCATTTAGATTTCTATTGGTGCTTTTCCTCACCAAACCTGATTCGTTTAAATTAATTGTCATGGAGGAGTCATTTTTGTCTGTTTTTTCTTTGTACAATCCCTTATGGTGTTTCCTATGTGAAAAGTTTGTGTGAATATTATAAGATAACTAGAATTAACGACATCAAGTGTAACCTGTGTACCTACGGTGGAAATAAATAAATACAAAAAACAAATTGCAATTAGCGGTGGACCATACAATCGGTGGAACATCATACTTTTCCTTTCCAGAGCAAAGGTTCTCCACCTTTTCGCAAAGAGAAAGTGCTGGCGAAGAATAATAAATATAATAAATAATGCTGGGCAATCTACATAGCATCATTTAGATATTCTCTATGTGTATCGTGATTCTAGATGCTCTCCTTAACTTGGGGCCCAAGCGAAGCAGTTTGTATTATAGGTACTAGATGACCGATATACATAATCCAATGCATAGATAGATATTTATAATAAAGTGTAATAATAATAATAAGTGTCACCTGTATAAACTGGTCCACGTTCATCATATTAGCCGGAGTGTCTGTGATCCGGGCGGCGAGGCGCGTGCCCTCCGCCACTGCGCTGAGACAGGCTAGCTCGGGTGCACTCAGTGAGCCCGTACCTAGGATGGAATCTGATGGTATGGCTTTCTCGTCACTGTCTGTGGACAAAAATTGACCATGCATGTTATAATCTGTACTGTTGTATCTTTAATATTAGAAGAGGTTGAAGTTTTTATTGTTTAGATATAGGATGTCATCTATAGATTTACTAAGCTAATCTGATATAAAAATATATCAACTATTTGTGGCTACAATAGTTCTATAATTAAATAAATATAAATAATGCTGGACATTTCACACTGCATTATCTAGCACTATCATTATCATTATCACTGCATTATCATTATCGACTTTGTTTTATATAGATAGACTAGTGAAAAGTGATCCCTGGACATTTTAATCGTGTATGTATGGCTCCTGCACCACTTCACAACACATGCTGGCATGATGATTCACAGCTATTCACAATGATAAACACGAAAACCTACGCGAAGATTTGATGTGTGCTCGCTTGCAAGAGAAATGGCTGACTGATGACGCGCTGGACAAAACTTTTAAGCCCCGCCTAATTGGACACGACTTTTGTTGGGTCATTTTTTTAACGGAGTTACATTTCCTGACTTATTATTTATTCGTAGTATTTTCCTATTCAGGATGGAGACAAATCCAACAAGCCAAAGATCATTAAAATCGGTGCAGCCGTTCTTGAGTTATAAATGGTGTAACTAACAGGACTTTGTTTTATATAGATAGATTAGCAAAAGTAACTCGGTAGTAGTATTTTTTTTAAATATTGACAACTGAAGAGAAAAAGTATCGTTTATTGCATGAAATACATGTAGGTACAGGTGTTTTTATGTCTATCTGTGTCAATGTATTCCTACCTTTACGGTGTGCAATATCTTTGTACAAATAACAAAAATCAAATAAACTTGGCTAACAATAAAATAAAACTGTAATTGAGACTAAAGCAACTGAAGAATAACGAATGTCATGAAGCAGATAAATTTTTGTCAATTAAAAAAATATTTATTATATAGCATTTAGTTGAAAGAATCGTTTTTAACTTGGTCGGTTGGTTTAACGAGATCTTTATGTTTGGCATGGCTATTGGGCTTGTTCTTGCTTGGTCAGTAAAGAGATCGCTCTGTCCTAGTACAATCTCACTAATGTACTAGTTCGGACTTCTAGTTCTATTAGTACCCCACTCGACAAAACTTTCGGCTCGTTATAATCACAAAAGGGCTCCTATTTTAATGCTTCAAAATACGCAATCAATTGTTTTGTGTCAGAAACTAGATTGGATACTATTTACATTTACTGAATATTAATTACAATATTATTTCACCAAAACATACACGAAAACGGACGAAATATCGAAATGCAATGCTCCTTCCTTGCTCGCAATAAAAATAATACAAGTAGGTACATACATATTACACTTACAAAAGTTGCAAACACAAAATACTAACAGGGGAATTTGATCTCTCTTCAAACAAATAAAGTTTCTCATTCATTACCCCTCCGTCTCTTTTACTACCGGGGATTATGCGCTGTCTATCTCTGTTCTACCTTATTCGTTCCTTTGTGACAAGTTACTACTGAACTAGAGAACTAGATGCATATCTCCGTCTCTCTTACTACCGCGGAATATGCGCTCTCTCTATCTTTGTTCTCCCTTAATTATTCCCTTGTCTTCTAGTTCCGTCGGACACGGAATCACGGAATGTAACAGTGAACTAAAAGAAACATTGCACTAGGGAACGAGTAATCGAAATGCATTCTCAAACAGTTCTTTTTATTCTTGTTATTGGATTTTAAAGTTTATGTCATAGAAAATAGTGATTCAGACGCCAACTTTTTAGTGGTTTCGAGATTTCGTGACTGAAGAGCAAGTGAACTACAAGGAACTAGTTGAGCTGAATCGTTCTTACTAGTTCACTGGTCGGAACTAATTCATTTTAGTTCATTATTCCTGAACTACACAAGACTAATGGCTATAGATATAGTATTTTAGGAAAGGGTATACGATACTTTATAGGAACAAGTTCCAAGACGCGACCATAACATATAAGATAAATTCCTGCGGAAAAAAATCACCAACATTTCTGCAGTCTTTGAGCTAGTAGCTAACACTAACCATTCTGGTTCCCCACGAGTGCTATCTCCACGGAGATAGTCCGGCCCTGTGCCGCCGGCGGCCCATCGCCGGCGGCACCGGCTAGCAGCGCGGCGGCGCCGGCCGAGCGTGCGGAGAACAGAGGGAACGAGCGGGCAATGCACGCCGCGCTCGCGTATACGTCGCGCTTGCGGCACACCAACTGGCAATACAAAGTAAGGTAAGATTTGTGTACCCTGTCCTTTTTAGAGCCGAATTGCAACCTTACAGCCATATTGAATCGTTTTTATGTTGTACTTTATACGTAAGTTGTTTTTTTTTTGTATGATTTTGACACCAAGTGCAGCGCAGTTAAGGTGCATTTTGCGTCCCATACGCTTTTGTTCCATTATTAAAACGATCGTTGATTTTCTGTCAAAAATTTTCTCGCCCTTCTCGCTCCTATTGTCGAGACAAAATCAACTTAACAATAAGAAATAATAAAAAGTAAGTGTTTGATATTCACGCCACTCTGTATCTGTAAAAACCGGTCGATTGGAATCATTGTGTTCGTAGGTACACCCTTAACCGCTAATTTATTTTACCACATCCCTCGCGCATCCGTTTTCTCCCCTCCCCCCTCTCGCCATTTTCATGAAGCAAAAGCGATCGGCCAAAATTAATGTTTTACACAAGAAAAAGCATCAGAAAATCCACCACGAGTCTCCCAGTAGGGCACTGGGAGACTCTCGTGGTGGATTTTCTGGCCCTTCCACGTGAGTACCTATGAATAATACAGTAACTTTCCCAAGCCCTTGCTTAGGAATAGCACGCGATTGCAGTGACCATCACTTGTTGTGGTCCTGTCAAGAATAATGTCATCATTATCAGCCCGTATAGGTACATCCACAACATAGGCCTCCCTCAGACGACGCCACAAATAGCGGTCTTGAGTTGCCTCCATCCAACGACTCCCTGCGACCGCTACGATGTCGTCGGTCCATCGAGTGGGAGGTCTTCCCACACTTTGTTTCACACAAGAATGTGTATGACCAGAAATTTTACTTTTACTATTTACTTGATATTAAAGCATTTCTCACCACAATGAACTCGATATTCCTGGCCTGCCGCAGTACTTTAGCGAGAACATTGGTCCGAGCGGGCGCTGAGTGGCGACTCACACGCGCGCCTCCGAGGCTGGCCAGGGAGGCACCTCGAGGATACAACTCTACGATGTCTCCTGGAGAGGTTTGGATGCTTTGGATACCGCGGCGCCAGACCTAGAAGTTACTTAAATTATTAAAGATATCACAATAACAGCTATGTTTCAAATGTTTGTGACAGAATGAACAAAAAAGTCTGTTCTCAAATGTTTTAGTTTTTTTTTTGGTTTCCAATGTTCTTTATTTAAGGTGTTAAAACAAGCAAAATTTCCTAATACAGTTTAGTTAGAATTACTTATCCAAACTAAAGAATTTAATTAAACCTGCTTACGGTATAAAATGCTAGGAAACATAACCGACTCATACAGTAAGAACTGTGAGATAAAAGGTTCATGCGTAACATTAACAAGGTAAAATTTTATATGTAGTGAGTTTGTAAGATATTATGATCGCTGGAAATACTGGTACAATTTTGATCATTATTTAACTGATGGACACACTACACTGATCTTTCTAGACTTTATTTAAGATTCTAGCTGCAATGCAAAAAAGTTCATTTCAGCTTGTACTATCGGCGTAAGATCTGCCTTACCACCACAAGGGTTATTTATCTGTGAAGTGACAGGTTGCACCCCTGGCTTGCTCGATTTCTTTTGTTTATACATTTTTATCAAATTTATCGACTTTGTCTACAAAACAATACATGTGGCAATGTATACATGGTACATGCGAGACTAAATAACAATGGTTGCGCTGAGTAGGGGTTTGTTCGCATTAGCCGAGGTTCTGACTATCAAGGCTGTAGTCCCTTACCTCCTCTGTTACTCTCGGCTCTAGCTTCTCTTTAACATGTTCCCACAGTAGGGCATTCAGGTGGCTTGCCTGCCCTACAAACAGCACGGAGCTCTGACTGGGGTCAGACTTCGACAGACCCCACGAGAACTTGAGATCCACATGTCCGCTCGACATTCTGCGAACTGAAAAACTTTAACAGTTAATGACTGGGTTGAGGATTATGATATTTTCACTAGGTAACTAATGATTGTACAACTATGCAAGTAATCTGATTTAAATTATTCAAAGTTAGTTACATACATTGGCAGCATAAAATCTATTAGGTCATGGTAATAAATTACTTGTTGCTTATAATACCTACACTTTGGCTTGGCAACTGGCGTTCTATTGGATTTATCTATTTAATCTTAGGTAGGCACTTCATCCAAAGAGTAGTGCAACTCAGCCTAACCATTTAGTTTGAATGTGGTGCGCTTACGAGCAATGTGATAATTATGTGGTATAATTGGCTAAGTTATGTGATAATTATGTGGCAGTGATAATACTTGGCTAAAGAGCAGCCTTTTGTTTATAACAAGTCGTTTACCTGTGTCATATGATGGCCTTTTTATGACACTAATATACGCGGAAAATGTACGCAATATCAACATTTTACCTTACATAACAATATAAACTTGACATGTTTTAGATCTAACATGATTTTCCATGATATTTGAAACGAGGGAAGGCGACCGCTAAATTTCAAAATTTTGCTTACTGTCTTTCGAGCTGCAGAATTCAGAGCAGATTAAAGATTTTCTTGATAAACATAGATATTTTAGGACTGAGAATCTACAAACTAAATTATTTTGAAATAAAACTGTTTATTGTTTCAATTCAACTTCCAAACAAAATAGAAATGAAATGAAAAAGCAAAACTTCACGTCTCAACACAACTTGCAAAATCATTGAAAGTAATTTCGTTCAGGAACTAGATTTTTTTGTGTCACGCATTTTTTAAATTTTTAAAAAACCTAGAGAACCACAGAAATTTATAGTATCATGTCTGTGTAGAGCAGTTTTTTTTAGAAAACATTGTATCCAAATGTCTTCTATAAAACGAATAATATGAAGGAAAAGGATCCAAGTCATGGGAAACAAATCATTATTTTGTTTTGATTGAAGTTTTCATGCTATGATTGCGTTTATGAACGAAAAAAATACGTTTCGTATCGCGCAGATTCTCACGGTGTATAAAATACACCGTAGGTGGCAGCCCCGTTTTTGGCAGTCACACTAATGCCAGCGTCTGTGACGTTCATGCATTGTAATACAAATGATCTGTTGACATGTCTGGCTTTCTGGATGGGAAAAAATATATTTTTGATTCTACATTCATTTCAGATTGTGCTTCATGCAAGGAATTTATATACGTATCTGGGTGTATAATTTTATATAGGTACGTACAAGGAGTTTATATACGTATATAAATTCCTTGGTTTCAGGCTAAAAGCTGTCTTTCTGCGTTGAAATAGAGGGCATCTCTTTCTATATTATGCAAATTGAGCGAGACTGCAGACCCAGAAAGAAAGCTAACGCGCTTGTTGTACAAATCCACTATAAGATTCTCACGCATTTGGGCTGCTTTTCGTGATATGTTACAGCGCTGATAGCGATCACAAAATATTTTTCGTTGCAAATTAGAATGTCGTTTGTCTAATTTGGAACGAAAAATATTTTGTAAAGTCCGCATGAACCACATGACCACAAGAACGCATGTTCATGTCCACAGATGTACTAGGGATGCTAACGCATTCATATCAGCAGAGTAAACAAAAATCCTCCGTCGACGATATCTTCCAAAATGTTTTGTAACCTACGATGCCTACGATGTCTACCAACAAGAAGTAACATGATAATCAAGTTTTCGAGATCAAGTTAATTATTGTTTTTTATCGATTATTTTTGCATCCTTACATTACATGACTTGCTATCAAACGTTAGTGGTCGGTAGAATATGAACTATGGTCTTACATAGGTAGTAATTAGATATATAGATAATTCTTTATTTCATAGCCATAAAAACATTCAGTACAAAATTATACTTATCCTTTAGAAAGGCAATGGAAGTACCTGAGGAGAATCCATGTGGAACCCTCCATGTGGACATCTTTCTCTTCTTTTCTCTTGCTTTGAAAGCTTTTATCCGTTTGGTGACAGGATTGTCATGTGTAGATTAAAATAAAACAAAATAATTCTTGGGTTAATTGTATTCACTTCAATAAGTATAGGTACCAATAAATAATGGTAAATAGTAACTAGTCAATGTATAAATAAGCCTGAAATCCAAATTGTTGTATACATCATTGTAAAATTTTGACGGTAGTTAAAAATAAATGCACTTATCGCGCCTTCTACGTGGCAACATTCGCTAAGTTTTTGGCAAATTCCTTACAAAATGAAAATACGGCTAGTATAATTGCACATTATTGCAGTATTTTATTGTTTATGATACACACGAATGTAATATACGAAAATAGAAGAAGTCAGAATAAAGTAATTGGTAAATTAAAACAACCTTCTAATCTCAGTGTAAAAAAAATACGTTTTTGTTTTACATGAAGTCATGACTGAGCAACAGTTATACAAAATAAAAAAATTATAATTTAATTAAATAATACGCACAATACGTCTTGATTTACTATAACAAAGATAATTTAGTTACATGAATATAAGATTATTTTTTTTGATATGCAATGCAATCAGAAAAGAGGCCTTTATGCTATTGTTAATTTCTGATGCCCGTCCCATAGTTAGCTCCACCCGCCCTACCCAAGGCATCTTTAAATTGATCGATATCTATTTCGGATTGATTTTCCAACTGGAGCTCCACCGCGAAATTCTGAAAACAAAAAATAAAATTAAATAAAGAGCATTATTTGAAAATGGACGAGATGGTGGCGAGGACCCTTTTGATAGTGTGGCACAATCGGCGGCGTTATCGCTAACATCGACATCTCCCAGGCAGCCTTTGGATGAATAGAATAGGTTGGTTGGTACGTTTAAGCGCTGTTGGTGCCGTACTAATTATAAATGGCGTATTTTTTTACATATTTTCTGAATAGAAGTATTTAAATAAAAACAGAAATAATTGCAATAGTTAACAGTCTAAATAACTAAAAACAGGTCGGAGTAGTTTCTCAAAATCAGTAATCAATCAAGCCTATGGAAGCGGGGCGTCACGTGGCGATGAGAGGAACTGTAAAGCTGGCCGCCCCAGTCCAAGAAAACGTTAACGGTTCAAACATTTTTAGAATTTTCTATACCAATTTTCTATCAAAACTTTGCATGTACGTGTGGTACTAGCATTAATGTCTACCTCTGCCTACCGTCCGGTCCTGCCGTCGCCACCCACAAGCACATTTCGAATGTTCTTTTCATTTAAAACATTCGATTGGGCATTTTTATATTCGGTGTAGGGAACCCGGCGAAGTTCGTGCCAAAAAGTTACACGCACCTCTATGACAATTGACAAGCACCACAGGCGCGGGAAATCCAAACATCAAAAGATCATCTGTCAACATTCTGTCAATGTCAAGGAAGGAATCAAAAAAGTGTCATACCTAACTGACACTGGCAGAATTGCATCAATCCAGATGCAGAGCCAAAGCTAAAAGAAGAAGAAGAAGAAGATCACATAAACAATAAAACGCCGGACGAAAAGTGTAATGTTTACAAAAGTCGAAAAATAGTTTGCAAAAATGGAAGAGTTATTGAACAAAGTGCCCTGCAGAGAGAACCAGTTGAACGACTTAATTGATCTTCTCGGAGACTGCGATGAGCCGCTACCCTGTTCTATTTTTGTAAGTGGAAGTATGGCAACCGGTAAAAGTTTAAGCATCGGCTCTGTTCTTCAATATTTGGGATATAAACACGTTATTGTCGACTGCATTGAATGCTACACGCCTAAAATAATGTTTGAGAGCATTCTGTCAGGGTTGGAAGAAGAGGATGATGATTTAAAATGCGAATCATTGTTAGATCTCGTCAATAGGTTGAATCGCCTGCGGCTGGACCAAACTAGCTATGTACCTATCGTATTGGTCTTCGATAGAGCGGAAAGGCTGCGAAACATGGATCACTCAGTGATGTCCGCGTTTTTGAGCTTGAGAGAGCATTGCAACCTCAATATCTGCACGATATTCGTAACGCATCTCGTCTACGAAAATTTCTATTTCAAAATGGGTGTCAATGAGCCTATAAAACTATATTTCCCGAACTACAATAAAGAGGAATTGTTCAAAATAGTATTCTTGCGTCATAGGAGCTTCGTTAAATACCTATTCAAGAATTATGAAATTGATGATGATGTTAAATTAGAACTTGAGAAACCAGAGTTATTTGCAAACTTTCTTAACGCATTTCTGAGCGTGTTCTACAGACCGTGCCGGGATCTAATTGAGCTGCAGCACATGGCGCGTGTAAACTTTGTCAAATACTGTGAGCCAATCATGACTAACGGAATATCTGCTACAGATTTGACTAAACTTTGGAGGCATATCTCACCAATACTCAAAACCAGCTTAGAACTACTGTATCTGAGAATCAGCAACTCAAAACCCTCTCAACCGTCTCCTGGCAAAGAGAACAACGATACTATCACACCATACAACTTCGAAAATACACTCAAAGAAGAGTTGACATCCACAAAGACCTTCGCTCAGAGTTTCGAACTGCCATACTATGCTAAATACCTCCTCATAGCATCTTATTTAGCCAGCTACAACCCGCCGAAAGAAGACAAGCGTCTTTTCATGAAGAACCATGGAAAACAGCGCAAGAGACTGCAACAAGTCAGAGCCAAAGCAAAAGTCACCGAAAAGTTGAACACACAACTAGGTCCAAAGGTGTTCACATTAGACCGTTTACTGGCGATCTTCTACGCTATTTTAGAAGAGAAAATCGGTCTGACGAGTAACTTATTAGCTCAGATTGCTACATTAGTCGAGTTGAAGTTAATCGCAGGCAGCAAAGAGATAGACCTTGATCTTGCAAAGTACAAGTGTATAGTGGGATATGATTTCATTGCCGCAGTGGCTCAAACAGTTGGTTTCAATGTCAGAAAGTATTTGTATGACTTCATATGATATTTGATTCTATTATATGGTAGAATGTCACTTTGTGTTTTAATTTGATTAGTGGCATGATTAAAATAGAATTACCTTACTCATTATCATATCCATGTACGAATTGTTTACCTAAGAGGTAAATTATACATGGTGCTTATAATTTGTATTTTATTTATTAATCGAAAACTTATACTGTTCTTATTTATAAGACACTTTAAACCAGAGAAGGTCTGCTAGTGTCGGCGGCGGTAACAGGGAGTAGGGTTGAGGCGTATTTCTCATCACTAATAAAAGTCACAGATATAGAAAATTGGCAGTATATCACAGTGACAGAAACTAAATACCTATATCTGTGACTGTTACACAGGTAGTGCCAGTGTCACGAGTGCACGATATTATATCGTTGTTATTTTATTAGGTACCTACGTAATAAATCGCTTCATCTAGGTAATATTGCTTCTATATTCTCTCTTTGATAATATCGCTTAGTCAGAATGAGACACACCTAGTATTTTATACTTGGAAATTCGAAATGTATACCGCAATGTAACAAAGTTGTTGAAGAAAATACCGTTTAAATTTAGTCGGTTAATCTACATGCTACTGCTACTTAGTCATCGCTATAGTAAATATATTATTCAATCAGTAAAACAATGAATTTGTACGTGATTGGTAGAAATACTAGCTAGTATTTTATCACAGGTATTTGTCACAGATATTTTGAAGTCACAGTAACGTACGTCACAGGTATCGGATTTTGCCTAGTATAACCAAGACTAACAGGGAGTTACCACACATTTGGCATGAAGTTATAGATATTATGTACATATTGATAAAATTCTTTTAAAACTATATGTATGAATCAACAACCAATTTAAGGTGCACCTTTTAATTTCTACTAATTGAATCTAGATAGCGATTTATAGATACCTATATGTACACCTACATCCGCTGCGTTTTTTCGTAGAATAGAGTTTTGTTGCAAAAATGCTTTTATAATTTTATCAGCATTGATTACGATAGGATTATGTAGGATAACAAATTCTTTAATGCATTTATTACATGTAGTTTACTTTACCTACTATAACTTACGCTACCTCATCATCACCATCATCATATCAGCCCATACACGTCCACTTCTGGACATAAGCCCATACGACGCCACAAATAGCGGTCCTGAGCCGCCTTCCTTCTATCGACTTCCAGCGACCGCTAGCTACTGACAATATAACAAAAAAAAATTGGGGTAGATGTTCCTAAGTATGGGGAAAACTCTGCATACATAATGGGTAGGTCACAGAACAAAAATAACAAACTGGTGTGTTTGTTACGCTTCTTAAACAACGCCACCGACAAAATTAATAAAATACATTCAACTTATCACTTGTGGCATGCTTAAGGTGGATTTCTTCGAAGTATAATTAGCCTCATGAATCATAATCCATTAACTTTAAATAAAACTTCTATCAAAAACGTCGATTACTTAAAAATTTAATTGTTCGATTTATCTATCCGAAGAACTCTTGCATAAAGCTGGGTATACGTCTCGTCACGGTTTAATAGCGCTCGGCGAAATTGGTGGGCGGTTCTGCGCAGGTGTAAAAATTTAAAAATCGGTTTCTGCGCGTCAAGGTCAGCGCTATTCAATCGGTTTTTACGCGGCGTAATGTAGGTACCTACCTAAGAGCGCTCGCCCACTGCATCTTTGTAGCGATACTGGTCGCGCGTTCGTATCGATGCATTCGCGATTCAGCATAGATATCTACAGAAATGCCTGTGAACGCGCGAGCACCCCTCTCCACTCTTTGTTCACCAGATGCCGTCTGAGACGAACGCGCGATAGCATCGCTACAAAAAGTGGCCGTGTCGTGGGCGCGCGCTCTAAATGTTACCAGGCTTCTTTCATGCATGTCCTTTCAGTAAAGGGGAAAGAAGGCGCTCGCAACGAGAATCGAGCCGGATTTTAGCACAAAACGGAGCGCCCCGTAACAAGGCCTTAGAAATCAGAAAATAGTACTCTTTGTACACACAGAGTACTATTTTCTGATTTACCTCTGAAACCGTAAAGATGGGACACTCCCATCTTTACGGTTTCAGAGATAGACAGAGGCCAAAGAGGTAAGGAAAGAAAGAGACAATGGACTGTTCTGCCGTCATAGGAAGAAAAGCCGTAACTATATTGGCGGTTCCAACCACAGAAATCGAAATAATAGTATTAACATAATATAGTTACTGCTTTTATTTCTAAGTGTTCCAATTGGCACCCTTTGACGCTGATGATGATGACGAAACTCACCGAAATGATGTCCTTAATGATGGCCTTGTCGGTGGACATCTTGGCACGGTTGATGACTGTAACGTTGGGCCCCACCCACGTGACGAAAAGGAACTTTTTGCGTTTTGACATCTCATCGCCCGTTTGAAGCCTGCAAACATGGATTTAATAAGTACTTACGTACAGCGGCCTAAAAATTCTTTGCCAGCAAAGGAGTAAGTAAAAACCACGTAAACATTTAGAAATGGAAGTGTCTCAGTTCAGATTTTTCAGATGTACCTAATTAACTTTAATTTTTGTAGGATTACAAAATAAGCACTTTGTCAAGCTATACACAGCTATAAATATAGCTATTATTATCAAATAAGACATAAGTTGTTATTGATTTTCTCTTCACTTAAATTTTTTGTCCTTCACACTTCACTTCAAGTTTAAGCTCATTTACAGATAAAACGGAATACTATCTTGAAATGAAATCGATTATTCCTCTATCAATATAGATTGTAGACTATTTTGCTTGCACCTCGTAGGGCATATTTTGCTATACCTATGACAAAATGTTTTTGTTGTAATCCAACCGAACCGATCGTCGTGGGGCACGATCGGTTCCGTACCTACAACGTAATACTGGTAACACTAAACTGACTTATCAGAGCCTTACCTTGGCACAATAATGCTAGACAATCCACACAGCATCATCTAGCCCCAAGCTAAGCAGAGCTTGTGTTATGGGTACTAGATAACTGATATACATAATACAATATATAACACAGATATATATTTTTATTATAGATGGAAAGTACCCAGAACACCCGAGACAAATATTTGTCCCAAGGCGGGAATCGAACCCGCAACCTCATGCGTCGCAGGCGGACCTTCGCCCGTCGCGCTCATCGGTCGTCCATCAATCATCGTCTTACAATGCCCCGCGCTTCGAACCAATAATTCAAAACTGACTTGAAGACCTAGCAGCCCGGCTACACGCTCAAACATTTGTGCATGCATGATTGCACAAACCCAGTTTGCGCAAGCAAGCTGGAGCGTGTGGCCGGGCTCATCTTGCTAGCGCAAACTGGTTTGTGCAATCATGCATGCACAAATGTTAGAGAGTGTAGCCGGGCTATAATACTGCAAATATTTTGCAAGAAGGCCATGGTCGATGTTATAAGCAAGATATTTTCGAGTCGATGCTACCCCACGCTACGATGCAATAGGTAGGTAGGTAGAAGTAGGTAGTAGTTCTACTTTAAAACTGACTGACCTGAGGTATCCAAAGGCGCGTTCGTCGTCTGAAAACTGGGTCCGGAACTCCGTGAAATCGGAGCCGCGCGCTGAGCACATGATGCGGGCACCCTCGAACTTAAATACCGCCCTGAGGAAACAAATGGCTACAATCACATCGGTCTTCAACCAGACCGTAGCAAGGAGATGGCAAGGTTCGATTTGAGTACCCCACACGCTTACCGTCTCCTTGTACTCGTAAGTCGGAAAAGACAGAACTTGCTTCTTCGTGAATCAAACGAAGTGGGGTGTTCGGAGACTCCCAATTTGCATCGAATGGACCACAATTGTTTATGCGATTTTAAGTTGTGAAGTTAGGGTGAACGTGCGAGATCTAGAGAGGCCGAGTACGTAGGTAATAGGTACTGTTGGGTAAACTACATAGGACATACAGAAATTGCGATCTCAATAGAGGTCAAGAAAGACTAGGTTGCTGAGCGATATCCATCCCATCTGTTCTTCCAAATAAATAAATAATGTTGAACAATGCACACAACATCATCTTGCCCCAAGCTAAGCGGAGCTTGTGTTATGGGTACTAGATGACTAATATAGGTACCATGGTACATAATACAAAATACTACATAGATAGGTATTTTTTATTATACGTAGAAAATACCAAGAACACCCGAGACAAATATTTGCAGATCGTACAAACATTTTTCCTAAGGCGGGAATCGAACCCGCACCTTTTGCGTCGCAGGCGGACCTTCGCTCGCCGCGCCACATCGTTCTTCAAATCTAGCATTCAAGCGGATGCTACAGGACTAATCAAATCAGAAGTTAATTTAGTGCTCATATACACGAGCGGCAAAGTGCCAACGGCAGAGGTAACTGTAGCCGTCGATACTTGTTGACGTGGCACTTTGCCGCTCGTGTATATGAGCACTTACAGCTGATTTTGTTTGGAAAATAATATTATATTAGGAAGCAACGGAATTGCTCTGAAGTACCTACCTACTAAGGTCTACTGATGTTTGACTTTGTAGTTCGGCATATACAATGGAAAAAAAATCTTTTATAGCCCGGCTACACGCTCAAACATTTGAGCATGCAGATAGCAAAAACACAGTTTGCACAAGCAAGATGAAGCGTGTGGCCGGGCTCAAACCAGTTTGCACAAGCAAGATAGAGCGTGTGGCCGGGCTCAAACCAGTTTGCGCAAGCAAGATGGAGCGTGTGGCCGGGCTCAAACCAGTTTGCGCAAGCAAGATGGAACGTGTGGCCGGTTCATCTTGCTTGTGCAATCCGCATGTGTAGCCGGGCTATTTGGTTAGAAACTTACCATTCAGTTGGTGAGGTATCAGCTCTCACATCCTCGTATGCAGATCGTATCGTGTCTCGATCTATGCCGGTCGTCATCGTCACCTGAAACGAAGGAGTCCACGTTAAAGTTACGTCGGAGTTGACGAACTTCAGTCCTCACGCCAGAGGAATAAGGAGTCTGTTTAATTGGTAAGCATTATCCAATTTTTTAATTCCTAAACGACCACGACGACGCGACGTTTTGCCTTAGTACTTGTGGCTTAAGAGGGAGGTACCTATATGACGCCATTTTGTGAAAAGGCATATGATTTTGCGTTCAAGGGAGCGGGACAGAGCAGAGCGTCGTAAGTGCAAAAATTATGTTTTTGCTTAGTATCTATTAATGAGACAAATATAAGCCGAAGGTTTCCTTATTTCATACGGTTATGACTTTAAAAATTATTGATTGATAGTTAAGGAGAAATACGCAAACTAAGAAAATATATGGTACTTACCTCAATTGTTTCTGATAGTTTAAAAGAAACGGACCTGTCTTGTATCTTAAAGATAGATTATTTTGTTTTTTCGAAACTTTTTCGATAAAGATTACGGAGATAAAAGCTTTTAACGTAACGACGTCAATTCACATACCTATGTATGTATATCAGAGCCCTTAAAAATATATTTATCTGTACACCATAGGTCCAGGTCATTACTTTGAATAAACATATATAATTAAAGTTTTAAATCAACATTACACAAGACGTAGGGTCCTACTGTATTAGTAATTTTTGTGATATTGGCTCAAAAAGTTCACCCCTATCGCATCAATGAGAAAGTATTCACAAAGAGTGAGGAGAGCCTTCAATCGTTTCACGATAGTTGAACGCCCTATTTCAAAATGGATTCGTGAATGACTACGAGATTACATTTTGCTTTGCCACTTAGCCGTTCTGCATGTCCTAAAGCAAAAACTCAATTCGCAGCACGATTAAAGGTACTTTATTCCAGATCTAGAACCTGGTATTCTGTGCAAAGTTCATCTCGACCTGTCCAGTAGTTTATATATGGTCGAGGAGTAACAGATATCAAAACTTTCGCATTTAGTCATTATTTAGATTCAGGAAAAATTGTATGTACCTTAGAAGATGACGATACAGTAGAATGGCAGGACTCTACGTCCTGAACGTCACTGTGGCTAGAGTCCTCCTTTTCTTCTTTTCCTTCCTTCACTATAGCATACAACTCATCTATCCTACCCTTCAAAACCTTGATCTCTGCTTTTAGTTTTTTCCTATCAACACCAGCGTCTTCTAAAGCTACCACTTTAACAGAAAACTGCGCCATGATCTTGCGTAGTTCCTCCACATTCTTCGTGAGGAAATCGAAATTTGCTATCATATTGCATTGACTCTCGGTGAGTTTGCTGATGCTGGCTTGAAGAGTCGTGTAGCTATGCTCCAGTCCTGGCGCATCCATGTTGATTTTCACAATTTTAGAACTAATTACATGGTAGGTTGTAGGTTTTTTTTATAATAATGTTACACGAAAATATTGTTTCTAATTCATTGCGTTACGGCAACAGCTGTCAAAGGAGACGTTGTCAGTCCGAGTGAAAAAAGGCTTGTAATCAGCAAAAAGTAAAGGTAATTTAGTTTTGCTTTGCATATCAAAGTGCTTTATTTGCTTTAGACCTTACAGGACTCTTGGACACGTCACAAAATTAAAATTACATAAGTAAAACAGGGAAATAAAGAGATAACTTTGATTTGTTCACTTCAATCTTTTTAAGGTAAAGTAAAGAAGCGAATAAGAAACCTTTACCTTGTTAGGTTGTTAGTTTTCGAGTTGGAGCAAAAGTCGTCCCATGCTTTTTTATCCTCTAGATAATCTGATATTTTGTAATAAGCCTTTTTACAAAGGATATGTTTGATAGTTTGTTTGAATTTATATATTGATATTCTGTTTCTCATTTCCATGATCACGGGCCATATAGTGACCCGGTCCTTTGGGAGGCATGTGTGGAGCCGAAGCCAACAGCACAGAGGCCCTTTATGAGAATTAATCTAAAGGCGAGAGCTACACATAGCGGATATCATCCTAGGTTGCACAATATGATACACCCGAAGATAATATCCGCCAGGTGTAGAGACTATTGCAAAGGAAAATGAAAATAACAAAAAAGCCATGTTATTGTGGTGAATGGATGGACTGGGTAATTGGGCTATGGGGGAAACTATGGACGCCTACCATAAACATACTCTCAATACTGTTACAAGCGGCAGACGGTGGCTTGCCGAATGCTGGACGGGTTCCTCAAAATGTTGGCTTAAATGCCGGTAAAGGAACAACATCGGTGCAAACGACTAAGGGGTGTCGAGAGGTGCGGCCCCGATTTCACCATCACGAAGACACGTGAGCGGGCTTCCTCGTTATTACGCCATTAGACACTTCCACCCCCGAGTCTACATCCTAAGATGCATCTCTCGCGACTCCACTCATATATATTGATATTATTATTAATATTTCTAAGGTAACGGGCGCGGCTGGATTCAAATGTGGTTCCCCTACCATATATTATTACTAGCTGCTGCCAGCGCCTTCGCCCGCGTTATATCAGGATACAAATAGCTTAGATGTGATTCCAGGTCCCAAACTATACCCATACCAAATTTCAGCCTAATCGGTTCAGTAGTTTTTGCGTGAGAGTAACAAATATCCATACATACATCCTTACAAACTTTCACATTTATAATTATATATAGGTATATATATATATATATATATCGACCGTAGCAATTAACATAGCCGTATGTGAAAAATCGATACTTTAGAGCGCAGCCGTTCAAAGTTTCAAATACGAATAAAGTGAATATTCATCAATGTACCTTAGCCAAATTTGGTATGGCATATAAATATAATTTACCTGACATAGTAGTATATGCAAATTTTTCTAAAATGCATTGGAAATATAAGAAACTGCACATGCAACATAGTTAACCACTTAATCATGCAACTATTTTGTCGGATATGGTAGATCCAACATTATTATCTGAACGACAATTTCGGAATTCGGTCAGATGTGGCACAACCCACAGTATTGCCTGGGCTTTGATATTTCGTTTATGTTGGATGTGCCACTTAAAACGTTGTTGCTTGTAAAATACATATTTTTTTTATGGTGTAAATACCACTTACGACATTATTTCGGGAATTGGGCAATGTCACATCTGTATGGAGATACATGACATCAATGACATTTGACAGAACTTTTCACCTAAAACAGCCAAAAAACGCCTCATTACCCTGACCCGTAGTTATTGTATACTCATTGACCTGACCACGTTAAGGTACATGCCATAGATTTTAATATTCCCAGAAAATAATAAGTCACTGTGTTAGTAATCAAATTAAATCCTTTATTGGAAAACTAAATAAAAATCGAAAGTTTCCAAAGTCAAAAACTAACAAACTAACTTCGATTATGAATCAACACAACACAAATCGAGTTACTATGTAAACAGTCTTATTATGTTACATTTGAGATCAGCCTCATTTTATGTACCTAAACGTATCTTTATTTTATTATATTTTAAACTAGGCTACAAAAGATTATATTAGAAAGCACATCCATAATTTAGTAGGAACAATAAAAAAATATTCAAAACAGTAGGGAATAAATGTTTCATCTATAAAAATAATTAATATAGCTAAATTTTAATTCACAACCTTCTATGGCACATGGTGAGTTTTACCTACCTTATTTATTACACGTTTTACAGATGCTTAGATACTATTTAAGAATAAGTTTGATAGAATCTACTTCGTTATAAACCTAATCGTCTTCTGAATCACTTTCTTCACGAGTAAGATTAGAAGCGTTTTTGGTGTGAGGTAGTTTTAAATAAAAATCATGGTAGCGCTCAGGAATAATTAGCGCTGCAGAGATCTGTCAAATCCTTGAATTTTTCAATACTGATTGGCAAAGGATCTTGATAAGCCTGTTTCAGTTCAAGTTCATTTTCCAACCGTTTCTTGTTTCGGTTTATGATCGACCCCTTTTGTCATCCTCTATCACCATGTTCCCATAAGATTTCTTCCAGGCCGTGCTCACCACGCGTTCACTTAGCGCTATAGTGTTGAGAAACATTGTCTTGCATACCCTCGTTGGTTTCTTTTCAGCGTCCGGTAAAAAGAACTGGTAAGTGTTTTGTTTATCGTGCTTCGTAACTTCGGTTGTTTGGCGTCGCTTGAGACTCTTCTTTGTGTATTTAATGACGAATTCCCAGTGTCTTTTCTTTTCACCTAAAAGCCAAAAATATTTGAAGACTCGCTGTCGATCATCATTAGAAATCTTTTGGGTACACTTCAATCGGCACTTCTCGGTACAGGGATTCTTTAATTCTTTACTTTCGACTACCTTCCCTTTTTTATTCACGAATTCTTCACTGCTGTTTTTCTTCAGTTTTCTTTGTACCACAAGCCACCTTTATTTATGAGCAAGGCGCTTCTTTCCTTTATCGGCCTTAAAAGATTTTTTTCTGGAACTGGTTGTAGAAGATGGCGTATGAACACGACTTGCAGAAAAGATCTCGGAACTCGGTGTACCCATGTTTTCATAAACCTCGTAGGTGGGAAGTGCGTGATTCACAGAAGAGACCTGGGACGGTGTTCTTATGTTTCCACTCTCACCATCGTTAAGAAGCCAAGAAGTGGAACCCGGGGACGGCATGGGTGTTGTTACTGTGTAATCGAGTTGCGTGGAAACTTCATCTTCCGAAGCAGGAGTAGTAAGAGTTGGTGTCTTTGCTTGAGTTACTGGATTTATGTCAATCTGAAAAATATAATACAATATAACCATTTGAAAACAATATATAAAACCCCCGACATTCCAGTTACCTAAATCAAAGTGAAGAACTATCTCAATTACAAAATCAGCTATCAACGAAAAAAACCATCAAAATTGGTATCCGTTATGGAGCTACGAGGCCACAGACAGTTACGGAGATAGACACACGCGCAAAACTTAAAAGACCAAGACCATCCCCTCTTTTTCGTCGGTTTTACAAACTATTCTTGAAATCACACTTTTTTTAGATGTCGAATTATATTACGTTAAATAAGAATATTTAAGATAAAGCATTGTTTACGTGAAACTTTAGGAGTTACAATACTGAAAAAGACTATATCGGATGCACTATTTCGTCAGGAACGTCTAGGCCTTTCTCACTGTCACTAAAAATGTCTCCAATCAGATCTTGTAGTTGCATAAGCTCCTCTTCAAACCCAGCAGGAAGAGGGGAAGATTCTCCTAAAATATTTGTAAGTATGTTAGCAAACAAAGCAAGCCAGTGCAGTTAGAAACTTTGATCTAGCCATTGCTTTTTATGAGAGTACAACACACAGACAGACAGATAAACGAACGAACAGACAGTTGATCTAATGTAGTACATCCGACACAAAGAAATGAGAAATAAACAGGTTACAAAGTCAAGTAAAGTAAAGTAATGCTTTCTCCGACAAGATACAATCAAACACACAGCAGGCAATAATGTAGAAAGTGGTACATCCCACAATACTATTTATCAAATTAACATGCAACAAAGTCTGTAGTACCATATCCGACAAAATTTGACCACATCCGAGCAAGCAGTAATGTAGTATGTGACACATCCGACACAGAAAACGAAATAGAAAACCATAAACATTGTTATATCTGGCATATACGACATTATTGTCCGTTTACAGTAGTTTTGAACATTATTTAGAAAAATATGAATTAATTGAGCTAATCTTACCCATTTAAATTAATATCTTCAGCCTAGGTATGATGCAATACTAAAATAAATGTTTTCTTACTTACTTTTTCTCTTTTTTCTTGTATCCGTTTCCACAAAAGTGTCCGTTAATTCAAAACTTCGATCGTTTTGTGGCGGAACTGATGAACCCAACAAGTCTAATATCCGTCTTGACCTCGACATACCAGGAATATTGAATTTCTATTACTCTAATTGAAAATTATTTTACGGGTTGAAATATAAAAAAGACGCGTGCGCTCTTCCCGCTAACATTGTCGGAAGTGGCAGATCCCCGCGACGCGCGCGCGTCTGTTCCTCTCCCACGCCCCGCAACCAACGTCGCAACGCACTATGCGACAATATTAATTGCGCGCACTGTACACATACTACTTTTTCCACTTAGAAAAACAGAGATGGTTGCATTTAAAGATTTAATAATTTACGGGGGCATTTATAGTTTTATTCTAAGGCATTTTATGTAATAAAATGAAAATCGCAAAAATGTACATCCGACAATGTTAATTGCTGCAGTCGATATATAGAAGTGTGCCGACACACTTGCGCCTTCCCATCTTTCGAGGACATCCGTGCCGGTTCGGCGGCAGATTTGGCCGAGGATCTCAAGAGGCGCAAATATGCAGTAGCGTGAGTCTGGCTTGAATTTGGGTCTGGCGTGATCTAGACGTCTCCTTTTTCCATACAATTTGGTACAGCGCCTCTATCGTGCGGACGTGGAACTACGCTTTCAGGTCTCGACAGAGCCTACGCATTTCCTCCCCTTGAAGTCGAGACCCTAGGTCCGTGGAGAACCGAGGCCCCCGGGTTTTTAAAAAATTAACTGAGCGCCTGTTTGAAGCGACGCGTGACCCGAGAGCTGGTGAGTATCTGGCGCAGCGCAGACAACGTCTTGGGGACGCTTCCCAGTGGTATTGATATGGACAGTTGAGCTACCTACCTGTAGATTGTTTGCCACAGTCTGCAGTTAGCTCAGTTGTTTCAATTGTAAATACTAGTTTAATTTGTTTATATTATTATTAGATTGTTATTTTGTTTGCCAATAAAGTACCTATCATCATCATCAGCCCGTACACGTCCACTGCTGAACATAGGCCTCCCCCAAACGATGCCACGAATAGCGGTCCTGAGCCACCTCCATCCAATGACTCCCTGCGACCGCTACGATGTCGTCGGTCCATCGAGTGGGAGGTCTTCCCACACTCCGTTTCGCATTGTATCGCGGTCGCCACTCGAGAACCTTTATTCCCCAACGGTTATCGGTTCTACGAGCTATATGGCCTGCCCATCGCCACTTCAGCCTGCTGATTCTGAGAGCTATGTCGGTAACTTTGGTTCTTCTACGAATTTCCGTATTCCGGACCCTATCGCGCAGAGAAACTCCGAGCATAGCTCTCTCCATAGCTCGCTGGGTGACTTTGAGCTTATGCACGAGGCCTATAGTGAGCGACCACGTCTCGGATCCGTAAGTCATATAGTACCTATATACTATACATAAAAAAATAATCATTTCAGACTATTTATAATTCAATCCAATGAATATATTAGAATTCCTCTAAGTCCTTGTAATTAAAATATTGATTCAAAGAATAATAACATTTACTATACGTAGCAGGTAAAGCCAGTTTCCTGTTTACCCAACTGCGGTTAACATCATCGACCACTGACCAGCCACATTCACGCTAGAAATTAAGTTAACTTTGGCTATGTGTGATACTCGTACCTACTCGTAAGTGATTAAATGATTAACTATATATAGTACGCCGTGGGGCCGCGGCGTACGAATATCGTCCCCTCCAACTCAACCCGTGGATGTCGTAAGAGCCGACTAAGGGAACCTACCAGAGGAAGGGCAGCAGCTTCCTTCCGAGTATTTTTCAACACCAACACTACGATCACCAATCCGCCTGCCAAGCGTGGTGATTATGGCAAACCAAAAAAAGGACCGACGACATCGTAGCGGTCGCAGGGAGTCGATGGATGGAGGCGGCTCAGGACCGCCATTTGTGGCGTCGTACAGGGAGACCTATGTCCAGCAGTGGACGTATATGGGCTTATATGATGATGATGATAGTTTGGGACCTGGAATAACATATAGGCTATTTTTATCCCAATAAAACGCGGGCGAAGGCGCGGGCAGCAGCTAGTATGATATAAAGGCAAGCGAGGGAGAGGGGCCTCTAAAGTAGAACATGAGTTGTTCTAATCAACAAAGGACACCGCTCACTAAAGCCATACGAACTGCGTTATCTATGGCGGACTATGGATATTACTTCCGGGTTTTGAATAGATGTTTTGTGTTTTTTAGGGATCTGTATCAAAAAGTAAAAACGTTCGGAACGGTACGGCTTTAAGGCCTACAAACCTATACGAGAAGGTACCTAACCTACAAAAGCAATGATGCAGATTGAAGGTGCGAAGTTTTAGGATTCTGTTTCAGAACGTATTGTATTTCTGACTGAACTGATAGGGCTGAAATTTGATATGAGTATAGTTTGGGACCTGGAATAACATATAGGCTATTTTTTATCCCGATAAAACGCGGACGAAGGCGCGGGCAGCAGCTAGTATGATATAAAAAGGTAAGATTTAGAAATATAATAGGATATTAGAAATTAATCACATAAATATTTAGAAATATTATACCTTAAACTGTATAGAACAGGGATTGCGAACCAACGGCCAACGGAACCAATGGCACGCCACAGAAGTAACGGTTTGCTGTTTTACATAGTTCAAAATGGATTAAAAAAATTATTCGCAAAGAATTAATTAAATAGAAAGATTTATAGTTCATACATATTTCATTTATTTATTTGTGAAAGATTAGACAGGTAATCTAAGTAAAAATACCAGTAACTAAATTTTGGGAATATGGAATTCGAAATACTCCTGTTTGAAGAAGCTTGCTCATGCAATTTAACCAAATTTTCGTCTAACTGCCTGCCAGTCATTATTTTCAGATATGAAAAATATTAAAGACTAGATTGAGTTGAGCAGATGGACTCCAGTTCAGTATGCATTCTGCTAAAAGTAACATCTTATCTTACCCTAATGTACAGATATTTGTCATCTAAACTGTAACAACAGAAATCACACTAATGTAACTTTAATTTTAATTACACGTATAAAATTCATTTTTTTACCCGACTACCGAAGGGTTATGATTTTAGCACCCTATGTATGTATGTATGTATGTAGCCGATTTCTTTGTTCCCACGTAGCGCTGAAACTACTACTTCGATTTCAACAAGTGAGGTATCGATTGATTCGTCTCATTACCCCGATGGTTATAGGCTATATGGTGTCCGACAAAACCGAGGGTCTTAAGAGATAGCTGGGTCTAAATTACATCTGGAACACTTCGATAGCGCGATAAAATTTAGCAAGAGACGACATCTAGTTACAGTTCGAGTCTAATTTAGTTTGATGTGATGAGTGAAGGATGACACACCCGTTGCCATGGAGACCTCTTGTTTATTTGTTACCATGGCAACGGGTCATCTAGGGATGGGCAAATGAAAAAATGGTTCGATATACATATATTGTATCGATATATGTACGGTAAAAAAAAATATAGTTAAAAACTAAAACCCGACTACATAAAAGTCTTAAACAACCGTCCATAGCATTTTCTTTTGATACTTAGGTAGTCGGAGGCCTTTGTTACTAATTGTCCCCTAGGTATATGGGGTGGGTGCCTCCAACTACCTAAGTATCAAAAGAGAATGCTATGGACAATAGGTGAACGCTTGTTTAAGACTTTTATGTAATCGGGTTTTAGTTTTTAACTATTTTTTTTTTTTGGTAGTCTATAAAGAATTTTGAATTGTTAATAGGTATTTAGTATTGTTATTTTCCCACCCAATAATCACTTGGTCAAAATTATTTGGTGGCACGTCTATTGCCTCAGATTTTTTTCTACAAAACATGCCACGTTGGTTCAAAAAGGTTCGCCAACCCTGGTATAGAACCACACAAAGAAAGAAACTAATACAAAAATAAATGCTAAGAGAAGACTAAGTACAAATGCGGCCTTGTTGCTATGAGCGGTCTCTTCCAAGCGAACTATGTATTTCTGATATGGAGGAGTCGAGCTACCTGTTGATTGTTAGCAACAGTCTGCAGCTAGCTCAATTGTTTCAGCGGTAAGAAATACCAGTTGAGTTACTCTGCAGTTAGCTCAATTGTTTCAGTGGTAAAAACTAGTTCTAATTTGTTTCTATTAGTTTATTGTCATTTTCTTTGTTAATAAATGTTACTTAGTGTTTATCTTTATTTATACCTGTCTTCTATATTCCGTGACGTCACGAAACGGCTCTGTCGGAAGACCAGCGTTGGTTGTACACACATACGTATACAACTAACCCATGCTGAGACAGGGACCGTTTTGTGACTCTAGCAAACTGTTTTCTTTTTTATGTTCATTTCTTTGTAATTGTATGTGTCTGAGTTACAAATAAACGTTTCTATTCTATTCTATTTAAATATATACTATTTGTAATACTATTGTTTGTAGGTACCTATAATATTTGTAAGCCATATACGGTTTGATTATAATTTATAACACAGTTCCATAAACTCAATTATCCTCAACTTAATCTTATTGCCGTGAGGCCGCGGCGTACGAATATCGACCCCTCCAACTCAACCCGTGGATGTCGTAAGAGCCGACTAAGGGAACCTACGAGAGGAATGGCAGCAGCTTCCGTCTGAGTATTTTTAAACACCAACACTGCGATTACCAATCCGCCTGCCAAGCGTGGTGATTATGGCAAATCCCCCCCTACATGGGAGACCATCCACTCGATGGACTGACGACATCGTAGCGGTCGCAGAGAGTCGATGGATGGAGGCGGCTCGGGACCGCTATTTGTGGCGTCGTACGGGGGAGGCCTATGTCCAGCAGTGGACGTGTATAGGCTGATGATGATGATGATGATAATCTTATTAGCGGTCTTAGTAGTGGTCGCAGGGAGTCGATGGATGGAGGCGGCTCAGTATGCTGAGTGTCTTGCGTCGGGCGTCTTACGGGGGAGGTCTATGTCCAGCTGTGGACGTGTATGGGCTGATGATGATGATGATTATAATCTTATTAGGCGTTAGATCAATGCACGGGAACGCGTGCGTGCGCTTGCGCTTAAAATAGACTTTGGCTGGAGCTAATTCTGTCCAAGAATTTTTTAAACAAATTATATTCAGTGCCCTACAGGGTGCATTTGTACTATTGACCTAGGCTAACATTAATATCTAAGCTGGTAGTTATATAGTAGTATAGGTACATGCACATGTGAGCAAAATAAATAAAAGTGCAGTAAAAAGGTTCAAATTCGAATTCGATAACGGACGAGACACAAATAAATGATGAATGAAAACTGTCAAAACAATAGTACATTGTTCACCTAGGCGAGAACGTGCAGAGTGTGTCATTTCTTAAAACACACGAGGTAGGAATCGCACTTTCTGCCGAGTGATACATAGTGCTTTATACTACACCTTCGAGGAAAATAAAAAGCAGAATAAATATTTTATTTCTGGCGGTGTTATAAAACTTTCACTATCACTCGACGACATTCTGTAGAATTAATAAAATTGCCTACACCAAATTCAAAATTATAAGAACTTCCCGCGCCAGCCAGTAATCACTAGGGTTCTGGGTTATTTTTTCAAAATAGTTTTCGGAAATCGGAAGAGGCAAGCGGACTTGGAGTAATAACTTTTTCTCTTTTGACCTATAATGAAAATAACCATAGCTACCGGCCGATCCTTTAGGAAATAAAAAAAAATAACACGTTAGAAATGGATTTCCATACAGTTTTCTCTCCCGCTAAAATGCGTAAGAAATGAAATTCCATAGAGTTTTTCCTCCCGGATTCCTATACGCCTGCAATGATTTACTTTTTATCTTATATTCGGAAAAGGAATAGGCAACTTTCGGAGCAGGTGTAGTATAAAAATATTTTTTTAACTCCTGCGATTTATGAACTTCGAACTTCTCAGTCTGACTGATGATACGAGTTATAAAATAAATAAAAAAAAACTTGTTTAACCTCCTCTTAGCTTTATTAGGGCTAATATACACAGCAGCCGTTTTACTGGATCCGTTTATTTTCCCGTGATGGCGTATGCAGTTGTAGGAGCGAGTTCACGATAGTGTTCCGGATCAAGTAAAAGATTTTTTCCAGTAGCTGAAAATCCGTAAAAATCGGTCCGGTAACAATCGTTTACTGATTCCGGTATACTATTAGGTGTGTGAACACGCTCCTACAACTACATACGCCATCACGGGAAAATAAACGGATCCAATAAAACCGATGCTGTGTATATTAGCCCTAATAAAGCTAAGAGGAAGTTAAATAAGGTTAAATAAGTTTAACTGAGAAGTTCGAAGTTCCTGATCCGGATCCAGTGAAAATGATCCTGTAAAACGGGTGCTGTGTGTATGAGCCTTTAGGCGTTAGATAAATGCCTCGTCGTGATGAGGGGTGCGCCTGCGTTCAAAATAGACCCTGGTTTAGTTAATTCTGTAAAGGAATTTTTACTATGGGGCTATTGGATTTTCTTGCATTGCAGTGTTAGACTTATGCATGTTCGTATATGTATGCAGCCAAGCTATAAAAAGTCACATCACATCAAGCTATGCTATACATCAGCCAAACTCGATGTGAAATATTTGTAAACACTTGGTCGGTGTCGAATTTCAGTGTCAGAGTGTCAGATGTAATTGTAAGAAATTTAGTTGAAGAAAAGATCTCAAATCGACAAGTATGGTAAATTGCTTAATGCGGCAACATAATGTAGTTATTGCACTTCGAGTTCGACTAGTGTATAGGTTCTAAAAGATTTAAAATTTACAAAACTGAAAACAATAACAAAAAACTAAGAGGGTAGGTAACCACTAAAGCAACAACAAAAATGTCAACGACCGTAGCGAAAAACTGATGAACTAACTGATTTTCATCACAAAAAAATATACCAGTAAGCTGGGTGGCCTTCAATTGATAAAAAAATATTCAAGTATTGAATCCCTTTTATGGCACGGAAGAAAGGCGCGGTGACCTCAACATGTGACCATTTTTGGTCTGGCCTACATTACTGTGCTTTAACTAGTACAGACTAACATGTTGATTCCATTCTATTTACTGGCATGCGTTTACTAAATTCTTTTACAGAATAAAATAATTCAAGCATCTTGTGTATGTATATACTAAAGTATTATATTATTGTAAATAGTATATTTTATTATATTTATTTATGTTAATGGTAAAAACACGAATTATTAATTGTACCTATTAACTATTATTATTATTAGTTTTTCTGTAAATTTTGTAATCTAGCACTACCTACTAAATTGTTGTCCGCACTACCAAAGTTTAGCAGGTAGAGAATGCTATCTAGCATTATGCTCGCCTATGTACTACTTTTGTGCAATAAATTATATTCTATCTATCTATCTTTATTATGGAAAAAAATACATAATTTGGCGTATTTTAAAGAAGATAAACTGACTTCAAATTAGAACTCTTGTTTACGCCCGTTGCCATGGAAACTAATTTAATACCTGCAGTCATTGTGATGGTTGATTGTTTTCAAAAACCGAATAATTGACTTCGTGTCCCTTGGTTCACACTGTTTTTAAGTTTTGCGGGATAAATATTAATCCCCTGGGGATAAAATGAGAAAAATCGGTCCCTAATTGACGGAAATATCGACAACCAAACATAGATCCTCCTCCTTTTATCGAAGTCCGGTATATGGCTGTTATCGAAAAAATATCATTGCATTTTCTACGTAGAAATTGACGCATTGGCGTTTATAGCAAGAACTTTACGACTAATCGCATGACTGGCGACTACTGGCGAGTGAATCATACTTTTTCATGTTTCACTCGATATTGTTTGTTACAGCCGACCAACAAATCACACGTTATTTTTGGATATTGGTTTACTTAGAATTAGTTATCCTGTTCCAACTAGGGTACCTACTACATTCAATTATCAAAGTGCTTTATTTCCTTTAGACCACAAAGGACTCTTGGACACGTCACAAAATTAAAATTACAGAAGTTAAAACTAGGAAATAAAGTGATCACTTTGATTTTTTGTTCACTTCAATCTTTTTAAAGTAAAGAAGCGAACAAGAAACCTTGTTAGGTTGTTAGATTTCGAGTTGGAGCAAAACTCGTCGCAAGATAATCTGATATTTCACAGTACTCGTTCTCAGCGATAAAGCCGCCTATTTTATTGTTATTTTTAATATGATGGAAGGTTTTTTTTGTGTTTTTATTGGTACAATAAACAACAAAAATAACAAAAGCTTGATACTTACCACTATTAGAACACAACAAGGTTAACAGCAAGTTATCGTTAAAATCAAAAAACGTAGACACCGTTTATTGCACATGCGTAGCGAAAAAGGTACAATTTCCGATGTTGATGAGTTTTGGATTTCGACAGTTTTCATTTATGATTTTATTTGTCGATCGTCCGTTATCGAACTCGAATTTGTACCTTTTTCGTATTTTCGTATAAAATATTTCCCACTAATATTCATTTGGTTTTGTAATAATATCTTTATTAACAAAGAAAATCACAATGGAATTATAGAAACGAATAAGAACTAGTAATTACAATTGAACAACTGAACTAAGTAACTGCAGACTGTTACAAACAATCTACAAATAAGCTTAACTGGTCCATATCAATATCAGTCGGTCGGTTCACATAAAATATCTTGAATTCTAGAACCTATTAAAGCGACCACCAACCAAATATGCGATACCAATATTCACTGCATTATTTTCTTTGATTATGTAATTATTATTATACATTATGTTTAGTTTAGTTTGACAACGTCCCTGTACAGCAGCACTTTGACATACCCTTTAATATAATTTTTATCTATTTTATTTTGAAAAAATATTCTTATATGATTTTTGACCTCTTAAAACCAACAATTTGTTATTTGGTAAATTTCAAGCACGAAGTGTCTTGTTTGTCTGTTATTTCTTTGTACAATCCCTTATGGTGTTTCCTATGTGAAAAGTTTGTGTGAATATTATAAGATAGATAGAATTAACGACATCAAGTGTAACATGTGTACCTACGGTGGAAATAAATAAATACAAATGTTTACAATTATTTCACATCAAATTTGTCTAGAGTTATCGTTCTGTTTAAGTAACTACATATATAAAAAAAAAACACATTCGGTTAACCAGTTACAAATGCATAGTTTTGTTTACCTAAAGTCAAAATCCTCGGTCCTGTTAAAACGGGACCGGCTCTCAAGTCTCAGTACTGACCCCACGCATGCACTCGAAATAAATCAAGTCTCGTCTGGCAACTCGCCAGATGTATGACCCTCTGGAGCTTTGAATCAGGGTCATTGTTTCGATGACATGTCCTTTTTTTGGACAGGAAGTTCAGTAACCTTGTGTTTGGCGATTGCTCTCATGTTCATGTTTGTATTTATACGTTTTTGTAGGTACTAATGAAATCTCACTTAAAATCCATGTATAACCAAGTAGACTATATGACGTAGGTCCATATAAGTATATGGACTATATAATGGACTATAAAGTCTGATGAAGGTGATACCCTGACTGACCCAAACTAGCGCCCCGCGCCGCCGCCGCCGCCACCTACTTAAGGATTTAAGATTTAATGCCTCTGTAATAGTATTATTAGTATTCTTCCACTAGTGGACAAAAAATTTAAGTGAAGAGAATATCAATAACACCTTATTTCTTATTTGATAATAATAACTATGTTTATAGTATACAATTTGACTTGTCTAAGTGCTTATGGTGTTTGGTGCTAGTGGTAAAAAGATAGAATATGTACCCCCAGTTATGTTAAATGGAATTATTGTAAATAGGGTAAATAAATTTAAATACTTAGGACATATAATAGTTGATAATCTAAGGGATGAAGAGGACCTAGAGAGGGAGCGAAGAGCTTTGACGGTGAGAGCGAATATGTTGGCCCGCAGGTTTGCCCGATGTTCAGATGACGTCAAAATAAGTCTATTTAAAGCATTCTGTCAGTCTTTTTACACGAGCAGCCTGTGGTACAACTGCACTCAGAAAGCCGTCAACACTCTTCGCATCCAATATAACAATGCCTTCAGGATGCTGTTAGGGCTCCGGCGGTTCTGCAGCGCTTCCGGCATGTTCGCCGAAGCGCGAGTGGATGGCTTCGCTGCCTGTATGCGCAAGAAAACGGCCTCACTGTTGAGCAGAGTCCGCCGGTCCACTAACAGCATCCTGATGATGATAGCGGATAAGCTGGATGGGCCGCTATACAAACACAGCATTGCTGTATTAGTTAAATGATATTTTGCTCACTTAAGATAAACTAACATTATTATTAAGACAATTGTTACTAACTTTTATATGGATTTGTGATTATCTGAAATAAATGACTATACTATACTATACTATTATTTTGTAAGCCTAAAGAAATAAAGTTATTGATTCTGATTCTGATTCTCTTATAAAAAGTGCAACTTCGCATGTCTTCATAAGCTATAGTATAGCTTATGAAGACATGCGTTGCACCATGTGTTCATAAGGTTTGTATAGCTGCTATACAAACCTTATAAAGACATGCGAAGTTGCATTCTTTGGCCTACAAACTCGGTTTTCGCATCTCTTAATAAACTCACAAACGGGCCAAGGGATTTTTGAAAATTCCTTTGTTTATCGTAATAATACGATAAAATAGGTGGCGGCGTGGGGCCGCGGCGTATGAATATCGACCCCTCCAACTTAACCCGTGGATGTCGTAAGAGCCGACTAAGGGAACTTACCAGAGGATGGGCAGCAGCTTCCTTCTGAGTATTTTTAAACACCAACACTGCGATCACCAATCCGCCTGCCAAGCGTGGTGATTATGGCAAATCCCCCCCTACATGGGAGACCATCCACTCGGATGGACCGACGACATCGTAGCGGTCGCAGGGAGTCGATGGATGGAGGCGGCTCAGGACCGTCGTACGGGGGAGGCCTATGTCCAGCAGTGGACGTGTATAGGCTGATGATGATGATGACGATGATGAGGTGGCGGCGTGGTTTGGGTCAGGGAAGCCCTCAGTTATCTTACCCATGACACAAGATCTGCTTAGCTTGGGGCTAGATGATGCTGTATGGATCGTCCAGCATAATTTTTTACAATCACTTTGAATTGTATCAATACAATTTATTGTAATTCATGTATGAATATTTTTATTGAAAATGTATTTATGTAGATAAAGATTTTTTATCTTTATCTACATAAATACATTTTTAACAAAATTATTTACCCTCAAAATTAAATCACAAGAACATCAATGCTCAATAAATAATACAATATATCTTTTATCTCTAGGAACTCTCGGTCTAAATATGTACATACATATATTTAGGGAGGCCTATGTCCAGCAGTGGACGTGTTGAGGCGTTTGTGTTTGTTCGTAATTAAATTAAACACATAACGGCAACAAAATATTTATATATATTAATAAAAACGTCACCGGTAAATTGACTTGCAACGTTACAGTGTATGGGCTGATATGATATAGGTATATATGACATACTTTAAAAGTAGGAATTTTCGGAAATGCTTGTTTGGTCATCACATCACATACCTAGGTAAAAGTGCATACCGGTTAGGAACCTACACTTAAGTCTTATCAAGTTATACATGAGCCATCAGATAAAGCGATAAGCGTCGATACTTCATTCTGTCATATTCCTGTACCTATACTCAAAGATGGAAATCTTTGCCTATACTCCGATTTAGAATCCAAGATCCTTTATGTCAACAAAGACATTTATGAATGAAAACTTAACAATGTATTCAGCTTTGTGCCACCTCACTAGGACCTGTCTGAAAACCAGGGGGGTAATTCTGCGTATCACGTGATACCTTATCGAGTGATACTCATTATCACGGGATGAAAAATATCATGTGATAAATATCGAGTACCGCCAAAAACTGCATTCTCGTGCGACATAGCCAGCAACTCATCAAAGAAAAACCCTCGATAAATATCATACGAATTGCAGATTTCGAGAATACGCTTGTTAATCATTCGACATATTGACAATTCCTGCCATAGTTATCGAGTAGATAATATTGCCAGAATTGCTCTCCAGCGCCGCTACTAGCTTCGGCTCGTAGCGGCATAATGCTGAGACAACAGGTCAAAGTCAAAGTTTCTTTATTTCCGTAAATACAATAAATGTACACTTAGAACAGGTCAAATTCTTAAAATTAAACATTCATTTGGAAATAAAGTGATATTTTGATTTCGGTCGCTTCGGTATGTAGACTAAAGTAAAGAAGCGACGAAGAAACCTTTAGCCTGTTAGGTGTTATTTTTAGAGTTATTTTTCGATTGGACCTTTTTGGGGGACCTTTTTGGCCCCTTATGTAACACTGTTCCTATCTATTTTCATCATGTACATATGTATGTATACGTTTCCTGTTTCTTATTTGATAATGATAACTATGTTTATAGTATAACAGAATTTGCTGTTTGTTTGCTGCGCACAGCTGACAATAAAATGATCTATCAAACTCAGCGCCGCCGCGCCGCCGCCGCCGTGTCGCGTGCCTCCGTCGCCGTCGTCGCCGTCGTCGTCGGCTTGGGTAGGTAATGACAATTTTGGATTTTTGTGTTGTTAGTTGTTAACAAACATTGTAGGTACCTCGAGAATGACTCGAGTACCTATAGGTGAGCAAAGCGTACATACTTAGGAAATATCCAACGCTACATATGTCATTACATTGATTAAATAAACAGTAGCATACCGGATTCAGTTTAGACAGAGTGGGCCCAGTTAGTATAACAGACACAAGTGTGGGTGAGAGCCGTTGAACTCTCTAACAATATTCCAAACCATTAGTTAGATTAATATAATAAATCTGATATCGCATTAATCCTACTAATATTATAAATGTCAAAGTTTGTAAGTATGGATGGTATGGATGTTTGTTCCTCTTCCACGCAAAAACAACTGAACTGATTGGGCTGAAATTTGGTATGGGTATAGTTTGGGACCTGGAATAACATACAGGCTATTTTTTATTACGCGAGCGAAGGCGCGAGCAGCAGCTAGTAATATTATAAATTAGAAAGTATGTATGGATGGATGTTTGCTACTTCTTGCTGAAATTTTGCATACAGATAATTCCTGGAATCAAACATATAATAGAATCCTTTCCACTGACGAAGGAAGAAATGCTAAAACGCCAAAGAACTACGTGGGGTTTTGGCATTTCTTCCTTTCCACTGACGATATAAATTTTGTCATAACATCAGTTTCTAAAGGAATTAATCATCATCATCAACAGCCCATCACGTCCACTGCTGGACACAGGCCTCCCCCGTACGACGCCACAAATAGCGGTCCTGAGCCGCCTCCATCCATCGACTCCCTGCGACCGCTACGATGTCATCGGTCCATCGAGTGGATGGTCTCCCATGTAGGGGGGGATTTGCCATAATCACCACGCTTGGCAGACGGATTGGTGATCGCAGTGTTGGTGTTTAAAAATACTCAGAAGGAAGCTGCTGCCCTTCCTCTGGTAGGTTCCCTTAGTCGGCTCTTACGACATCCACGGGTTGAGTTGGAGGGGTCGATATTCGTACGCCGCGGCCCCACGGCAAAGGAATTAATACTCATAATGATACGTCATTTTTCAAAAATATAGTTTACAATAAATGTTTTTTATATTATAATTCAAAGCCATAAACAGACATGACACGAAAACAATCAAGAACTCAGGTTTATTTGAAATGGTAAATTATTGTTTGTAATCAGTAATCACCTTTAGACGTTTTCATAGAAACAACGCGAGTGAAGCTTTAGGCAAAAACTAGTAAATTTAATATATTGGTTAATCTACATAAATGCTTGAATAAATGTCCGTGTTTTTGCTTAAGCAACTGGAACCATAAATTTAATAAAAACAAAATCTAGAGTGAATTAATAGGTACATAGTTTTAACCTGCTTTGTTGTATTTATGTTAGGTTATTGTTGTTAGGTATTCGACCAGTTTTATTTATTAATCGCCTCAGGATTCTTATCTTATCTGACTTCAAAATGAACAATTTACTTACAAATATATTTTGTTTTGAATGCATTTTAATTTGTGTATAAATAATTTATATGAAATTCTACTAATATTATAAAAAGTCAAAGTTTATGTGAATTGATATTTAATATCCATTCATATAAACTTTGACGTTTACAAAGTAGTTTTTTCGTGTGAAAAAACTACTGAACAGATTAGGCTGAAATTTGGTATGGGTATAGTTTAGAACCTGGAATAACATATAGGCTATTTTTTATCCTGATAAAAAGCGGGCGAAGGCGCGGGCAACAGCTAGTAATATATATTTTTTATCATATTTAAATAAAACACTCAATAATGAGTTGAGTCTCCATTTTGTTGACTGTAGGCAAAGATTTACATCTTTGACTGTAGGAATAATTACTTAGACTCGGCAAAAATAAGCAGGTACTTTATATCCAACTAGCGTCCCGCCCCGGCTTCGCACGGGTGCAATGCTGATACTAAATTATACATTTCCACATTCAGTCTGTCAGATTTTGATGCGGTTTTTTTTAATAATAATAATAGCCCAATTACTTAGTCCATCCATTCACCACAATAACATGGCTTTTTTTGTTATTTTCATTTTCCTTTGCAATAGTCTCTACACCTGGCGGATATCATCTTCGGGTGTATCATATTGTGCAACCAAGGATGATACCCGCTATGTGTAGCTCTCGCCTTTAAAGGGCCTCTGTGCTGTTGGCTTCGGCTCCACGCATGCCTCCCAAAGGACCGGGTCACTATATGGCCCGTGATCATGGAAATGAGAAACAGAGTAATAATAATAATAAATTCTTTATTTGCAGACACGAGATCATAGATAAGAGATATAAGTTACTAAAGTAAGCTAAGTCTAGTCTAGAACCAAGTTAAGTCACGATATAATAGATAAGAGTGATTCAAGAGGAATGTTTATATGTATAATTTGCACCCGTGCGAAGCCGGGGCGGGTCGCTAGTTAGTAGTTGTAAATTCAGATCCTTAGTAAAGAAACAGGGCACTGACCCTGCCAGCGGGCACATGACCTCTTGGGGTCAAATCCAACAAAAAACTGCTTCTAGATTTTAAGATAATTTTTCGATTAGCACCAACATGGTCCATTATTTCGTCCAGTTGCACTGTAATTCCGTGATTCACACGGAACCGTGGTTGGCATAGTGGAAGGAAGCGACTTTCTGTTCCAACCTTCGATTCTGGTGAATTTCGATAAACGAAGACCCTATAGGTAAATAGTAAATACTAGGTAAGGTAGGCACACTTTTTTTTTTTTTTTTAATTTTTAAGGGACTTTGAGTCATTGGAATGACTAAGTCAGCCCCGTATTATAACAGGTAGGCACATAAAAACAATATTTTTAATTCATCTATTTTGAATTAGTTATTATTCTAGATATTATTTATTAATTATGTTTGTTTAGGGAACGAAAGTAATTTACTTAAATTGAAGATACATTAAAAAATATATTTAATACAATACTTTTTATGACATACAAATTCTTGGAGCTGTAGGTACTTAGTGCACTTCCTTGTATATTATATATAACAGAGCGTGCTAAACAGCATAGTCAAAAAATTCAATAATTTGAAAAATATTTCGAGTCGCCGAAAATCCTTTTAAGGGGAATCTTAGGAGCCCTAAAGGAACGTGTGTGCCAAATTTGGTGTTCCCTTTTCGGAAGTGCACCCTATTTTTCAACACCAACACTGCGATCACCAATCCGCCTGCCAAGCGTGGTGATTATGGCAAATCCCCAAATACTACATGGGAGACCATCCACTCGATGGACCGACGACATCGTAGCGGTCGCAGGGAGTCGTTGGATGGAGGCGGCTCAAGACCGCTATTCGTGGCGTCGTCGTTTGGGGGAGGCCTATGTTCAGCAGTGGACGTGTACGGGCTGATTATGATGATGATGATGATACATACATATTTACCTATTGATTTAGATGGTGTAAGAAGAATTAGACAAGCCATTTTTATAAATATACTAGCTACTACCCGCACCTTCGCCCGCATTAAAACGGGATAGCAAGCCAAATGTTATTCCAGGTCCCAAACTATACCCAAACCAAATTTCAGCCTAATCAGTTCAGTAGTTTTTGCGTGAAAGAGGAACAAACATCCATACATCCATACTTACAAACTTTGACATTTATAATATTATACTAGTAGACTAATTTTATTCGTACATAAGTCAAAATATATTATCGTCGTAAATAAGACTCAATTCAAGTAAGTACCTACTTTGAGTAAAGCAGGTGGTAGGTAGGTATACAACTTTAAATTTTATACATGCCTGATCTGTCACAATTTTTTACGTGAATGTGAAAGTCTATACTTTCACTAATGTAGTCTTTATCTCACGGTTAATTCGCACGATGGTATGTATATCTACATAAAACTTGTGGCACATTGTAGAAAATGAGGATTACATTATACCTACAGGTATTTACCGCAGCTAGTATCATGTCTGTGGTATTTACTATCATTGTTCGGTTGGCCGAAACGGTAGGTAACTAACCTTGTTGTAGAGACTCCAAACATTCCCATTGGTGATTGATTACGGAACCCCCGTTCCGAACACAAATTATTACGTTTCTGTAATTTGTGTTCGGAACTATAGGTGGACCACGGGGGTTCCCAACTGTTAAAATATGTGAAAGATTTCATGCTCTTTTCCTCCTAGCAAATATGGAACCTTTATGGAACGCGGCAATACATAATAATTTTTTTCAAAATTATTTTCCCGTCGTCATGGATATCCAATAAATTGATAATGTACAAGGTTTATAAATAGAACCTCGTCGCGTTTAATTCATATTTTAACGAACCAATTAAATCCACTACGTTTTCCGTGCCCACGTCCCTAAAATGCAGGAAATTCTCATCAGACATGGCGAGACTGCATAAATATCAACCTAAACATACTTAGAGCTGCACCCAGACGTATATGACATAGATCCATCCCTACTCAGCACCCTGTCCTCAAACTTTTTATAGGTATAGGTAAATCGCGGATTTTCCTGGTTTAGTTTCGTCATTTAATGTACCTACATAAATATGTATGATTGTTTTATGTGGGAACGTACGTCCATAAGTATTCCTGTTACTAAGTAAGTAGGTAAAATAGACAAACCAAAAATACACACACTGCAGAATGCAGAAAAGTGCAAGAAAAATAGCATTCTACAAAATTAAAAAAAAAGTTTAAAAACTGCTTGTAGACGGCAATAACGCTCTTGCTTTGATTTAAAATAAAAGCCTACAGTTTTTTAGGCACCTTTCAGATTAGCAATGAAATAAAGGCTTTGTAAGGAAGGTTACATACTTTTTTTGGTCCATTCTGCACCATAATGTCATATTCCAATCCTTCGGACAGCGACATGGCTTGCACAGTAAAAAACTCACTAGTAATAAATAACCACTATAAAAAAATTTTTTTTTTTTGATATACAACAGATTTTACACACTTTAATCTCGTGTGCTTAACAAGTGGACCGGTCTCATGTATAACTACCACAAAGATGTTAACAGTTATGCTTGCTTAATCACAGTCTTTCATTAGAGAATTTGATGGGAATTTAGTTTGAATGAGACGATGACGTCGCGCCGGGCGGCCGGCACGGTTGTATTGTAACAGCGAATACGCCCACAGCCTCCCTCGCTCTCCCGTAGAGTGCCTACCTACGTATAAGAAAGTAGGTAGATAATGCCTCTACCTACATACCTACCTATAGTACCTACATAACTGCTAGCGGAACTGGGTTCTTGCGCCAAATATTAAGTTTGCTCGAGTTCGCTAGGTATTCGTTCATTGCGTTGCGTTACTCTCTTAGATCGTGTTATGTAGTTGGCAGCACTAACAATAATGTCACTGTCAATCAAATTAAACGATCGTGGGTGTCAAAAATATGTAAACAAAATGAAAAATGGAGTTTCTTTCCGAGCGAAAGCCAAGAATTGAATTGAATTCGTTCTTCCGTTTTGTTTGTTTATAGATTTAATATGTGCTGTAAACGGTAGATTTATTTAGAATATCAATTTATTAGTCAATCAAGACAGTATTTGCCTTTCGCGCTCTAATTATCGCATAAAATCTGCCATATTGTCGTTTGTTTAGGTTAGGAAGAGGATAAACAAAAATATAAAAACTATGTCTGAGAATCTGAAGATGCTGAAACAAGGCGCAGAAGCAAAGCTCTACAGCTGCAAATACCTCGGCAGACCAACGCTGATCAAGGAGAGGTTCAAGAAAAATTACCGTCATGCTGACCTAGACACCACCATCACTAAAGACCGCATCAAGAATGAGGCTAGATCCATAGTCAGATGTAAATCAGTCGGAGTTTTGACTCCCGCACTATATCTCGTCGATTTTGAGCGTAGAAGAATATATATGGAGCATTTCGAACAAAGTATTACTGTCAAAGACTTCATCATAATGACTAAACCACCCCAAGACTGTTTATCGAAGATAGCTAAGATGATTGGTGAAACTGTTAGAAAAATGCACGAAAACAACATAATACATGGAGACTTGACTACATCTAATATGCTGGTTGTGTACAAAAATGATGGAATCAACAGTATGTATGACTATGAACTGGCGATGATTGATTTTGGACTATCATTTATTGACACAAGTACAGAAGACAAGGGGGTTGATTTGTATGTACTTGAACGGGCATTGATAAGTACTCATAATGACCTCCCAGACTTGTTCAATCAAATCTTTGATGCTTATAAAGGCTACAGTAAGAATAATCTCAAAGAAATCATCAGCAAATATGAAGAAGTGAGATTAAGGGGCCGAAAAAGAACTATGGTTGGGTAGACTAGTCTTTAAGCAATAAAATTGGAAAATAAATTTCATTTGTACAATATACTTAAAACATTTATTAAAACTCTTTCTTCTATAACTACCTGTGACGATCAACCATAGACCAAGATAAGCTGCACCCAAGGAATATATATACATACTAACGTAACTGGAAAGTTCACTCGACATTTGATGCAAGAAGGATTTTGAAGCTTATCACAACTAGAAAAGGTTATTTTTTAATTCAATTTAGATTTAAGGAAAAACGGTCTCGAGAGAGACTCACTTTTCAGTCGCTGTGTCCCTTTCACACATTCGCTAGCACAATACACTGATTAAACTAAAAAGGGAAGATTGGGCACTAACTCTTTGAAAGTGGAAGGCTAAAACTAGGTTACACTAGGTTCACCCACCTCAGTCACGATCGCATCAGCGTTTGTGTTGCGCGTGCTTGCTACGACGTACTTTTATGTGATTTATTGAATTTATTAACTAAAAGACTACAGCAATGCCTTCGTGTGCGTTGACTTTGTGTCCAAAATAAAAAACAAAGCCCAAGGCATCACTTTTCACACGGAAATACACCAAAATTTTAAATTTTCTGATTATTCTACTATATTTTACGTTACTGCGTTTACCTATTGATCTTATCATTTTCTTTTGATACTTAGGTAGTTGGAGGCCTTTATTCCTACTTGTACCCTAGGTATATGGGTGGTGGCGGGCGCCTCCAACTACCTAAGTATAAAAAAATGATAGGTAAACGCTTATTTAAGACTTTTATGTAGTCGGATTTTAGTTTTTTATTTAAATATTATTTTTTAACACCTTATTGCTGGTAGCTTGACAATCGTTAACTTCACAAAAGTTTTAATAACGGTTTCGGAAAGTACAAACAAAGACCTTTGCAACGATACCACATACGAGCATTGACATTGGGATTTTCGAACCTTAGACCTAGCTATCTCGTAAGACCCCCATTTTATCTGACGTCACATAGCCTAAAACTATCGGGCTATTAAGACGAATCATACAACACCTCATTTGTTGAAATCGGACCAGTAGTTTCAGCGCTAAGTGGAAACATAAAAATCGGCTACATACATACATACATAGGGTGTCAAACTCATAACCTTCGCCCTTCGGTAGTCGGGTAAAAATTATCGGACCTCGTGCAACATTACGACTCAAATTGCACAAGGCTATATTGCTTAGTCATGTATGATTGATTGCATGAATGCATCCGCATTGCCATATGAATCAGTTGAGCTAGATAACTAGATTCTTTCCAATAGTCTGCAGGTAGGTAGCTCAATTGTTTAATTGTAAATACTAGTTCTATTTTGTTTCTATACTATGATTGTAATTAACTGAATAAATAGTAATATGATTGAATGTATATAAAAAATTGGTTTTGCTATGTATGTGTTGTTTTAATTGCCACTTCAGTATTATTAGTCTAAAAGAAACGCAAAAAGCATGACAGTAGTGGAGTGTGACTTCAGCCGGATGCCCTGCCGAACATTTTCTGTCATTTCAAAAAAGTTTCATATCTCAGAGCTATTTTCTCATACAAAAGAAACATCCTGGTTACGTCACACTTGATGGTTCCAATAAGGGGACGTTTTTAATTGTTTCTGACTAAACGAATTTTCAATATTTAACTTTATAATAATAAAGGAATTTAGGCTTGTTCTTGCTCGGTCAGTAAAGAGATCGCTCTGTCCTAGTACAATCGTACTAAAGTACTAGTTCGGACTTCTAGTACTATTAGTACCCCACTCGGCAAAACTTTCTGGTCGTTTTAATAACAAAAGGGCTCTTATTTTAATGCTCTAAAATACGCAATCAATTGTTTTGTGTCAGAAACTAGATTGGATACTATTTACATTTACTGAATATTAATTAAAATATTATTTCACCAAAACATACACGAAAACGGACGAAATATCCGTTTACCGACGAAATATCGAAATGCAATGCTCCTTCCTTGATCGCAACAAAAATAATATAAGTAGGTACATACATATTACACATACAAAAGTTGCAAACATAAAATACTAACTGCGCAATTGATCTCTATCTTGAAACAAATAAAGTTTCTCATTCATTACCCCTCCGTCTCTTTTACTACCGGGGATTATGCGCTGTCTATCTCTGTTCTACCTTATTCGTTCCTTTGAGACAAGTTACTACTGAACTAGAGAACTAGATGCATATCTCCGTCTCTCTCGATACCGCGGAATATGCGCTGTCTCTATCTCTGTTCTCCCTTAATTATTCCCTTGTCTTCTAGTTCCGTCGGACACGGAATCACGGAATGTAACAGTGAACTAAAAGAAACATTGTACTAGGGAACGAGTAATCGAAATGCATTCTCACAGTTCTTTTTATTCTTGTTATTAGATTTGGAACTTTATGCCATAGAAAATAGTGATTCAGACGCCAACTTTTTTAGTGGTTTCGAGATTTCGTGATTGAAAAGCAAGTGAACTACAAGGAACTAGTTGAGCTGAATCGTTCTTACTAGTTCACTGATCGGAACTAATTCATTTTAGTTCATTATTCCTGAACTACACAAGAATAAAAGGAATGCTATTTAAAAAAATCTTGTTTTAATAGGGTACTTATAAAGAATTGATATAAGCAATAAAAAATAATCATGATTATTCCTTGCCTTGTCCTGTTTCATTCATAAATTATGGTCGTCCTTATAGAAAGAGACACACCTCCTTAGTATTCAGTCTCTTTCAGACCGCGGTTTTAGTATCAGTGAACTTTCCAGTTACGTTAGTATATAAATTCCTTGGCTGCACCACCCTAGCGCCCGCCACCCCTACGCATCTATGGCATCGCACCCTTGTTGGTCTTACTTTTGAGGTATGGGCAATGAATGTAGTTGTTCTGGGATATTATAGGTACTGAATTCAGTGCTTTTATATGTTGGTTCGTTTTGTGATTGCACAAAGACCATGTTTAAAAAATTGAATTTATCGGCAACCAAACTAACCTAGCGACATCTATAAAGTCGCATGGAAAACGACAACTTTGGTGAAATCATGGAACGGAACGTAAAATATGTCAGTGGCGTGCAAGGTGGCGTGCCTGCTTCTTCGATCGGGGAGGGAGGCAGGTGATTTCCTTCGTCCAAATCAATCAAATCAATTTGACAACTGTCAGATTTTTTTTTCGGCGGGAAGCTGCGATTTGGAAAGGCGCGATCTCGCGAATTTTTTCAATTTTATTCGCAAAATAGAATTGTTTTGGCTTATTATAAGCCAACATGAAGAAAAAACGTAGGCGTGGGGAGCCTCCACCACCGGACGCGGAGCAGCGGATGTCCTCGTCGGGCAGCTCTGATTCCGAGGCGTCTTGCTCGACGGTAACCGAGGTGCTACCAAAGGACCTGAGCAAAAGCTCGCCCAAGGAATCCGAGAGGTATAATATTTTCAGGTTACCGGGATATTCGCGTCGATATCCCGAAGACGCAAAAAAGGGTGAGTACGTTGTTTTTCTCTCGAACAACGAGGACCGCCCTTTTAATGATCGAGATCGCATGGCTCTTTCACAGGCTTTGAGGGAGCACGGTGTATCGGGTGTTCTGCACCTTAAAACTTTAAACAAGTACAAAGTAGGCATTACTTTCGACATGGCAAATAAAGCTAATAAATTTTTGCAAACTCAAAAATTATTAGATCAGTTGGGTCTACGTGCCAGCATTCCCGCTAAAGAGGCTGAAATAACCGGTGTTCTCTCCTCGGTTCCTGCCGAGCTGTCGAATAAAGATATTTTCTCACTGATTGGTAGCTCGTGCAAAGTTATTCAGGTCAGACGCTTCATGCGTAGAATTCGTCCTGATCCAACAAGTCCACCGCAGTTCGTACCTACTCAGGCAGTCGCGGTGACGTTCGCGTCCACCACATTGCCGGAACATGTCTTCCTGGATTCATGGAGACATGAAATAAAAGTGTGCGTACCTCCCGTCAAGCAATGTTTAAAGTGCTTGAGGTACGGACATATTGACAAATTTTGTAAAAATGCAGAGGTGTGCTCCATCTGTTCCGAGGGACATAATTTTCGGCAGTGCCAGAAAGACCCTAAGGATGCTAAGTGCAGGAACTGTGGTGGCAATCATATTCCCATATCTTCCGTTTGCCCAATTAAAAAACAAAAAATCGGGTCGTCAAGAAAATAAGGTCAAGTCACGCTCAGCTTCCTACGCTGAATTATTTAATTACAAAGCTTTTCCCTCACTTACAGCAAGATCCCTAGACACCCAAGTACAAAACCTAATGAAATCCGATTTTTTCATAACCCTCCTTGTCGAAACTATCACCAAATGTATTAATAACAAAGATGTACCTATTAACTCTGCGTCAATAAAAGACACTCTACATAAAACCCTTAGAAATAAGTTGCCTCCATCTGCATAATGGTTGTTATCAACATTATGCAATGGAATGCATAAAGTATACATAGTAACAAAGATGTATTAGTGTATTTCCTTAATTCACATAACATTCATATTGCATTAATATCAGAAACATGGTTATTACCTCATAAATCGTTTAAATTTAAAAATTTCAATATAGAGCGAAATGATTGTGGCAACGACCACAACGGTGTCGCAATTCTTATTCATAATAGCATTTTTTACACAAAAATATACTTACTTCGATAACTCACTACAAAATATATGTGTCACTTTAACTATAAATAACAAAAGAATATCTATTGTTAGTTTTTACAGTCCTACAAATAGTAGTCCAGTTTTTAATAAAGGTAAATTTGATTCATTGATAAAGTCTATCCCAAGTCCTTTTATTGCAGGAAACTTTAACGCCCACAATACCCATTGGGGTTGTGGCTCTGACTCATCTCGTGGTAAAGATGTATTAGAGGTTATCGAAGACAATAATTTGGTAATGGCGGCAGTTCAACGACTATTGGTTCGTTGAACTGGCGTCCAAATCAGAATCAATAACTTTATTTCTTTAGGCTTACAAAATAAGCACTTAGACAAGTCAAATTGTATACTATAAACATAGTTATTATTATCAAAATGCTTTAGACTTGTCTTTTGCTTCACCGTCTCTTGCAATGAATTGTGAATGGACAGTTCACGACAGTCCTCTTGGTTTTAGTTACCATCTTCCTGTTTTGATTAATGTACTTATCGACAATAATAACATCGGCCCTCATTCTCACCAATCTTGTCTCGCTGATCACTTGCCCATCTACCCAAATTATAAGCTGGTGGATTGGAAAGTGTTTAGTAGGAAGACGGATAATTTTTTACTCGATTTTCAAAAGAACTCTAATCAACCTCTGGAATCGTATAGTAGTTTTCGTGAAATTTTACAGTCGTCGATTCTGGAATCTTTGCCAAATTCTATTCGTTCCAAGAAATTAGGTACTCATTGTCCTCTTAAAAATTACAACATCCAAAGGCCTCAACTTCCTTGGTGGAATGAGAAATGCTCTGAAACCGTCTTAAATTTCAAAGCGGCTTATTTAAATTTCAAAAACAACCCGTCGAAAGAAACCTATTTGGAATTTAAGCGGCTTCGAGCTGTTAAAAAACGAACTATTAAAATGGAGGGGCAAAAGAGCTGGGTTAATTTGTGTGAAACTTTTAATCGTTGTACTCCTATATCTCATATTTGGAAATTTGTTCGTAAATTCAACAAATCTTATACTAACAGTGCTAATGCAGATGATTCTTGGATTTTAAATTTTTTGTCAAAATACACCCCCGATTTTGTTGTAAACAGACTTGCCTTAGCCAGCAACCCCATCATAAATCCTAATAATGAATACCTATCTGTTCCTTTTTCTTTGCAAGAACTACAGTCAGACATTTTTTCTAAAAGGGAAACGGCCTTTGGTCTTGACGGCTTACCATATATAATTATTAAGAAACTTAGCACATCCAGTTTAAAGATACTTCTAAAACTTTTAAATACACTCTGGGAATCTATTTCTATACCTATGGACTGGAAAAAAGATTGTTTAGTACCAATTTTGAAACCTACAAAACCAAAGCTATGCCCAGTATCTTACCGTCCCATTGCATTAACATCGTGTGTTGGAAAAATATTTGAACAGCTGCTTAAGCAGCGTTTGGAGTTTTATATAGAACAAAACAAAATTTTACCTTCCAATCAATTTGGTTTTCGTCGAAATTATTCAGCTCGTGAAAGTATCTGTCAACTACAACTCGATGTTCTTAATTCATTGTCTGTAAATAATATTTTGATTGCTGTACTTTTTGATATAACCGGAGCTTTTAATAGCGTGAACGTTGATATTCTTTGCAAATAGTTATCCATCGTAGGCATTCCTAATAAAATTATTGTTTGGATTCACACATTTTTAACGAACAGAGAAGTATTTGTGAAATATAACAGACACTTGTATGGCCCAAGAAATTGTTCTGTTGGAGTATGTCAAGGTGGTATCTTGTCTCCTTTAATTTTTATTTTGTATATTCGTCGTTTAAATTTAATATTAGGTTCACACGTTAAAAATCTTCAGTTTGCAGATGATTTAGTTGTTTATGCTTCGGGAGCAAATTTGGCTCAAACAGCTGAATTTGTAAACGATGCATTATTAAAGCTTAATAAATATTTTACATACTTAGATCTTAATGTTAACCCATTGAAGACAAAAATAGTGGTGTTTGGGAACAAACATGCCAATATCCCTCTCATTTATTATAATAATACTCCATTGCCCGTGTCATCTGAAGTTAAATTCTTGGGAATTTTACTCACTCATAATTTATCTTGGAATAATTATGGCAAACAAATAATTAACAAAGCTCAAAAAGCATTTAATATATTGAAATCTTTATCCGGCTCAAATTGGGGAGCAGACCCTAAAATTTTACTTACTTTATATAAATCTCTAGTTCGAAGTCATTTCGAATATGGTTTCTTTTGTTACGCTACAGACGCAAAAATTGTAAATAGTATTAATGTGTTTCAAAATAAGTGTTTGCGTTTAATCACAGGAGCATTTAGAAGTACTCCTATTAACGCTATGCAAATTGAGTGCAGGCTTCCTCCAATCAGTATTCGTTTGAATTATTTAATCCATCTCATATGGTGTCCCACAGGGAAGCATACTCGGTCCAACCCTGTTTTTAATGTATATTAATGATTTGTGTAACATGACACTAGAGAATGGATACATTTTTTCCTATGCAGATGACACTGCCATCATTTTTACGGGTAACTCTTGGAGTGAAGTTAAACTAGCAGCAGAAAAGGGACTCAGAAAGATAGATCTTTGGCTTAGACAAAATTTACTCACGCTTAATATAGACAAAACAAATTATATCTGCTTCACTAAGTACACAAGCACTCAACCAGACTCTACTTTTAGTATAAAAATACATAGATGTGCCCTTAATAGCCAGTATTGCGACTGTCCAAAGATCGACAATGTAGCCCGTACCAAATATCTTGGAATTATGATAGATCAACGGTTAACCTGGCCCTCCCATATAGAACTACTCATGAACAGAACTAGAAAGCTCATTTGGATCTTTAGGAATTTGAGACATGTTGCTCCGGCCGCTCTACTTAATAAGATATACACAGCCTTAGTAGAATCTACTCTTACCTACTGCATACCTATTTGGGGCGGAGCTGCAAAAACTCACATCATTGACCTTGAGAGGGCCCAGAGGTCTCTTCTCAAGGTGATGTTATTCAAACCCTATAGATATCCTACCGAAAGCTTATACCTTGAATCTGATTTACTCTCTGTCCGTAAATTGTATATTCTTAATTCTGTATTAAAAATCCATAAAACTATAGACTTCGACCCTGCAAAGCTCCACAATAGAAGGACAGATACTGTAATGAAAAATACAAAAGTTAAATCTACTTATGCATCAAGACAATACCTTAGAAGATCTACTTATCTATATAATAAAATAAATAAAATTATTAACATCTACCCTAAGAAACTCTATGATTGCAAGTATGAGCTTATTAAATGGCTCAAGTGTTTAAGCTACGAAGATGTAGAAGCAATCCTTAAGGTTGTCTCCTAGTTTTCGATAGTATTTTATTTAAAATCGATAAATAACTCGCACCTACACATACACACACACACGCGCGCGCACACACACCCTGGTAGCTCTGTTGCCCGGACTCTTAAGAGACCGGTATTCTCAGGAGTGCCAAACACACACATACACACCCACCCCCACACCTACACACAAACACACACACACACTGTCTCGGACTCTTACGAGACCGGTGTCCTCAGGAGGACACAGACACACAAACACATATCAGACACACAACACACACTGCACAGAACATAAGGATTATAGATTAATTCTATATTATTTATTTTTTAGTTTCTCATTTATTTTTAATTTTTTTAATTGAATGCTTTGAGTTTTTAACTTAGACCACACCACATTGAGCACTCAAACAATACAACTCAAGCATTTCATTCAATAGTACATTTATCTATCTACCCTCGACTTTCAATTTATTATTCATTATTTTTATATTTTCGTACTGACTAAAATGTTTTATCGTAATAAGTTTTTGTAAAATTCTGGTGAATGTAACTAAGGAAGAGCGAAACCTCCTAGTACAAGTATTTTATACTTAAAAGGAGGCTTCAAATATTATATAAGGTAACCATGTACTTTGTGATCGAAATAAAACATTTCTATTTCTATTTCTATTTAAAAGAAAGATTTATATTGAAACTTTTGAGCTTTTCTAGCAATAGTATTTTGGTTAATTTGTCCAGCGGTGTTTCTGTTTCAAAGCCTTTTACAATTTCTTAAAAGTTTAAACATTTATCAATCAGACCTTATTTTACCTTGCTATGAAGGATCTTTCTTATGTAAATTCCCAGGAATGAATATAGTTATTAATAATGACTTGTCCACTAAGAAACATATTCAATGTCATAATTTAGCACACACTGATTGGGTCGTGGTTAGTGATAGCATGAGTGTTTTAAAAAACTTGGAAAACTACAAACTGAATGCTAACACTAACTACATAATTTATTTAATAAAACAGTTATGGGTGGAACTAGCGGAATCTAATATAACGGTAGATTTTGCATGGGTAACATCACACATAGGTGTTGGCAATGAAAAAGTAGATTTTTTAGCAAATACTATTGTTAAGCAGGCTAATTACATTCCAGACCCTGAGAGTACTGATACAAATGTCCATTTACCTTACACAGACGTTGTAAGTCTTTTAAAACAACGTATGTGTCAATCTTGGGGTGGGCATTCTTATCATTATACTCAGGTTCAGAACAAAGGCACTTTGTATGCTTATTTAGATGCCCAAATTGATAGTCAACCATGGTTTTGCCGAAAAAAGTTTTTTGTGAACAGAAAATTTTATACAACTATTTGTCGTCTTCGTTTTGGTCATTGTCGTCTTAATTTCCATTTGTTCCGTTTGAAAATTATTAATGACTTTTGTAACACTGGAGATCAAACTTTTGATCACATATTTTTTTTTTCATTTCGACATTCAGCACCTTATGTTGATAGATGGACTTCTTGAGATTTATGGTAATTCTGATTCGGTCCCGCATTCCACTCAAGAATTATTACAAAATGTCTCGACTTATCCTCATTTGTATAATTTTATAAAGTGTACTATTGGCGAAATTTAACTTATAATTTTGTTTTGTAAATATGCACTTCAATATACCAAACGTATTGTTACATTGTAGATATTTAAAATGTGGTAATTTATGTATTAATTATTACTAAGTTTAAACTTATAGGAACTAAGATAACGAAAGACGAGGCAGTATGGCCTTAGTGGCTTTAGCCTAATTTGTACATAAGGAAAAATGAAAAAAAAAATTGGTAACTGTCAATGTCAAAAAAATTCTGGATGCATTCTTTGTGATCTAACCCAGACACATATTGCCAATAACAAAGAAGTCAAGTCTTTGTGATCTAACGTAGTATCCATAGTTTGGGGATCTAACCTCTAAAAACTATAGGTAAACATTCAAAAAATTCTATTATATCTGTAAAATGAAGCGCCACATCACTTGTTTATCGAGGAAAATATCTCAAACAAGCTGTGTGAAAATCCTTCCCACACGTAAGTATACGTTTTTCAATTGGTATAATGTTTAATCATGATGTTTTGTCAACCAATTTGATTACCCCGTATTCCACGATATTCCAGGATTCTTGAGTACAAAAGAAGCTGTAGAAAGACGTAATCATCTATTTAATCTCGAGAAGAAGCGCCAGCATGAAAGTGTTGGTAGAATTGAGAAGATTGAGGTCCAATACAAGGGTCTACCAAAAGATGTAACTTTGATCATGAATAAAGATTTATCAACGCCCTATGATTGTGCAAGACGTAAGTAACTTCAAAATTGATTATTAGATTATTAGACTCTACTACCTCATATGCAGGGAATCTCAAAAAAATTCAAAATATTCACTCCTTAGAGATGCTTAGGATGCTATCTTGAAACTAATGCCGGCAGGCTTGTGTCAAACTAAAACTAGACAAACACAGCTCAAGTTGACTTAAGAAGAGTTTTCTTTGAGTTTATTTCTGTACCCGTTTCAGACAAGTAAACTTTAAACCATTTTCTTTCCAGATTTATCAGAATGGCACATGGACACCAGTGCGTTGGCCCTTCTTGATGGAACAGTATACTGGGATATGCACAGACCTCTGACTGAGAACTGCACATTAGAGGTAAACACCTACCAAATATGTTCTACAAAAAAAATATTTTGGCTAATCTGATGAATCATGTACCTAAGGAAAGATTGGGCCATGTGTCTTTACATAAAAAATTGCAATTCTGCAGGTTAATTTTAATGCCAAGGCAAAGCAGCTCTTGGATCTGATATATGCACATATCTTAGTCTGTCAAAAAAAAACTAGGTCTATGGTCAGCACCATAGATTTTGTATGTACATAAAAAAAATCTAGGTCTATGGTCAGCATACTTTAAATGTTTCCTCTGTAAATTTTTAAGAGTTCACACAGGAGGCACTGATGTGAATTGATTTCTCAGCCATGAGAGACCTCAGAGATCATCAGAGTGTTGATGTAGATTCTCTGATGGAGAATCCAAGCTATTTTTGGTGAACAAAAACATATTGTATGAAAATTTAACAAGATGTTATAAAAATTAAGCAATATCTGGTACCCATAACATAACACAAACTCTGCGACTTTGGGTCTTGATGACAATGTCCAGTAATTCATTTCTCTTATCTTATTTGTGACTCTAAGCTTTGAAAGTAATGTTTAAAATATCCACAGCTTCTAAACTACAAATCTCCGGAGCCGCAGCAGGTAAACAAAGCATTCTGGAGGACATGTTCTATGCTTCTCGGAGCCACCGCTACTAGAGCCTTCAAGGATACTGTTAATGTTCAGCTGCATAGCTTCCCAGGACCTGATAGTGAGTAAAAGAGTTCTTAACTTCTTATTTTAGCACTAACTGATATGGTATAAATGGTCAAAGGCTTTTCTTATTGGTCAGATAATAAGCTCTCAGGTCTGTTCTCAGAAAATAAGCTAGCTCCCACTCGATGGACCGACGACATCGTAGCGGTCGCAGATGGAGAGTCGTTGGATGGAGGCGGCTCAGGACCGCTATTAGTGGCGCCGTTTGGGGGAGGCCTATGTTCAGCATGGACATGTACAGACTGATGATGATGATGTAATGTATTATATTATGTGTATCAGTCATCTAAGGTTTTTGTTATTATAGTACTTATATTATTATAGTGCGGGCTTAGCACTTGGGGTAATCTCAAAGAAATAAAATAATAGTTGGTTAACACAGTCCCGTATTCAGGGGAAGGTCGCGGGTTCAAATCCCGCCGGAGTTGTATACTTTTGGGGTATTATTTAATTTCATCAGTCATCTAGTTCTCATAACACCAGCTCTGCTTAGCTTGGGGCTGGATGATGCTGTGTGGATTGTCCAACATTCTTTACTTAGTGGTGATCACAATAGGCCTACCATACCACCCTTCGCAAATAAAATAATAAAGCAGAGCTTGTCTTTATGGATACTAGATGACTGATTACAATAAATTACAAAGATAAAGGTACATTTATTTGACCATACAGAGCAACATACATGTACAGTATAAAATCGTATATGTAAGTAGGTAAGGTACCTATGTATATATAGATATTTTTACTATACATAGAAAATACCCAGAACACGAACAATAAATATTTAAGACCTCTCACATTGTATGTGTGTATTCATCATCATCATCAGCCCATACACGTCCACTGCTGGACATAGGCCTCCCCCGTACGACGCCACAAATAGCGGTCCGGAGCCGCCTCCGTCCATCGACTCCCTGCGACCGCTACGATGTCGTCGGTCCATCGAGTGGATGGTCTCCCATGTAGGGGGGGATTTGTCATAATCACCACGATTATGGCAAATGATATATTAGGATTGCAAAATAAATACTTGAAATAAATAAATAATGCTGGACATTTCACACACAGCATCAACTAACTAGCCCTAAGCATATGCTACATAAAAACCGACTATGTTCCAGTCCGCAGCGGTTCCTTCATCTACGACATCGACATCCCATCTCTCCCCGATTGGAAACCGACTGCCGCCGAGCTGCGTACCCTAAGTGCGGAGGCGGTGTGTCTGGCGCGCGGCGCCCTGCCATTGGAGCGGCTGGCGGTGAACGCGGCGCTAGCACGGGAGCTGTTCCACGGAGACCCGCACAAGAGCCGCCAGGTGCCGAGCATAGCCAAGGACGATGGTGAGTGTAGACTAGCTGCAGATGGTAAGAGACGGAGCAGACTGATGTCAATGCATTGTGTAGATAGATCATCGTGTAGGGAATCTATGAGACATTACCAGGTGGAGTAATCGCAAAACTTAATGAGCTCTGTGAACATAGGCACGGAAGCAATACTGCGCAAGTACAATCAAATAGAAAAGTGATATTTACCAACTAGCGACCCACCCGGACTTCGGCTAGAAATCCTTTTTATGGTGCTAATAGACACACCTGTTGCAGCTGCAGTCCACTGAACCATTTTGTACCATTTTGAGATTGAATTCATCGGCTTCTTTTCTCATAAAACTTATGACATCGAACACCATTTTCCATGTTTGACGACGCAGTACGTTATTCCGCCCGCGAGCAGTGGCGGATTTACCAGCAGGCTGAGTAGGCTGGAGCCTAGGGCGGCAGATTTTAGGAGGCGACAAATTTGGGCCAAAAATGTATTGACTTAGAGAAATAGAAATGAATGTCAATGAATACCTAAATGTTATTAGGTCCAGTGTAATCTACACTAAAGAGTGAGATTTACAAATAATCTAGAAACTTGCACATTGGTCCCCTAGTTCACAACAAAATCATACTAATAACGGGAATAAGCTGATCCATCCTTAGTATGGACAAAAAAAAAATTCATTGACAACTTCTTTTAAAATAAATATGATTGTGAATTAGATTAGGGTATCCAGTATCGAATTATATATAATAATAGGCAAAATTTGAATAGCCTACTGGCGGCAAATGTGTAAATCTGCCACTGCCCGCGAGGCATATTTAACTTTTAAGAGAAACAGCTAATATCAGGGAATACTCCACAAAATCGCAAGAATAAACTATCAAGTCAACGAAACGAACACCGAACAACCGTCAAAGACTTTGCTGCGTCATTGTACTCAAAAGCATTCATTCGACAGTATTGCCAACTAGATTATAAATAAATTTGCTACATTGTAATTATTTCATTTTCAAACTTGGGTTAATTGCGTTAGATAAAAAGTTTAATTTCTTCTAACATTGTAGGTTTTAAATAATCTGTCATTGAGTATAAGATTATTTTGCATATTCTATAAATATTAAATTTAAACATATAGTAATGCATAACAAAATGTGCTAGACACAATAAAAATCCGCCAAAACTCTTGCTGGCAACCCTGGTTTGACAGTCAGATCCCCTCTCACCCCGCTTTTCCCTTCAACGCCTTATTTTTGGTTCAGTGCGCAGTCGTTGAAGCCAACTTCACAGAGCTCATAAAGATTTGCGCGTACTCTACCTAGGTTTCAGATTTCAATAACTTTATTTCTTTAGGCTTACAAAATAAGTAAAATTAAAGCTATAAACATAGTAATCATTATCATATAAGAAATAAGGTGATATTGATTTTCTCTTCACTTAAATTTTTTGTCCACTCATGGAGGAAGTGAAAAAGAAACCACTAGTACATTTATGTATCTAATACATGTTTTTGCCAATCTAAATATAATGTGATTTAGATACAAATTAAAATAAAGGAAACGGAGCAAGCAGAGGTACCAGATGATAGTACCTAAGTGGTAGATTCTTGCTTCAGGCTTCAGCGCTGTAACCCGAAGAGGTGCGTTGCTGCGCTGTGTGGCGTTGGATTAACGTTATAGCAGTTGGGCTATTTTATTTTATTCTCCAACTTGGAATTGCCTGTTTCGTTTCGGCCAATTGGTGTACTTTAATATGACTTTTTATGACTTTACACGGAATTAGAGTACCAATCGGGATCCGTAACGTTTTTAGTTGAGAATGCAGATTTATAAAAAAAAAACGACACTACATAAACGATTGCGTATTTTGGGGAATAGAAATGTGGCCTCTAAAGAGAATTTGAATATTTTCAAAGGAAAACTGTTTTTTCTGGAAATAACCGGATAAACTTCTTCCGGGCTTACTGGGAAAATATAACTGAGGTTTTGGATTCCATCATCATCATATCAGCCCATACACGTCCTCTGCTGGACATAGGCCTCCCCCGCACGACGCCACAAATAGCGGTCCTGAGCCGCCTCCATCCATCGACTCCCTGCGACCGCTACGATGTCGTCGGTCCATCGAGTGGGTGGTCTCCCAACAAAGCTAAAATAGTTCTAATACATAAAATATGCACCATTTATCGCTATATGCTTAACCATATAATTAAGTATAGTAAGTAGTAAATACTTTCTCAATCTACTTTACACAGAGCTCTTGAGATTTGTTTTGTTGCAGGCCAAGTGATACTGTACCGGATGGGACACCACATAGACATCTCTAAAGGACCTCTAATCAGCAACTCTTCACAAATTGGAGTCATCACTGTCGCCTCCGTACACAAATTAGAAGGTAAAGACTATAAATAAATACCCGTAGATTGTTTAAAACAGTCTGCAGTTAGCTCAATTGTTTAATTTGTAATACTAGTTCTAATTATTGTTTCTATTCTTTGTTTCTATTTTTCTTTGTTCTATGTCGCCAAGTGGGTCTTAAAATGAACATGGGTAAGACAAATATCATGTCTAATGCCCATGTCGCACCCTTACCGGTCTATGTGGGGAACGATGTTATCGAAGTTGTTGATCATTATGTCTACCTAGGCCAACTAGGTAAATACAACTTCGATAAAGAGGTCAGCCGACGAATCCAAATCGGATGGGCAGCGTTCGGGAAACTTTGCAATATCTTCTCGTCACAGATACCGCAGAGCCTCAAGACGAAAGTCTTTAACCAATGTGTGCTACCAGTGATGACTTACGGATCCGAGACGTGGTCGCTCACTATAGGCCTTGTGCATAGGCTCAAAGTCACCCAGCGAGCTATGGAGAGAGCTATGCTCGGAGTTTCTCTACGCAATAGGGTCCGGAATACGGAAATTCGTAGAAGAACCAAAGTTACCGACATAGCTCTCAGAATCAGCAGGCTGAAGTGGCGATGGGCAGGCCATATAGCTCGTAGAACCGATAACCGTTGGGGAGTAAAGGTTCTCGAGTGGCGACCGCGATGCAATGCGAAACGGAGTGTGGGAAGACCTCCCACTCGATGGACCGACGACATCTTAGCGGTCGCAGGAAGTCGTTGGATGGAGGCGGCTCAGGACCGTTATTCGTTGCGTCGTTTGGGGGAGGCCTATGTTCAGCAGTGGACGTATACGGGCTGATGATGATGATGATTCTTTGTTAAAAAAGAAATTAATATTCATCTTAATAATTTGATTGTTTTGAACGAGAGAAACTAAGACTCTTATAGTTATTTACAATCCAATTTAGAATCAAAGATATTTTAAGTCAACAAATACATTTATGAATGAAAACTAAACAAAAACTGATAAGAATAACAGAAAACAACAAGTTAACACGAAAGATATAACTAAAACACAAACTTCAACAACGCATAATAACACACGTGAAGCAATAATTTTTTTAATACTTGAATTCGAAAACGAAAGTTAAATCAGATAAATCATGAATGAAAGCTTTCAAAACCAAAAATTGTTTCGAGCTTCTGTGCATTGTTTCGATAATAATAATTAAATATTTTCCACCAATATTCCTTGGATTTTATAAACCCTTTGTTTACGAAAAATATGCAGGTTTTTGAATCGGAGTATAGGTTTAAAACACACTACCAGTTACTGTTATGACCTTTTTGAGTAAGCATTCATTTATTTTTTAAGTTTTGCGCGATAGATACTAATCCCTCGGGAATAAAATTACTTTTATGGGACCATCTCGGCGACTCATTCTCTATACAACTGCAACAGAATCATCTTAATCAGTCCATCAATGACGGAGAAATCGACAGACATAAATAAAAGACTTAGAAATTTTTCACTACGATGAAAAAACATTTGTACAGCCGAACTTACATAAAATTACTATTACAAAAAATAATCTACTTAATAATACACATTACTACTACACTACTACTTAAACTTGTACTTTGACAAAACCTATAGCTACTTGCATAATATTTTATTACTTAACTATTTCATATTTTATTATTTAACTATTTCATATTTTATTATTTAACTATTTCATATTTTATTATTTAACTATTTCATATTTTATTACTTAACTATTTCATATTTTATTATTTAACTATTTCATATTTTATTATTTAACTATTTCATATTTTATTACTTAACTATTTCATATTTTATTACTTAACTATTTCATATTTTATTACTTAACTATTTCATATTTTATTATTTAACTATTTCATATTTTATTACTTAACTATTTCATATTTTATTACTTAACTATTTCATATTTTATAACGTAACTATTTCATATTTTATTACTTAACTATTTCATATTTTATTATTTAACTATTTCATATTTTATTACTTAACTATTTCATATTTTATAACGTAACTATTTCATATTTTATAACGTAACTATTTCATATTTTATAACGTAACTATTTCATATTTTATTACTTAACTATTTCATATTTTATTGCTTTATTGTGTACATCATTAGGCTGAAATTTGGTATGGGTATAGTTTGCGACCTGGAATAACATTATAGGCTATTTTTTATCCCCATAAAACGCGGGCGAAGGCGCGGACTGCAGCTAGTCATATATTTGCGGAAATGAATATTAACATTTGATTTGTTTGTATCTGCAGGGCCATCAGAAGGACCACTCAAGCAGCTCTACCGTTTTCAAGGACTAGCGTTGCCGAAAGGAATGGGGTTGGACCATTTCGCTTTATCCATACTCACAGAGAGAGCTAAGAAATTGGTATGTGTTTGACGATTTCAGTATTTGTATTTATTTAAAGAATTTAATAATATCCCAAAAATTTACGACTCCGGCGGGACTTGAACCCGCGACCTTCCCCTGAATACGGGGATGCGCTATCCAACTGCGCCAACTTTGATTTATTTATTTAAAAAAAAAACGAATTCTAGGTTTTTTTTTATTTTAACACTCTCTAAACCCTGACGATTTGTGCAGAATGTTACTTTCCTCAGGATCCTCAGTAGGCCAAGCACAGCGATTCTTGTCTAGGGTAGAAAATACAACAATGACATGTAATGCGTAAAAAGTTTTTTTATTATTCAAGTTCAAAAATTTAAGAATTTTCTTGGGCTTACGCTCTATATTTATACAAGCAAAGATTTGCGACTCTAAGACCCGTTAAGGTCCAATAATTAACGCAATGTACAATTTTCCTTTACTTTTCGCATTGTAAATCTTTTCACTGCGATCACCACTCCGCCTGCCACGCGTGGTGAATATGGCAAAACCTTCCCTACATGGGAGACCATCCACTCGGTGGACCGACGACATCGTAGCGGTCGCAGGGAGTCGATGGATGGAGGCGGCTCGGTACCGCTATTTGTGGCGTCGTATGGGGGAGGCCTATGTCCAGCAGTGGACGTGTATGGGCTGATATGATGATGATGATAATTTTTCTATTCTAACCTAGACAAAAATAGCTATGCTATAGTGCAGCGGGCGAAGGTTCGCCTGCGACGCAGAATGGTGGGGGGTTCGATTCTTGCCACGAGACATTTTTTGTCGGCAAATATTACATTTATTTAGGGGCTGGGAGACATTATTACCAATTAAAATTACAATTAAAGAATATAAATAAACACATTAGAACTGCGGCCTGTAGGCCAAGCTCAAGGATTGTTGTCTATGGGTAGATTAGAGAAAAATTACGTCACATCGTCATACTTATGTGTAAACTATTTGAAATACATTCCTTCAACTTCAATAATAATTTACGTAATGTATGACGATGCAATGTAATTTTTGTCTATTCTACCTTAGACAAAAATCCTTGTGCTTGGCCTACTACCTGCATGAAATAATGAGACTTAGTTAAGTTAGGGGTCGTCTTTTACCCCCTTATTCATAATAGTCTGCTAACTTAAAGCATTGCTAATTCTCACTCTGTCTTCTTCTATTGACATAAGTCAGAGAGAGAAATAACACTGCTTAGCAGCTGTTTTAAGTTAGCAGACCATTATGAATATAAGGGGGTTAATCTATACTTAATATTATAAAGAGGAAAGTTTTGTATGTAAGTACCTAGTATGTTTGTAACGAATTGGCTCAAAAAATACTGGACCGGTTTAAAAAATTCTTTTACCATTTGAATGCTACATTATCACTGATTAATATAGGCCATGTCCTGCATTTACTGTAAGTTTATGCCAAAATGTTTAAAAAATAAATGTCCGTGCAAAGCCGGGACGCTAGTCACGTAATATTTTTAAAGCATTTTTTTAACGTGGTGAGGTTTGGACTGGTGGTGGCCCAGCGATAAAATAAATACACGAGACATCTCACTACACCCCCCTCGTGATATTTCGTGATTATTGTCGAACCCCCTCCCCCCTTTCGAGCCTCACTTGATTATTGGAACGACCCCTTGCAAGTTTTCTCTCCCGCGTTTGGCCGAACCAGAGCTGTATATATTTGCCTACTATATCAAGTAAAAAAAGTAATAAAAAAATATTTATTTTTCATAAACCACAATAAACATAAAAAAAGAAAGAAATTGAAAATTAAACTACTTAATCTAAATCTTAAAACTAAAGAATACTTACTTAAAGTTCTTTTCTGGCTCCTGAAACACAGTTTTAAACTAGTTCAGCCTATGGACTCACTACTGTCTGTGAAACAATAATATGCCAATAAAACAATTTTTACTTTTACTTTACTTTTAAAGAGGTAAACGAACCAAAATATCAGTAGCTTAAATACACACTGACCTACAGATATACATTATTGTGGCAAAGAAATGGCCCATAGCTCAGCTTGATGCTACAGCTTGTCGCCTAGTCTTGTGTTATACTAGGCAAAATACGATCGATACCTGTGATTTACGTTTTTTTTTTTTTTTTTATTTGCTTTATGTGGCTTTAGTGTCACAGCGGCCATGGCAGGCCTATTGTGATCGCCACTTCGAGTGTTCACCCTTGGAAGCTGCGGCGTTTATAGTTCGCCACTTACCCTTGCAGCTGCGAGGAACTGTAGGATTCTCTTCGGGGAGGTGTCTCGTAGCTCGTCTGGGCTGAGCAGGTGCTTGCCCAGATGAGTGCTACGTTTTTGCATCAGTGCTCCACACTCTCCTAGCAGATGGAGGGGCGTTTCATCTGCCTCCTCACAGAGTCTGCAGGATTTTGTGTCGCATAGCCCCAAATTGAACATGTGCTTGTTAAGGCGACAGTGTCCGGTTAGGGCTCTTGTCATGATGCGAAGGTTGTCTCTGCTTAGCGCTAGGATTTGGTTGGTGCACCGTTTATCGAAGGCTTTGATCAGAACTTTTGAATGTCTCATGCCGTTGGAATTTATCCAGAGCTTGGTAGATTCCTCGTAGCAGGAGTTCAAAAGGATTCTTTGAGCCAGGCTTTTTGGTACGCCACAAAACGGCTCGGGGCCAAACTGAGTCCCCTTGGCCCCGGAACGCGCCAGTTCATCGGCACACTCATTGCCGTTGATTCCCGCGTGTCCCGGTACCCATTTTAGGACAACTCTGTTGTTCAGGCCCAGAGCGTTCAGGCGTGACAAACAGTCCTCGACTAGCCTGGACGTGATGACCTTCGAATCCAGTGCTAGGAGGGCAGCCTGGCTGTCAGAGTTAATGAAAATGTTTTGGTTGGCGTATCGCTTTTGCAGATTTATATCGGCGCACTCAAGAATGGCAAATACTTCTGCTTGGAAGACGGAGGCGTAGTTACCCAGGTTAGTGCTACTGCTGAACCTAGGTCGCTCTCCATACACTCCAAAGCCTACGTCCTGACCAATTTTGGAGCCGTCTGTGTACCAGGATAGGCTCCCGTCCTTGCAGAGTAGTTGGTTGTTTGACCAGTCTTCTCTGGAAGGCAGTTCCACTGTGTAGTGTTTTTCAAACACATGTCGTGGCAGCATGACATCAGTGGTCATGCTTAGGATGGGTGATTCCAGAGTAGAGTCTTTCAGAGATCTCAGTTTCTGGGAGAGCCAGTTCCTTCGGCCCAGGGTGCTGGCCCTATACATGCTGGTCTTTGCCTCTTTTTGTATGTACATGTGAAGTGGAGGTAGTCCCAGCAATGCGTTTAGTGCCAGCCCCGGGGATGTGGACATGCCTCCCGTGGCCATAAGGCAAGCAGTCTTTTGCAGGCTGCTTAGTTTGGTGATTGCGGTCGACTGTAGGGCCTTGTCGTACCATACCATGGAGGCGTATGTGATTATCGGCCTCACAATAGCAGTGTACAGCCACAGGGCAATTCTGGGTTTGATGCCCCAGTTGTTGCCCATCAGTCTGCCGCTGGCACCCAGTGCCATCTTAGCTTTATGCAAGACATTGGCTAGGTGAGTGTTCCACGTCAGTTTTTGGTCGATTGTAACGCCCAAGTATTTTACTTCTGTGGAAAAGGTTATGATTTTACCGTTAAGTTTAGGCTTTACAAGCTTGTCAAGCCTTCGCTTATTTGTGAAAGGTATAATCACAGTTTTGTCAGCGTTGACTGAGAGTTCACTGTTGCTGCACCAGTCGCTGACAGTGTTGAGAGCTCGCTGCATGATGCTGGAGATTGTGGATTGACAGAATCCTCGAACAATGATCACAAGGTCGTCTGCATAACCCTGGGCATCGATGTGAAGGTCCGCCAATTCACACAGGAGCTCGTCCACTGCGAGGGTCCATAAAATAGGCGATAGGACTCCGCCTTGGGGGCAGCCCCTAGCAGTGGATATCTCAATGGTTGTTTGGTGAAGGTCTAAAATTGCTCCCCTATGTGTTAGCATATCCTCCACCCATCTGGTGGTGGTCGGGTCAACATTCTTGTTTTTCAACCCGTTCACCAGCAGAGAGGTAGGGGAGTTGTCAAAAGCCCCTTCAATGTCAAGGAACGCACAGAGTGCGATTTCCTTGTCCTCCATAGCCTTCTCCACTCTGTCAATGAGGCTGCTAAGAGCCGTCTCTGTGGATTTTCCCTTGCGGTAGGCATGTTGGCTATGGTGGATGGGAGATGCGGCAAGAGCTACATCTCTTATGTGTCTGTCTACCACTTTCTCCATAGTCTTGAGTAGAAAAGAAGAGAGGCTTATTGGTCTAAAGGACTTTGGCTGGCTGTAGTCCTTCTTTCCAGCCTTGGGTATGAAGACAACTTTGACAGTAGTCCATGGTTCTGGCACATGTCCCCAGGCGAGGCTCGCCCTAAAGACTTTTACCAGATATGGAGTGAGGACGTCGATACCCCGCTGTAGGAAAACAGGGAGTATACCATCCTCACCACATGCTTTGTTTGTTTTAAGAGAGTTAACGGCCCACCTAACCTGATTCGGTCTTATGATCCTGGCCGCCCTATTCCAGTCCTCGTTCCGAGGCTTGTAGGTGTTGGCAGGTGCCAGTTGGGACGAGTTTTTATTCCACGAACCAGGGAAGTGGGTCGAAGCCAGCAACTCTAGGGTTTCCCTTTCGTTTGTTGTGAAGGTGCCGACTTCTTTCTTAAGGAGACCTATTTGATTAGTATTGGCTTTAGATAGCAGTTTGTGAAGTCTGGCACTTTGAGGCGTGTTTTTGATTTCCTCGCACAGCTTTCTCCAAGATGTTCTCTTAGCCTTCCTAATTTCAATGTTATATTCCGTTAAGGCTTTGTGATAGGCCTCCCATACGCGAGTCTTTTTAGCCTTGTTGAAGAGTTTCCTGGTTATACCTCTAAGCTTGCCAAGCGTAGAGTTCCACCATGTGACTTGTCGCTTTGTGGTCTTGGACTTTAGTGGACAGCTCTCCTCATAGGCCATACGGATGCCTTTTGTAAGGACAGCTGCCGCAATCTCAAGACTGTCGCGAGTCTTTATGCTTTTAGGGCAGTCTTCAAGCATTTGCCTTAGTTTGTCATTAAAGACATCCCAGGCAGTTGCCCTAGGGTCCCTATAAGTTATGATTTGAGATTCCAGGGAAGCCTTTATCTCGAAACATGTGTCTGTGGTCGGACATGGAGTTTTCGCTACTAACATGCCAGTCGTTTATATGCCTGGCCAAGTTGTTAGTGGCGAAAGTTATGTCCAGAACCTCTTGTCTAACCCGAGTTACAAAGGTCGGTTCGCGTCCTGTGTTAAGAGTGGTTAGATTGTTAGCTAAAAGAAAGTCAAAAAGTAACTCACCTCTAGCATTGACGTCCGTGCTCCCCCAGGCTGTGTGGTGCGCGTTGGCGTCGCATCCAACGAGAAGTTCGGCGTTGTTCAGGGCGGCGTAGTCGACCACCCTCGCCAAATCCCCCGTTGGGTTGTCTCTCTCTCCGGGTAGGTAGGCAGAGCATACAATTACCCTCGCCCCACTCCATCCTTTGAGATCGACAAAAGCGGCTACCAGGTCGTCGTTACATACCTCTGTGATAGGCAAAAAATTAACATAGTTATTAAAAATAAAGCAAGCTCTGGGCCTAGTGCCATGACTGTTTACTAATTTCTTACCGGCAGCGTCGAGTCCCAGAACCTGAGTGTTGGCTACCCAAGGCTCCTGGATTAAAGCGAGGCTAGCTTGTCCTTCTGACAGGCAACACTCCATGACCGCGGAAGCTGCCGCGGCATGGTGGAGGTTGGCCTGGAGGATCCTCGCCATCCCCGCCTGGGTAGCCACTATAGGTTTCCCCGCTGGTAACGAGGCTTCGACCTGGCTAGTTTCGGGCGCGCTCCGCGTCCTCGACTAGCATCGGTCAGCCTGTCACCCCTTGCCCCACCTCGGGGACCCCTACCGCCCTGGCCTGGCGGTCCAGACCTCCTCTGGGGCGTTACATTGGAGGGCCCAGCCACGACGGGTCGCGGCCCTGGAGCTCCTGTGCTTCGCCCAGAGAGTCCCGTTCCGCCGGACGTGGAGGACTGCGGACCGCTTCCGCCTTGCCTCGAAGGACCGGACGTGCCCAGGGGCATTACATTGGAGCGCCTTGCCACTAGGGGTAGCGGCCTTGGTTCTCCTGTGCTTCGCCCCGAGGAGCCCGTTCCACTGGACGTAGACGGCTGCAGGCCCGTAGCATCCACTGACGCTGGTTTGGGGACAGAGCCGCCTTTGACCTTGAAGGCTATCTTTTTGAAGCCTAAGGCAGCTTGAAAGTCGGCGGCTCTGAGGGCCTCCACAGACAAGTCATCTAGGGAGAAGGTTATGAGGAACCCGTTCCCTTCAGACTTGCTGAACAGAACCTTCCAGAGGTCAGTGCGAAGTCCCTCGTTTTGCGTTCTCAGTAGCTGGACGGCCTCGTCAACCGACGCCGCCTCAGCACTGGGCACAAACGTGACCGCAACCACAGGCTTGGGCAACTCGCTCTCAGGTATGACCAAGAGTTCTGCCCCGGCCCATGGCTTGATCTTGGGGACCTCGCAAGCGAGCCAGTCTTGGCTCTCCTGGTTCTCGCATGTAACCAGTATCCACCCAGGTTTGTGCGTGAAGCTGGAAAACCTAGGCCCCTTTCCGCTGTTGGCTATTTTCAGTATCGCCAGGGTCAGGGAACGATGGACCTGCTTCATCTGGTCGTCGCTCATGGAGGCGATGTTGCGAATACCAACTCGCTTCGCCTCCGCGACCTGCTTGAAGCTAGGTCTCACATCCGACGCCTGGGACACCTCTAGCTTAAGGGCCTTTTTAGGGTTTTCCTTGGGCGATTCTTCCTCCGATCTCTGTCTTTTGGTCGTCTTTGGATCGGGGGGAGCGTCCAGCATTGGGATTTGGCTCCAAGGCTTTGCCGCCATTTTTCGTGCCTCTTTGAAGCATAAATTGGCAGCCATTAGCCTTCGGAGCCGCTTCCGACCTGCACCGCTCAGCTTGCCAGAGCGTTTGCCTGGAGACGTTACCGTGGCAGGGGCCGCAGCTTCGGAGCCGCCGACCTCTGTTAGGTCATCTGCCAAGCAAGGCTCTGTTCGCATAGGCTCTGGAGAGGCCAGTAGGGCCTCCTCCAGCCTATTGCTGGTTTCTCCCGAGAGGGGAGAAGATGGTTCTCCAAAAGGAGAAGAAGATTTGTTTGGCTCTTTTGAACAATCCATACAAATCCCACGAGAAGCTAGGGAACTAAAGCTACCCGCCAGCAGAGCCCCGCATGCCCACGGGTGGGCTGAATACTGCTCCGATTCGCCCTGATTTCGGAGAGACACCGTTCGCAACTGAACAACCATCAGCCATTCATCCCTCGGCACGGTACGATTGACACCTTGGATTGGGTTTTCGTCGGATTATTGGCCATCGCTAACAATATCCCCTTGCGGAAGAAATTATTAGCGGTGGGAACCAGGGTGCACCGGCCTGCCACCTGCTACCGTTCCCCAGGGACGAATCCCCGAGGACAAGTAGCAGTACAGGCTCACGGGGAGGTTATCCGACCACGACACCCCAAAATTGTGTGTGTAGTGATTTACGTTACTGTGACTTCAAAATATCTGTGATAAATACCTGTGACAAAATACTAGCTAGTATTTCTACCAATCACGTACAAATTCATTGTTTTACTGATTGAATAATATATTTATTGTAGAAGTAGCAGTAGCATGTTGATTAACCGAATAAATTTAAACGGTATTTTCTTCAACAACTTTGTTACATTGCGGTATACATTTAAAATTTCCAAGTATAAAATACTAGGTGTGTGAGAGATTATAGCAGCGATATTATCTAGCTGAAGCGATTTATTGTGTAGGTACCTAATAAAATAACAACTATATAATATCGTGCACTCGTGACACTGGCCTGTTTGACAGTCACAGATATATTTAGTTTCTGTCACCGCCAATTTTCTATATCTGTGACTTTTATCAGTGACGATAAATACGCCTCAAGCCTAGTCGCCATGCTGTAGCGCTGGTATTCTGCTAAGGACTGCATTTAGGTCACGGACACCTTGACCAATACAAAATACATTAACTAAACAAATTTATATAGAACTTGGTTAAATAAAAAATACATTAAAATAAAAAAAGGCAGGTTTTTACAGTATACAATTAAACTAGAAACTATATCTCACACCTATGATATTGAAGTAATAGTTTTTGCTTCGCGTTAAAAAATAGTAACTGGCTAAACAAAGCTGTTTTTTTTCCAGAACCCAGCACGATCTCCGTTCAGACGATCAGCAGATTTGGAAAAAGCGTCGGCCACTGCGTGAATACTAGATATATTTTAGTTTAGTTATTTGTAGGATAATAAACGTTAAAAATTATTTTAATGAGTTCTTATTATTATATCGTCGATCGGATTAATTACCGGAACTCTACTAGTTGGTTGAAATATAACGATAATTAAAAGACATGATGCTAGCTGCGAGATAATTGTTGGAAGTGTCTAGAAACGTCTGGGAGCTTTCATCGAAAACGCTGCCTACTGCCTTTGAGAAAATATAGTTAAAAACTAAAACCCGACTACATAAAAGTCTTAAACAAGCATTCACCTATTGTCCATAGCATTTTCTTTTGATACTTGGGTAGTATAAGGGGTTTATAAGGGGTGGGTGCCTCCGACTACCTAAGTATCAAAAGAAAATGATTAGGACAATAGGTGAACGCTTGTTTAAGACTTTTATGTAGTCGGGTTTTAGTTTTTAACTATATTTTTTTATACCTTTTTGCTGATAGCTTGAGAATAGTTAACCTCACAAAAGTTTATTAAACAGTTTCGGAAAGTACAAACAAAGATCTTTGCAACAATACCACACACGAGCATATTTAATAACATTGAAATTTTCGACCCCCACTATCTCGTAAGACCCCCATTTTTATCTGACATCACATAGCCTATAACCATCAGGCTATTAAGTCGAATCATACGACAGCATCTCATTTGTTGAAATCGGACCAGTAGTTTCATCGCTACGTGGGAACATAAAAATCGGCTACATACATCATCATCAGCCCATACACGTCCACTGCTGGATATAGGCCTCCCCCGTACGACGCCACAAATAGCGGTCCTGAGCCGCCTCCATCCATCGACTCCCTGCGACCGCTACGATGTCGTCGGTCCATCGAGTGGATGGTCTCCCATGTAGGGGGGGATTTGCCATAATCACCACGCTCGGCAGGCGGTTTGGTGATCGCAGTGTTGGTGTTTAAAAATACGCAGAAGGAAGCTGCTGCCCTTCCTCTGGTAGGTTCCCTTAGCCGGCTTTTACGACATCCACGGGTTGAGTTGGAGGGGTCGATATTCGTACCAGTATTGTATTCTCTTTGATTCGTACGCCGCGACCCCACGGCTTACTACATACATACATAGGGTGTCAAAATCATAACCCTCTCGTAGTCGGGTAATAAAACAAAACAATGCATGTTGGATATTCCTCTTTTATAGATCTATAAAAAAGTCAACGTTGGCATATATCTATCTAATCTTTTTTCTATCTTTATTCTAAACACTGCACGCGGGCGGGTCAGCTAGTGAAGAATAAATAAAACAATTGCTTCGTTAGTGAAATAATATATTTCATTTTATATTTACAAATCAAATTAGATATTTACAATCCAAATGGTTCATGTACGATCTTAGAATCCTAAATCTAAACAAAAAGTTTGAATGAAGAAACTTAAATATCAACTTCAAATTCCATAAATAATAACATTTTTTTTTTTGAGTTTACGTGAAAAATAAACACTGGTATAAAAAAAAAATATGGGACCACCTCTGGATCATTCTGTATAAAAAAGCGGACGAATAATTTATGGAGAAATCTACGATCATACATAATAGTAAAAAAAAAACATACAGCCAAACATAAAACCTGCTCCTTTTTTGAAGTTGGTTAAAAACCGGCCTATTTAATCCTTTTATGCCTCTTCTGGCCAAAGACTTCAAACTTTCCAGCTATAACTGTTTTTGGCTGATATACGTTTATATAAAAACTGTCCAATCAAAGCATTTACTAAGCTCAATTTGACTTAGGCTTCTTAGGATCCGAAGGCCCTTCTTCGTCATTCTGAAAGATAGTCTTCGGCTGAGTTTTCTTATACGCCGGCGCGACCCAGAACGGATTCTCCTCAGCATCCTTAGCATACTTCAAGATAGCTTCTCTCGGATCCTGTTCATCATCCACTCTCTTACTAAGACCCAGGTTTCTGATCACGAAGGAGCTCAATGTACTACCAGAAGCTGCTACTCTACCTCCCTGCCCTGAAGTTATAGGTAAGTCCGGTCTTCTAGATTTGACCGGATCAAGCCTGTCTTTTTCCATTTTCTTTTTATTCGTTCGGAGCTTTTCCTGTCTGAACAGAGGTAGCGCGTGTGGAGTTATAATTTGCTGAGAGCTGACTATTTCTAATGACTGTTTCTTCCTGTGGCTTTTTACCATGCAGAGCATAGCACCTCGCAGAGACTTCTTCTCATCGTAGTAACATTTGACGGTACCGTTACCGCAACCGACGAAGATTTGGTTCAACTTCGCGTGCCATACAGCTTTTATGACATGAGATTTTGTTACATTAATATGCGTTACCTTTTCAAAAGTTTTTGTATCGTAGAACAGAAGCTGTCCTACATCTTTTCCCTTTTCTAAGGACACCCCAGTAAAAACCATGGAGTCGTCCGGACTAAAACCGCAGTCCGTTTGCTCGTATCTTGAGAATAGGTTAGTGAATGCGTGGACTGGTTTCTTAAAGCTTCGTAGATCCCAGATTTTCATAGTTTCATCGTTGCTTCGACTGCATAGATAGTTGCTCAAATAAGAGTATGATATGGCTGTGATTTCGTTCTGTTTTTGATGCGCGTCGCGAAGTAACATGGTCGTATTGACGAAGGCTCGTCTAGAGTCCCACATTTGGATGGATCCGTCGTAGCAGCCGCAAGCGATTGTGTTGGTGTCTCTGGAGTATGCGCAAGAAGTTGGGTTGGTCTTTAAACCTCCTTGCTGTCGAGGTTTGATGATTGACTTGTGTTGTCTAGGGTTGTCGATGTGCCAGACGCGAAGGGTGCCATCTTGGGAGCTGGTGAGGAATTCTTGGCGCGTGTGGGGATGCCAGCACCCGCTGTTTAGGGATGCCGTATGGCCTTTTGTTCTGGAAAAGAGATTTAACTTTAGTGTTCAGATTTTTATTTAGCAATTTATATTAAGACTAGCTGCTGCCCGCGTCTTCGCCCGCGTTTTATCGAGATAAAAAATAGCCTATATGTTATTCCAGGTCCCAAACTATACCCATAGCAAATTTCAGCCCAATTGGTTCAGTAGTTTTTGCGTGAAAGAGAAACAAATATCCATACATCCATCCATACAAACTTTGACATATATAATATTAGTAGGATTTCGATCTACTGAGCTCATGTTCACGCACGGCTGAGTAATGAATATCTTCATTATAGCACCACCCCTTCCGTTCCTGCATCCTAGTATGAGATATTGTATCGCCTCGGGAATCGAACCCGCATCCATCTTTGTCGCAAGTGGACCTTCATTCACTGCATTTCACAGGTCATCGTTTGAAGCATTTTGTTTTATAAAGAGTCATAAGCATAATCTCTGAGGGGAGGAACGCCTTTTCCCAGCAGTGGGACACATCAGGATTTATTATCACACTAATATTATAAATGCGAAAGTTTGTCATCACTTCACGCCAAACCTACTGAATGAAAAGGGAATGGATCTGAAATTAGCATAGGTACATATAGTTCTAGACAAAAGATAAAACATACGCCAGCTTATGTTTAAGGTTAACGTTTACATATTTCACGTGCAAAACCGCGTGCAGAAATACATTCATAATAATTGTAATCTCACTTAGCCATATCAGCAATATACTGGTCCCCCTTCACGCACTCCAAGACCTCGAACCCGTCACGGTCCAGGACCTTGGCCTGAGCGGCTCCGCTGACCACCAGTATGGAGTCTCCCGTGGCAGAGTACTGCAGGCAGCGGATAGGGTGGTTCTCGCAGGGTTGGAGGGTACGGAAGGAACGGAGGGATGAGTCCATGCCTGGAAATAAGGTGGATACAATTTTATGGATCCTAGACCTAACTAATATTATAAATGCAAAAGTGTGTTTGTTTGTCCTTCCTTCATGTCCTAACTAAGCAACCAATCGACTTGATTTTTGGCATAGAGTTAGTTGAAAGGATGGATAGTAACATATGCTACTTTTTGTTCTGGTAAAATATCATATTCCCATGGAGGATTTACGTGAATATTCTTATTTTTATACGACAATTCGTCCTTCCTTCACCGCCTACGAAGCTTTTTTCTGCTTCGTAGGCGGAGGTAATGAGCCCTCGCGTCTAAACACAAGTGTAAACTTAGGTAGAGCGAGGAGTCACCTTGACTTTGAAAGGTTAAGTTTAAGTATTACATAATTTTAGAATAAATATATGTAGAAATTTACGGGTTCTACATTATTTTCCTTTACTTGTGCTATAAGACTTTGTTTCTTGCTAAATTTTATGATTTTTGGTCGCCGGAAAGTAACCGTTTACGTGAAGAACCCGTAGGTTTTGGTCCAGGGCGAGAATCATAGTTTTCTTTTCGTGAATATAGCAGATATTCACCGATGTAGAATTTATTATGCGAACGCACGTCAGCGTCGCGACGCTGACGTGAAATATTCTTCTTTTTAATTGTAGCGACGCGTCGCTACAAAGCCGCCGTGGGCGAGCGCTCTAAACGACGACCGGGGTGTGGCGCAGCGGGTGAGGGTCCCCTGCGACGTAGGAGGTTGCAGGTAAAAATATCTGTCTATGTAAAGTAATTATATTATGTATATTAGTCCTCTAGTCCGCATAACACAAGCTCTGCTTAGCTTGGGGCTAGATAATGCATTATTTATTTATTTATGTGCAGCCAACTTGTTACACTTATGTTAGGTAGACCTATTTACCAGCAAAATCCCAGAAGGATACATCATAGTCAATGGATCCTGTGGCCAGCCGGGCACCAGAGGGGTCCACAGCCAGCGCCACAACAGCTTTGGAGCCATGGACCATTTCAACCTGAAATAAGCCATGTTTTAATTGAGACCAGATCTATTGGAATATTATTTCATATATTCAGATGGAGGGGATTTTAAGCGTTGTTATATTCTCCAGAATATTATAAATTACCGATAATTATTTCAAAATATTTCATTATTATACCTGTTAATGATTAATAATAAAATAAATAAATAAATAAAATCTGTTTATTGCAGGCACAAAAACGACCCATATCACAAAAATACAAAAATACAGTGCACAAAATAGAATTAAATAGATTAACTAGATTTAAAAAGATTAGAATTTACATATGTAGGTACGATAGGTTACCTATTTTCTATTTCCGTCCATATGGACAGAAATCCAGTGTCTGTAAATGGGATTGGCCAGATAGTCAGAAACAGCCCTCAAAATGGTGTTATTGGAGCGACTCAGTCGATTCCAGAAGGCTGCTATCCTCGTCCGTCTTATAGCAAAGAAGTCGGGAACTCCCGCGTCAGAAAACATGGTTGACGCACTGCAGTGTCTTGGTAGCCTCATAAGGGCCCGGTATGCATTATTATACTGTACCCTTATGGTGCTGAAAGATTTCCTAGTGAAGTTGTACCAGAGTTGACATGTGTACATACCTAGGCAGTATGCCTTAAACAGGGTGTTCTTCACATCGGAACTACAGTTGGCAAATCGGCGTGCAAGCATGTTGCCTCTGACGGCGAGAGCTCTTCTCTCCCGCTCTATGTCCACATCATCTTTTGATGACTCTGTCAGTAGGTGACCAAGGTACCTGAACTGTTTGACCATTTTAATGGTCGCACTGCCCAAGTGTACCTCGGGCACCTTATCAGGACCTCGCCCCGACCTGAATACCATCAACTCGGTTTTGGTAACATTATATTTTAATCCATGAGCAATAGCATATTGCTCACAGATTAAAAGTAGCTTTTGCAACCCTTTGACCGATTAACCCGTGGGACGCCCGCGATACTGCTGGAAAGATATGGTGGAAGCAGACCTGCATGAGCTACAAGCAGATGACTGGCAGGAAACTGCACAGGAAAGGAAAAATGGCTTACTTCTCTTATTGGAGGCCAAGACACACTTTGGGTCACTGAGCCATAGGAGTAAGTAAGTAACTAAGTATTAATCATGATATTTTTCCTCTGCTGAAAAGCAGTTTTATCAGGTACTCTGGTAGTGCGGTAACTAAAGCTAGTTATTGCAGTTTTCATAAGGGTCAGTTGCTGGCTTTCCTGGAGGACTGCAGGTGTTTAGACTAGCAGCCCCCCACCCAACACACAAACAGGGCCCACCTGTGGTCTAGTTGCGGAAAATAGTGCAGAAGCAAGTAAGTAAGGCCAGTTACTTACCAGATTCCTAGTTTTGTTATTGTATCTTGTTTAAAAAAGTCAAATTGTACATGAATAATGATTAATTTTTCATATCATATCAATATCTAATTTTCACTTCTTCCACTAGTGGACAAAAAATTGAAGTGAAGAGAATATCAATAACACCTTATTTCTTATTTGATAATAATAACTATGATTATAGTATACAATTTGACTTGTCTAAGTACTTATTTTGTAAGCCTAAAGAAATAAAGTTATTGATTCTGATTCTGATATCAGGAATTTATTATGACTATGACAGACAATCCCTTCAACAGCAGCACCATGAATTTATAGTAATTATATTTTTACTTGCATGACTATAATGATGCCTGTTTACAGAAGATCTATTTATTAATTTACCATTATAAAAGACTTACGGCTGAATACTCAAACACAACTCAGATGTAAGCATGTCTTATGTCACGATATTATGACAGTTTTCATTGAAAATCTGTCAAAAACTCGTCACTTGAGTCATGCTTAAATCTGAGATTCGTTTGAGTATTTGGGGATTAAGTTCTTGATTATTTCCCTGTCATATCTGTTTTATGGCTTTTAATTGTAATTTAAGCAACATTTATTGTAAACTATATTTTTGTAAATTGATGTATCAAAGTGTGCCCTCCTACTGTGAATAAATGAGTATGAGTATGGATCAGGGCTTCTAGATCTGCTGCTGACATTTTTTGTTGTTGAATATTATTATTTTCTGCTGTACTTTGTATAATCATAGTAATGCAAAAGCACCTTGTAATAAACTACCAGTTTTCTCACCTCATGTGATTGTGGAATCCTCTTTTCCAAACCAGTTTCTTCATCATCAGAGCCGCTCAATTCATCATAACTGTCTGATCCATCGTCATCCTTCTTCCTGCCTTTCTTACCAGCAGAATTCAGTTCTTGTGGTATTGGAGGACCAATCAACTCTTCTTCTTGATCGGCTTTTGGCGGCAAAGGACCGATTATTTCCTCTTCCTCTTTCGTATTATCCGTGGCCTCCGCAGCAGCTAACAAAATCTCTCTCTTTTTATTGACCTCCTCAGCAACTTTTTTGGCCTGGTTTACCATTTCGTTTATATCAATATTTTTGGCTTTTTTACCGAAATTTTTGAATCCAATGGTTTGCTGAATCTGCTGGCTTTCAAGATCCTCAGCTAATTCTTCAATTTCTTTGGGTTCTTGGATGGGAATTCGTCCAAAAGTACCGAACCCAGAAACTGTGGCATCTTCATCTTTTTTGGAACTCTCAGCATCGGTTTTCGGTTGGAAACGTATCTTGCCAAAGGATATACCTTTTTTGTTCATTTTCAAACGATAGATCAGGCACTTACCACAAGTTAGAACCACTTTTCTTTTAATTGCAATCGAGATCCCAAAATTTACGGAGAAACTGTAAACAAAATTTGGTTTTTTGATCTGACCGATGACTGACAGTGAAATAATTGAAGATTTAATACGTCAAAAATTACATCCCTTTCTTACACGTTCGCGCTTCCAATGCAGTTCATTCAGTGATGGTAGAGCATACCTGATAATTCATGCTAATAATAAAAGTAAAATCTTGAAACACAAAACAGCTGACAGACTGACAGACAGCCTTTACGAGGTTTATTATTTTCAAAATTGAACCCTATTGCTACATTGATAAAAAACAAAATCCTCAATGGCCGCATGATTGTACATAAAATATTGTATCCTCTTTGCGAAAAGTACAAACAAAACCGAGACAAAACTACACAAAATTATTTTTTTCAGTTTGCTTTCGAGCTTTGTGATTTTGAATTTTGATGTGATATGTTTGATTGTTCGTATTCGGTTCATCCTTTTTAATTTCATTGGAATTCTAGTACCGCGCCTATTTATGTAAGAAAATACGAGCTGGGTGATAATTTGTTTCAAGGTAAGAATGTTTACGAGAATTTTTGTCTTCACGTGTAAGTTTTATTTTTATGTCTAATAAACTAAGCGCATTCCTAAACTGTGTATGTATCTCTACCATAGGTATTGTAATAGTCGCGTCACCTAAAGTACCGACCCATTTCAGCATTATTTACATAAATAATGGGAATTCTACCTTACCTACTCTTTGATGCAAATTGGCTGTTGCAAGGCAAGGCTGGCTATGTCCGAAAAAATGATTTTCTATTAAGTAGATTTTTCGATATTAACTGCTCTATTAACAGCAAAAAGTTTATGATTTGTGTCTTATAATTTTTTGTAGTATTTTATTAAAATATATGTGATCTTTTTTTTTATTATTGATAATGGTAAAGAGTTTGATCACCATCTCACTCGGGAAAGTTAAGATGTGGCCTAAGATGGAGCACGCTTTCCCAGAAGGAACTTATTCACTCGGGATTTGAAGACTCCTAGATTGTACTCTACTGGAAAAACAGAAGCAGGAAGTTCGTTCCACTCTTTACCGGTACCTATAATGAAAGTAGAGCGAAAACTTTTGGTTCTACACGGTGGTATGTCGACTAGGTATGGGTGGTATCCCTGCTTATCTTTTATTATAAAAGCACATTGAAAAGGAATCCATGAGCAATTTTTGTATTTTCATCTAAATCCCTAACTCAACATTTTACCATAGTAAGGCGCATATTTAATACAAACTAAACATGTAAAATTAAACCCAATTTTGTTTTATTTCAATATTATAATGAAAACCAATGGCACTGTTTCACAGTGTAACATTAAACCCAATTTTGTTTTACGAAAACCAATAGTTTTTATCATCTTATATAAGCACTAGAGTAAAACTCTGGCGTCAATAGAGCATGTAGTTTTTTTATAAAAAAAATATCAAAGTTACCCTATATCATGCAATATACAAAATAAATTAAAGAAAAAAAAACGGGTCTATTTATTTAAGTTTTATGTATATACAATGGTTATAAACATAATAACAGACCATCAAGCAAGTTTTTGACTTTGTACTGTGAATAGATTATTTAATATTAATATTTTTATCATTTTTCTGTTTATTTATTTATCTCCACTTTAAGGCCGTATTAGACGCAAATTTCTAAACTAAACGATTGATTAAACAAACCTTTATCTATAGTATTAAAATCACAATGTAACTCCGCGTTATTTAGAAGTTATCAGCATTTTATGATATATCCGGATATTTCAGGCCTAGGGCTACCACCTCACCTGAAAATTCTATTGATGCCAGAGTTTTCTAGTGCTTATGATGATAAAAACTATTGGTTTTCGTTATAATATAGAGATGAAACAAAATTGGGTTTAATTTTACACTGTGTGTTTCTTTGAGATGCTCTCAAATCTCAGCGACTTTATTTCATAATAGACTAGTGTGGTTTAAATTGCGGTGATAGGATTTAATATCATAACAAAATCTAAACTAGTAGTTAGCCCGTACCAATATTATTATGACCGTATTATTTTAATTATTCTGATTTTACAAAAGTATACCTACCTTTCATATGAGACAAAACTTGATATAATTGATAAATTTTACGTCTCCAAAACCTCTAGTCAGATTTGGCCTAACTAAGTTACCAGCATATTTCACACAAATCAGATCAGAACAGTTGAACTATTATGCTCAGAGTGACTATGTCACCATACAGCCAAATCACCCAAGCCACAACTGAGAACATGATTCGCTTTACTCTGTTCAAAAAATCCTTCAATTAGGTTCTTGTGTGCCTCGACTCTTCATAGTCCTTAATTTGGCATTTTCATCAAATCTAAAACAATCTTAAGCTAAAAGAGAAAGTAACAAACCATGTCATTTATAATTAGGTACGTATAGAAATTAAAGTATGTACGTAATATAAAATAAATAAAAATCTACCTATATCCCAATAATTTATCGTGCTAAACTACCTCTTCTAACGTGATACAAAATATATTTCAAGTTGATTCAACTAACTAATATCTATGCGATTATTATAATACATAGGTAGTTAGCTTATATACACTTACTTAGGTACATACTTATTACTTAGACTTCGGGCTAAGGTCTGCATGCGACGCAGTAGAGCGGGTTCTAGCAGTTTATTAAAGAACCAGCAAGATAATCGGCGCGGTAGACAGCGCGCGGCGAAATATATGTACATCTTATTAAAATCTTACTTGGGCACTTCTCCATCTACCGCGACAACTATATTGCTGCGTAGCGTACGTATGCGCCCGCTACGTACGGCCGGCGCCGGCAGGCGAGCAGTGTAATTAAAACAAACAAATCATCATTCTTCGCAGAACCACGGTCGCGGGTGGTCGACATCATGAGGCTCGCCATATTTTGTGCTTTGATTGGGTTGACGTTTGGATTCAATGATAAAGGTAAGTCGAAAGTCAATTAACTTTACCCGATATTAGTTTTGAAAATGCGCTTGGTATTTGGTGTCGATGGTTATAAAATTGTATGATAAAATAGTCCATAATCAAGTATTCTTTGTACTTATTACAGAATTAGAAGGTTAGAAGGAATTATCATTTTTTATAGTTATTACTTTCCTTTGTGTCATGTTCCATTGTTGATTCAAAACTGAAAATTTACATAAAATTGTAATGATTGATTTTTAAAATGATTCTAAATAATAATTTTTGATTCCTTTGTTGAGCTGGAATAGTGAATTTTTAAGTACCCTCAAATAAAAAAAAAACACTTCACTTTTCTATTATTCTAATAAAAAAAAAGAAAAATTTGGTTTATAACTACTGCTGTGCTTAATCTGTATGTCTCTACTACAATAAAGTTTTCATTTATTTGATTTAAATTGAAATTCTATTGTAGGCATTGTACTTCAATTCCTTTGCGTTATGTAATTTTTCCTCAAAATTATTATATATATATAAATTATTATATATATATATATAATAATTTTTATTATTATATATATATATAATAATTTTTATATATTATAATAATTTTTAACGAAAGAAACATAATTTTACAAAAGCAGTTAAAATATACATATTAGTATGCTTAAGTTCTTGCAATTATAGGCGGCCACATCTAAAACATTATATAAGAGTTGGCAAGGCCCTAACAAAATTGAGTTACTAATAGGTAAAAAAGAATTTAACACAGGAAATTACTTAAACATGAAAACTTAAAAACAGAAATATTAAAATACACTTTTGATTATTAACACAGTATGAAAATATATTAAAATTTTATATTATATTAAATGTACCTACACCGTGTTTTAGATACTCAACCTGAATGGAGTTCGGTGTACACAGTGAAAGGCGTCCTAAACATTCCCTATGCTGAGCTACACGAGCCGTTCTACGTATGGTAAGTAAACATATTTTCTCGAAATCTCTTTAAAAAGAATATTACAATCAAAGATTAGAAACAAATAAGATCTAGTATTTATTGTACAATTGAAACAGTTGACTTAACTGCAGACTGTTACAAACAATCGGGAATGTGTTTTCTTATTACTGTAGGTAATAAAAAAATACATTCCCGATTGTCCCGACTTAACTTAATCTTTAAAAACTTTATGTATTGATTGTGAATTGGATGGAAAGTAGGACCGCCGGGCCTTCCATGCGCATTTCATGAATTCATGGAATCAAAGATATCTATTTGTTTCGGACATGTTTTAAAGTTGGTATAAATATAAATAATTTGTTCATGTTTCACTATTATCTACATAGGGATTCTAGCATGGAGTGAGTAGTGTTCTTTACTTTGAGCTTGAATCAGATTTTTACGAATTTGATTGTGTGATTCAAGGCTCGCAATTTAGTGTTCAAGGATCAATGACTTAATCCTTTTTGCAAATTGAGGAAAATAGCACTATAAGGAAATTATTAATTAAATAACGTAATAGATTAGGGTAATAATTAATGCTTCATAAAAAAGTATTTGTTGAAAAAAATAACCATTTTATACGATGTATTTGATTGAAGTAACACCTCCCCTCTCTCGTGTCGTCTCCTCCAAAGAATATGGGATCATCCAGACAGCATCCGTTTTACAGGATATATTTATTTTCCGTCACACACCTGACAGTATACCGGATCCAGTAAACGATTTTTTCCAGTAAGTAGCTAAATATCCGTAACAAAATGGTCCGGTAAAAATCGTTTAGGTACTGTACTGTCAGGTGTATGAACTCGCTCCTACAGCTACATACGCCATCACGGGAAAATAAACGGATCCTGTAAAACGGATACTGTGTGAATGGGAATTAAGGCTGGGTTACCCGGATTTAGGGATTTTTAACTGTCCGTACCTCAATAACTAGAAGGCCTATAGTTTTGAAATTCAAACATATTATAGTTGAGGATATTTTCTAATGCATCACTAGACAAAAACACGATGGGTGACATTTCACCCGATCAAAAAAATGACAAAGTTACCTCTAAATGAAACTTTAAATGATCACTGTGAATAGAAAAATTAATAAAATGCCACAAATTGTATACCAAAACATTGCAAACGTTATTACGCAGTACATCACTAGAAAATATTTTTATATGTCATACAAATATTTTTCAAAGCACCTAAATAACTACAAAATCGTGCTCGGCTGTCTGCGCACCGTCTTGCTTCTTGCTTGCGTCTTGCAAGTGCTGGGCTCACCTCGCCTTAAGGGGAAACAACACTTGTTTCCCCTTAAGTCCCATTCACTTTAGTACTAGCTCCCTAGTTTTTTGTGTAAAGCGTTTGTTGTTTTCTGCTATATACCATTGTACATAAAGGTCACAGAATAGAATAGAACCCAATTTTATTTAAACTCAATTTCAAACAGCCTATATTAAACAATCCTTACGTCTGGTTTATATCTTAAATATTTAATATATAAACTTAAATATTTAATATACATATAGGTATTTATTAACCATCGGTAAAACACTAATAATAATATTCATTCTTAGTTAGTAAGTAAGTAAGTAAATCATTTATTTGTCACATAAAACACACATTCTTCAATATAATATTTTTCCATAGAGGTTGGTCAATTAATTAAACTCGGCTGAGTTTAATAAGAATAGGGTTGATGACCTTAGATTGCAGATAGTTTAAAAGTGAAGTCGCTGTAGTTTTGCTTATTAAAAACGATTGAGAAGCAATAATTATTAATTGCAATTAACACACGCTAAAATGATAAAACAAGCTCGAAATGTACACTCTAGCGTCTTTGTTTAACTAGAAAACAGTTTAAACTAAGGATGGGAGTTATTGGATATTTTGGCTACCGGTTATTCGTTGGGTATTTTGTTTCAATACAGCTAGTACCAACTGGTACCCAATAACGTTACAAATCTGTTAGAAATACCAAATACTTGTTGTAGCTACATAACTTTACGGGTTAACGGTCCGCTAGTATCTATGCGTAGATGATAGGTTAGGTAAGTTAAGGTATTGAAGCGTTGGGTAGTTATGGCTCACGGTCGGTTAGGCGCGATGCTCGCTTTGCCCAGTTATTCCCTAGCGGTATGCGGATTTTACAATAGCGTTAGATATTTTAGGACCATGCTGACAGGTACTGAGTTAGTTATTGAATACCGGACTCATCTCTAGTTTAAACTATGTTTATGTTATTTGAACTTTATCTAAAGGTCACTCTGATAAATAATCAAGCTCAGTGATAACAGGGTACATGTGCTATTTCTCGTTGTATGCCTTGACCAACATATAATAGCAAATAGTTTGGAAATTCAAATAGATAATATGTAGATAGATTAATACTTTCTTGCACACTTAACTAAGAAATAATTAACTAAATAATAATTTTCGAATAAGCGACAGTTGACGGTCTTATCTTAGACTTAAAAGCGATCTCTCCCAGACAACCTTGGCATAAAGTCAGTTGTCTGTCTTCCTTTGTCAGTATTATGGTGATATGGTCTGGTGTGCGGTGGCACACAGCTAGTTTTGGTATATAGAAACATTCACTAATACTAATAAATTCCACTCATATTTTAAAAGCACCATTACGGTGAAGTGAATCGCAAAACCCACGTTTAGACTGAATGAAAAATCAATTTTAAGGCAACAAATCATTGAATTTTTATAATTTTTTGATGAGCATCTAAAGTTTAGGATTCTAGTTAGTAACTTATGGGAGCCGAAACACGATTGACTAAACTTGACTCGATACAAAAAAATACGCTATTACGCGATAAATACGCCTCAAGCCTATTGTGCATAGGCGACCATGATGCTAGATAGCATTCTCTACCTGCTAACCTTTGGGTAGTGTGGACAACAATTTAGTAGGTAGTGCTAGATTACAAAATTTACAGAAAAACTAAAAATTAATTGGTACTTACAATTAACAATTCTTTTGTTTACTATTAACTTAAATAGATTCATATAGAAACGTGATAAAATACATACAGCCGAATAAAGAACCTCCTTTTTGCGAAGTCTGATAAGGCGGTTCCCAGACCCAAACTAGCGCCACCTATTTTATCGTAATATTAAAATTAGGAATTTTTAAAAATCCCTTGGCCCGATTGCGATACCAGGGGGCCTACTCGGAAAAGGAAAATCGAAGTTTCTTTTTCGTGTTCGTGCAAAACCAACTCTTATCTCCATTGCATAAGATTAGCGTTTGCACGAAAAAGAATCAGAAACTTCGATTTCGTTTTTAAGAGTACGGGCCCTGGAGTGCGGAGGAGATGCGAAAACCAAGTTTGGTGGCTAAAAAGAACAACTTCGCATCTCTTCCTGAACTATACAAAATCAAACTATTCCAGAGGCATTAAAAAAAGCTTATGATAGGTATTACAAACTGGCCAAGGGATCTTTGAAAATTCCTTTGTTTAACGTAATAATATACGATAAACGACCGTGGGGCCGCGGCGTACGAATATCGACCCCTCCAACTCAACCCGTGGATGTCGTAAGAGCCGACTGAGGGAACCTACCAGAGGAAGGGCAGCAGCTTCCGTCTGAGTATTTTTAAACACCAACACTGCGATCACCAATCCGCCTGCCAAGCGTGGTGATTATGGCAAATCCCCCCTACATAGGAGACCATCCACTCGACGGACCAACGACATCGTAGCGGTCGCAGGGAGTTGATGGATGGAGGCGGCTCAGGACCGCTATTTGTGGCGTCGTACGGGGGAGGCCTATGTCCAGCAGTGGACGTGTATGGGCTGATGATGATGATGATACGATAAAATAGGTGGCGGCGCTATTTTGGGTCTGGGAACCGCCTTAAAACGTAATGTTACTGTATATGTTATAATGTACACATGAAAATTGATCAATAGTCAACACAAGCTGCGATCATTTCCGTTCTTGTCGATGTCTTCCTTCCATTGTTTTAACTGCACTGGCAAACTTAGATTAGACTTTACTACCAAATTTATGATGCACTAGTTTACCCAACTATAGGTACTCCGATTTAAAACCCCGGATGGTTTTTTGTATAGAAAGGGGTTACAAAACCCAAGGAATATCGGTTAAATATTTAACGACATTGGTATCATCGAAGCAAAGTACAGAAGCTCGAAACAATTTTTGGTTTTGAAAGCTTTTTTCATTCATTATTTAATTGGACTCTCGTTCGTTTTCGAAATCAATCATTTTTTGCTACACATGTGAGAATATGCGTTGTTGAAGTTTGTGTTTTAGTTTTTATTGATAACTTTGCTGTTACCTTGTTGTTTTCTGTTATTGTTATCAGTTTTTGTTAAGTTTTCATTCATAAATGTCTTTGTTTGACATAAAATAATCAATCATGCATTCTAAATAGGAGTAGGTATGTATATCCCTACATTATTTCTATTGGTGTTTTTGTAACAAACAGAAATGTTGTTTGCGCGCCTTTAATTTAAGGAAAAACACGTTTGTTATTGTTGATGTATAATTAGCTCATATTAAGCTTTGCTTAGCTTGGGGCTAGATAATGATGTGTGAATTGTCCAGCATTATTTATTATTTATCTAATTATTTAATTAGAGTTTGTAAGTAGTAGGTAAATATTGATTTTAGCTAACATAGGTACGTAGTTACCAATGAAAATGCGAAACGGAGTGTGGGGAGATCTTCCACTCGATGGACCGACGACATTTTAGCGGTCGCAGGGAGTCGTTGTATGGAGGCGGCTCAGGACCAGTACTTGTGGCATCATTTGGGGGAGGCCTATGCCCGTACACGTCCACTGCTGAGGCCTCCTCCAAACGACGACGCCATGAATAGCGGTCCTGAGCCGCCTCCATCCAACGAATTCTTATGGTAGGTATATTAATCGGTATGGTAACAAAAACAATATTTAAAGCTATAGCTATATCAACCTATAATACATCTGAGACAATCAAATGGATATCGGATGCCTTTTGAAAATATACCTTTGGACAAGCATATCTCATGACATGACTCATGAGCCAAGAATGCTTAAAATTAAACATAGGTATTTATTTATAGACCAAAGTTCTTCAATATCAAAACAACCGTACGCATATTAACGTATATATACAGAATATACATATATGTAAAGAATGTGATGACTGAACGATGATACATGGATAGAACGACTAATGAAAAGAAGCCTACATTGAAACAACGCGTGAACAACAGGGCGTGTAACGTCGCTGACGTTGCAGGTGTCCATAGGCTGCGGTAACCACTTCCCATCAGGGGGACAGCACGTTTGACTGCTACCTTAGTGGAATAATACGAATACTAAGTCTTATCTTTTTATCTTAAGTTTCGGTTGACGAATCGCACGAAACGAACACGGAACAACCTACTGCTGAACGTGCAAAAGTGCGTTGCTTCGGACCCGTCACGAAATGACACATTTTGTTTTGTATTTCTAACAAATAAATGTCAATCATTTTCATCAAAGATCGGATGGGTCATCCTTCGTTTTACGGGATCCGCCATCCCTCAATTTTGTAATTTGTTTTACAAAGTAGATATCTTGTTACCTTGTGTATTTGGATAAACCTCAAAATTAAAAACTAGACTTAGATTTCTTTGATCTTCTTTTGTAAACCTAAAGAAATAATTATTTGATTTTGATACAAATCTCATAGGTTTCAATTACAATGTGTTTTTTTTTTATTAGGTTCGACAGCAAGAATGGCAAGTCCCGCATTGATTACTACGGCGGCATGGTCCGGACTTACCAGCTCACGAGCCCCTCTTACCCAATGTTTGGCACATCCATAAAGGTAATCATTTGCAGTTCTCGTAAAAACGCAGTCGATGTTTCTGATTCGTTTTCGTGTAAACACTAATCTTATGCAAGCGAAATAAGAGTTTGTTTTGAAACAAAAACGAAACCAAAACTTCGATTTTAATTTTTCGAGTAGTCCCCCTGACTTTTATTATATGCAATTTTTTTATAAACGCGAAAGTTTGGATGGGTGGATAGATGTATGATGTTTGTTCCTTCTTCACGCCAAAACTACTAAATTAGCATAGATGATGGTCTAGCTAGACCTGGCGTAAATATATATAGACTGTTTATATCGGAAAACGCGTGCAAAGCCGGGAGTAGAATCTAGTAATTTATAAATATATACATAAGTAAATAGGTAGTGGTATTTCTTTTCTTTGCAACAAAATGCCCAAAGCAGAAATTTTTAGTCAATAAACGTATATAAACATTATGTATCCATCATCTAAGATGAATGCTCATAAAAGATCTAAAATTTAGACATTGTAGAGGACTTTGTAAGCTTCGCCTCAAAATTGTAAAATTTGGATTTACACCTTCTTACCTATACACAGAAGATCAATTCGATTCCCAAAATGTTTTATAAAATAATACAAACAGGCATAGAGAAATGGGGCTTTATTGACAAAAAAGGCATAAAGTAAATTTTCTAGTAATTATTATATATATGTATATATATATTTTTATGGACAATAGACCTTCGTTTGAACACAATCTCACCTGATGGAAATAAATGAAAATTTATTTTGGGGGACATATTGATACAATGTTATCTTATTGAACACAATGTTTAGCATTAAGGTGACCATTGCAATGCGAAACGGAGTGTGGGAAGACCTCCCACTCGATGGACCGACGACATCGTAGCGGTCGCATGGAGTCGTTGGATGGAGGCGACTCAGGACCGCTATTCGTGGCGTCGTTTGGGGAAGGCTTATGTTCAGCAGTGGACGTGTACGGGCTGATGATGATCATGATACTCCGATTAAAAAACCTGGATATTTTTTGTATACAAAGGGGTTACAAAGCTCAAGGAATATTGGTGCAAAATATTTAAGGACATTGGTATAATCGAAGCAAAGCACAGAAGCTCGAAACAATTTTTGGTTTTGTTACACATGTGAGATTATGCGTTGTTGAAGTTTGTGTTTTAGTTTTTAGTGATTTTGCTGTTACCTTGTTGTTTTCTATTATTGTTGTCAGTTTTTGTTAAGTTTTCATTCATAAATGTATTTGTTGCCATAAAATATCTTGGAATCTAAATCTGAGTATACAACATTCCTAACGTAATTTTTATTAGCTTGATATGAAATCAACTGTTCTATTTCAGATTGCTCCCGTGACAACGGAAACCGAGTTGAACAAAGATACCTGCCTCCAAGTTAACGGAACCTTAACCGACCAGGTGGAGGTCCAGTCTGTGCTTCCTGATATGTCGGAGTTCAAGTACATTGGTCAGTATTGTTATATCACTACAATTAAGGAGGAACGCATGAGTATTTTCATTTTCATTTCTTCCACTAGTGAATAAAAAAATTAAGTGAAGAGAAAATCAATAACACCTTGTTTCTTTTTGTGAAAATAATAAGTATATTTATAACTGTATAAACAGTTACAATATACAGACTGTCCCTGGATAAAGTGCAACCCCTCAAGGGGGTGAATCTAGATCAAAAATTATCGACAAAAAAATTCGTATATACTTTATTGATGAATTAAAATTTTTATTACTCACTAATGACTAATGACGTATAAGTCTGCTCGGAAACGCATTTAGGTATGCAGAACGAGCGACTGTTGTGTGTCCACAAGACATACCATAATAATAATGGATGTCAGCGATTTCTCGCGGAGAGAACTCAGTCAATCGCGGCATCTCCACAACACAACAAAGTACAGTCAAAAACGTAACAAAAAAGTTAAAAACGTAACAAAAAGTCAATAACAAAACAAAACAAAAGCCTTTATCGCTTCTAAGCGATAAAGCCGCCCATTGTACTTGTTTATGTTAATGTCTATGTGTTTTATTTGTTTTTGTGGTGTACAATAAAAAGTTTTGTATTGTATTGTATTGTAAACGCAAAACAACGTAACAAAAACTTGAAGGCGCAGTAAGGTATGGTAGGCGGTAGCAGCGGCGAGAATATCGGAGCGACTGGCGTGCCTTGTTGTGAGTCCTGTTTCAATCCCCACCCTTCATCTTTCATAGAACAGGCCCAGCGACCATAATCTACAACAATAGAAGTTAAAAAAGGGTCTCTACCTGAGTGGTGACGTAATCAGTGGTCAACTTTAAAAGCTCCTAGCCAGCGCATTTTTTATGTTACAACGTAGGTTTTTTTTTATTTAAAAGCTATTATAATAGACAATAACAAAAAGTCATAAAAATATCTAGTATTATAGGCTTAATTTTAAGATTTTTGGAGATTATTGGAAAAAATTTGACTTGATAAAGTGTTTATTTTGTAAGCCCAAAGATATAAAGTTATTGATTCTGACTTTATAATCGAAAAAGGAAGCACCATAAGGGATTATATACAGAAAACAGACCGTCAAATATTAAGTACACTAAAATTAAAATTTTATAGGAGTTGGCTATAAAAGGGTAATAATGTACCTATTTATAAAAATACAATAATTCATAAAATTATGTCAGAAATTTAACAAATTAAATATATAACATGTCAAGAAATGTCATAAAGCTGCTGTATAGAGGCATTTCTCGTTATTTATTTTACTTCAATCCAATACAATAATTTGTCGGTACTGACTAAACTCTAATTTGCAACAATCCTACTTATAATATAAATTTGAAAGTAACTCTGTCTATCTGTTACCTTTTCACGCCTAAATGGCTGAACGGATCTTATCGAAATTTGGCAGGGAGGTAGGTGGTATTCCGGGGACATAGGGTACACAATATTAAATTTGAAAGTTTGTAAGGATGGATTTATGGATATTTGTTACTCTTTCACGCAAAAACTGCTGAACCGATTAGGCTGAAAGTTGTTATTTTTAAAAGGAAAGTTATTAGTTTGGGACTTGGAATAACATATAGGCTATTTTTTATCCCGATAAAACGCGGGCGAAGGCGCGGGCAGCAGCTAGTCTTAATATATAGTAGAGAATCGAACAAGAAACCTTGTTAGGGTGTACGTTGGAGTTGGAACAAAACTCATCCCAAGCTTTTCCATCATCCTCTAGCTAGATAATCTGATAATTTGTAGTAAGCCTTTTCACAAAGGATAAGTTTGACAATTTGTTTGAATTTTTGCATCTCCCTCTCACCTGGAGTTTTGTTGTAGAAGTGTTGGAATGAACGCAACTGTATCTAAGGCGTAACGCCTGCTCTATTATAGGAGCAAATCCAATGCAACGTTTTGCATGACAAATACTGTAGGTGATATTAATGTCTTGTCACGTACGTCATTCGATAAGCATGTGCACTTATATTTTATATCATAAATTATATTAATAAACAGTTTGTTAAAGACCCGGGCTTCTTATTTCTTTAAGAACCTTGTAAGAGGAGGGTTGGTGGGTCTATTAAAACCATGTTCCGATAAGGTCCATGATAAGGCGAGCGCGCGGGGCTAGCGCGTGACTCAAATAAGTTGAAACTGTGTTGTTTTTATTCGTAGAATTTCCGCGCCGACTAGCTTATATATTGCCCTTTATAATATACATTAATCTTGTGTAGCCTTTTGGGCACACAAAAGTTACGAGTTAAAAAGTGTTGACTATGCTATCAATTTTGTTCTAGGCAAAGAAAACATGCAAGATTCTGAAACCAGTAAATGGCAGATGGTATTAACCATTGGAGAGAAGATTAATAAGTATACGATGTGGGTAAAATATAGGAAGAGTTTGGAGGGTGAATCGGTCCCTATACCTGTTAGGTAAGTTTACAAAATACACTGCAGACCTGCCACATGGGGTAGGGGGTAGCGACCCCTGGTGAGGAACCCCTGCCTAGCACGGGGATTGTGGTAGAATAGAGAAAAATTACGTCACTTTATCATCGAATGCGTAAATTATTTCATATTCATTCCTTCAACTTGTGGCGTCGTACGGGGGAGGCCTATGTCCAGCAGTGGACGTGTATGGGCTGATGATGATGATGATTCCTTCAACTTCCATAATGTACACAATGTAAGACGATGCCATGTCATTATTGTCTATTCTACACGAGAGAACAATAACACGGGGATTGTTCTCGTTCTCGTCTCGTCTAGGGGGGCTGGTGGTAGGAAAGAAACCACACTCATGTTAGCGTTGTTTGTCCAGTCTGTTTTTAAAAGAGTTCACTGAGGGGGCACTGATCACTGAATCCGGTAACCGGTTTATATGTTTGTTTTAAATCTACCGCTTGACAAACTTTTTCTTAGCTTTGACTTGTCTAAGTGCTTATTTTTTAAGCCTAAAGAAATAATGATATCCCTCACCTCAACAGCCTATAACGGTCTACTGCTGGACACCGGCTTCCCCTAATAATTGCCATATTGGCTTTTATCTCATGGGCAATGCCCATAATGCCCACGCTGGGCATGTGAGTTGGGGATCGCAGTTTGGTTGTAAATCTATTCTGCAAGAGGCGCTGCTGCCCGGCCCCAGGTGTATGTCCCTTAGTAATGTGAAATTCTAAGCCGGCACCACGGCAATGGCAATAATGATATAAAATAAAGTTATTGAAATTTGGACTATTATTATATACGATATATAAACAATATCAATAACACCTTATTTCTTATTTGATAATAATAACTATGTTTATAGTATAAAAATTGACTTGTTTAAGTGCTTATTTTGTAAGCCTAAAGAAATAAAGTTATTGATTCTGATGTGTTTAGACCAAAAAGCCGATAGCCCAGCTTTGAGAATGATGCCGTTCACGCTATAATCTATGACAGTATTTTTGTATAATGTCTTGGGGGTAGATTCATTACTGTACTGATAATGAGCCGAAACTGTCCTGCGTAATTAATTATTATTCTAAAAGTATGGTTGTTGTTTGAAAACAAGTTCTCTGTTTGCATGAATATAAGTTAATAGCAGTGGCGGCACGCGCGCGTAGCGTGGGCTGGCACCCGGGGCCGATTTGTACCCCCGCCAAAGAAACCCCCCCAGAAACGGAACCGCCTTGAGAGTTGATGGACACTCCCTCCACCTTCCCATGGTCCTGCCAACCTTGCGGTTATACGGACCGAAACTGTGAGAAAAGAGCCACTCGGGTGACTCAAGACTACAAATCCCACGCACATGGTCCCGAACACTCTCCCCCCCTTCTGGGGCATGCCACATCACATCACAGACTTAATTGCCGGGCTGCTCCTCCCCAGCTCGGTGCAGCTCTGTGCCCCCGCCATCCCAATGCGCGAGGGTTGATGGACAGTACCGACCCTCAACTCCTAACAATAATAAGTACTCCGAGAGACTTACTTATTATACCATCGGAGCTTGGTACCCTTTATAATATTAGTACGAAGAATGATCTCGACATGTTCCCATCAAGATTTTGTTCCGAGGTATTGGTATTTATCCCGTAAAACTTAAAAACAGTGTAAAATGAAGGGATTTGAAGTCGGTTTTAGTTTTTACAAAACAATCAAATTATAAAAAATTTTTTAAACTTTCGCGATTGGTTAACATAAAAATTAAAGATAGAATCGATAAATACCCGATAAATATTCTTTAAAATCAAATTATTTTCTAATTTATTTATTTTATCCTTTGTTTTCAGATACGAAATGAAAGGATTCAACTCTCTGCTTGGATCTCACTACGACCACTATTACTTGGACTACAGCGACTACAATGTGGATAGCATTGACCCTGATGTGTTCAAGATTAGCGGTAAGTAACACCAACCAAACCCGGGGCTGAATACCTATACTATGACAATGTAAGCTAGTCTTGGGTTATACTAGGCAAAATCCGATACCTGTGACTTACGTTACTGTGACAAATACCAGTGACAAAATACTAGCTAGTATTTCTACCAATCACGTACAAATTCATTGTTTTACTGATTGAATAATATATTTATTGCAGTAATAGTACCGCTACGAAAATTCCTCTTGAATTGTATGTGTATAACGCAATGTAACAACTTTGTTACACTGCGGTATACATTTCAAATTTCCAAGTATAAACTACTAGGTGTGTCTTATTCTGACTTAGTGATACTATCAAAGAGAGAATATAGAAGCGATATTATCTGGCTGAAGCGATTAATTGCGTAGGTACCTAATAAAATAACAACTATTTAATACCTATCGTGCACTCGTGAAACTGGCACTGCCTGTGAGGTAGTCACAGATATATTTAGTTTCTGTCACTGTGAAATACCGCCAATTTTCTGTACCTGTGACTTTGATCAGTGACAATAAATACGCCTCAAGCCTAATGTACGTTAATAGTTCTTATAAAATAATTTACTGTTTATAATTTTGTTTGCCGTTTTTTATTTCTTATTTTACTGTGTTTTTCTCTTTAATTTGTATTATTGATTTGTTAAAAGAGTAATTAAAAATGATGTACTGTACTGTATAAGAAGTGCAACGGTGCAGTGTCTTTATAATTAGGATGTAACTGTAAGCTATATCCCTCGTCTAAATAGGCATGACGACTGATTTTGAGAAACTACACAGTGATATTTTTAGACATGTACTGAATGCAAAATAAATCATATTTCTGCAAAAAAATTGGACATCAAAGGAAAAATACAGCTTTTAAAAATACATTTTCAAATTCGCTCAAAAACGCTAAACGCAAAAAAGCTTTACCAGCTATTCTGTGCCTTTCCATTACATATTGTGACGGCATGACGTCACAGTTATGTATTATCTGATTGGTGTTCAACGTGTCATGGCGGATTGCTGTATTTTGTAGTTTTATTTTATAAAATAATAATTAATCATATCAACATCAGATCAAAACATAAAATATAATTCGTGTTTTGTAATATATGGCTCAGGTATAATTCGGTAAATACATAATTTTTATGATTTTTAGTTAGTGTCGTCATCCCTATTACAAGTCTCGAACTTAGAGCGAGGTGTTAAAACCAAGACAAGTTAACTAGGTCTAACTTTACTACCAGTTACCTTCTGTTAAGACCTTCTTGAATAAAGTTTTATTTATTTATATTTTATTTATTTAATGGTATCGTCACAGAATCGTATGTATTTAGTAGTTTCTGTTTTTATGTATTTAGTAGTTTCTGTTTTTATGTATTTAGTAGTTTCTGTTTTTATGTATTTAGTAGTTTCTGTTTTTATGTATTTAGTAGTTTCTGTTTTAATGTATTTAGTAGTTTCTGTTTTTATGTATTTAGTAGTTTCTGTTTTTATGTATTTAGTAGTTTCTGTTTTTATGTATTTAGTAGTTTCTGTTTTTATGTATTTAGTAGTTTCTCTTTTTATGTATTTAGTAGTTTCTGTTTTTATGTATTTAGTAGTTTCTGTTTTTATGTATTTAGTAGTTTCTGTTTTTATGTATTTAGTAGTTTCTGTTTTTATGTATTTAGTAGTTTCTGTTTTTATGTATTTAGTAGTTTCTGTTTTTATGTATTTAGTAGTTTCTGTTTTTATGTATTTAGTAGTTTCTGTTTTTATGTATTTAGTAGTTTCTGTTTTTATGTATTTAGTAGTTTCTGTTTTTATGTATTTAGTAGTTTCTGTTTTTATGTATTTAGTAGTTTCTGTTTTTATTTATTTATTAATTGCTTACATATACATTTATATAGTTTTAGCTTTGACTTGTCTAAGTGCCTATTTTGTAAGCTTAAAGAAATAAAGTTATTGATTCTGATTCTTAGGTAGTTAGCTTAAAGTACATATACCCTGTAAGGGCGCAGCAACGAAACGGATAGCCATAGCTCCCATACAAACGTACTTTCCACTTCATTTGGAAACTATGTCCCTGATCTTATTGAAATTTTCCATTCTTAATCGGATGAAAAATAGCTATGTTTGTAGCGGTTTAGTTTTTCAAAAAACATAATGATCTTTAAATGAGAGAGAAACAAATTTTGACCACCAAATCGAGTCATTTTCAAGCGATTTTTTATGCATGATAGACAACTTTATTCGAAAATGTGTCGCACTGCAAACATCCTAAATATATTTAAAATTATAAATAATCAAAAATATTTCTGAAAACAATCGTTTATTCAAAATTAATCGGAAAGTACGAAAAAATATCAAAAAATGGTGAAATTCCTTCTAGTTTCTGCAATGCTTATAACCGGTTTTTTTGACAAATTATCCCGTTAATTCGTAATCATCATATCAGCCCACACACGTCCACTGCTGGACATAGGCTTCCCCCATACGACGCCATAAATAGCGGTCCTGAGCCGCCTCCATCCAACGACTCCCTGCGACCGCTACGATGTCGTCGGTCCATCGAGTGGGACGTCTTCCCACACTCCGTTTCGCATTGCATCCCCAACGGTTATCAGTTAAATAAGCACTTAGACAAGTCAAATTTTATACTATAAACATACATATTATTATCAAATAAGAAATAAGGTGTTATTGATATTCTATTCACAATTTTTTTTTGTCCACTAGTGAAGTGAAATAGAAACAACTAGCACATTTATATGTAATCACTTATGTGTCTAATATAGTTTTATTTGATGTCCTACTTACAGATCTCAAATGCAGTTCCTTCCCCGGCCCCGGCAAACAGCATCTAGCGACTTTCAACCCTATGAAGGAGTTCGTACATCCGATACAAGACTCTCATGTCCACGCAGAGTTCACCAGGTCAGTTACTTGTATTCTATGGAACTATAAAATCGCTCAACATCACACATCAGCCCATACACGTCCACTGCTGGACATAGGCCACCCCCATACGACGCTACAAATAGCGGTCCTGAGCCGCTTTCATCCATCGACTCCGCGCGACCGCTACGATGTCGTCGGTCCATCGAGTGGATGGTCTCCCATGTAGGGGGGATTTGCCATAATCACTACGCTTGGCAGGCGGATTGGTGATCGCAGTGTTGGTGTTGAAACTCAAACATAAAGGGACTAAATATTTTTAATCTAACGCGATCTGAACACAATTATAAGTACAATTTAACGGGCATTTTTCGCGTTTATTTACCTACTATCTGCTGCCCGCGCCTTCGCCTGCGTTTTATCCGGATAAAATATAGCCTGTTATTCCAGGTCCCAAACTATACCCATACCAAATTTCAGCCTAATCGTTTCAATAGTTTTTGCGTGAAAGAGTAACAAATATCCATCCATACATCCAATATCCATCCTTACAAACTTTGACATTTATAATATTACTAGGATTTTTGCCTAGTTTCATGCCTAGTTTTGAAAACCAAGTATAAATACTTTTTTATTTTTCAGATTTATAACGAAGCATAAAAAAGTTTACGCCGATGAACCCGAAATCGCAAAAAGACACTCTATCTTCACACAAAACTTACGGTAAGTTTTATTCACTTAAATATTTAAGACCACTGTCCAGTCCTAGGGTTGCCTGGAAGAGATCGCTCGTAGCTATTACTCTGCCCTTCGTACTCTCGCTATTGCCCGCAATCTCATTCATTCTCATTCTCTCACTCATTCATGGCATTTTTTTTACACCTTGGGTAACATTATTGTAGTTTTATTGGGGAACCTTATGTTTTTCTTGTAATTAAAATTATTAATCAGTGATAATGTAGCATTCAATGGTGAAAGAATTTTTAAAATCGGTCCAGTACTTTTTGAGCCAATTCGTTACAAACATACATACATACAAATCTTTCCTCTTTATAATATTAGTATAGATTATCCCGATGGATATGTGATATATGGGACCACCCCATAAAATATAACTAACGTGCATAATAATAACTAACGTGCAATGAATATACATTTTTCATTCGTAATGGACAATATACCTGTTTGGTGAAACTTAATAGCTGTTTTTACGGGTAATATAATAAGTAATAAGTATATTTATATTCAGCCATGCTGCCCTACCAAAGGAAGGGCAGCAGCTTCCTTCTGAATATTTTTAAACACCAACACTGTTATTACCAATCCGCCTGCCAAGCGTGGTGATTATGGCAAATCCCCTCTACATGGGAGACCATCCACTCGATGGACCGACGACATCGTGGCGGTCGCAGGGAGTCGCTGGATGGAGGCGGCTCAGGACCGCTATTTGTGGCGTCGTACGGGGGAGGCCTATGTCCAGCAGTGGACGTGTATGGGCTGATATGATGATGATATTTATATTATTCATTAGGTATTATTATTTATATTTAACGTAGATAGGTAGCTAAAAGTATGTGCCTTAACTCGTAATATTAAGATTTATTTCATATTGACAGTATCAGACCACGACTCGATCGAACCTTGCGGTATGCCATTTTGTCACTGTAAATGTATCTAAAGATGACGAGTTTAAGCCCATATTTTAGTGCTTATTGTTGTGCCGGTAGCGATGCTGGATGTATGTGCTAAGGCCTTTACGTCGCGACTGTCACACCCAAAAATAATAAAATAGTTTTAAAAAATCCACAGTTTGATCCACTCTACCAACCGCGCCAGCAGAGGATTCACCCTAGCAGTCAACCACCTCGCTGACAGATCTGATGACGAGATAGCGGTTCTCAGGGGGTATATACCCACTCCTAAGAAACAGAGAAAACCAGAGGAAAGAGGTGAGATGAGTCATTTGTCTCGCTAGATGTGTAATTTTTCTTACAGAGGCTTCTCCCTCGCGGACAGAACCGACAACGTTAGCGGTTCTCAGGGAGTATATGCACACATCTAAGGAACAGAGAAAACCAGAGGATAGAGGTAAGATAAGTCATTTGTCTCGGTAGATGGATCATTTTTCTTACAAAGGCTTCGCTCTCGCGGATTGTACCGACGACGAGTTAGCGGATCTCAGGGGGTTTATGCATACGCCTAAGGAACAGAGAAAAACAGAAGTAAGAGGTATGAGAGGTATGAAGTATGAGTCATTTGTCTGTTGGCAAATGACTCATAATCAACAATAAATCCATAAATGCTCTTACCTGGTACCTAATAAATCTTATATATAAAATTTCCATGTCACAATGTTAGTTACCGTACTCCTCCGAAACGGCTTTACCGATTTTTACCAAATTTTATATGCGTATTCAGTAGGTCTGAGAATCGGCTTCTATCTATTTTCCATACCCCTAACTGATAAGGGTTGAAGGCAAAACAACGTTTGGCTGGTCAGCTAGTAAGGATATAGATTTTCAGACATCTCTTGTTTACGTAAATTGATTGTTTTCAAAAACCTAATAATCGACTTCGAATCCCGAATGTTTTTAAGTTTGCCGTGATAAATACTAAAATTGGGTTCATTTTCTATAGAATAGTGAAAGAATTTTCAAAATCGGTCTATGCACGCACCCCAACACACTTAGTAAAGCTACTAAAATAAATTTCTCACTTTACTGTTTATTTTGTACCACCTATTTAATTTTATAATAAATATTTTCTGTTTTTTTATTATAAAATTATAAAATTAGCTACACGTACATACACCTTTCTGTTAAATATTTTCACTTTATCTGTGTAATCTTTTATTATCCTTATTATAAGCATAAGTTTTTTGTTTTATTCTTTTACTAGCTGCTGCCCGCGCCTTAGCCCGCGTTTTGTCGGGATAAAAAAATAGCCTATATGTTATTCTAGGTCCCAAACTATACCCATTTCAGCCTAATTGGTTCGGTAGTTTTTGCGTGAAAGAGTAACAAATATCCATCCATACACCCTTTGACATTTATAATATTAGTAGAATGTAAATCGCTGTTGTATTACTTATTAAATAAAAAAAAAAATTGTTGGAAAAGTCGAGTAACATACGTAATAATATACGTACAACAAAAAAAAATATACAGTCGAATTAAAAACCTCTTTGAAGTCGGTTGAAACTCAACGACCCACTACTATAATTAAAGATTATTTATCGGATATTTATCGCGTACCTTTTGTTATATTTTTTTCGCCTACGTTTCCATCGCGTTGTAGCGATCGTGGTCACGGGGCGACTGGATGTACTCGGAGCTACCGCCGAGAAGATATGACAAAAGGTACGCGATAAATACCCGATAAATAATGTTTAATTATGTTAACAAATCGCGAAAGTTTAAAAAGTTTGACCCACTACTAGTTTGAGCAAACATTCATATTCGAATGATAAAATTGTTACAGGTCTCCCCTTCCCTTACAGCAAGTCTGTTGTAGACGAGATGACAGTGAAACTCCCGCCCGAGTTTGACTGGCGGCTCTTCGGTGCCGTCACACCCGTTAAAGGTAAACATTAACTTTCTTTTGTGTTGTAATCAGATTTTTAGACAAAACAGGCGTGGTAAAAATGTACTCCATATATTTTTTCTCAAACATGCATGGAAATTTTGTCATTATTGTCGAAAAACCGGTGGCCGTGGGGCGTCGTACGGGAGGCCTATGTCCAGCAGTGGACGTGTATGGGCTGATGATGATGTCGAAAAAAAAACACGCGAAGTATCAAATTTATGGTTAAAGAAAATCAAATCCATTTTTTCATTGCAGGAGCGTTTTTTTTTAATTTAGAACATTACAACGCTCCGGTCAGGGTTATTAATAGTACATAGTAAACCTAGGCGAGAAAGTGCTCAATTCCTATCGAGTGTGTCATTTGAGGTGTAGTATAAAGCACTATGTATCACTCGGCAGAAAGTGCGATTCCTACCTCGTGTGTTTTAAGGCCCCCGGCTACGCCTCGGGCCTCAAATGACACACTCGATAGGAATTAGGCACGTTCTCGCCTAGGTGTACAATGTACTATTTTTTGGATCTCTTTTATAATTCTTGGCAAAGTAGAAAGTATCCTTGCCTAGTACAAATTGCGATCACGTGGCTGTATAGCCCTAAATGCCTTTCGGCACAGATGATAAATAAAAAATTGGCGGCAAAGCTGGATAATTCGTGTCGATTTGTTAATAACATACTAAAAGAAATATAAATGTACCGGGGAAATGAATAACACTTCATGACTAATGTAACTTTTGACATTAATTAAATGATTTATTCAGACAAATAATAGAAATAGTATTTACAATTGTAGCAATTGAGCTAACTGCCGACTGTTGCAAACAATCTACGGGTAGATCAAATGATCCATAACAATACCAGTCGGAAACGCCCCGTAATTGATTGAATTAAATGGATAATATAAAAAGTACGTTTTATTTCCCTGCATTTTTTGAGAAAGCACTATATATGCCTCGGCGGAAATAGCAATTGCCTGTCTCTTATTAGTGAAGTCCTCGTCTACGGCTCGGCCTTCAAACTCATTCTGGACCTGCACTTGCCTATTTCCCGGCCTTTGCAATAATGTACTATTTATTAACACGCCTGTTTTACCAAATAGCAAAAATGGAGCGAAGGTCTCGTCCTGTTTGTCTCGTCTCGACTCTCACCCAATTAACATAAAGTTCGTCCTCCTTTTTGTATCAAATCAAAATGAACAGTGTCGATTTTGCAAGTTTATTAGTACCTAATATAGCTTTTTTAATTACCTATCGAATCCTGGAACTTAGATTTCATCATCATCATTATCACCAGCCCATACACGTCCACTGCTGGACACGGGCTTCCCCCGCACGACGCCACAAATAGCAGTCCTGAGCCGCCTCCATCCATCGACTCCCTGCGACTGCTACGATTTCATCGGTCCATCGAGTGGATGGCCTTCCATGTAGGGGGGGATTTGCCATAATCACCACGCTTGGCAGGCGGATTCGTGATCGCAGTGTTGGTGTTTAAAAATACTCAGAAGGAAGCTGCTGCCCTTCCTCTGGTAGGTTCCCTTAGTCAGCTCTTACGACATCCACGGCTCAGTTGGAGGGGTCGATATTCGTACGCCGCGGCCACACGGCCTTATATTTACGGTTATTAAAATCAATTACTTTAATTAAAAGAAATAATATGTCAATATCAATTTCTAAGAAATTTAATAAGATCCCAAAATTTTTTCGACATCGACGGGACTTGAACCCGCAACCCTCCCTCAGTACGGGAAGCGCTACCAATTGCGCCACGAGGTCATGTGACATAGAAGTCGAAAAACTCTGGGACTTCCTGCGGTCCCAAGCGCCGTTAGCTCCACCTACAGGGGAAACATTCAAGTTTATCCAAACCTGTTCAATGACTATAGATATGTTTAGTACGATTGACGAGAGGTGTCGCGTTGCTTTATTTTAACGTTTGTGCTATTATAGTACGTAAGCCTCACACTGGAGATAATTTTTATAACTAAGAATAACTAAGAAATTATCCCCAGTGTGCAAAAACCTCAATATCAATGTATTTCCAGATCAATCAGTATGCGGCTCCTGTTGGTCGTTCGGCACAGTGGGCACTGTAGAAGGAGCCCTATTCCTGAAGAACGGAGGACATCTGGTCAGGCTGAGTCAACAAGCGCTTATAGACTGCTCTTGGGGGTAAGATACACAAATTCTCTATTAATAACGCCAAGTTACTATTACAAGACATCAGGTGAGATTGTGGTCAAACGAAGGTCTATTGTCCATAAAAAAACATCAAATATCATGATCATCATCATTATCAGCCCATACACGTCCACTGCTGGACATAGGCCGCCCCCATACGATGCCACAAATAGCGGTCCTGAGCCGCCTCCATCCATGTAGGGGGAAACCATCCACTACCTAATTTATAAATTACCTAATTTAGCATTAAATTAGTGAATATGTAATTATATGTGCTCCAAAACACACAGCATTGTTGGAAGAATGGTTTGTATTATTTGCCTTTAAATAATAAGTTTTAGGTATACTTTACCGACTTCAAGTCTGTTTTGAGTCTATGGTCTTCATCAGGAAGTAGCCGATCCAGAGTCATGTAGAGCGGCTGTCAATGTCAATTCATAGCGTTTGTGTAATTTGCCGCTAAAAGCAACAAAATTTTTCCTTACAAGTTTTTTTAGTGAAAAAACTGTGTTTATTACGTAATTAAAGTGTTTTTGAGTGCATAATGAGTGCGCTCGAGCAGATGGATCAGGCCGCTGCTTCGGAGGAAGAGCGTTCTGATCGCCAATCTGATTCTGAACTAAAGGAAGCCTCTTCATCTTCGGAGGATGAGGTAGGTCTGTCCTCGCCTCTACCTAATAAAAGGCACCGAGCTGGTAAGTCATATAAAGATAAGGAGCGCGATCATAAAATAGACACGTTGATTACCCAAGTTGGGTACATCACAGGTTATTTGTCGCAATATAACACCGAGTTGGCCGGCCCTAGTAATCAACCTGTTGCAATCCCCGCGTCTAGTCCTTATATCACAAATCCATGTTCTGATTCTAATAAGTTGCAGCTAGGTGAATTGTCAACAAATTTTGATGAAAGAAAGGTCATCCCACCATCTGATGAAAAAAGACTAGAAAAAGTTAACCTTCTTCAACATTTTGACTCACAGGCCTGGAAAGGCATGAGATACAAAACTACACTACAGGGATTTTCAGCTACCCCGGGTTTTGTAGCTCTCAAAGTTAATGAAGAGTTGTGTCACTTCAATAAAAGTAAAGATTACCTAGCTTCTGCTGATAACATATGGGCAGGACTTACCAATGCAGAGTTGGAACGACAAGAGTTATTGAAACAGAGTCTACAGGATCTTGTTAACTGGGCAGCTAGGAATCCTGTTGAATTAAACCCAATGTCTTTATTTGAAAAGGTATCTGCCTTACTTGGAACAGATTCGCCTCTTCATAATTGCTCTGAGAAAATAATGCAAATTATTTGTGGCAGACGTGCAGAATGCATTGAAATAAGAAGAGATAGAATTTTGAAAGAGATAAATAATCCTATGTTGAAAGCTACTATGAAAGACATCCCCCCAAGCGCAGAGTACTTGTTTAGTCGAAATGCTTTACAACCAGTCATTCAATCACTGGGTGGCTCGCATGTATGGCTTAATAAGCCAGAGTACCTTAAGGAAAAGAGACTAAGTCATTCTAGGCCTTCAACAAACTTCAGACAGGAGAGACATAATAAGAAACCTTACACTCGCACACCTATGAATAATAGGGGTGGCCGAACTGACACAAGAGGCAAACAGAAAGGTTATCCAGGCCAGCAAAAACACAACTTTCGAGGTGACACAAAAAGAAATAACCAAGACAAACAAGATTGACTATATGAATACAACAAAGCCATTCAGGGGGGGATGCTTAAAGCATTATACACAAGCATGGGAAGAATTAGGGGCCAACAAATACATTTTACAAATAATATCCAAAGCCCGCATACCCTTCACAAATCGGCCTCCACTAATACATTGTTCAAAGACACAGTTGAGAAAGTTCAACACCCCAGTTTCACCAGATATGACCACCATCATTCAGGAGTTAATAGCAAATGGAGTTTTGGAAAGACCAAAGATTTCGAACTCTGGATTCCTTTCCAAGATGTTTTTAGTAATGAAACCAGATGGGGGGGTACGTCCAATATTCGACCTGAGAGGACTAAACAGACACATTACAACAAAATACTTCCAACTGGTGTCACAAGCCGATGTAGTGAAATTTTTACAAAGGTACGACTGGATGGTGAAAATAGACCTGACGCAAGCCTATTTTCACGTGCCTATTGTAGAGTCACACCGGTGTTTTCTAAGAGTTTATTACAACCATCAAGTTCTGCAACTGTCAGTCCTACCATTCGGTCTTTCATCAGCCCCTCGAACGTTTGCTACACTAACAAACTGGATCGCGGAGATCTTACGAGGCAAGGGTATGAGAATTTTAGTATATTTAGACGACTTTCTTCTGGTAAGTCAGGACAGAATCCAACTTCTGGATCAGGTCTCGGAGACCTTGAGTATCCTAGAAAACTTGGGCTGGCATATAAACTACCTAAAGTCAGTACTCAAACCGTCTCAGGAACTGGAGTACTTAGGAATTTTATGGAATACCAAAAACTTTACCATGGCCTTACCTCTGGTAAAAAGGACAAGGATAAAAAGTACAATAGCAAAAATTCTAGAAAGAGGTTGCTGCAGCTTAAAAGAGCTTCAAGTCATATTAGGGCTACTAAATTTCGCAAACCTGACCACTCCCAGAGGGCGCTTACACTGTCGCCTAACTCAAAGGTTCACAAGAACTTTTCATCAAGGCAGAAAATGGCTGAAAAGAGCTACGCCACCCGCAGTCAAAAGAGATCTAGTTTGGTGGCAGAGTGCCATAGATCACAGCATAATTCCCCTACAAAACAAGGAAGTAACTCACTTCTTGACCACAGACGCATCGGATGCAGGCTGGGGTGCTCACCTCAACGAGAGACTCCTGTCGGGCAGGTGGAGAGCATATCAAAAATTCTGGCATTCAAACATAAAAGAGCTGTTTGCCGTATACAGTGCAATAAATCTAAACCAGAGCTTCCTACACAATGCTCATGTCCTCATACAGTCGGACAACAGGACACTGGTAGCATACATCAGGAACGAAGGGGGAACGCGATCTTTTGCACTACTCGAGCTGACAACGAAGCTCCTAGAGCTGTCGGAACGCCTGAACATGACACTCTCGGCGGCGTACCTCCCGGGGAGATACAACGGCATAGCCGACCGCCTTTCCAGAAATCGACCTGTGCCGGAATGGCACTTACTGCCCCCGGCCTCGGAGGCCGTATTCAGAACTTGGGGCGTACCAGACATAGATCTGTTCGCATCAAAAGAATCTGCTGTAGTAGACCACTACGTAACTTGGGACTCCAGAGATGGATTCGCCGACTTTTGCGACGCCTTCAGTCGCCCCTGGAATTTCAGTCTAGCTTGGGTGTTTCCACCACCCAATCTCATTCCACGCGTGCTACATCACCTCAATACAGCAACAGGCATTTACCTAATAATAGCACCTCTATGGACACATTGCTTCTGGCTACCAGATCTGAAGGCACGAGCTCTGTCCGAACCTCTCGCAATAACGAACCTGAACAAGAATCTCATAGATCTCACAACTGGCAGGAGACCTCCAATGGTGGAGAAGCTGGAACTCCTAGCTTGGAAAGTTGGGGGTGGGACAGTAAAGTAGCACATTGGTCTGCAAAAGAAAGGGATTTACTAAAACGAAGTTGGCGAGAATCGACATTAACTACATATAAAGCCCCGATTAAACGATGGATTGCATGGTGTCAAGTCAATAATGTTGACTCCCGAACTCCAGAGGGAAACGATGTAGCTAGATTTTTAGCCAAATTATACCTTGAAGACCACCTAGCTTACCGAACCATACTTTTACACAAGTCTGCTGTTTCCACCTACTCAGCAACCAGTTCTGATGATATTGCAAAAAATTTCTTTGTGCATCAGATATTAAAAGCCATATCATTAGTAAAACCACCAGAAAAGAAAACACTCATATGGGATACAGAGTTATTATTTAACTGGCTGAAGCACAATCCATCTACAGAATCACTATTTGATACAGCAAGAAGAACAGCCATTATTCTACTATTAGCATCTGGACGTCGAATACATGACCTTACTCTTTTAGATTTGTCCAAGGACAACCTAATTACTGATGATGAAAAACATGAAATACTGCTATGGCCAAGATTTGGCTCAAAGACAGATAGTGCTGATAATAGACAGTCTGGTTGGCTACTGAAATCACATCCAGAAGAATACTTATGTCCAGTAAAACACATAAAAAAGTTAATAGAAGCCATGGCTCACAGGCGAACTAAAGAACCTGGGTTAACAAGTTTGTTTATTTCAATAACAGGAGTAATCAAACCAGCTACTCAGACTATAATAGCTGGTTGGATAAGATCAATACTAAAGGATGCTGGAATAGATGCATCTCCTGGTAGTGTTAGATCAGCAGTAGCTTCTAGAAGTTTTTTGGAAAATAGACCTATTGAGGAGATTCTACGCAGAGGCAATTGGAAAAGCTCTCAAACCTTTAAAAAATTCTACTGCCGTACTGTTACAAGGAGCACAACTCAGATACAAAATCAGAGTACTGACCCTGACCAGTTGTTAAATAATTTCTTAATACCTTAGTTGTTTGGACCAAAATTTTACTAGATTAACATAGATCTCATGTTTAATTATAAATGGGAGCTTGAATTTAAGTACCCGTATTTAATAATAAATAAATACTTAGATGTTTGTGATAATATTTTATAAAAAACTTGATTTTGCATTACATAATAAGTAATAAGTGTTGATTATCATTGATCTCATTTGATATTAAATAGAGATTTAAAGCTTATTACATTCATAGAATTTAATAATTTAGAAACTAGTAAATGTTTCCTTTCAAAGGTTTTCAAACTTTCTATAGAGGTCTTAGTGCCTACTTGTGACTGATTTTATATGTATGTTGATTAATAATTTAATAAATACTTATTTTTGCATAAATACATTTTAGTTTGGAGATCACATAGCGTTTGTGCCTACTCTTTCACCAGCAGATAACAAACAGGTCTTCCAACAATGCTGTGTGTTTTGGAGCACATATAATATAACCGTTTTGCATAAAAACAAAACGGATATTATGTGTGTGGAGAAACACACAGCATAAGCAAGGTGCTTGCTGGTGTTGGGAGACACTATGAATTGACATTGACAGCCGCTCTACATGACTCTGGATCGGCTACTTCCTGATGAAGACCATAGACTCAAAACAGACTTGAAGTCGGTAAAGTATACCTAAAACTTATTATTTAAAGGCAAATAATACAAACCATTCTTCCAACAATGCTGTGTGTTTCTCCACACACATAATATCCGTTTTGTTTTTATGCAAAACGGTTATATTTTATTTTGTGTTTAGTAAAGTTAATTGAATTTGTAATTATGTCCTCAGTTTCGGCAACAACGGCTGCGACGGTGGCGAAGACTTCCGCGCGTACCAGTGGATCAAGAAGCACGGCCTACCCACCGAGGAGGATTATGGAGGGTACCTGGGGCAGGACGGCTACTGCCACAACGACAACGTGACAGCGGTCACCTCGATCAAGGGGTGGGTCAACGTCACTGTCAACGATGAGAACGCGCTCAAGGTGAGTCGCTTGGAGGGGTCAATAAGTTATTTAAAAACTGGTGAGTCACTTGAGGTAGCTAGATTAGACAGTAGAGGAGTAGGATGAGTCACTTAACGCGCCATGTAAGCCACTAGGTAAGTCTGTGTCTGTAGACGCGTTGGTCTCGTGAGCCCACCTGACAAAAATCACGGACTGCCCACCGAAGAGGATTATGGAGGGTACCTGGGGCAGGACGGCTACTGCCACAACGAAAACGTGACAGCGGTCACCTCCATCAAGGGGTGGGTCAACGTCACTGTCAACGATGAGAACGCGCTCAAGGTGAGTCGCTTGGAGGGGTCGATAAGATATTTAAAAACTGGTGAGTTACTTGAGGTAGCTAGATTAGACAGTAGAGGAGTAGGATGAGTCACTTAACACGCCATGTAAGCCACTAGGTAAGTCTGTGTCTGTAGACGCGTTGGTCTTGAGAGCCCACCTGACAAAAATCACGGACTGCCCACCGAAGAGGATTATGGAGGGTACCTGGGGCAGGACGGCTACTGCCACAACGAAAACGTGACAGCGGTCACCTCCATCAAGGGGTGGGTCAACGTCACTGTCAACGATGAGAACGCGCTCATGGTGAGTCTGATTTTGAAAATTCTTTCACTATTGTATAGAAAATGATCATAAAAAATCCTATAAAATTTTTATCCCCAGGGGATTAGTATTTATCCCGAAAAACTTAAAATAAGTGTAAAAGTAAGGAAATTTGAAGTCTGTATATCGTTTTTTAAAACACACCATATTATTATACAAACCGTTATGGTGTTTCCTATGTGAAAAGTTTGTGTGAATATTATAAGATAGACAGAATTAACGACATCAAGTGTAACATATGTACCTACGGTGGAAATAAATAATATATACAAATAAATACAAATACAAAATATTTGAGGTAATCTTAAAGAAATTAAACCTTAGAATTTTGCAACGGCACCTCTCGTCAAACAATCTAAATGTAACTTTAGACTTTGAGCAGGATTGGACAAACTTCAATGTTTCCCCTGTAGGCGGAGCTAACGGCGCTAGAGCAGGAGGAAGTCCCAAAGACTTTCAACAAGTCAGGTACTTGATTTCGTGGCGTAGCGGTTAGCGCAGTCCCGTATTCAGGGGGAGGTCGCGGGTTCGAGTCCCGCCGAAATCGTATTTTTTGGGGTATAATTTAACTTATCAATTATATTTATTTCAGTTGGCCCTGTTCAAGAACGGCCCCATCTCGGTCGCCATCGACGCTTCACACAAGACGTTCAGTTTCTACTCGCATGGCGTTTACTACGAGCCTAAATGGTAAGTGAGGAAGCTTCTCCAGTGCTCCATCACTCGTGCTCGAATTTGAGTTATACAGGGTTATTGGTAATTCGACGTAATCTCGTTAGGAGGCGATAGGGGTGACTATTTGCGATAATTTTAACCCCCATGTGAATTATGCAAAATTGAAAAAATTTTAAGGTATCATGTTTTTATAGCTTTTTTTCGAAATAAGTAAAAAATTCAACATCTTAAATGGTTTTTTAAAGTATCTATTTAAATCGATTTTTTTCTTCTGATTTATAAAAACGATTAAACACTGGTTATTTATCAATATTAAAAAAATATTATTTCACATTTCTAGGGGGATAAAAAGGTAATCGTAAAAATCTCCCATGGGAATTTGCTGTTTTACCAGGACAAAAAGTAGCGTCCATCCTTTCAACTTACTCTGCCAAAAATCGATTGGTTCGATTGGTTTCTTTTCTTAGTAAGGGCGTGAAGGAAAGACAAACTTTTTTGTTTGTCTACAAACATTATAATATTAGTTTGGATGAACGTCTCGACATCCCGTCGTTTCCCGATTGGTCGATTCCGTTTCGCTTCAGAGCGAACGCATCCTATTGGCCATTATAATGGAAATTATAATAAATACTTCCGTCTCTTTCCAGCAAAAACAAAGTAGAAGAATTAGACCACGCGGTCTTAGCTGTCGGCTATGGCGTCCTCAACGGATCCAAGTACTGGCTCATCAAGAACTCATGGTCCAACCTCTGGGGCAACGATGGGTATGTGCTAATGTCTATGAAGGACAACAATTGTGGGGTCGAATCTGCCCCCACTTACGTACTCATTTAGATATTATGTAAACTCAGTTACTGTCAAAATACTAAATAAGGACTCCACAAAAATTTAAAAAATCGTCGGGTCTAATCTGCCCCCTCTTATGTATTCATTTAGACCCCTTAAAAGTGTAAAAGAGCGCCGTATTTTTGTGTTTAAGAAAAAAGCTTTTGGGGTCGAAGCTACCTTTATTTCTCTTTTAAACCACATATCATTGTTAAAAAGCGCTTATGTATGTACATATTCAAAAGTGTAAAGCGCATCAATTTTCTTATAAATTATTTTAAATAATTGTGCGGCTCTAAATCATTTTCTTATCAAGAAACTGGTCCAATCTCTGGGGCTATAATGTCTATAAAGAACAACTGTGGGGTCGAATCTTCCCCCACTTACGTACTCATATGGACCAAAACGATTTATTATTAATTCTCGATTGCTTTAATATATTTTAAAGTAGATGTTGTAAATCTCGAACTAGAATCTTAAAAATAGCTCTCTAAACACTTTGTATGTCTGAAATAAAATATATATTTTTGAAACCAGTATTTTTATTTTCAGCCATTATTATTTAAGACTAGCTGACCCGACAGACGTTGTCCTGTCATTCAAGTCAAATAGCTGACAGTTATTTCAAACGTGCATAGCAAAGAGTAATAAATCTAAATATATAAAAGAACAAACGATTTTCTAAACGACAGCGCTCAGCCCAAACCACTGAAGCTAGAAAGCTGAAATTTGGTGGGTAGGTACCTTTTACTACACAGGTTTCCGCTAAGAAGGGATGTTTGGAAATTCCACCTCTAAGGGGGAGAAAAGGGGGAAGTTTTTTTGGTGTTTTGTAACTCTTTAACCAGTGGCGCGATTTGCTTGAAACTTACAGAGAACACTAAGAATATAAAACTATAGAATACGTGTTTCAGGATTTTTTCAAAATATTCCACAAAATTAAGGGTAAAACGGGTTATTAAAGTTTAAGTTTCGTAGTTTGGCTTCGAATTTAAACGGCTGTAACTTTTTAGTGTAAAGTGTTATTGTCCTGAAATTGTATGAGTATATCCAAAAAAACTATAAATTAAATGACGTGTTTTGGGAATTTTCAAAAAACGCTTAAAAAATTATATAATGGGTTGAAGTGATTGAGATTTTTTTTTGTTACTTCTTAAGCCGTGTCCCCAATTTGCTTGATAAAAAGTAATTATGTTTTATTCCGGGCTAGAAATATGACCTGTATGCAAAATTTTAGCCCGATCCGTTCAGTAGTTTGGAGTAAAGGGGTAACAAACATCCATACATTCAAACACATAAACAGACAAACTTTTGCATTTACATATAATATTAGTGCGATAGTGTGAAACGGGACAGACATATCATCAAAGAAAAATAACCACTCAAAATAAAACAGAATACACGGTAGTAATGTAGTTTTTATTTCATTAACCCTTTGGGTGCCACGCCGAAAACGCAATCCCTGTTGTCTACGCCAAAGTACAAAGCGAACAAAATATATTCTAAACGTCCTTGGCGCTGAGGGGTCCTCAGGTGACTTGTCATAGGTGACGGCGGTCAAAGGGTTAAAATCTTAAACACCATGTTACTATACCCTGATTCAAAAACCTGGATATTTTTTGTATACAAATGTTTTACAAAACGCAAGGAATATTGGTGGAAAATATTTAACGACATTGGTATCATCGAAGCAAAGCACAGAAGCTCGAAACAATTTATGCTTTTGAAGGATTTCATTCATCATTTAATTGGTTTCTCGTTCGTTTTCGAATTCAAATTTAAGCATTTTTTGCTACACATGTGAGATTATGCGTTGTTGAAGTTTGTGTTTTAGTTTTTATTGATAAATTTGCTTTTACCTTGTTGTTTTCTGTTATTGTTATCAGTTCTTGTTAACTTTTCATTCATAAATGTCTTTGTTGATACAAAATATCTTGGATTCTGAATTGGAGTATAGTTTCTGAGCCGTTTAGTTTTAGTGGCCAAGTGAGTCTATGCAAAGATTACCATATTGTATCAAACCGTCTCCCTTACAGTTATCGGTGAAGACTTCCTTGGGGTACTGGAAAAAGTGAAAAAATTAGTACATACCGAGAATTATTAGAAGCCTTATGAATAATACCAATACTCTATGTCAGGGCTGTCCAAATGAAATAAGTACATACTGAGAATTATTTGAAACCTTATATCAAATATCAAAGTGCTTTATTTCCTTTAGACCGTACAGGACTCTTGGACACGTCACAAAATTAAAATTACATAAGTAAAACAGGCTAATTAAGTGATCACTTTGATCGATCGACTTAAAAAAGATTGAAGTTAACAAAAAATAGTAGAGAAGCGAACAAGAAACCTTTACCTTGTTAGGTTGTTAGTTTTCGAGTTGGAACAAAAGTCGTCCCATACTTTTTTATCCTCTAGAATCTAGATAATCTGATATTTTGCTATAAGCCTTTTTACACAGGATATGTTTGATAGTTTGTTTGGATTTATTTATTGATAATTTTTGCAACTCACTCGGAGTTTTGTTGTAGAAGCGTATACATTGCCCGTTAAAAGATACACTAATCTTGTGCAGCCTAGTTTTGGGCAAAGCGAGTTTGTTCTTATTTCTAGTATTTACATTATGTATGTCGCAATATTTAGGAAATCGATCGATATTTCTATGAGTGCTATAAGTTTTCATAAATATATTGACATGGTACTGTCGTCTTAGGAATAATACCTATACTATATGTCAGGGCTGTCCAAAGCGCGGCCCGCGTATGGAGGGGCGTATGCCGCATAAGGGTGGGTACAGACAGGTGTGAACGAAGATCAGCGAAGGTATATAAGGTCAGCGATAAGATGAACAGACCGGGTGTGGAAGTTATGGCGAAAGCAAGTTAAACCAAATGAACGGTTTGCTCGCGTCTTGCTATCGCCATGACAACGCCCGGGCATGATGAACGGACACAGGTCACGGGAACCTTCGCTCGCCTTCGTTTGGCCGGTCTCTACTGTACCCACCATAAAATCGAGAAATTCCCGAACTGTTCGATGTGAAAGCTAGGAGGTAGGTATTTATTTTTCTTCTGAAAGTCTATACCCAGCAGTGGATGATGATAATTTGTTTGTGGGGCCCTCCACTAAGTACAGTGATTTGTTTTGGCCCGCGGTCGTGTCTGGTCTGGACAGCCCTGCTCTATGTTATAACATACATATGTTACAATTTTTTTATTATAAGCTATAAATATATATAAATATAAATATTAAAATAAATTAAATTACGGTATAAATATTTGAAGATCGTCCAAACCTCGGATCGTCAAGTTGCATGGCGCCCTAACAGGGCTCCTAATACCTAGCCCCGAAGTGAAATATTTAAGACCTCTCACACTGTATTTATTGGGATTGCAAAATAAATACTTGAATACCTTTTCATAAGACGGGAATCGAACCCGTATCCTCCTGCGCCACAGACGTCGTTTTGTATAAGTATGGAGTGTTGAGATTGACGGATGATATAAATTTATGGAGGAACCCTTTTATTAAATAGTAACTCTGAGTGAGGGAATGGAAAGTGCACCGGTGTATGCGCACACACTTGTGCACATGTCCTGCGCACATGCCTAGTTTTTTATAGTCGATAGACCTTCGTTCGGCCACAATCTCACCTGCTGGAAAGTGACGATGTTGCCGACGGTGTATCACGAAGGTCTAGAAGACACCTATTCACTCTTGTCTTGAAGAGACCGAAGACTTGAAGAGTTTTTGTTGGATTATTCCGCTAATCCCCCGAAGCCGTCCCCCACGTGGGGGATTGTGACGGGCCGTCGCGTCGTCGTGGCCAAAATTCGGGTTACGGTCTTGATTATTTGAGGATAATTTGGCGTTTTATAAAAAACGATAATTCCTGAACCTACCTCTTGTTTGCGCTCGTTGCCATGGAAACTGTTTGTTACCAGGCATTGTGATAATTTGATTGTTTTCAGAAACCTAATAATCGACTTCGAATCCCTTACTTTAGCACTGTTTGTTAGTTTTGCGGGATAAATACTAATCCCTTGGGGATACAAATTATGGTAATATGGTAAAAAAACAAATCTCGAAATTTTCTATACAATAGTGAAAGAATTTTATAATTGGCGGAGATATCGCGTAACATACATACGTACAAAAAACAGTCAGACGAATTGAGAACTTCCACCGTTTGAAGTCGTTAAAAAGAAACAAACAGTCGAATTAAGAGCTCCTTGAAGTCGGTTGAAAAGTAAAAAAAAATGTACCGTCCAATAATTCCAAAATGAGTTCGGCTTATACCACATTGGTTTTGGCTTCTCAGTGCTGGTGAACAAAACTTGTAGATTCTCTGGCAATTTTCCGGGCGCCAAAGGATCGTTTTCTTCACCTGATCTTTGACCTATATTCCGCAGTATGTACGCATCAAGCAGCTGGTTATTTGTACTTTGTGCTAGAAAAAAAAGGAAATAGATAGATCCTACTTCCTACTAATATTATAAACTAGCTGCTGCCCGCGCCTTCGCCGGTGTTTTATCGGGATAAAAAATAGCCTATATGTTATTCCAGGTCCCAAACTATGCCCGTAGCAAATTTCAGCCCAATCAGTTCAGTAGTTTTTGCGTGAAAGAGTAACAAATATCCATACATCCACCCATACAAACTTTCACATCGTACTATATAAATGTCAAAGTTTGTATAAATATTTTTTATCCAATTTTAAATTTATCATGGCATTTTGTTCAATTCTTTTTATCATGCTGTGTATAGTTTTAAGTTTTGTATGGATGTTTATGATCAGAAATAAATGAATAATAATAATCTCCGACGACCTGTGTGGAGCGGCGGGCGAAGGTCCGCCTGCAACGCAGGAGGTTGCGGGTTCGATTCCCGCCTCGGGACAAATGTTTGTACGATCTGCAAATATTTGTTCAGGGTGTTCTGGATTTTTTTCTATGTATAATAAAAAATATCTATCCATGTAGTCTATTATATTCCGTATATCAGTTATCTAGTACCCAAGTTATCAGTTACCCAAGTTATTAGTCAGTTATCTAGTACACAAGCTCTGCTTAGCTTGGACCTAGATAATACTATGTGAATTGTCCAGCATTATTTATTTCATCATCATCATCATCAGCCCATACACGTCCACTGCTGGACATAGGCCTCCCCCGTACGACGCCACAAATAGCGATCCTGAGCCGCCTCCATCCATCGACTCCCTACGACCGCTACGATGTCGTCGGTCCATCCAGTGGATGGTCTCCCATGTAGGGGGGATTTGCTATAATCTGGTGATTATGGCAAATCCCCCCATACATGGGAGACCATCACCAATCCTGCCAAGCGTGGTCGCTTGGTAGGCGGATTGGTGATCGCAGTGTTGGTGTTTAAAAATACCCAGAAGGAAGCTGCTGCCCTTCCTCTGGTAGGTTCCCATAGTCGGCTCTTACGACATCCACGGGTTGAGTTGGAGGGGTCGATATTGGTACGCCGCGGCCCCACGGCTATAATATTACGGCTTATTATAATATTAGTAAGATAGGATAATACCTGACTCCGATGCCCTCATAATTACGATAATTCTTTTCATAACGTCTATTAAGTTCTGGTCATCTATAAGGGTCATGACCTTTTTATTTCTGGTACCAGATCCAGCGTTCCTTCTAAACCAAGTTCGTAAGGTATTCCAAATTGTTTTAATAGTATGACCAATATTATTTGGTTTGTCATTGTCTTCGCCGCTCTCGACTTTGCTCCTATGATTGCTTTTTTTATGTTTCTTTGTACGTTTGGTCGGTTTTTTATCCTTTGTTTCACTAGAGTCTTCAGGGTTTACAGCATCATTCATTTGTTTATTTTTAAAATGGTTTTTCAGTGTACTATTACTTATTGGTACGTTTTCATCACCTTTGACACTTTCTACCTCCACTTTATCGTTATTACTGTTATTATTTTCTTCCTTGTCTCCTTCATCAGATGATGTGTCGCTTAGGTTTCTTTTTCTCTGAGATCTAACAGAGATACTGTTAAGATTCTTATGAACCACATTGTCATATTCACCTTGCTTCGCTATTTCTGATAATTTATTGACGAGTTGATTTTCATTTAAATTTTTCATCATTATTACATTGAAACATTGTATCGTTGATATATTTAGTAAAAATATATATTTTAACAAGCTTATCTTTAGAAGCATTGTTTTGTAAGTATGCTGAAGTTATTATGGGGGATTTTTTAATTCTGTAGTTTTATCAACCGTGGTATTGAAGTAATCTTTGGAAAGCCAATTTCTATTATATATTAGATTATTATACCCTTGGTGGATGACGTAACATTGAGCAAATCTTTATGATAACGAACAAAAGGTTAAAATTCACTTGTATATACGCATTTCTGTCCACTTTAATCAGAATATCGTAGCAAGCAATCAATTCTCGTTGAAATTTTAAACTCCCTTAACTTACCGACTCAAATCAAGGCTGCTCAAGTGGACACAGACCATAAAATCTGTTTCTAAGATATCAATTTCACCGATCATAAAATCTGTTCCTAAGATATCAATTTTAGTTATGAAGTTGCTTGCTTCATTGAACTCTATCACTCTATAATAAATTTTGTAGTTGATTTCCGTTTTGAAATTAGTTTTCGACAACGTCGAACTGCCCAAAGCGTTAGGGTAAAAATGTCTAAAAGCATTGTTTTACATTGCGTAGTTTTTGTAAGTCTAGCTATAAGCTTAGGTCTAGCGAAAAAAAATCCGAAGCTAATAGAAAAATACATTGCAGAAATAGAAAAAGATAACAGTGAAAAAGACATTGTTTCTAGAGGTCTCAAATATCCGCTAGACTTGGGGAAGATACGAAGAAAATTGTTTAAAATCATTGCACCACACGGAAAAAGAGTAATATTCAATACAAAAGGTCAAGCATGGTATAGACCTTTACTCAGAGTCCATAAAAAACATAAACCTATTGATGTAAGCTTGAAGAGCCAAAAAAACCCATATATTGGTAGCGAGAAGTCGACTCAGAGAAAGGAATTGATGTCCTTACTTCTTAAACACTTAAATAAAAATAACCTTAAAGATCTAAATCTAAGAGAAGGATTTCTAAATAATCTCTGGACACGTATAAAGAATATTTACTATACGCCATATATATTACAGAGAAGACCGTAGGTAATATCTAATCTATATGTAACTACTTCGAACTTTAATAAATGTTGTTTTTATATATAAATGATATAGGTATTTACAACTTTTTTTACCATTACTATCTTAAGCTTTTCTAAGCTGCTAGTTTAAAAATACGAAATGAATGAAATTAAAGACATTGAAAAGGATATAACGTTCTATAAAAAAAATAAAGAATTCCTCGTGTCTAAACGATTTTATGATTTGAAATAATATTGATGACTTTATTTTTGTTATGATGCCCTTGATATGTTCTTATATATAAAAATCTCGTGTCACAGTGTTTGTAACAAAACTCCTCCGAAACGGCTTGACCGATATAAATGGTTTTTTTTTGTGTATATTTGGTAGGTTTGAGAATAGGATTGTATCTACATATTTTTATAGCCCTAAGTGATAAGGGCACACAATTTTTAATTTTTTGAATAATGTTTTTATTTTATTTTTTTAATGATTTGGCATTAAATAATACTATCACCCTCAATTTTCACTTTTCTAGCACCAACCCTCATACTCTCAGTGGTCGATGGCAAAACAACGTTTGCCGGGTCAGCTAGTTTTTACCCGCCTACCGAAGGCCGAGGGTTATGAGATTGACACCCTATGTATGTAACCGATTTTTTTGTTCCCACGTAGCGCTGAAACTGTTGGTCCGATTTCAACAAATGAGGTGTCGTATGATTCTTCTTAATAGCCCGATGGTTTTAGGCTATGTGACGTCAGATAAAAATGGGGGTATTACGAGATAGCGGGGTATCGTTGCAAAGGTCTTTGTTTGTTCTTTTCGAAACCGTTTATTAAACTTTTGTGAGGTTAACGATTCTCAAGCTATCAGCAAAAAGGTGTAAAAAACCTAAGTATCAAACGAAAATGATAAAGACCATAGGTGAACGCTTGTTTAAGAATTTTATGTAGTCGGTTTTTAGTTTTTAACTATATTTTTTTTTACTATAAAAACTTTAGTAGTTCGAATTCATTCATAATGAATGTTGTGTTATGAGTTATGACTATTTATTTATTTATTTATTTATACGTCGCATTTTGAGCATTGCAATTTAGATATGTTAAAAATCTTTAACATCTCCTTATGAAAGTTTATATGCCAATTTTCCTGATTAAAAAATTGCTTTAAAATACCCAGAATACCCGGAACAAATATCTGCAGGTCGTATAAATATTAAATAAATAAATTAAATAAATAATGTTGGACAATTCACACAGCATTATCTAGCCCCAAGCTAAGCAGAGCTTGTGTTATGGGTACTAGATAACTGATATACATAATACAATATATTACATAGATAGATATTTTTTTTTATTAGGTATACATAGAAAAACGACCAGAACACCCTGAACAAATATTTGCAGATCGTACAAATATTTGTCCCGAGGCGGGAATCGAACCTGCAACCTCCTGCGTCGCAGGCGGACCTTCGCCCACCGCGCCACATCGGTCGTCCTGTATCCTCTAGTTCTGATTCAAAATAGGGAACTGAGATCATTTGCACAAACATCTCGCATGGGAGTGTATTGTGCGTTGTCCCATTTCCTCCTGCCTACCCAGGCCCTAACCAGCCCAACTTTCCTATACCCTCTCTTGCAGCCGTACATAATGGTACTTCATCATCATCAGCCCGTATAGTTCACTGCTGAACATAGACCTCCAAACGACGCCGAATAGCGGTCCTAAGCCGCCGCATCCAACGACTCCCTGCGATCGCTACAATGTCGTCGGTCGTATAATGGTACTTATCAGAAAAAATAAAAATAAAATTTTGTTAGCAAACTCTTTATTGATATGAGTTACCTACACAATAAAAATAATATTTCAATTTATATAATGGTATCGCCATATCATAACTACATTTCTATGTCCCAACTTAAATCCTTATTCAAAAGTGTGGCTTATTTAATATTATTTTACTGTTCAGCTAGCGGTGAAGATAATATTAAAATATATAAATATATTAATACTAAATATCCTCTTGAAACAACTCTAGGATATTTGCAAAATTATACTAAAAAATCTGAACAGAATGTGTTCGAGACTCAAATGGAAAATTTAATGCAAAACGAAACAATAGCAACCGTATACACACCTTTAACTACGTCAACAAGAAAAAGTAAAACAAATAAAAATAAAAGAAAACAAAAGAAAAGTATAAAAGGTGTAAAAGAAACAACTGAGATGAGAAAAACGATAACTGCACAGAAAACACCTACATTAAGGAAGAAGAAATCTAAGAATAAAAAAACCAAAGATCATCGTCCTCCCAGCACATTGAAATCTACTGCTTGGAGAGACAGTTTTCATCTCAAAAAGGAATTTCTAAGGAAAAAAAAAGCAGTTACGAGGATGAATTTTAAAGCTGTTGATGTATTTGCCTTTAAATTAGCTCAAGATATTATTGCAACATATCATCGTGTTGGAAAATAAATACGGCCTGGATATCGAAAGATACATTAAAGATGAATACAATAAAGATAATGATTATTTACAGTAGAAACTGTGTACGAACTACGACGAGATCTTAAACAATAAGGTAGAAACCACAGTATGTTCGTTAATCACGAACATAGGTACAATATTTAACTTGAAATTTACTGAACATTGTAATAATCGTTTGCATAAAATCATCATCATTGTCATCATCAGCAAAAACGTACATATACGTCCACCGCTGAACATAGGCCTCCTCCAAACGACCGACGCGTCGATCGTTTGGGCCACGAATAGCGGTCCTGACCCGCCTCCATCCAACGACTCCCTATGACCGCTACAACGCAATAAGATCATGGATAAAATTATATAGCTCGCATCACGGTTTAATAGCGCTGATCTTGATGCGTAGAAGTCGCTTTTTAGATTTTTACGTCGTTTTACACCTGCATAGTAACCCCCTTCACTTTCGCCGAGGGATATTAAACCGTGACGAGATGCGTACCTTATGACTGGTTTTAATGTAATAAATAATAACCTATGCATTGAAACAAAAAATATATACTTTAAGTACTTTTTATTTACTATATATAGTTTTATTTATTATCAGATTAGGTATACTGAAAACTACTAAAATATCGACGGATGCTCAAAAGAGTCAATATACATACTTTATAATATATTTGGTACTCGATGTGACTGCTTTTAATAATGTTTTACTGCCTGAGATGGTATCTTTGAATAAAGTGCAACTAGCAGTCATATTAAAGAAAACTCATATTCACTCTAGTATTTATGGTGAAACTATTTCTTTCACCAGCCAGCTAACGTAATTTTTAATAAAACCGGACAATCGTTTGTCCGGTTTACCAAGTTTTTTTTGACCGGAAACAATTATAGAAAACCGGACTGTCCGGTCGAAAACCGGACATCTGGCAACTCTAGGTACTACCCGTGAGCTAAATCATCATCATCAGCCCATACACGTCCACTGCTGGACATAGGCCTCCCCCATACGACGCCACGAATAGCGGTCCTGAGCCGCCTCTATCCAACGACTCCTTGCGACCGCTACGATGTCGTCGGTCCATCGAGTGGGTGGTCTCCCATGTAGGGGGGGATTTGCCATAATCACCACGCTTGGCAGGCGGATTGGTGATCGCAGTGTTGGTGTTTAAAAATACTCAGAAGGAAGCTGCTGCCCTTCCTCTGGTAGGTTCCCTTAGTCGGCTTTTACGACATCCACGGGTAGCTAAATATTATGATAGAATGAGTATATTGTAGTAAGCTATCCATAACAGACAGATAATATACCATCGCGGACTTTTTTGTAGATGTAAAGGTATAAAAGAGGTTTATGCCACCTTGAATAATGCGCTCCGGCCGCCATCAAAATTTCACAACCAGTTGTTAAAAAAGAAGTATGTATCTTGCTACGCAACTAGTTGCCCCTGAAGAAATTCTGTTCCTGAATTGAAAACAAACTGAATTGTAAATTTAAGAAAGGTTATACCAAAGATGATTTAAGATAAAATATTTACATTATAAACACCTAATACTAAAATAGATAAATAAATATAATCAATTGAATCGGCGTACGAATATCGATCCCTCCAACTCAACCCGTGGATGTCGTACGAGCCGACTAAGGGAACCTACCAGAGGAAGGGCAGCAGCTTCCTTCTGAGTATTTTTAAACACCAACACTGCGATCACCAATCCCCCTGCCAAGCGTGGTGATTATGGCAAATCCCCCCCTACATGGGAGACCATCCACTCGATGGACCGACGACATGGTAGCGGTCGCAGGGAGTCGATGGATGGAGGCGGCTCAGGACCGCTATTTGTGGCGTCGTACGGGGGAGGCCTATGTCCAGCAGTGGACGTGTATGGGCTGATGATGATGATGAAGAATCAATTGAAATATAAACATAATAAAGTATACATATGTAGATACATAAATAAATAGTCTAAGTCATCATCATTATATCAGCCGATCGACGTCCACTGCTGGACATAGGCCTCCCCTAAGGATCTCCACAATGACCGATTTTGCGCTGCCCGCATCCAGCAATTTCCCGCGACCTTCACTAGGTCGCCGGTCCATCGCGTGGCGGGTCTACCTACACCTTAAATAAATAGTCTAAGTAAAGTACAAATATTGAATTTTCTAAAAGAAAATTTCCTTTTTAAAACTGGCAAGGATAGATCACGTCTCGATACTATCGTCAACGTCTCGATACTATCGTCAAACGAATTCGCCCTCAGATTACATCAATAATTTACTTGGTTTTAAATCATACTTTTGTTATTTATTTATTTATACAGATAAACAAACAAACAAACAAACTGTATTGTTTAAAATTTCAATTGTCGTTTCTGATTCAACTGTGCGACTCGTGAAATTGGACTAGGTACATTTTATTGTGATAAATAGATAGATAACTCTTTAGATAGATAGAAGATAGAAAATTATTTATTGCACACTTATTGGTAAGAAACAGAAATACAAAAAACAACTTTAAAACTAAGCTACAAGTGGCGGTCTTATCGCTCGAGAGCGATCTCTACCAGACAACCGTGGATGGATAGGATTGTTGGATAGTACTAGGTAGGGGACTTATTGTACCACACAAACACAAAATACAATATAGAAGGAAATTCTAACAAACAAAGAAGTAAAAAGAGCGGCCTTATCGCTTTAAGCGATCTCTTCCAGGCAACCTTGGGATGGACTGGACATAAAAGAACAATATAGATGGTGGCGTTTGAGTTTAACGAATTAAAATATATAAGTAATTTGTGATAACTTGAAAAGTGAACTCTTTCTTTGTGAACACAAATTGTGACTGTGTGAATTTGTGACATTTTGATCATGTATTCTTTGATATGTTTTTTTCTGTTACATTTTGTATTTCTGTTAAATCTATCACGGGTCTATTGTGATGAAGAGAACACAGGCGATGACTGGAATACCGTTTCGTCAGATCTCGTGATCAGCATCAAGATTTTCCTCTCAAAATTTAAAGCTGCCACAAGGTACGGATATGTGAAATTCAAAAAATATGTTGTTCCTGTTATTTCTGATCTGATTAAGAAATTAACGAAAATGATAGAGCAAGCTGAGATTGACAAGAAGTTGGATAATTATTTGGAGTGAATTATCTTAGAAATGGAGAAGAAAACTTACTGGCAACACAGCTCATAAAGTAAAAGTTATTTATTTGCAAAACATATGTAAAAAAAGATGACAAATATTTTTTTTGATCCAACATGTTTGACCAATATACATTGGTGTGCAAAAGAATTAGAGAGTATGGCATGCATGTCTAAATTAATTAATTGTACAGAACATTAGGAAATTAACAAGATTATTAATACATAACATTAAATTTTTTGGGCAAGCACATATACCACCTGTTCAGAACGAGATAAATGATTTAAATGACCGGAGAAAGATATGTGAGGCCTGTCCCCAAAAGTGCTATAAATAAATTAAATTTTAAAATTCGTTCTTTTTATCGTTCAGACCATTGTGTTCCATATAAAACCCAGAGTCAAGATTAACGTATTTTCGCCGTTTGAAAACTATTAAGGGTTTTTTGTTATTAGTGAGTTTCACATGAGTGCATGGTATGAAGTCTTTTTAGCTTCAGTTGTCCTGTGTTTTGACGACGTTGAACTGTGTTGCAAATACATTAGGGTGCCAATCTCGGATTTCTGTCTCCATTTTGGGCACCAATTGATCAAGCTGTGAACTATTGTTATGGTTTTTTTTATACTTATAAAATCTGAATATGTTTGACTAGTTGTGTGTTTTTAGCATACTCGGTGATTGTATCCAGGGTCCTGCCTACGGCTTCGCTCACATGTGGTTGGATAAATTGTACTATTAGGTATACTGGCGTACTCTAATTAGATACATTTTAAAACCTGGTGCATTAGTTTTTGTTTTTTATAGAATTATACACGCTGACGTCAAATCCAGGCCTCCAGTATACGAAAAACAAAAAGGGGTCGCGCCAACTTTGAGAAAATTACCTTGTGTTTTTGTAATTTATTGTTTCATATCACTTTACAATTCTTTATTAGAATTTCACTCCTGCTCTATAATTCATGTAATACTAGCTGCCCGTGCCTTCGCCCGCGTTTTATCGGAATAAAAAATAGCCTATATTTTATTCCAGGGCCCAAAATATACCCATATCAAATTTCAGCCTAATCGGTTCAGTAGATTTTGCGTGAAAGAGTAACAAATATCCATCCATACATCCATCCTTACAAACTTTGACATTTATAATATTAGTAAGATAGTGGGATATATTCGTTATGTTCAAGGAATTTATCACTAACGTATATAAATTCCTTGGTTATGTTATTTATCTTTTCAAATATAAACTTATACCTGAGAGATAAATGTCAACAACTAATTGTTTAAACCTCTCACTCAACTGCACTTACAACCCGCTTTCATCTGTGCAAACTTATTCGAGTAGCTCTTCTCTTCTTCGCATATCTGATTATTTTTGTCGATGTATCCATGGAAATGTATTATCATTTTCAACAGTATATTTCTACTAAATATAGCAACTGTGTACTGTAGAAACGTCCTCAATCACCTGTTTACAGAAGATACCAGTTACCCAAACGTATCAAAGCTCAGTGTAACGAAACCTTTCGATTTCCGAAAGAAAAATGTAAGCAAAGATTTAGAAAACTCCATGAATGTAACGAGCCTGGATAAGAACAATGTAAACGAAATTTTAGAAAACTACTTGAACGTAACGAACGTGGAAAATAACAATATAAGCGAAATTTTAGAAAACTACTTGAACGTAACGAACGTGGAAAATAACAATGTAAGCGAAATTTTGGAAAAATCCATGTACGTAACGAACGTGAAAAATAACAATGTAAGCGAAATTTTAGAAGACACCATGAATATGAGAACGTTCAGTGTAGACAAGATTGTTCAAAAGATTAAAGATTGGAGAGAAAGTATTGCTGACGAAATTCCTTATATGGACCAAGAAGATGCAGTATCCGAAATCGTCTCAGATATGATAAAAGCAATAAAAAAAAGTGCATCTCTAGTTAAAGCTGCTGTGACTCCGGCACTTTCTAAAGCGATAGCAAATGTTAAATATAAGCTATGTAAAAAAATTAAACGTTTATTAAATTAGTGTTTGAACGCGTTGGTAATTTTAATGACTTTTCCATTCATTTAGGTAACTCAACAAGAATTTTTTTTCAGCTTCATTTACAGACCGATTTAACTTGTTACTCAGATTTTATGTAAAAGCACCTAATCTTTTAAAAGAGATCTGGGGGCCAATTCTGCGTGTCACGTGATACTTTATCGAGTGATATTTATTATCACGGGATAAAAATATCATGTAATAAATATCGAGTAACGCCAAAAACTGCATTCTGGTGCGACTTATCCAGCAACTCTTCAAAGAAAAACCCTCTATAAATATCGAATTGCAGATTTTGGGAATACGCTTGTTTAGCACTCGATATTTTGACGGTCTATGACATTATTATCGAGTAGATATTGCCAGAACTACCCTCCTTTAAGTAGTTTGAGTTCGATAATGATTACGTCTTGTACGTCTTTACCTTTAAAATATTAAAGCGAAGTGAATTAAAGCAGAAAATCGGAATTGTTTTTTTATAGTTCATTATAGTCTTTGTTTTGACCACAATCTCACCCGACGGAAAGTGACGATGTGACTGACGGTGTATCACGAAGGTCGAGCTAGAAGACACTTATTCAGTCTTGTCTTGAAGAGACTCGGATTATAATTGGCCGAACTACATCTAATTTGTACCCCGGAGGAAGCTGCCCTGCCTATCGCTGGTGAGTTCATCTTTTATCTTCTGTCTTCTACGGGCTGCGCTGCAGGACTTCATCATCATCATCAGCCCATACACGTCCACTGCTGGACATAGGCCTCCACTGTACGACGCCACAAATATAGGTCCTGAGCCGCCTCCATCCATCGACTCCCTGCTACCGCTACGATGTCGTCGGTCCATCGAGTGGATGGTCTCCCATGTAGGGGGGGATTTGCCATAATCACCACGCTTGGCAGGCGGATTGGTGATCGCAGTGTTGGTGTTTAAAAATACTCAGAAGGAAGCTGCTGCCCTTCCTCTGGTAGGTTCCCTTAGTCGGCTTTTACGACATCCACGGGTTGAGTTGGAGGGGTCGATATTCGTACGCCGCGACCCCACGGCGGACTGCAGGACTTGATCTCTGCCAAATAGTGCGATTGGAGTTGTCATAATCTGCTTGGGAGGCCCGTCGGTGATTGCATTATTTGTATTTCGTAGTAATATTTACTAAAACGCTGTACCATGCTAGCTTCATAGTTTATTCCACACGGCCAGCTTGGACTTGGCTTCACCACGCCAGTTTGGAGGTCGTAAGTAAGAGGCAACTAAGGCTGCACTTGACACTTCTTCCACAAGTGGACAAAACATTTAAGTGAAGATAATTTCAATAACACCTTATTTCTTTTTTGATAATTATAACTATGTTTATAGTATAAAATTTGACTTGTCTAAGTGCCTATTTTGTAAGCCTAAAGAAATAAAATTATTGATTCTGATTCTGACAATAGAAGCCGTGGAAATGCCTATGACGGTTGACAGCAATTCATCCAATGATGTACCTAAGTATCATCATCATCATCAGCCTATACACGTCCACTGCTGGACATAGGCCTCCCCCGTACGACGCCAGAAATAGCGGTCCTGAGCCAGCTATGGTCTCCCATAACCTAAGTATATAGGGTGGCTTTTTGAAAAAGGAGTGGATGACCTAATCTGATACAAGAAGAGAAAAGTTGAAAGGAGTCGTTACCTCGATTTATGAGAAAACAAAAACTGCACCCTGTATAACTATTCTATTCATATCATCGATGTTTTTATTTCGCTATCGTACGAGTACAATGTTAAAATAAATGGGTCGCGACTCGTGGTCCCATGTATAAATAATGCCGGACAATCCACACAGCATCATCTATTCATATATATATATATATACACACACATATATATATATAGGTAATCAGAGCTTGTGTTATGGATAGAAGTTGACTAATATATGTACATACAATATATTACATAGTAAGGTATTTATGATTATACATATAAAATACCCAGAACATTCGAGACAAATAATTGCAGATCGTACAAACATTTGTCCTAAATCGAACCCGCAACCTTCTGCGTTGCAGTCGGACCTTAATCCGCTGCGCCAGACGAGTCGTCAGTGTTTATTTTTTATTATCAGAAATACCTCTGTTTGTATCCATTATTATTGATTATTTTCAGTTCCAGGCATAGCAATATCGTTCATAACAATGGGATAGTTATAAGTTATTGTTGTATTTACGAAAACATCGATTATTATAGCAGATGAAGTAATATCGGTGATGCAGTTCGTAGTTGGTAATCAGTTCTTTCGGTTCGTTTTTTTGTGTATTAAAAAATAAATCCAGATTCATCATCCTTCAGCCGATATTAGTCTACCGCTCGACATAGGCCACCCATACTGCTCTATCTTCAGCTTGCCGCATCCGTGTCTTTTGTTGGTCGTCGTCATACCTGATCCAAAAACCCAATTCCAGATTATCAAAAGTGACGGAAAGGATATTATAAACTTGCACTAAGTTTGCAGATAGCAAAAAAATGCTATACTGCGATTCGGATATTTGGATATTTTTTTGTATACAAAGGGGTTATGAAACCCACGGAATATTGATGGAAAATATTTAACGACATTAGTATCATCGAAGCACATCACAGAAGCTCGAAACAATTTTTGGTTTTGAAAGCTTTCATTCATAATTTAATTGTACTCTCGTTCGTTTTTTTATTCAAATTAAAAAATTTTTTGCTACACATGTGAAATTGTGTGTTGTTGAAGTTTGTGTTTTAGTTTTTAGTGATAACTTTGCTGACCCTGTTGTTTTCTGTCTTGTTATCAGTTTTTGTTAAGTTTTCATTTGTAAATATCTTTGTTGACATAAAATATCTTGGATTCTAAATCAGAGTATAGCTAATTTCAAGACTTACCTACCCAATATTCCATTGCCTACCACAATTTTTGCCCATGTTGTTCCTACTCGCTCAGTTTAAATGTGCAATAATAATTAGCTTAACAGTGGTATGCTTAGGAGACTTTGAAGGCGGTGAAATCCCGGATAACAAAAACAATGAAATGGACTTGGACAATGAAAATAACATTGACGTTAATAATGAATTTGATAGTAACGCCAAAGAAGAAATTGATGCCATTATCAATAATATGGATGTTAACGACCAAGAAATAAGACCTGACTGTGAGGACTGTGATTCATCACCAAACGGACCAAATGCACCAACAAATGGATTATATGGTTCACAGGCTATGGCTTACAAAAAGCTGCTTAGTGGATCTGTGATAGATAAACCATCTAAATTAAATTCGTCCCAGAAAGAAACTTTAATTATAAAGGTCAAGTTTCCCAAGCTGATCGAATATTTGAAATCATTGACAAATGAGACACCAATGCAAATATTACCGAACAAGAAATTAAATTTTACCGAAGAATTAGTGCGAATAATTCTAAATAAGAGAAAATATTTACTTTTGGAAGAAGTGATTAAAACTTCTGACGAAAAAGTAATTTTGATGTTTGAACGAGAAAACAAAGCCGTACCTTACCGTACCCAAGCCCCCCAAGTTTAAAAGAAGGTGAAAATAGATAGAAATCTAAATACTTTGACTTTCACAGTCTCCACGGGAGACCAGCGCTATGGCATGATCTGCTCTACCATAGCATATGCTGAGTGGAGACCGATTTTGTCAGTTTTTCTTTTTATTTAAGGTTTATTTACTGTACTATGTTACTCATCTGTTCTGAAATAAAAAAAAAATTTTACTTTTACATTTTTTACTTTATTTTGATTTATTTATTTGTAATTATGGTTAGATTGAATAAAGGCTTTAAACCTTTTAAAGCTATCATGGTTATCAAAATTCTTATTATATTGGGACTAATAAATGAATAAAATTATAGAAAAAACAAATAATAAAACTAAAACAATAAAACGTATTAAAATTAATTCACTACCGTCATTTACAAATGAATATTTATATCCTGTCCATAAGTGTGTTGTGTTAAAAACTATTTGTCTTGTGATAAAAATTATATTATTTAATTATATGTATATTATTATATGTCTTGTGATAAAAATTATATTATTTAATTATATATCATTATAATTATATGTTTTGTGATAAAAATTATGTTATCCAGTTTGTCATTAGATCGTCTCATTCTCCTTCTAAAGTTTTAAAATGTTTGTACATGTCTTCCTACTTCTATTCTATTAACTATGGTCGATTATCTATGGTCTATGATCCATAAAAAAAACTTTACTTTTATTTTGTGTGAATTATCCAGCATTATTTATATTTTTGTTAATATTAGTATTAGCAGAGTATTAGTATAATTTTTTCTAAAAGTAGGTATGTTTTGTAGAGTGAATTGCTGCCCTGTTTACTACAGTCCATAAATTAGTACCTAATTCTGTTTGTAATTCGGCCTCTCGCGATACAGGTTCTGAACCTAGTGAAGGGACCACCAGTAAATTGTATATAAGCATTTTTGTATTTTGGTAAATAAATGAATTTTGTATTTGAGTGATAGAGTGAGCTTTCCAATATTTCAGCACAGTCAGGAAAAAAAGCCGATGAAAACTTAAATCATGGTAAATATCACGTTGTCTGGGTTTAGAATAAAGGCTTGTCAATAATAAAAACTAAGTCAATATTATCAATAGGTATCCTAAACTATAAATGCGAAAGTGTTTTTGTTTGTTTGTACTTCCTTTACGCCCTAACTAAGCAACAAATCGACTTGATTTTTGTTGAAAGGATGGAGAGTAACATAGGCTACTTTTTGTTTTGGTAATTCATCTTTCCATGGGAGTTTTACGGCTTATACGACCCACGAATTTAACGCGGGTGAAACCAGCGGGGTACGGCTAGTTGGATAATAAAATGGCCAAGAAAATAAGGTCTGCTCCTCCGGGAGTGACTCTTGTGACGTCACTGTCCCAATGCCACTTTATTTCAATCAAATTTAGTAGTTGGGAAATAAATATACGTAATATTTAAGGATCAATTGCAAAATCAATAAAAAAATGTTAATTATGTTTGTTAAATTAGTCGAAACAGCGTTAGTTAAACACGAGTCAATGTGATAAATAATTGGTAAACACAATACCACATAGTTTTATTATATTCTTACAGGAGCTCGGGGAGTTACGATTTTACGCTACTGGTAACACCAGGAAACAGACTCTTCTTATTCGCCGATGGCGATGATGACGTCGCAAGAGCCACCGACGTGACCATCGTGTCTCGGAAGATCATACCTTGTTTTCTAATACTTGAGGGAAAGCTGCTTCCTTCACGGCCAGTTGTATGTGGTGTGCTCCAGAGTAAGCGCACAGAGTGGCTATGGTGATTCTAGCTTCCGAAGCACAAAAAATATGTGTGTTTACAAAGATATACCCAGGTAGGTGTGGAGTATTTCCATTTCGTTGTAAAAACATAATACGCCCGTGTAACTTTCACAAAATCAAAGACCGGGCTTCGTGTACACAAAATATAAAAAAAAATATTTTAATTTCAAATTTATTTAACCCTTAAATCCTATAATAAAGATTGTTATATTTTATAAGTATTCAAACATTAGAACATAATAATTTAAGCTGCTTCCTGCGCCTTCGTTCGAGTTTTATCGGGATAAAAAATAGCCTACATGTTATTCCAGGTCCCAAACTATACCCATACCATTTCACCATTCCAGGCTAATCGGTTCAGTAGTTTTTGCGTGAAAGAGTAACTAATATCCATACATCCATCCATACAAACTTTGACATTTATAATATTAGGAGGATGACAAAATTAATAACGAATAACCAATTAATAATCCTATTAGAATCATTTTCGACTTCTACGCGGACGAAGTCGCGGGCAAAAGCTAGTTACTTATAAAACCTAGAAAATAGTAATAACACGATTTTTTTACCGACTTCTAAGGGAGAGGAGGTTCTCAATTCATCTGTATGTTTTTTGTATGTATGTTACGCGATTATCACCGCCAATTATGGATCAATTTTGAAAATTCTTTCACTATTGTATAGAAAATGGTCCCGACGGGGTCCCATAATTTTTATCCCCAGGGGATTAGTATTTATCCCGGAAAACTTAAAATAAGGGTAAATGTAAGGGAATTTGAAGTCGGTTTATCGTTTTTTAAAACACGCTATGTTATTTTCACGCCTGACCGGTAAACCGAACGAAAACCTACGAATGTTTCAAGACTCTAGCAAATTATCGGTCAACCTGACGTTTTGTACCTTCCTTAACATAAATCAACAATACCTTCACCAAATAATTACATCAGTCAGTACTTACCTGTTCATGGTTGAAAGACTTCAGTAATAGAATTCGTTTTTGTTTTTGCAATCTTTCCCGATGTCTTTTTCACTGACTCAAATAAGTCTAGTTATAATCAATCTAGCAGCATTAAATTGCTTAGAAGACAATGAAATTAAAATACTTTTCATCAAAATGGTACCCAAGCTTGTTAATTCTAACTGTTTAAACTGCCGCCTATCACCATTGTACACCAAGCTTCAATTACCAAAACTTTCTGAAGAATATTTCACAAAAGAACCGTCGTCGGTGCGAGATATTTTATATGATCAATTGAAACGCTTGACAGAACGAGCGAAATCGAGAGAATCTGATGAAAGAGAACAGTTAAACCATGAACAGTTAATACCTAAGCCTCCCACGGTTATCATGCTAAAAGAAACTAAGTCTCCTAAATTGAAAGAATATTTAAAAATATTGAGAAATGCAACGCGGTTACACGATCTGAGAATATCAAGAGGTAAACCAACGAACAAAAGAGCGAACGAAGACCTGCGAATGTTTCACAAGGTAAAATATATTAGAAATGAATTATTACAACTCAAATCTCATAAACTGAAACGATTTCTGAAATATCTGAAAAATGGAACGTTGGAAGCAAAGTCTCCTATGATTAAAGGATATTTGAGGAGGCATCCGTAAGTAATTTAATAACATTATTTTAGAGTACCTACCGCGTAACAAATTGCTAAATAGAGTTAGGTACCTACCTCCACGATTAACTAAGGTATATTAGGCATATCTATCAGACTACATGGTACAAGGAGTGGCACGTAAGTTTAGCGCTGAGCGATACGCGGAGGGCATAGCTGCGCATGGGTACCTTATTTTTTACTTCTGCGCAAAAACGGTCAGCGTTAAAGTTACGTGCCGCGACCTATATATGTATATTAGCGACCCAGAGGATAGCGGTAAATTTAGCTTGTATATACCTAGTAATATTATAGTAGTGTATGGGCTGATGCCGTGGGGTCGCGGCGTACGAATATCGACCCCTCCAACTCAACCCGTGGATGTCGTAAAAGCCGACTAAGGGAACCTACCAGAGGAAGGGCAGCAGCTTCCTTCTGAGTATTTTTAAACACCAACACTGCGATCACCAATCCGCCTGCCAAGCGTGGTGATTGTGGCAAATCCCCCCCTACATGGGAGACCATCCGACGATGGACCGACGACATCGTAGCAGTCGCAGGGAGTCGATGGATGGAGGCGGCTCAGGACCGCTATTTGTGGCGTCGTACGGGGGAGGCCTATGTCCGGCAGTGGACGTGTATGGGCTGATGATGATGATGATGATGATGGGCTGATGTGATGATGATGATTATGATACCTATTTTTTTATCCTGAGGGAAATGCGCACGCATATCGTACTGCCACGGGGAGACAGTACGATTATGTGAGTCTTTAACCCACTAAAACCCTCAGGGTGTTCCGCCTCTGCCACTTGTGGTGGGAACGCGGGAACGTTTTCTCTTCCGCGAACCCACCGCGGCTGCCCGATATCGGGCCCCTCACTGGGGGTGTGGAGCACCCCCTTTCGGTATAGGCTGTAGATTTGAGTCATTTACTTACATCTACATATATGTAGCTAATCCAACATTTTGAATTAAACGTGTTCTTACTTGCAGACGTAGAGGAGCATACAAAACAATTAATAGGAAAGACAGTAAAGACGGTCAAGGTTTTAACAAAACAGAGGAAGACAAAATAGACATAAACAAAATAAATATAGAAGAAGATTTTGTAGTACAACCAGAGGGTTTTTTTGAGAAGATGAAAGATAAGTTCATTAACTTCATTGAGCGTTTAACAGGTCGTGATTACGTAAAGAAACAAGTAAGACGAAAATAAACATCGACAATAAAGAAATTGGTGACCACATTGTGTTTAATAATAAAAGCAGGTTGAATTTTACACCTAAGCTGGTCGTTTCAGATTTATTTGTGGCTGCATTTCGGTTAGGGAGTGGTGAAAATAGTATGAGTCACACTCACGAATGCACCTGAATAAAAATAGCAGATTTTCCATCTATGTCGCACAAACACAAAAAATTTAAGTGAAGATAAAATCAATAGCAACTTGTTTCTTTTTTAACTGCTTATAGTATTGAATTGACTTGTCTAAGTGCTTATTTTGTAAGCCTAAAGAAATAAAGTTATTGATACTGATTCTGAAATTATCGTGGCGCATCAACCGCAAATTGGATCTTGGCCTCCGCTAAAATAGGTTGCTTGTGCCTCCGCCGCTTCCATCCAGTCCGATGCGAAGACTTGAAGTGAGCCTTCTCCACTTCATCTTTCGACCTCTATCTGAATCACCCGAATGAAAGCTCGTTTTGCAGCCCGATCCTCTTCCATTCGTAGCACTGACCGAGCAGTAGCGAAGTCTCTGTGAATTTGTTTCGCCAACGATCTTGAGCTCGGCCATTAATTCAGCAATGTTCAAGCACTCTTCAAGATCCGTCCATCTATTTATTTATTTATTTATTTCGATCTAATATTTAAAGGGCTTTTAGCCAAACACTGACTACGTCAGCCCTTTTAGTACATTCAATCTGTTACTCATCTTAGCTATCGGGTATACGGTATCTTATAAAATATCATATACCATTTCATACAAAATCCTGACCGCGGCGCAAAGCGGGGCGGCTAAGATGCTTTGAAAAATGCCAATATTTATGAATATAAATCGAAGTGTGTTTGCATACGTGATATTAAAGACTGGCTCCGAACACACTCAGTCAGAAGATGATGTACATCTTCTATAACTCCACAATGCTCACAGTTAGGAGAACCGTCCATCTATGTAACCTATTTTGATAACAATCATCATGGCTGCTTAGTAAATAAACATGAACCTTTCAAGTAAAATAATATAATTTCATTCGCATTCACGCTTTTTGAAACAATAAATAAATACTCATTATTGGTAACTTAAACTACACTGCAGTTCTTTATAACTTTACTTATTTATGTTGCTAAAACAAAGGAGAAGTTGGCCTGCGACGTAAGACTTGTTGACTTGACTCTCAGAAGACTCTTACTAGACCCTCAGACTCTCAGTAGAAAATCGAGAAATGTGTAAAATGAATTTTGTTAAAAACTATAAAAAATGATATATTTAGCAATTACAAAATAATATTCACTTTTTAACTAACTCACAATCTACACTCATTCCTGTTTTGCTTTCGTAGATTCCGTCGATTCCGTCTTGCCCTCAGTAGCATTTGCGACTTTTTGACTAGTAGTTTCTATTTCTTTGGTAGTAGCTTCGCTTGGTACAGTTATTTCGGTCGTAACATCTTTTACCGTAGTCGTTTCAGCTTCGACCTGTTCATCAGCCGTTTTCTTCGGGTTTGCTTCATTGATACCCAGAAGTCCAGTAAGATCGTTCACCACTGGTTCAGATCCTTTATCTAATGTGGTTAAACCATTGTTTACAGAACTATCCAGACCTTTCTTCTCTTCGAGTAAATTGTTCAGTAGCCCACAGTATACTGATACGAGGATAGATAGTAGGACTATTATCTTCGACATGTTGATAGTAAATGCATCTATGATGGATGGATGTTGCTAATATAGCATGCTGTTATCTTTAAAACTAGGCCAAGTTTTGCCTATTTGAGGGTCGTGGGAAGACTGCATTGGTTTGGACCAATGTCCAATGAAACTGCAATTTCTACGTTTGAATGTTTTTAAATCTTGGACATACATACATCTTTCTACTAGGAATTCCAGTGAATAAACGTGAATCAGTAGTTGTTCTAACTTAGATATTTTTTCATACCAGCTGTTCCTTTCTCCGAGGTTTCGCCCATGTTAAATACTTTCACATTTCTAGGAGGATAAAAAAGTATATTTTTCTCGGAAATCTCCCCTGGAAATTTGACGTTTTACCAGGACAAAAGTTAGCCTATATTACTCTTCATCCTTTCAACTAACTCGATGCCAAAAATCAAGTCAATTGGTTGCTTAGTTAGGGTGTGAAGGAAGGAGAAACAAAGAAACAAACTCACTTTGGAATTTATAATATTGGTTAAGATTACTTAGGATTAGGATTATTCTTCAATGGGTACACATTCTCCGCTATCTGATCTATCGTATCCTGTTGGACATTCATTCACACCAAAAAGATGAGTATTCTCAGGTACACTACCAACACAATCCCCGTCTCTGCCTCTGTAGTATCCTCTTTTACAACCATGAATATTTATCGCATGCTGAACTTCTGAAATTGGGTTCAACAATTGCACATTCACTTGAGATGATTTTTCGAGCTCTGGCACATTCACGACTTTGGCAATCACTTTTTCACTTGCATTTTTTTTGGTTGTTTCTTGATTTAAATGAGTTTCTTCAGCAGTATCATCGTTAATAAGAAGATCAGAATCCAAGGTTGTTCGAGAGTATACAGGATAGGAGAAACTGACAACAATCGCAAAAATAAAAGAAAATTTTAGATTCATAGCGCTGTCTTTGGTGTCTTGTCACGTATGATACGTTTTATCAGTTAGCTGTTCTCTCAATGTATCAGCTAGTTCAAAGAATTCGATATGATTATCTATTGCTTTATCTTCTCAATTTCTTATAACCTGAGGAGATCTGTGTTCAGCTGGATACTTTCATGCTGACTTCATTATTTAAGTGTGTGATTTTTTTTGGTATTTTATTCTTCAATCTCAATGCACATACCTTCAGCTCTGCTAAATCCAGTGGGACATCCTTCAATAAAAAACAATTTTTTTGTAACTCTCCTTTCTGTTGTCACATTCTTACAAGCAGTTTTTGTATCAGTTCCATGGAGACAAGGTATTAAGTTTTTACGGTCAAAATCTTTTTCTATAACTGTGACAAAAACACCTGTATTATTTTTGCTATCATCATTTCCAGAAATTGTACCGTCTATGTTAATAATATTAGGCAAGTTTTTTACAATTTGTGAATTTTTGTCACGTATTTTATTGCCTGTTTCACTAGTTTGAGCGTCAAAGCTCACATCGCGTTTAAAATCAAAAGTAATTTGATCGTCATTATTAAGTTCACTTATCTTGAATTCTTTTTGGTTTTCACTATTATCTTCTTTAAGAATTGCATTTTCTATAGGCACACCTATATTCTCCGCTATGAGGAAGAATATAAACAAGAATATGTTTTTCATTTTGTAACGTTTTCCCAACGATCAGAACGTTAATGTACCTACATATAACAGGGAAGGTAACTTTTATATAGGTAAGTAGGTGCCTCCTTATTTTATTGTTAACAAAGGGAAGCGTGGACAAAAGGTTGGCTCCTTTTAAAATTATTGTTTATCTACCTACATTATTAATATTAAACATTAAAATAAGTGCTATCTGACGAAAATATAATGTGTTATTATTACAATTAAATTCCATCTATAAAATTTCCAAATTAAAAGCTACCCGTCCCGGCTTTACAAGGGTACAAATAATACATATCTATAAAAAAAAAACAGCATCAAATCCGTTGCGTAGTTTATAGATCTAAGCATATAGGGACAGACAGACGATAACGGGAAGCGACTTTGTTTTATACTATGTAGTGATTTTTACTAATATAAAAATCTCCAAATATTGGATTTTGGACCTCACGATACAGGTTCGGCGTAGAGTAAGATCCATCGGTATAATTATTGCCTCTAACCAATAACTTTTTATCAGTTTTATAGGCCAAATAATGTATCTTAAAGTGGCCAAATATATGACTACCTATTAAGTGCCTAATTTGGTGTAATACGATTGTTTTCGCTGGAAATAAATATATTTTATCTTTATTTTATATTGTAAACAACAAATAAAAAAATGATGACGACAATTTGTTAAACTCAACTGTGTTTCAACGATATAACAGATCAATAATTATTTGCCAAAATCAAAATCATTACGGGTAGCTATTTGTATTCTTTACCCCTCTCCACTCCATTGAACTCTGAACCATGGTGATAACCTCTTGGTATTGACACAGAATTAAGAATAAACAAAGCTTCAAGCAAAATAAATACTTATCTATCGATTTTGTTTTATAAGTAAGTATTTATTGTTTTCATAAAATCTAAATCTAATATTTTTAGATTCGTACTCAATGCTGACGATAATAATTCATAAGTCGTACGTACCCAATACAATAGTGTAGATATTTCATCATCATCAGCCCATATACGTCCACTGCTGAAAAAAAGGGCCCTCCCAAACGACGCCATAAATAATAGGCATTTATGTAGGTACTATTGCTAAATAAATCAGGTATTATTAAAAATTCATCAAGAACATTGTAAAAATTTCATAAAATTAAATGACTTACTCTCACTCTGAAGTGGACTGTGTAGATCTGCAGCGGGACACTGACTCAGTACTGAATTGGGGTTTGCTGAACAGGCTTGCGTTTAACGTAGCAAAATGTAAGATGAATGAATGCTCCCAGAAACTTCATGACCTGATCCCACCATCTCCTTTCCACTCCAGGACGAGCAGACGGACTGCACAATAACATCCTTATCTGGTGGATATACCATCCACTCGTACTAAGCGGTTTTCCTCCACCTTCATTATTCGCACCGCTAAAGATTGGAACTCGCTGCCTGCCTCTGGTTTTCCGGCCTATTACACTCTGGGTCTCTTCAAGTCAAGAGTGAATAGACATGTTTTAGACCTTCGTGAAACCGTCGGCCACATCGTTACATTCCATCAGGTGAGATTGTGGTCAAACGAAGATCTATTGTCTATAAAATAAAAAATGATTATTTCACCAGGCAGCTCCCAGATCTACTCTCTAAGTATCTCTGAAATGGAAAGGGTACAGAAAATTCAGAACTTAAGAATCATTGAGGATAGGTGCCTTACCTTCCGAGAATACATAACGTGTACGTGCAAGACAGTAAATAGGACTCTAGGTTTTATAATGAGATCTGCCTCGCAGTTGACTTGTCTAAGTGCTCATTTTGTAAGCCTGTGGTGACCTCTATCCAAAATCGCCTGAACTACACTGGCGTAAACATCGATAGAGGCACATCTACCTAAGTAGTTGAGAGAAAGTCCGCTAGATGGCAGATGGCGCTAGGATAATTCACAAACTTTGTAAAGAAGCAAAAAGAGAAATATTTCAGTCGCAAAGTCCTAGATCACGAAAACGGTTGTTTCAACAACATTCGACAGATATACAACCACCAAATATCATCTGTCGGTCGAAAGACTCCGAGTAAGTGGACCAGATGGGTCAGCTCGGACACGGGAGATCTCCTTGTGTACCTATTTGGGGGGAATTCCACCTTCACCCCCCAAAAGCCTAAAGAAATAAAGTTATTTATTCTGATTCTATTCAGGGAGGTTAAAGTTGCGATTTTTCTCTACAATTCATTGGTCAGAAGTAAACTAGAGTCTAGTTTAACAATTTGCTAGGGTCCGAGAGAGATTGGACTCTATTTTTATTGAGACATTGCAAAGTTTGTCAGGTGGGTATGTATGGGTACTATCTATATTTATTCCCTTCCCTCTTTGTGACTGGTAAAGCCAGATTAAGATTCACTGGAGCTGAGGCGCAAACTGCACTTGGCTATGCACTACTGCCTAATTATGCGGAGTAAAGTGAAAATTCCTAACATCCTAGAAACTATGAACAACTATATACGAGATCTACAATAAAAAACAGTAAAGAGAATAATCCTATCGTACTAGAAACTATGAACAACTATACGAGATCTACAATGAACAACTAAGTATATTAACTTATAGTAAAGTGAACAATCCTATCATACTAGAAACTATGAACACATACTATACGAGATGTACAATAAAAACAATGAACAACTATATGAGACCACCGACTGTTTACATATCAGACTCCGCGAACGCTGCATACTAACCATGCTCCTACACGACGCGTGCTTAAACTATTAAATAAGTTTATACTGGAGTTCCAACATGTAGAGTAAAAATACAACACAATAAAGAGTTATCTAACTATGTTTAAAGATAGCTAACCAGCCTTTTATTTATGTCTCTTAGATTGTACCTTAGTTTGTTAGTTTGTTTGTACCTAACCTACTCTAGAAACCTCTCCCAAGGGAACCCTATTGAAATCCGGGATCAAAAGTATCCTTTGTCCTTCCTCATACAATGTACTCAAATCCTGCCAAGTTTCATTTGAATACATTTAGTAGTTTCGGCGCTATACGCAGCCAAAAAAATTTACTTGCATCCCATCTCCCAAGGGAACCCTATTGAAATCCGGGATAAAAAGTATCCTATGTCCTTCCTCGTAGTATGAACTCAAATCCTATCAAGTTTCAATACGTTAGAGTGTGTAAAGTGTTAGAATTTGGCCTATCGGATCATACAGCACAAATTATTAAACTCCCTGCTCAAAAAATCATTAAACTTAGATATTGGCGTAAGGAAGTTCGAGACTATAACACAGATAATATAAAAAAGTTCAAGGTATATTTAGAAGGTGTCTCTTTTTCTGATATGTACAGCGCAAAAAGCTCCTCTATAGCATACAGGGAGTTTATTGAAACATTTATGTTGTTTTACGAGTTATGCTTCCCGAAAAAGTATATTTTAATTAAAGTATTTAGACAACCAAAATGGGTATCACGTGGTATTCGAAGTTGCAGTAAACGAAAAAGGGATCTTCTCTGGAAGTACAGGTCTAAGCCCACAAAAACCAATAGATTAATTTATAAAAATTATACAAACAGGTTTAAAAAAATTATTTCACTTACGAAACAAGCTCAAAATAACCACAAAATATTGACATCAAATAACAAATCTAAAACAACATGGCAACTTATCAATAAATGTCGACCAAATATACCGAAAGAACCAATAACTAAAATAAAGTACAATAATATAAATATAACAAGCCCACAAGATATTGCAAATATCTTTAACGATTACTTTATAGATAAGGTTAAACCGATACCAGGGATAGGTAACAACGTGACAGCAACGATAAATAGGCAAGAAAAATCCATGTTCTTAGCACCTTGTCTGCCACAACATGTCTCTAAAATAATAAAGTCTCTGAAAAATACAAACAGCTCAGGATTTGATGGTGTTAATACTAAAATAATTAAAGCAGTGAATGAAGCTATAAGTCCTCATCTTAGTTACTTAATAAATCTTAGTATAGAAACAGGACAATACCCAGATGACCTGAAAACAACTATAGTCAAACCAGTTTTTAAAAAAGAAAATAAAGAACTGATGGAATGCTATAGGCCCATAGCTCTCATTTCCATATTTTCAAAAATATATGAAAAATATTACTACGCCGAAATAAACACATACCTTGAAAAAAACAATATTCTGTGTGAAGAGCAAAAAGGTTTTCGTGAAAAGAAAACAATAAACATGGCTGTCTATGATTTCTTCTACAATGTAATTTCAAAAGTTGACAAGAAAATTCCTATTTGTAGTATATTTTGTGACATGACGCAGGCATTTGACTATGTGGATCATAATATCCTACTAAACAAACTCGAAAGTTATGGAATTAGAGGAAACGTTTTAGACTTAATTAAATCCTATCTTACTGACAGAAAACAAATCACAGAGATATCAAGAATAGAGACTAAAACCAAACTTGAAGTTGTACACAAGTCAAAAATACGATATGTTAGATACGGCGTGCCTCAGGGCAGTGTGCTGGGACCGCTGCTATTTATTATATATATTAATGACCTGCCAAGAGCAACAACTAATCCCATGACATTATTTGCTGATGACAGCACAATAACAATTTCTTGCAATGACATTTATTCTTATGAAACCGACATAAATGAATCAATTGAATCAATTATAAAATGGCTTGTCAATAACAATTTAAAAATAAATTTAACTAAGACCATGATTATGCATTTTGACCAAAGATCCCAAAAACCATCTGACATGAATATAAAATTTAATAATAATATAATTAATCAAGTGGATACTACACGATTCTTAGGACTTATCATCGACAAAAGACTCAATTGGAAAACACATTTAGAATGTCTAAGTAAGCGTGTTAGTAGTCTAGCATATGCCCTGTATAAACTGTCGTCTACAGTTAATACAGATGCCATATTGACTGCATATTACGGTATGGTAGAGTCAGTTCTACGATATGGATTAATATTTTGGGGCAACTCTACCAATAAAGACATTATTTTTAGGCTACAAAAAAGATGTGTGAGAGCCATGTTTAAAATAAAAATCACTGATAGCTGTAAACCATTATTTTCTAAGCACAAAATTCTGACACTTCCGTCCCTTTACATATTAGAAGTAGCTCTTTTTGTAAAAAGCAATCCTCATCTGTTCCCGCGGCTATCTGATTTTGTTAGTCGAAACAGACGGGATAATACTAGGTTAAGAACACACCCTGTAAAAACAACACTAATGCAGAAAAGTATTGTTGGTGTTGCTACCAAAATCTATAATAAACTACCTAAACTATATAGAGACATGAATTTACAAATGTTTAAATTAAAACTCAAAAAAATGTTAATTACAAAATGTTATTATAATCTTAACGAATTTTTAAATGATAAATTATAATAGAATTTTTATAGTTTAATTGTTGTATGGTTAGTTTTATATGCATGCCATCTCTCCTAATTTGCATACTGTTACCGGTCAAGCATGTTGTTTCACCTATATTTTTGACATCTTTTATACACATGTTTTTTGCAAATAAATATCTTTATCTTTATCTTTATCTTATCTTTATTTTTACGTTCAGTAGTTTCGGAGCTATGCGCGGTCAAGATACAGACAGGCAGTCATGATGGAAAAAAAATCATTTTTGGCATCAGTATTCATAATAGAGTGCCCTCCAAAAAATTTTTTAAAAATATCTTCAATGTACAGAATTGAACCTGTTACATTTATATTATAAATATAGATTAATTAATAATTTATTTCAAATTTAATAATAATAGCAAAACAATTCTCAGTCTTTATTTCCTTTAGACCTTATATGCGTCTTTTTGGTTATCTCTGATATTATATTCTGTAGAAATTGACTTGACCAATGTTCCCTGTGAATTTATGGTAAATAAATGATTTGAATTGAATTGAATTGAATTAAAAACAAGATACCTAAATAAGTAAAACGAGGAAAAAGTGTTAATTTGAATTTTATTATATTCAATTTCTTAGTTTTATGAAGTAATCTTGGATATCACTCAAAACTTTGACTAAATAATGCATTGTTTTATTTATAAACCCAACAACTCGTGGACGGTTTCGTCTTTGTGCTGGGTAGTGTAAATCATTATGTTTTCGACTGTTTTGTTGGCGATCTTCTCTCCTCCCGTTATAAACTATGGGAGTGTTACTCGTAATCTGTGAGTCCTTTTCTGCTTTACAGTGGAGATTTAAAAAATATAAACAAACCATAAAAGGTAAAATTGTATACATTTTGACCGGTGCATGAGCCATAAATAGAATGAAAGATTTTTTATGTACTTACGTCTAGAAAAGTTGATCAACGGTTCGTGAAGCGAGACAATCGATTAAAATACGATAAGGTAGGTACTTTGATTCTAAAGCTATGAATGTCGGTACCTATATTCCAGCCAAACTCGATTTTCAATGTTTGTAAACAAACCGCCGATACTTAACCAAAAATACACTCTGCTGATACCTCGGTTGAATTTAAAAGATTTTGAAGGATCGCCAGATCGATATCACCAAGTTATTTCTGATGCGGAGTCTAGTCTTTTCAATTCTTCTGTACGGTGCTAAGACGTGGACCGTGAGACAAAAAGAGGGGATGAAATAGATGCACTAGAAATATAGTGCTGGAGACGTCTCCTGAGTATTCCCTGGCCCGCGCAACGGACTAATGTTTGCGTCCTCGAAGAACTTCGTATAAAGGAGAGATTATCGTCGACTGTGAAAACACGAATAGGTGCTAAAGTTCTTTGGGTACGTGGCAGAGAATGAAGACTCGATGGAGCGTCTGGTGGTACAAGGCAGAATAGGGCGACGACACTAACACTAAAAATTATGTATTTACCGAATTATATACCCGAGCCATATATTACAAAACACGTATTATATTGAATGTTTTGATCGAGATTAAATATTATTTTGATAAAATCAAACTACAAAGTACAGCAATCCGCACTTACACGTTGAACACCAATCAGAGAATACACAACTGTGACGTCATCCCGTCCCAATATGTAATGTAAAGGCACAGAATAGCTGGTAAAGCTTCTCTTGAAAATATTATGATCATTCTGTATCATCAGATGTTCGTGCATCTATGAAGTCATAGACAGCCGCTTCGAGTATTGTAGCGTTTTTGAGCGAAATTTTGCTAAAAGCTGTATTTTTCCTTCGCAGACCATTTCTTTTGCAGAAATATGATTTATTTTGCATTCAGTAGATGTCAAAAATATCACCGTGTAGTTTCTCAAACTCAGTCGTCATGCCTATTGGGGGCAAGGCCCCGTGATCGGTCTCGGAACTAAATGTTTGAACTACTGTATGACTATAACGATACCTATTTACTCTTCTATTAATTTACCATTAAAAAAAATCCAAGTTCTTGATTATTCCCCTGTCATTTCTGTTTTATGGCTTTGAATTATAATCTAAACACCATTTATTGTAAACTATATTTTTGTAAATTGACGTATCCAAATGCTGCTCCTACGGCGAATAAATGAGTATGAATATTGGATATTTATTTAGCTAACAGTCGGTTGTAACTTTATCGATGATCAAATCAGTATATCAGTTATCTAGTACCCATAATACAAGTACTGCTTAGCTTGGAGCTAGCTGATGCTGTATGCCAGCTTTTTATTTATTAAATCTCTTTACGACTTAGGTTGAAATTGATCTATCGCAAGAACGGAACAGATGGTAGGTAATACTTCCGGCAGAGTACAATCTTGGAGTCTTCAAATCTCGAGTGAATAAGTTCCTTCTGGGTACCCGTGCTCCATCTTAGGTCCAACATCCAACTTTCTCAAGTGTGATGGTCGAACGCTTTACGATGAACAATAAAAAAAATCTAATAAGCCAATGATAAATACCTAAACAACAATCAATCAATAATTTTTAATCAATTACATACTTCAGAGCAAGTTTCCGTCAGCAGGCTTACCATGAATTATAAGATATAACGTAACGCGTTATCAACGTTATTTGCGCTAATTTTAACGTAAATAACGCGCTGCTTTATTATAACGCCAATAACTTGACATAAACGTTAATTTCTTATTAATTTTTTTTATAACGCGTTAAAGTTAACGTAGCTCGTTATTTACGTTAAACTTAGCGCAAATAACGCCGATAACGCGTTACGTTATATCTGATAATCCATGGTAGGCCTGCAGGTATGACAATTGATTATAATACCTTCTTAGGTAAATCTAAGATGATGATTTCAATATAACTACCTACTAGGCAAAATCCGATACCTGTCAAAATACTAGCTAGTATTTATACCAATCACGTACAAATTCATTGTTTTACTGATTGAATAATATATTTATTGCGGCAATAGTACCTACCGCTACGTAACGAAAATTCCTCTTGAATTGTATGTGTATAACGCAATTTAACAACTTTTTTACATTGCGGTATACATTTAAAATTTTCAAGTACAAAATACTTGGTGTGTCTCATTCTGACTTAGTGATACTATCAAAGAGAGAATATAGAAGCGATATTATAAAGCTGAAGTGATTTATTGCGTAGGTACATAATAAAATAACAACGATATAATATCGTACACTCATGACACTGGCACTGCCTATGTGACAGTCACAGATATATTTAGTGTCTGTCACTGTGACAGACCGCCAATTTTCTATACCTGTGACTTTTATCAGTGACGATAAATACGCCTCAAGCCTACTACCTACCTCTTTCAATTTCACTTTATATCGTGAATTATGTGTAGGTCATACATTAAAGTTTTTATGTTTTTTCTGTTGTTTTTAAATCTTATTTTATTCTACTGCACAGCGGAAGAGGCGCGACTTTCAAGATCAAGTACTCTTGCTGCTGATGATAAGAGGAGAGGGGGAGAAGAGGACAGAGAAAATTATATACCAAGGGTTGTAAAACGCAGAAAAACAAGTAGTTTGTCTCTACGGGGTAAAACAATTAGTTTTTTAAATGACACTAAGCATATTATTATCAAAACTTGGAAAGAGTTTCAAGATTTTTTTCTTACTATGGGAAAATAAATAAAGTACCTACTAAAAAACATCTTTATTGACAAAGAAAATAACAATCAAATAATATAAACAAGTTAAACTAGCGTTTACAATTGAGCCAACTGCAGACTGTTGCAAACAATCTACAGATAGCTCAACTGGTCCATATCAATACCAGTCGGAAGCGTCCCCAAGACGCTGGCTGCATTGCCTCGCTGTATGGCAATTAATAGTAGGTACCTATTAAATATTAATCTATATTTTAAACAGTACATATTATTAAGAATTTTATAAACCATTGCCTATTTTTTTAGCAAATTAGCTTTTATTCGTCACCTCTATTCCTTTCAAATCATTGTATTTACTTAATGCTATCAATGCAAGAAATAGTAACATGGCAAATTGCAGACTCTACAAACTCAACTCGACGACTCGACTTTCATTGTTTTACAATCTTTTTGACCCTTAATGATTTTTGGTTCAAAGTACCAACATATCATGTAAGAATAATACTACCTAATCCTTATAACTTAGAATAATTTATGTATTTTGTAAGCCTTTTTCTGGTAAATAAAACTTATTTTATTTTTATTATTATTTTATTTATTCCATTAAGATACACACACTTGTAAAAGTCAGATGGATCATTATCATCAGCCCATACACGTCCGCTGCTGGACACAGGCCTCCCCCGTACGACGACGCCACATATAGCGGTCCTGAGCCGCCTTCATCCATCGACTCCCTGCGACCGCTACGATGTCGTCGGTCCATCGAGTGGATGGTCTCCCATGTAGGGGGGGATATGCCATAATCACCACGCTTGGCAAAAGTCAGATGGGTACAGCATTGATAAATAGAATTAAAATAACATTAAATAGCAGGTACATTCACAATGCAAATGTATTGATTAGTCGTCAGGAATAGCTTCGTCAAGATTATAATATGATTTTCTAATAATAAATTTCTAATCTCAATAATAAATCTCTAATAAATCATTTTTAGTCGAATATCCTGGCGCATCAACCCCAAGTTTACCAGAACTAAGAAATGATAGCGAAATCTAAAAGACTACCGCAGGGTCAAGGTACGGCGGTGGCGGCGATAGGAGCGATCATGATAGTCGCAGCATTTTGCGAATTTTTTGGCGATAAACACCCCTCGGAGCTTGGTACCCGGGGCGGACCGAGCTACGCCGTCATGTGGGTCTTGGCTTCCGACAAAACACAATAGATGGCCCTGCGCCGACTCCTGTTCGGTGTGAAAACAGTCCGAAGTGAAGAAGGGCCTTCGCTCACTTCAAATCATGCATGACACAAGACCTAATTTTACCACGGAAAAAGATTTAATTAAACGCACAAATTGAACCGCCCGCCAGGCTCTTAAGGTTTATCGTTTCTTGTTGGAACGAGATTTTTTTTGTAGTTTTATTGCATTCTAGAAGGAATAAAGATAGTGGAAAAGTAATTTGCCGGAAATTGAATTTCTATAAATTTATCAAATAAACTAACTTTGATTCATTAGCATTTTTTAAGCATTTGGGGCAATAAAGAAATTTTTGGCTTTTAATCAATATTTTCTCGTAAGCGCCCAAAATACGATTGAATCAAAGTTGGTTTTATTGTGGGTTCATAGCAAATTGTTTTGCGATTTGCGACAAATAACTTTTCCGGTACCTTTAATTCCTGTACGCAAAAAATATTCTAAAACACAAAAAAAAGATCTCTTGCCAACCCGAAATGAAAACCTCAATCGAGTTTCTCTCTTTCTTATGAAATCTCCATATTTTTCTGCGTCTTGTTATCATTGATTTGTAACGGCTTTCTATAATTATGCTCTTCACTACCACTCCCTCTATCGTAAGCAGAGCGAGAGTGTTTCTTGAAAGTCACCTGCCCTCTTCCGCTGTGCAGCAGAAAAAAAGAAGATGAATATAAAACGTGTAATGTTAGACCTACAAATTAATCATAAGAAATGATAAAATATACAGAATGAAATTAGTTTATTCGACTCTTACGATATCCACAGGCTGAGTTGGAGGGGTCTATTCTAGCACAGCTACTGTCACGGCAGATGCTACATTGTATTAAAATCAAAAAAGTCGATTAAAATCAATTATCAAGCATGACGGAGTTTTTATTGTCATACAAACATTCTTTACAATTGCTATCTATTCTTAATTCATAAATCATTTGGTCAACATGTGTAGATCCTTGTTACTATTTACCTTCTTATATTTTTCAAACTTTGTTTTGTTCAACTGCACAGCAGAAGAGGACACGATACCTTCACGAATAGTTAATAACAGGTACAGAAGAGAAGAGAAGGACGAGGAATACAGCCACGGACTTCATAAGAAATATTATTACGATGGTGTTCAAGGAAGCAAAAAATTTGCAAGCAGCAATGAAGAGAATGACGAAAGAGCTTACCAATTTATTAATAACACTAAACAAGTATTTATAAGTGGTAGGAAAAAAGATAAAGACTCTTTCAAACATGGTACCTTCATGAGAGAAGCAAATGATAATATTCAAAAAACAAGGCGCAAACAAATAACACCTCATGAAGGTGAAGGAAAAGAGGCTTTACAATTTTTTAATAATACTAAACAACTTATCATGGCTGAATGGAAGAAATTTTTAAGCTATTTAGGATAAAACAGTATTATAGAATCATCATCATCTAGATCTGCCCGTACACGTCCACTGCTGAAGATAGGCCTCCCCCAAACGAAGCCACGAATAGCGGTCCTGAATAATCTAATAGAATCAATTAATGTCTAATAGAATCATTTTATGTAAATTTATCTTCTGGTTAACCCAAAAATATTCTTGTAAAAGTATTTATAAAAATTTTTATACAAATAAATTACTGTATATAATAAAAAAAAACAGACGAAAACGAAACAATAATGCGACTAAACTAAAGAAAGGAAAACAAAAAATTAGTTAAGTCAAGAGTTGAAAGGAGTGTCCACGCCAATGACAAAATTATGAATCTTAGGTAAAATAAAATGAGTAAGCTTGTATTTAAAAATGCTAGACAATTCATACAACATTATCTAGGCCAAAGCTAAGCAGAGTTTGTGTTATGGGTATTTTTTGTTATACATAGAAAATATCCAGAAAACTTGGATCTGCAGATCGAACAAATATTTGTACTGAGGCGGGAATAAAACCCACAACTTCCTGCGCTGGTGGACTTTCCCGCCCGCCCGCTGAGCTACAGAGGGCAGAGACTCCTCAAATGAGGAGTTTTCAAAAAGAACAAAACAGTTAAAAAAAATCGACCAGTCAGATTAAAAAGTGACGGCGTTTTTCGGTGGTGTTTTTGGTGCATTAAAATGGCCTAGATCTTTCGTAGACGATTTTTATTTCGACTTAACATCCCTTGGGTATCCTTTTCTTTTCTCCTAAAGAACCCCGCTATTCATTGAGTACAAAGGTGATTTGGGTTATACTTTTTTTGGAAAACCCTCATAGTCAGAAACGGAAAGAAAAATAATAAATTATTATTAAAACATAATTTGTCAAATTCACAGCAGAATAAACATTTCTAAAACTATTTGTGCCAATTACACCTACATACAAATATCACGTACACATGGACAATCTATGGGCCAAACTCAGGGATAAGGGGGCGGGGGCATTACAACTGTGGCATTATAATCTATTCCGATAAATATACTGCCACATTTACAAATAAATAAACACAGGTTGTATGTTCTTTATTTTTAAACAAAATACTTGTTTTAATGATTTTTTTCCGTTGAATTGCTTTGCTTAGCATTGAGTTTTATTCTTAAATCTACATAAAATTTAACAATAGCCTAAATCAATAAATGCTAATGTACAAAATCGTGTTCGTCACTGGTCTTAAAATCACAAAAATAAATAATTAGATTATTAAGCTATATACACACACTAATAAAGTGTATTTCCTTTAATCTGTTCTTCTTTTTCCAATTTATTCAGTTCATGTTTACCAACCAAGTATTCGTTTCGTTTTCATGCTGTGGAAACCTGAAAAATTTTAATATTGTTAAATAAATATAGTAGTCAGTCTATTTGATACCTATCAAAGAGTTTCTCAAGAATGAATACTAAACCATAAAACTGCAAATAAAAGTTCGTCACACACACTTCTAAAACAGCTAGACCCAGGCTGGACCTAGACGCGGCCCTTGAAAATCATACAAGTATATGAAAAGTCAAAACAAAGCAACCAAGTTTAAAAAACTGATAAATGTTATTACAGGACTATTTATAAGCGACCTTAGTACATGTTTTACGAGATCCTGGACATAGAACAGTTAGTCACTGTATAAATAATGCCGAATTATCGCCAAATATCCACACAGTAATCCAAAAACAATTTGAGATATTGTTAGGCACAACAAAACTTACCGATGAAAAGGAATTTCGGATGTTTTTCAATACGATGCCTTGCCGCACAAAAGTGCACTACACTTCACCATTTATTTCAGTCTTTTTTAAACATATTTTACAAGATTTATATAAAATAAAGAAGTAACAACACGCACAATACTTTCATAACATGACAATTGGCTGACATTTGCAGACATTTGCCGTTTGTTGCTTAGCAACAAATCATGGAAATTCGCTTCATCTTCAATTTTTGTCTATGGTGAGTTAGCGTTGTTACAGTAAAAAGAGGTGAGATAGGCTTATTCATTTTTAGTTAGAGAGAAAGTGACCAAAACATTATTTGATTCTTTTCTATGTAATTGTGAAAATATGTTGGGTCTGCTTTAGGAGTAGCTCTACGATGTCTGTGTCAAATTGTTGGAAAATTTAAGTGAAGAGAAAATCAATAACACCTTATTTCTTATTTGATAATAATAACTATGTTTATAGTATAAAATTTTACTTGTCTAAGTGCTTATTTTGTAACCCGAAAGAAATAAAGTTATTGATTCTAATTCTGTCAAGGTTTTGAGTAAGTAGTAGTAGTTTTGTCAAGGTTTAAGTGTCGGAAAAAGTCAAGACGCCTGGGAGCTTTCATTGAAAACGCTGCCTAATCCCTTTGAGATATGTACCTATATAACCTTTGGTCCGAAGCGAGTGGGATGAACACGGAATTACTCAACAAAACAATGGATGGTATGATTTTCGACTTAGCCAACGCGGGCGTAGCCGCGGGCGGGTCAGCTAGTAGATAGATAAATAAATAACTCTTTATATGTACCTATATAACCTTTGGTCCGAAGCGAGTGGGATGAACACGGAATTACTCAACAAAACAATGGATGATGTGTTTTTCGACTTAGCCAACGCGGGCGTAGCCGCGGGCGGGTCAGCTAGTAGATAGATAGATAAATAACTCCTTATTCTACCACACAAACACAAAATACAATACAGAAGGAAATGCTAACAAACAAAGAAGTACAAAGGGCGGCGTTATCGCTTTAAGCGATCTCTTCCCGGCAACCTTGGGATGGACTGGACATAAAAGAAGAATATAGTCGGTGGCGTTGGAGTTAACGAAATAAAATATATATGTATAATGATACCTACACCACATAATATATACCTACTTAATACAGCATCATATCAGCCCATACACGTCCACTGCTGGACATAGTCCTCCCCCATACGACGCCACAAATAGCGGTCCTGAGCCGCCTCCATCCATCGACTCCTTGCGACCGCTACGATGTCGTCGGTCTATCGAATGGATGGTCTCCCAACAATCCGTTTCGCATTGCATCGTGGCCGCCACTCGAGAACCTTTACTCCCCAGCGATTATCAGTTCTGCGAGCTAAAAAAAAAATAAACTTGTTTGAACTGTTACAAGGATAAATAATGTTGATGAAGCAGATTTTAAAACTAGTAAAACATTTGTGACTGATATATATAATATAGTAAATTATAAATACAGAAACTCTTTAATTTTCTTCCAACCAGTTACGAAAGCCACAGAAATGTTTAGTTAACAAAATGTTTATCTAGTAAGTAAGTAACTATAGTACATTGCACACCTAGGCGAGAAAGTGCAGAATCAGAATCAATAACTTTATTTCTTTAAGCTTAAATAAGCCATTTAAATAAGCACTTAGACAAGTCAAATACTGCCTTCGTGCCCAATTCCTATCGAGTGTGTCATTTGAGGCCCGAGGCGCAGCCGAAGGCCTTAAAACACACGAGGTAGGAATCGCACTTTCTGCCGAGTGATACATAGTGCTTTATACTACACCTTCGAGGAAAATAAAAAGCAGAATAAATATTTTATTTCTGGCGGTATCATAAATCTTTCACTATCACTCGACGACATTCTGTAGAATTAATAAAATTGCTACACCAAATTCAAAATTAAAAGAAATTCCCGCGCTAGTCTTTATCACTTGGGTTCTTTTCTGTAAATATATCTTCAAAATATTGTTCGGAAATCGGAAGAGGCAAGCAGACTTGGAGTAAAAACTTTTTGTCGTTTGACCTATAAAGAAAATAATCATAACCTCACTTTAAAATAAAATAACACGTTAATGGATTTCCATACACTTTTCCCTCTAGCTAAAACGCGTGAGAAATGAAATTCCATAGAGTTTTTCCTCCCGGATTCCTATACGCCTGCTATGACTTACTTTCTATCTTATATTTGGAAAAGGAATAGGCAACTTTCCGAGCAGGTGTAGTATAAAATTATTTATTTGTCACATAAAACACTCATATAATTACTTAGTTATCTAATAACAAATCGGTAAAACTTAAATTATTATTATTTGTAGCATAGAACTATAAGTGCAGGTAATTTTGTGTGTTTCAGCGCTACAAAAAGGGCCATCGCTCATTCACTATATGCATCCTGAGTAATTCTTGTTAGGACACATTGTTCCGTCCATATTTCTTATGGAATTCCATACGGTATATTCTGTGCTGGTCCCTGCCTCCACTGTAGGCAATACGAAGGATTCTTTCAAGCCGCGACTCTGGTTTGTATGCACAGACTAAAATAATATTAAAATATAGAATAACGATAAACATGATTATACTCGTAGAGCTGCGCATCTTGAATGATTTAACTGGAATGGCGAGAATGCAAATCAATGAGAGATGTTTCTAGAAACTTATTGTCAAGCATGATAATCGATTAAAACATGTTGATTTACTATAATTTACAATCTAGCGATGACCGATTTGGCGCGGCGGGCGATGGTCCACCTGCGACGCGGGAGGTTACGGGTTCGATTTCCGCCCTGGGACAAATGTTTGTACGATCTGCAAATTTTTGTCTCAGGTGTTCTGGGTATTTTCTATGTATAATAAAATATATTTATCTATGATATATATCTTACTAGCTGCTACTCGCGCCTTCGCCCGCGTTTTATCGGGATAAAAAATTGCCAATCACTTCACTTTGCTGCTTGTGTATGAGCCCTAACACTAGAGGTGAACAGTTACGGACTAAGGATACTTCCATTGCTACAAGCCAGGTAATGTCTTGATCCAGTATTTCGTCCATTTCTATTCACCCTGGAGTCTCTATTCACCCCGTTTTACCCGGTAGTTCATCACATTGAAACAAGAACTCAAGTCTATGGTTTCGGATATATACGTACGATTAACTTAGGTTCCTGTAGAAAAGTGGGTGCGCGTTGATGTCTTTTATAAAACGATGATCTCTGTGGCGCGGTGGGCGAAGGTCCGCCTGCGACGCAGGAGGTTGCGGTTTCGATTCCCACCTCGGGATAAATGTATGTACGATCTGCAAATATTTGTTCAGGGTGTTCTGGACGTTTTTCTATGTATAATAAAAAATATCTATCTATGTAGTGTATTATACTAAGTATATCAGTCATCTAGTACCCATGACACAAGCTCTGCTTAGCTTCCGGCTAGATAATGCTGTGTTAATTGTCCATTGCTGTGTTAATTGCATTATTTATTATTATTTTATTTATATGCTACGCCAGAACGCGTAGCAGCGTAGCATGTGCTACGCTGATCTACGAAAAAATGAGTTTAACATCATGGGGCGAGGATTGGGGAGGTTAATTACATATATAATATCAAGAGAAGGAGTTTATTGATAAAGAAAATAACAATCAAATAATAGAAACACATTAAACTAGTATTTACAATTGAAACAATTGAGTTAACTGCAGACTGTTGCAAATAATCTACAGGTAGCTCAACTGGTCCATATCAATACCAATCGGAAGCGTCCCGAAGAAAAACAGATAGATTTTTATGAAATAAAATAAGTTTTTTTTTTGTTTTATTCGTTTCAAGCAGCTTCAAAATGTAATAACATAAAAGGTATTTACATAGAAATTGCGTTGCTAAATATAAAGGATTTCATTCTATTTTCATTTACAATACATAATTTAAGATTATTTATCGGGTATTTATCGCGTACCTTTTGTTATATTTTCCCCTACGTTTCCATCGCGTTACAGCGAACGTGGTCACGGGGCGAGCCGTGACCACGATCAACAGACGTAGGGGAAAATATAACAATAAATACCCGATACATAATCTTTAATTATGTCAACAAATCGCGAAAGTTTAAAAAGTTTTAATACATAATTTATTTATTTTTTATCATTTAGTTAATTCAAAACTTAGGAATGAAAAAGTTTTTGAATTGGTTCCAACCATTTACGATATCTTGTTTAGTTTTTTTAAAAAACTGTAAAGCCTCTTTGCCTTCGCCTTTGTGGGGCTTTATCCTTATATCTCTTCTAGTTCTATTTGCGACTCTCCTTTTAATTTCACGTTTTAAAGAGTCTTTTACATTATTCCAACCGCTTAAGATCACATTTTTAGTTTTATTAAAAAAGTGGTAAGCTTTTTTGTGCACCTCTTCACTGCTGCTTCTGAATTTTTTGCTTCCTTTAATACCATCGTAATTATATTTCTTAAGAAGTCCGTCGCTGTATTCTTTGTTCTTCTCCCTTTCATTCTTGTGAACTATGAGAATAATTTTAGAAGGTGTCGTCTCCTCTTCTGCTGTGCAGAAGAATGAAACAAAGTTTGAAAAATATAGGAAAAACATTAATATTATTAGAGGCCTACACATATTGTTTGATTTATGCATCAATAATATTCGTAGGTTGCAAAATTAATAGTGAATGCAAGTGTAAGGAAATCAAGTCGTTGACAAGCATGACAATGATTGTCATGCTACCAAAATAATTGATTAATCGATTTTGTTCAATAATTTTGGTTTACAACATCCTTCGTATGTCCATCAATGGTAAGTAATTTCTGCATAGTTTGTGATGCAAAGGAGTCAAATTACACTAACATGGTAAATGCGAAAGTTTGGATGGATGGATTTATGTATGTTTGTTATTTCATCACGCCAAAACTACTGAACGGATTGAGCTGAAATTTTGCATAGATATAGGTTAGGACTTGGAATAAAAACATAGGGCTTTTAAGCATATTGTTGTAATGGAAATATTTAAAGGTTATTTTATCCCATGGAAAGTGATACAGGGGATAAAAAGTAGCTTACGTTTCAAGGATACGATTCACGGACTAGAGCGATCAATCTTTATATTAGTTTTTGCGTGAAGAAGTAACAAACATCCATCTTTTCATTCAAACTTTCGCATTTATAATATTTATGTAATGACACTGGTTACCCAACAGCACTTTGGAAAAAAATATATGGCCCGCCTATTACTTTTTAGGTTTGATTTGGCCCAGGATGAAAATAGTTTGCCTATCCCCATAACATTCTAAATTCACAAATGAAACTAACATAAGGGGGCTGATTAAATCTATTAATGTTCCAAAATACTTTATTATCACCCAAGCGTTCTGAAAAAATCAGAAACCTCTTTCCAACCTTTTTCGAAAGCTTGTTTAGTGTTTCCGAAAAAACGCTTGACTCTCAGAGCGTCCTCTTTGCCACCTCTTCGTTTTACATCATGAGTATTTTCGTGTTCTAAAAGAGAACTGTCATTGTTTTCTTTTATCCCAATTCCCCGTTTGAGAATTATGCTTGAAAGTATTCTCTCCTCTTCCGCTGTGCAATGGAATAAAACAACATTTGAAAGAAACATAAAAACCGTAAGTAACATGGTAGAACTATTCACCTTATGCACTTGTTTACCAATTTTATCGCAAAGTGATAAATAATGTAAGTGGTTTTTTATTTCTTTACGATATGATGTTGGTACAGTCTCTGTCCTAAAGATTTATACAGGTGAGGACTCCAAAACTCAGTTTACACACAAACCACACCATTTTTAAAATCATCCGAAATATATTATTAAATTGGTTTAGATATATTTCGGATGATGCTGCGACTGCCCCTATTCTGCAGTGCATCGGGAATGTTTGCACAGTACCACACGTTGGTTTTCATGCCATCCGTGCGCAAGAAAATTGCGTCCCTGATGCGCATAATATGGGACAATCACAACAGCATCCTGAAGACTGTTGCAGAGGGAATATCATCTCCACTCTGGAGGTACATTGTAATGAGGGTGAGCAATGAAGGATAATACTTCCCGCATTGATTATCCTAAGCTCAGCTGGTGTCTGTCACAGTTCTCTATTATGTTTATTTTCTGTTATTTATTTTTCTAATTTATAGTTTGTCTTTAAAAATGTGTAAATGAATTTTGTTGTTAACCTATAAATTATGCATTATATGAAATAAAACCTTTTTATTTTATTTATTTAAGCCCCCTTCACTTCAAAAGGCGCTGAATTCTATATGTGGGAGTAGCTAGTAATTTCAACTCGATAGGTAATGACAGAATGATCAAGTCGAGAGTGCCATCGATTTCATTCAGAATTTGCTGGGTTCGAAGACTCATTTGATACAAGACTGTTTGTTTTTTGTTACATCGTATTTAACCAGCACCTTCTTGCTAAGCGGCTTTACGCCTCTTGTTCATACCGCTGTCGCCACCATAGCGCTGTCGACGTATGTACTCGTATGTTAACAGGTTCATTTCAGTTCATTTATTTATTCCAGCCCAGTACATTTTGATGTTATAATCAAATTTTCTATTGATTAAGAAATAAACTATTTGATTATTATTATTTATACAACTCTCGTTTTTTTAAAAGGAAAAAAGCCTTAAGGGAAGGTGCGTAGAAGAAGAAGAGAAAAAGCTTCCAAGGTGATGTATACAACACCGAGAACTGAATGAGGCCTTAGGACTCTCGTTTAGCGGTATATGTGGTGTACAAGGAATTTTTGAGCCTTCTTCTGTTAAACACTTCTAGGTGATGACAACTGTACGTTTCCTAATACTAAATCAAGCTTGAAAAATTGTTTAGAAACGATTAGCTTTAGAATGGCTTCTTCTTCGTTAGAATAGCAACTTACGAAGCCAGTGATGAAATTTTGACGACCGATGTGTCGCGGCAGGCGAAGGTACGGCTGAGACGTAGCAGCTTGCGGGATCGATTCTCGCCTTGGGACAAATGTTTATACGATCTCCAACTTTTTTTCAGGGTGTTCTGGGTATTTTCTATGTATAGTAAATATATATATATATGTATATACTACGAGTATATGTATTGTATTAAGTATATCAGTTAACTTCTTTATTGACAAAGAAAATAATAATCAAATAATATAAACAAATTAAACCAGTATTTACAATTGAAACAATTGAGCTAACTGCAGAGTGTTGCAAACAATCTACAGATAGCTCAACTGGTCCATACCAGTCGGAAGCGGTAATGTTAACTAGTACCTATAATATTCTTTTTCTAAATTTATAATATACTAGCTGACCCGCTAAACGTTGTTTTGCCTTCAACCCTTATCACTTAGGGGTATGGAAAATAGATAGTAGCCGATTCTCAGACCTACTGAATACACATATAAAATTTGGTAAAAATTGGTAAAGCCGTTACGGAGGAGTACGGTAACTAACATTATGACATGGAAATTTTATATATAAGATAAGATGTACCTACTACTTAAATCTTTTGGTTTGTATCACAATAATATCTCATAAACTTATTAATTCATGTCGCCACTGTTTATTATTAAGTTAGAGTATTGATATGGACCAGTTGAGCTATCCGTAGATTCTTTGCAACAGTCTGCAGTTAACTGAATTGTTTCAATTGTAAATACTAGTTTAATTTCTCTTTATTATTGATGATTATTTTCTTCAGTTAAAGTATTATGCTAAGACAGAAGAGGTATTTATCTTTCAATTTATATTTTTTTTAACAGTACTTAATCGATAAATGTAGATACTGTCTGGTTTACCTTGTATGTAAATATATAAATATAACACAAGCTCTGCTTAGCTCGGGGCTAGATGATGCTATGTGGATTGTCCAGGATTGAAAACAATTCACTGCTGGACATAGGCCTCCCCCGTACGACGCCTCAAATAGCGGTCCTGAGCCGCCTTGTCCAGCATGATTTATTTAGAATTATAATATCCACCATTCATAACTACACCTATATTGCCTATATATACAATACCACCACCTAACCAGCTGTGGCCGCGGCTTCACTCGCGTACTTTTCTTGGTACCTTGATTTTTTTGATATCATGCTATTTCAGACGGAGATAAATACAAGAAATTAAATATCATTGGAAACGATTTAACTAAAACAAATCGTAAATTGACGCAAATAAGGTTCGAAGTTAACCCTCTTTGAGCCATAGAGTTACTTTGTAGAAACGCCCGCACCTGCAATCGATCTTGTAGACTCCTGGTATATGTCTCCTACGTCTTTTTAACCGACTTCAAAAGAGTAGGTTAACAATCCGCCTGTGTTTTTTTGTATGTATGTTACGCGATATCTCCGCCAATTATGGACCGATTTTGAAAATTCTTCCACTATTGTATAGATAACGATCGCCAAGGGGGCCCTGGGATTACCTCCAGGGGATTAGTATTTATCCCGTAAAACTTAAAATACGTGTAAAAGTAAGGGAATTTAAAGTCGCTTTATCGTTTTTTAAAACACGCCATATTATGGTGTTCGAGGTTCCTTCGCCATCGACACTGTTGATCAACTACCTACATAGAAGACTTCCTATGAATGTTGCCAATTTTGTCCATCACTCCTTTCACAAAGAGCAGGAACACCGGCTGTCTTGTCGCTTCATTTTTTAATTGGTTCAATGGGCAGGCAATTGTGTTTTTAAGGTAGAGTTTAAAATATTTCTCAAAACCTATGTATTTAAGTTTTTGCCTGCGTGTATATATTTTCTTTTACTTTCTTTCTTTCTTTCAATGTATTTTTCATTGCACCTCCCATTGCCGCAATACCCGTTAAATTGTACTTACTTAAAACCCGTTTTTTTTTTATTTATACACATAGATTTCCAAATCCCGATATATTTTAACTTTAAACGAACTACCCCACTGCGTCTGTCTGTCTGTCTGAAAACTCAAAACGACCGAATAGATTTTCATCCGGTTTTCGCCAACGAACAGAATGATTGATGCAAGTTTTGTGTAAGTTGTATTTTTATTTAAATACTTTATTGCACACAAATAAGAACAGTACACAAAAGGTGTGCATTATGCTCATGGCATTTTCTACCTGCCAACTACACATGGAAGAATACAAAAACAAAATGGTATAAATAATCTTAGCTATGTAAAATAAGTCTAATTAAATTAGAGAAAACTACAGGAAACTCGTAGTAACAAACTTATAAAAATACATAATATTTTGAAATATACAATATGTATTATAAGTAAATAGGGTAATTTTATTTTTATTGTATTACGATACGAATATTCTTTATTGCACACCAGATAAAAACAGAAACAGGTAAGGAAAGACAAATACAGATTTATGTACAATGGGCGGCCTTATCGCTATGAGCGATCTCTGCTAGGCAACCTTTGTATTGTAAACGGGCTATATTTTTTTTTCAATTTCTTGCTGCCATTGCAATTTTGACATTTATTAGTGAGATCTAGCCGCAATATAGCTTGGCGCTCGATGGACCGACGACATCGTAGCGGTCGCAGGGAGTCGATGGATGGAGGCGGCTCAGGACCGCTATTTGTGGCGTCGTACGGGGGAGGCCTATGTCCAGCAGTGGACGTGTATGGGCTGATGATGATGATGATAGCTTGGCGTGTACGTACATGCAAAATTCCTCAGCAATCCAGTTGTAAAATCTTGCTGGACTACACTCGGCAATTAATTGCACTATGAAATTGCAAAGGGTATAGTTGCAAATATACTGCGCTATATTGATCAACAAAATTGGCGGCAAGATGCAACTGTTCTAGCCCATTTACAGGCACCGTTAGCGGACTGTAGTTTCCTGGAAATGTATAGTTGCAATACATTGCCCGGCAATCGCTGGCATTGACCTTACATATGCAATACACGGAAATCTATTAAGCTATATGAAGACTATTGCAAACAATCTACAGATTACTCAACTGAATATCCATCCAAAGGTTGCCTGGAAGAGATCGCTGTTAGCGATAAGGCCGCCGATTGTACCACACTAAGTATAATTAGTAATAGGTTCTTGTATAAGTATTACATGTATTGATGGTGCAATAAAGATATATTCTATTCTATTCTGACCCATATCTATATCAGTCCGAAGCGTCCCCAAGACGCGCTGGCTGTACTGCCCCGCTTTAGGGCAATGCTGATGCGCTGTGCCATCTACATATTTTCATTGTAGCCATATTTTTGTTAAATCCGATGGTTGCTAGCGAAGATAGCCGAGATTATAGTTTGCAACAAAAATGTTTTTGGGATTTCTGGGAAATAAGTAGCCACTTTATATCACAAAAACTATAGTCTATTTAGAAACCCTTTTGTATTTTTTTCTACCACTATGCATTATTTATTAACCAAGTGTCTTGAAAAAGTCTACAACCTCCTTCCATCCTTTTATGAAAACTTGCTTAGTTTTATTAAAATAAGTTTTAAGTTTCTCAGCATTCTCTGTGCCCCCTCTTTCTATTTCTATGCCATTATTTGCAAATAATCCGAATTCAAAATCAGGTCCTATGTGCTCTTTCGTTCCCTCATTGCCAGCAATGTGTATGCCACTTGAAAGTCGTGTCTCCTCTTCCGTTTTGCAATGGAATAAAACAAGATTCAACAAAATGATTAAAAGCATAGACAGTAATATAGAGCTGCACATTTTGACCGACTAATTTACGAAATAAGTGACGGAGTATAAGGCTGTTTTCCATTATCTTCTTATACGATGGTAGGTACCTGATAAGTCGGTAGGTATATAAGTTAATAATTTAGCTTGACAAGTGATTACAAGATCGTAAAATTGCTTTTTACACGACATACTCGAAAAAGGTATATATGTAGTAGGTTATGTAACTCTAACCGAAAGCTAATAAATAATATAAATAAATTAACAAGTGCTAGTCTCCGTGGTCAAAATATTAATACATATTTTGAGGTTCCAAATTCAAACTCCAAAGGGAATAATGAACATTGAATTTGGACTCCCAAAATATGTGCAATTTTTTTTACAATGGAGGTCTGTAAAAACATATCTTCTTCGAAAATATAATCACCTATGTTTAGAAGACGTATACGAAAAGGCTAATGCTGCGAAACACTATACCAAACATTTAATAGTTTCTCGCAGATAGTGTGAAAATTAGAGTATTCTCGTCGTGCTTAAATCTGTCTTCGTCTTGGGAGTAATTGAATCTTTGTCGCTCTCAGGATTCTATTAACTCCCTTGCTTCGCTCGTGAGTTATTCCAGGATCTTGAAATGCACTCAGTAGTCAATGACGGCCGTAACATAAGACACTGCTTTTTGCCTTTGCGTTGCATAACTACATACTGCTTTATGCCATCGGTGCATAATCTACTATTTTCATTTTTAAACTGCGTTACTGGCGCATGTTACAAAGTAAAGGAGTTAATTTAATCTGAGTCCCACATTATTGTAATTAATTATTTATTAACCAAGTGTCTTGAAAAAGTCTGAAACCTCCTTCCAACCTTTAATGAAAACATGTTTAGTCTTATTAAAAAAACTGTTAACTTCCTCAGCATCTCCTTTGCCACTTCTTTCTATTTCTATGCCATTATTTGCAAAAAAACCGTATTCCATTTCAGACCGTCTATCCTCTTTCGTACACTCATTGCCAGCAATGTGTATGCTGCTTGTAAGTCGTGTCTGCTCTTCTATTGAGCAGTGCAATAAAACAAGATTCAATAAAATCATGAAATTTATATACAAGAATAAAGAGCTACACATGTTGACCGACTTATACCAAAAGACTGATAGAGAATAAAATTCTTTCTATTATCTTCGTGTACGTAGAAGGTATCTATTACCTAAGTCGGTAAGTACTTGAGTTTATAATGAAGCTTTACAATTGATTAAAATACAATTTCATTTCATTGGATATTACATTATGCATCTTGTCCGTAACATTCTTTGGTAGACAAGTCGTGGTTATCATTCGTAAACAGCTGCAACTCCAAGCTCGTGTATGAATGTCACTTAGCTCTAGAAAGGATATCCGCCAAGAACAGAATCATCCTTCAATGGATTAAGGGACATAGCGGATCTCTAGGAAATGACGCCGCTGATGAGCTGGCACGGACGGGATCGGAAACAACCACAGAGGGCCCATCCCCTTTTCTACCCCTGCCTTTTTCGCTATTCCAGACATGGACTAGGCTCAGAACTAGAGAGACGCATAACGAAAGATGGACACGCCTGCTAGAATGCAGACAAGCTAGAGCGGCGCTCTCATCAACATCACCGACGCTAACTAGACGCCTACCGAACTTTTATCCTCAACTTGCCGAGGTCACTCCGCGAAGCCTGTGAAGATCCCAGGATGATTCTGCGCTTCTGGACGGAGTGGGGCTGGCTTTGCTAGCAAAATCATCGCATAATGGGCCAAATCGGGTCCAAATGTGGACAAGGGAGTACCTATACCTAAACCTCAACGTGGTCATCATTTAGATTGCGCGCCCAAGGCGACTTTTTACGCCTTTTTGCGCTATAGTTGCGATGCCATCGTCGTCGCCCCTTTGCAGCGCTACAAAAAGCCGTGGGCTCGCGCTCTTATTCGACGACCTCTGTGGCGCGGTAGGCGAAGGTCCGCCTACGACGCAGGAGGTTGCGGGTTCGGTTCCCGCCTTGAGACAAATGTTTATACGATCTGTAATTAGATTAGTTCCGCGTGTTCGGGGTATTAAAAAAATTTTCTCTCTAATGTATTGGATTAAGTTTATCAGTCATCTAGTACCCATAACACAAGCTCTGCTTAGCTTGGGGCTAGGCTAGATGATGCTGTGTGGATATATTTATTTATTCACAAAATCCACAGCTCTTAAATATACATAAACTCATCTTATATATATCACTTACAGCCAATATATGGACTCACATTATTATAATTTAGAAAAGAACGACATCACTAAATTTGCCAGTACATAGGTATATACGATTATCTTGCATTATTTATTTATTTATAAAATTTGACTTGTCTAAGTGCTTATTTAGCATCTTTTTGTAAAACTTAAGAAATAAGGTTATTGAAATCTGATTGCCATAGTTCAACAATTTGAGATTTGAGATATTTATTTTCTCTTAAGAATTATAAATTCACTTATAGAGAAACACTAGTTATAATTTCTTGACTTGATTTTTGCTAGAAAAATCCGTATAACGCTAATCTTGGCCCGAACCGGGATTTGTACCCGGGACCTCCTTATGCAGCGGTTGAACCAATCGTTAGACCAGCGAGGCAGGTAGGTTAGTACAATATTAAATCTCGAAATTAAGTCGTCTCGAATTACCTGATATCCGCGTGGAAGCTCCGAACCTGAAGTACCTAATAGATTTACGTTATTTGCAAGTCTCGATAGAGTCTACGCATTTGCTCCCCATGGAGTCGAGACCCTAGGTCCGTGGGGTACCGAGGCCGTCCGGATTTAAAAAAAATTATCAGAGCGCCTGGTCGAAGCGACGCGTGACCTTTGTAGGTACCTACCTACAAAGGGAAAAGAACAGTTGACAGGTACCTACCTTTTGTAATGTGGGGCGAAACAAGGAATATTTTGGAATAAATGACCTGAGTCTGAATCTATGAGCGAAGCCACGGGAAGATGCTAGTAGCATAAATGCATTAACGCCTTGGGTTATAATCATAGTTCTCAGACTTTACAGGCGCGGTACTTAGCATCTTCAAGACCATAGTACAGGTGATACAGTAGTCTATCGTGCTATTTATTATTATTATTAGATGCTGCCCGCGCCGAAGGCGCGGGCAGCATCTAATGTACTATACTACTATAATACTACTATACTGTACTATAAATTACTATGTTATGTTTAAAATGTATTTTTATGTCTGTTTTTGTACTGCAGCAGCAAATAAATGAATGTCTATGTCTATGTCTATGTCTATGTCTATATTACGTAGTGTAGGTATTATTATATATATTTAATTTCGTTAACTCAAACGGCACCGTCTTTATTGTTCCTTTATGTCCAGTCAATCCCAAGGTTGCCAGGAAGAGATCGCTTAAAGCGATAAGCCCCCTTTTGTACTTCTTTGTTTGTTAGCATTTCCTTCTGTATTGTATTTTGTGTTTGTGCGGTACAATAAAGAGTTATCTATCTATCTATGTATGCTAAATTGCAGCCCAATTCGGGTACGTTTTGGAGTGAAATAATTTATAAATAATGCTGGACAATCCACACAGCGTCATGCCCCGAGCGAAGCAGAGCTTGTTTTATGAGACTTATGTACCTATGTAAAAAATGTTACATAGATAGATTTTTGACTTTTTGCCTTGAACACCCAGAACAAATATATATACTTATGCAGTTCATACAAACATTTGTCCCAGGGCGGGAATCGAAACCGTAACCTCCTCCGTCGCAGTTGGACCTTCAGCCGCCACGCCACATCGGTCGTGAAGAGGCAGACATCCGTTCAATCTATCCATCACAACTTTCGCATATACATATAAATAAATGTGATGGTTCGATTTGATAATATTATTGTATATTTGTTTTCATTATGATGTATCATAATCAAAAATATATAAATTTTTGATTTTTGCAAAAATATATCATTTCTCTATTATTTAAGTAATTTAAGTTTCCATCTGATTTTATTAGATTTGTATTGTTATAAGTGATATGCCATAAATAACACAGAAGATAAAAAAAAACTATAATTTTAGTATTGTGATAAATAAAAAAGTAAAGAGTACAAAAAGTGGTTGAAAAAGCCTGAGCACATATTATTAGTAGGTAATGGTAATGAGGTAGATTTTTGACAACATTTAAATAAATTATTTTTTGTTTTTTTATTTATCACCAATAAAAAAGTAAAATGTGCACAAAAAAGTGGTTCAAAAAGCCCGAGCAGATACATATTAGTAGGCAGTGAGGTAGATTTTTGACTACATTTAAATAATTTAAATTTTGCGCGGAAGTAGATAAAATTCCATTCAAAACTGCAACAAAACTTCTGCTGACATATTCCACTAAAAATATCACATCACCTCATCAGCCCATACACGTCCACTGCATGACGCAGGCCTCCCCCGTACGACGACGCTACAAATAGCGGTCCTGAGCCGCCTCCATCCATCGACTCCCTGCGACCGCTACGATGTCGTCGGTCCATCGAGTGGATGGTCTCCCATGTAGGGGGGAATTTGCCATAATCACCACGCTTGGCAGGCGGATTGGTGATCGCAGGGTTGGTGTTCAAAGATACTCAGAAGGAAGCTGCTGCCCTTCCTCTGGTAGTTTCCCTTAGTCGGCTCTTACGACATCCACGGGTTGAGTTAGAGGGGTCTATATTCGTACGCCGCGGCCCCACGGCACTAAAAATATAATATATAATAAATATGTTTATTTTATGTATGTTAGACTAAGGTTTATAAATATTTTGAAATATGGGCCGTAGTTTTTAAGTGTTTTACAACCTGTACTTGACTACCTGTGTTGCCAGAAATAAATGATTTATTTATTTATTATTATAGAACTAGCCAAGTGGCCATATTTAATATTGTCATTCATTAATTTGACATGCGCTTTTAATCCATGCTAACTTGTAAGTATATTACGTGCTAATGGTCCTAATCTAGGGAGTTCTTAGAAGGACTCCTTCAAGCCTAGACTGGGAAAACAATAATAAGAATTGCAGTACTGAATTTAAATATACTATGTTATAAACAAGATGTCCTAGACTTCGCACACAAACAGCGCTTCCAAACTAATTGTAAGTGTGCTTTTTGAGCTCAACACATTATGCGGTGCTACATGCTACAAACAAGCTGTTCCCCGCAGTTTCACCCGCGTTAAATTCGTAAGCCATAAGCCGTAAATCTCCCATAGGAATTTGATGTTTTATCAGGGTAAAAAGTAGCCTATGTTACTCTCCATCCTTTCAACGATGCCAAAAATCATGTTGATTGGTTGTGAGTTAGGGCGTGAAGGAAGGAAAAACAAACAAACGCACTTACGCATTTAGAATATTAGTAAGGATAGTTAGTATAACTTATCTAGGTAGGTTCGCTTTCAGGCTTCCTCTAATTTACTCGTTACTTATCCATCCATGTCACTCCACACATCCATCTCAACATTCGCATCTCCGCTGCATGCACAGTTCGTTCATCCTTTCCTTTCGTTGCCCAACATTCAGATCCATACAGTACGACATGTCTTATCACGGTCTTGTATATTTTCCCCTTCAGCTTATGGGGCATACGCCGATCGCATATAGTGCCTGTGACCTGTCGCCATTTCATCCATCCTGCGTTTATCCTGTTCTTGACGTCTTTGTCTATCTCGCCGTCGTTTTGGATCAATGAACCTAGGTACCGAAAATTGGAGAGGGTTAGTAGGAATACATCATCTAAGCAATATTGGCAAAACTGGAGGCACCGTCGAAATCGAGGAACAGCTGTTTGGTTTTTAATCGGCTAATTCTCAACCCGTCACTCTCCAATTTTTGCTGCCATTTTACCAATCTGCTCTGGCCCTCAGTTGCATCTTTCCCAACAAGAACAATGTCGTCAGCAAACAGCATGCACCAGGGAACCTCCTCCTGTATATCTGATGTTAGAACATCCATAATCAGGAGGAACAAATAAGGGCTTAAAACCGTCCCTGATGCACGCCTACAGCTACATTGAACTTATCAGTGACACCAGCTTCAGATCGGACGTAAGTACGGGCTCTACTTTACAACTCTCTTTTCTTTCAGCGCCCACCACAGAACCTCACGGGGTACTCTATCATAGGCCTTCTCCAGGTCAACGAACACCATTTGCTGGTTTTTATGCGCACGTCTGTATTTTTCACACAGTTGGCGAAGTGCGAATATGGCGTCCGTTGTCCCTCTACCAGGCATAAACCCGAATTGGTTCTGGGTTATCTCACTCTCCCCCTCTTCTCGCGATCACTTTCCCCCAAATTTTCATAGTATGTGCATGAGCTGTATACCGCCTTTATTCCGACGAATGCGGAATGAAATCAACACTGAATGTGATTTTCCGTGCTCAGACTACTTTGGGCCAAAGCCAGTGGGACGAATACGGAATAAATTTGTTATTTTCATTGCTTGTCAAACCCCGAAAAATTGTAGTAACCCGAAAAAAATCTAAACCAGATTTTTACTTTCAGTTGTTATCTTACTTATGTATGTTTAATTGTAAGAAAGTTCATATTTTATCAGTTTTATAAATCGATACACAGTTCTATAGGTAGGTAGAAGCAAAATGCGTGAGGAAGAAAAGAACTCTTTGGATTTCAATTCCTAGCGCCAGAAAAAAGTTTATGGAAATAAAGTTATAAGGTGTTATTTTTTTCCCATTTCTGAACCGTTCTTGAAAACCGCGAAAATCCTGCTCAAAAACAGTGAGCAAAATTGGTTTTTATCAAAGTCTATTGATAAAAAAAAATTTAATAATTTGTTTGAATTTAGAATGCTATTCTGTGTTTTAATGGTTATAATAAGGTTATAATGCTCTCCCAACTGAAGTTGCATTAAGTACTAAAAAGTCAGAAATCGTAACATTGCCCACGCAAGACGCACATACTATATTTTACAAAGTTTGTGCAAGATGGAGCGTGTGGCCGGGATCATCTTGCTTGCGCAAACTGGTTTGTGCAATCATGCATGCACAAAAGATGGAGCGTGTGGCCGGGCTATAACCCCGGGTCCTACAGGAACGTAAACGATGTTTCTAACATCATTCATTGTCCCACATAGGTCGTCGTAAAGTTATTGAATAATTAATAAGTTTTCTGCGGATTTAAGTGCCATTATTATGAGTTTGAGCTTGGCAAGAGGACTTGGCAAAGCCAACCCTAATTTATGGATTTTATGAACAATGTTGCCATATGAAAATTGTGGGTTCATTTGTCAAGAAAATGTCTCGGTCTAACCTGACCTACCTAGTTAACGGAAGAAAGTTACCTATGTACTACGACACGAACCACAAAAAAAAATAAGACTATTTAGAAATAATTTGTCAATTTTTTGTTTTATTTTCCTAAATAGTGCCGACGGGAAGGCAGTATTTCGCAGTTCATGTTGGGAACGATGTTATCGATGTTGTATTTTAAACTGTTTTTATTTGTTATTGTTCTACTATTATAATTTTCCTTTGTATTTCACACAGCGTAGGCTTGTTCGTGCCGTCACCTATATGCCAAGCTCGGGGATTGTATGGGTTGTATTGTATGGGTGCGAAATACTTACACATTTTGTAAAAATACCTCGCGCTTTTTTTTGTGGTTCGTTATTAAGGAACAATGCCCATCCTTGGCCTACTGTATGGATTTTAACGGAAAGCTGGCATGGTCTCCTACGGGAGCTTAGTCAGCATTATGCTGAGGACCCTTTTATAACAACTATATATGTACCTGTTTTATATGTGTGTCTTGTTCATAACTAATAAAATTAAATGTTTCTTTATTTCTCTTCACAAAGGTATTGACAATATAACAATGGATATACTAGGTTAAGAATTTAGTAGGTAAGTATTGTCAAAACCTGTTTGGTGAAAACTGATGCCTGAAATAGGTTCTAGGAACCTGTGTAACAGGTCACCAGGACTTCACTTGACGGATTAAGACAACTGAAATTAACAATAGGTAATTAAGGTAACTAATTATTTCTATACCAGTATTATTAACTAAATTTAGTAGAGTACAAATTTTGACCAAGCAAGGCCAGTGAAGCTGTGTGAATTAATCAGTGTTATATGTTTATCAGTACATGAAAACTTAAAATATAGCTGAGTAATTAACATTACGTGACAGTTCATTACCGATGTAGGCGGGTTAACTCTCTTACATCCGCAACCAATTTGTCAAACTACAGTAGTATTTAAAGTAAAGAGTAAAAAGGTACAAACAATGCAAAAACTACCCACAAATCTGCAGGGACATATATGGGGGTGTGTGTAACGATGTGTGAGGAAGTGTTGATGAGAGGAATTCGAGTCGTGGGTCTCCTGAGGACACCAGACTCTGTAGAGTCTGGGCAACAAGAGATTCCATGATAGTGTACGAGTATCTAAGTGTAGATGTGCGTGAGATAAAGGCTGATAAGCTGATAAGAACAAGTTTCTAGGATCGGCCTAATGATTTAACTTAACGTAGTTTTTTTTTCTGTTTAAGTGAGATTGAGTGAAATTAACTTTATTGAATAACGTTTTTTACGACAAATGTTTAAGAAAAGCTTCTATAGCATTATAGTCATGTTTTTAGCCAGTTTGTTACAATTTCTTTAACTTTATATTTGGGGTAGGGGTATATATTATGCAATTTGTTAATTTTGTTATATGCAAAGGGTCCCATAAAACCAAAGAATTTACGAGTTTGGAAGTTATGAAAGGGCACTGTCTTGCAAACCTTACCCTTTCTACGTTTATTTTTTAGTCGTACTGGTCATAAATTTGACGTGAGTGTTGTTTAAGGACAGTAAGAAGTATATATGTTTGTCTTACGGTGAGCAAATCCCACTCTTTAAAAAGGTCTATGGTTGGAAATCGATAAGGAAGACAGGCTCCAACTTTCAAAATAGCCCGCTGCGCTCTCTCTACCTCTATTATATGAGTTTTAGCAGATCCACCCCACGTAATTAGACAGTATTCAATTATCGATTTACACAGTGCGCAGTAAACAGTTTTAATGGTTTTACGATCAGCTACATGCTTAAGGCATTTAAATATGTAGATAAGTTTCCGCATACGACTTGATAGAATATCAATGTCCGGTTTGAAAGTGAGGGTATGATCGATTGTGACGCTGTGGTACTTTATTGTTTGTATTGTTGTGAAAAAATCTTTCTTCTTCTTCTTTTTCTTGTGTTGTTAATATCCTCGGCCCAGTGTGTCAGGACCTTTAGCTCCAGCTACCCACTACGCACCAGGAGTCTTTGGTTAACCAAATAATTTAAAACATGTACCATTTAGATTCCCATGGCAAATCCAATATCATGCCGTTTACCCTAATCCATGTCTAAGGGAATCCATTCGTGAATGGATTCAAATATAAATGCGGACCTCTGCCGGAAATTGAGCGAAACCAATAAATTTCTATGTTAACTTCCACTACATAATTACAAAACAAAGTCCTCCATCGCCGCCGCGTCTGTCTGTCTGTCTGTTCGCGATAAACTAAAAAACTTGACGGATTTTCATGCAGATTTCACCAATTGATAGAACGATTCATGAGGAAGGTTTAGGTATTTAATTTGTCAAGGTTTTGTGTAAATGTGTTGAAATATCCGCCTGGGAGCTCTCATCAAAAACGCTGCCTTAATTTGAGATATTCAAGCTGGGATATTCCTCTTTTATAGATCTATAATAAATCCTATATAATTTAAATATATTATATCATTACGGATTAATTGCTACCACAGTAAGCTAAGCCTTAGATTTAAGGCTTAGCTTACAGTGGTATCTGTCATCCACAATGAAGGTAGCTAGCTTGCAGTGTGAAGCTCTTATGAATAAACGCCAGTTTACGATAGACACTTACTATACCCATTCTATCATAATAATTATATGCTCTATTACCCTCGCGAAGCCGGGGCGGATTGCTAGTAAAAAGATAAGTACAGTCACCGACTAAATGAGTCATACATATGAAGACTCCAAAACCCCGTGTACACTCATAACAACAGAACAAACGATTTCTAAAGCCACTTCACACTTAAAAACCCACATTAAATTCCTTTAAATTTACCCTGTTTTTTTTAAGTTTTGTGGGACAAATAGCCCCTTAATATAATCCCTTGATAATCCCTGGGGAAGAAATTTGTAATAACGCATATGCGTTATTAAGTATGTACATACGTAATAATGGATGTACATGTATGCAATAAAAAAATAAGAAATTTAAATTAAGGTAAGTACCAACCGAGAAAGTTATATATCAATTTATCCAAACAAAGGTGATAATTATTTTTCCCCAAAGATACACGAAGACATATATTTCAAAAAGGACATTACTTTTTTTTTAAGCGGGATGAGTTGACCAATCAAAATTATTAAAATTTATTCTTCAGTCAACTCATCCCGTGGGATGAGTTTAGAGCGGGATCAGTTGACTAAAGAGCCAAATTAACTGTAACAAAACAGAAATAATCATAAAAATCGGCCCACATTTAAAAACAGACAAAAACTGAATTTCCCGTGCAACCGGTGCCGATCAGCCTTAACATGTTATTACTTCTACTGGTTGTTAATGTTGATGAAAACGGTTCGAATAAATAAATTCAGAGCGACGGTTCATCAGTAGTCAACGACATGAAAATGTGCTTGAAAGTTTTCAATGCAATTTTAACTGTGTTAGTTGGAATATAAAGTTGAATTTCCTTCAGAGCGGTGCTAGCTTTTCAATTCAGAACATTTTGTAGAGTAGAGGGCACAGTAAAGATGGACACAGAAGGGTTGCTGTGCAAGCAGCCCGTTATCGCTGTCATGGCCAATTGGCCAACAGCATTTTAGTCTTTTCGAAAATAGCCGTAATATGCTACTTGCAAACTTTCAAAATTTACGTTTTGTGTTGGTGCGATATTCAATTTGTGTTTTTTAACTTTTTATACGCTACGAGGGTTACTTACTACTAGTATGTGTTTTCATTAAACATATTTCATCAATTTAATATCAAAAATACCTAAACGTACAATAATAAAGAATACTGTGAGATACAGCGTAGAATTAAAGGGGTTAAGCCCGAGCTACCCGCACGTCGTCGTCGAGCCAGTCTGCACGCGACAGTCGGCGCGTGCGGTGGTCTCGAGTGCGATCATAAAAACATAGTTACGTCTTTCTGTTCCCAGTTCACTCCCTATAGGATTGACTGAATACCGCGGATACAATTTTTTTTGCTGTAATTAGGTATTTTTGATATTAAAGTGACGCAATATGTAAAAACACAAACTAATAAGGAAACAAATGACGCTAGACGTTATATGTAGAACTACATTTAGTTGAAATAAAGTGGCAACTGGACAGTGACGTAACCTTGAGTCACTTTCGGAAGAGCAGACCTTGTTTTCTTAGATCATGCTCTCTCTATTTATCTACGTGTCAAACATGGTGAAGCTAGAACTCTCTTATTTTTTTGCAGGACAATCGTGATTCGAAACCGCAACCTGCTGCGTTGCAGGCGGACCTTTGACAGCTGCGCTACTAAGGTCGTCAAAGTCAAAGTTTGGGGCATGCATTTTCAGCAGAAGACGCACCTCTGTGTACCGAAGAGGAAGTACTTCTGTATTGTGATTATCTCGTGCTTTCAGCTCAAGTGGGATCTTCCTTTTTTAGTAAAAAGATTTTTATTGGATTCTTTCATTAGGAGATGTTTGAAATGTAATAAAAAAAACAGGAAAATTATCGAGAAGAAATCGAAGTTATTTTCCCTTTGAAACCCGTCAAATTAATGTGAACTTATTTCCCATTAGGAAAATAACTTGAAATTAAAGAACTACCGGCAAAAGTTGTTTTTAATAAACGATAATTTCACAAGCTTTAAATAATTTGATTGTTGTGATATAACTAAAAACCTACTTCAAATTACTTAAAATTTACTTCAAGTTTGTTCTAAATTTCAAGTAGTATATAGTAACTGCTAGTGCGGAGTAATGATGCAAAAACGTAGGACTCATCTGGGCAAGCACCTGCTCAGCCCAGACCAGCTACGAGACACCACCCCGAAGAAAATCCTTCGGTTCTTAACAGCAAGGGTAAGAGGCGAAATATGAACGCCGCAGTTTCCAAGAGTGACACATGAAGTGGCGATCACAATAGGCCTACCATGGCCGCTGTGACACCAAAGCCACGTTCTTAACCTATACTTTATTGGACAAAAGTTATACATAGGCGAGCATAATGCTAAATAGCATTCTCTACCTGATAACCTTTGGGTAATGTCGACAAAAATTTAGTACTACCTACAAAATTGTTGTCCACATGTCGCTATATTACAAGATTTATACAATAAAAAAATAACATATATTTAATTAAAAAAAGAAAATATTTTTAAATATATTACTCACACGGAAGACTTACTTATATAATATATACTTATATTGTGGGGCGTATATTAAAACGTTTTTATTCTTAAAAGATAAATAAAGATAAAATATAATTTATTTGCAATAAACATGTACCTAAGGGAAAGATGGGCGGTATTTTAAATGACACAACACGTTTCACCAATATAATCGGTATGCAAATAACCCTCCTCCATTGGTAGTCGGGTAAGATATGTCAAGAGTTTTTCATGCAGGTATATAACAAACGAGCTGCAGCCCGCGGCTTCGCCAGCGTTTTATCGGGATAAAAATAGCCTATATGTTATTCCAGGTCCCAAACTATACCCATACCAAATTTCAGCCTAATCGGTTCAGTAGTTTTTGCGTGAAAGAGTAACAAATATCCATACATCCATCCATACGAACTTTGACATTTATAATATTAGTAGGATAGTTATTTAAGAAGGCTACAAACCTCTCCCAAACGGAAACGGATGTTTCCCATGCAGATTTGTTGTTGTTTCACGTAGAATGAAATGGGTCGCGCTATGAGTGAGAAAGCGCGACTAACCATCTAAATACGAAGCTGTCATGTGGCTGTGTGCATGTGCTTGGTGTTGGCACCATTTTTTGATATTTTTTCATACTTTCCGATTAATTTTGATTAAACGATTGATTTCAAAAATATTTTTGATTATTTATAATGTTGAATATATTTAGGATGTTTGCAGCGCGACAGATTTTCGAATAAAGGTGTCTATCATGCTTAAAAAATAGCTTGAAGATGACTGGATTTGGTGGTGAAAATAAGTTTCGCTCTCATTTAAATATGTTGTGTAATGTTTTATCAAAAACTAAGCCGCTGCAAATATAGCATTTTTTCATCCAATTACGTATGGAAAATTTCAATAAGATCGGGGACATATGTAGTTTCTAAATGAAGCGGAAAGTACGTTTGTATTGGGAATAAGGCTATCCGTTCCGTTCTTAAGTATAGTCTTTCAAAACAAATAGTACGTAGTTAACCTGCAACATCCGTAAAGACATTGAAAACTGTTTTCAAAACAATCAAGTTGTCTTGTAGACATAGCAATGGCTAGCACAGCCTGAACCTACTTGAAATCTAGACCAAGCTTAAAGAAGTTTGGTCTAGATTCCTGAAAATTTCACAATCGAATAAATATCTCCATGTAGACTTTGAACTTTAATGCTATGGAATAAGGAAGAAACGGGGATATGACGACCATTTCAAGAGTTTAAAATTGGGTTTCTGTTAGTACGTACTTGGATCCAATATATTTCAAATGATATGTCCAAGTCATGAACTTAAAATACTTTTAAAAATATCTCCAGGTTATTTCTATTTCAATTTCAAATCAATTATTTAACTAAAATTCACAGGGAACACTTGGTCAAGTCAATTGGTACAAAATATAATATAGGTAGGTACAATAAAGGTACAATAAAGGTACAATAATATAGGTTAATCTCAAGAGGCGCAAATAAGCAGATCTCGACAGAACCTCTTTTGCTCCCCTTGGAGTCGAGACTCTAGCTCTAGCGTGGGGTACCGAGGCTCTCCGGGTTGAAAAAAATATTTGAGCGCCTGGTCGAAGCGACGAGTGACCCGAGAGCTGGTGAGTATCTGGCGCAGCGCATTAGCATTGCCATACAGCGAGTCAATGCAGCCAGCGTCTTGGGCACGCTTTTGACTGGTATTGATATGGACCAGTTGAGCTACCTGTAGCTTGTTTGTAATAGTCTGCAGTTAGTAGTTCTAATTTGATTTTATTATTTGATCGTAATTTTCTTTGTGTATATCTCATATCCTATCCTACTAATATTATAACAATCAAAGTTTGTAAGGATGGATGTATGGATGGATGGATATATGTTACTCTTTCACGCAAACACTACTGAACCGATTAGGCTGAAATTTTGTATGTGTATAGTTTGGGACCTGGAATGACGTATACGCTATTTTTTAACCCGATATAACGGGGGCGAAGGCGCGGGCAGCAGCTAGTTTCTTTATTTTTGACTATTTTTTTGACTCGTCTATGATGCCAAAGAAATAAATGTAATCAATTTCTCATTTTGTGAGCCAATGCGGCGCAGGGCAGAAGCCGGTGGCGATCTATTGTGCTGGAGGCCACTCACTTGAAGGTCATAGGATACTGGTATTGAAATTCTACGTGGCCGCCCATATGGAGGTCTAGCTACACTGTGGCGAAAGTCTATCTTCACTAAAGTATCAATAATAGACTATGTGAGCACTTGCTTATGTTCTCTGCGTTTAAACGTGTAGGCGCGAGTGAATTTCTGGTCATAAATGTGTATATGCAATATATGAAACGAAGTGTGGGAAGACCTCCCACTCGATGGACCGACGACATCGTAGCGGTCGCAGGGAGTCGTTGGATGGAAGCGGTTCAGGACCGCTATTCGTGGCGTCGTTTGGGGAAGGCCTATGTTCAGCAGTGGACGTATACGGGATGATGATATTTCATCATTGTATATGCCGGTGGACTGTTAAGAAAACCTTCCTGAGTTTACTGATATATTACCTAATGAGAACTCTTTTGTGGAAGACAGTGGTCTGGAAGCGGTGTATGTGCTAGGAGATTTCAACTCACATCCATGTACCCGTTTCTCCAACGAAATGTTATCATTTTGTGCTGACCAGCATCTGCTGTGTGCGGATATCGATTTTCCGGGTGCAGTTCAGGCACTCTCACATTCTTGAGTGAGGTTCATGGCACGAACCGCTGGCTGGACCTCTGCTCTGTCTAACTACAGATGCTGCGTGGGATGCAGCAATAAAGGTACATGTTGACTATAATGCTAAATTGCTAACGGGTCGGACCATCTACCACTTGTTATTGATTATCGATAGTGATTCTTGACGACCGATGTGGCGCGGCGGGTGAAGGTCCGCCTGCGACACAGGAGGTTGCGGGTTCTATTCTCGCCTTGAGACAAATGTTTGTACGTTCTGCTGATATTTGTATCGGGTGTTCTGGGTATTTTCTATAATAAAAAATATCTAAGTAATATATTTTATTACGTTAAATCAGTTATCTAGTACCCTTAACACAAGCTCTGCTTAGTTTGGGGCTAGATGATGCTGTGTGGATTGTCCAACATTATTTATTTATTTCAATAATATAGACTTTATATTTAACCACAAATAAAATTAAAACTAAAAAATAATAAAATTCGATAGTATTATCGATAGTGATTGTGTTTGTGTGAACCTATGTGTGGAGGTGTGTTTGGGGGTGGGTGTGTGTGTAATTTCTGATATAAAAAATTCTGGTAGAGTAGATCAGTGCTTGAATTAGACCAAAGACCTTAGGTTCTGAAAACTTGGGCTGTAACCGTAACCCTTGAGCATATGGGTCCTACTACGAAAACTTGTCAGAGCAGCGTGTCGTTCCTTTACGACGAAAACGGATAACTTTATCGGCACACATACGTGTACACACACAGTTGACCATCATCATCAGCCCGTACACGACCACTGCTAGACATAGGCTTCACCCATACGACGCCACAAATAGCAGTGCTGAGCCACCTCCATCCATCGACCGCGAAAGCTACGATGCGACGATATGATACACAATCTTCATGATGATATATATCATTATACTTTTGTGTCCTGGCTGTAGGGCAGTCACAACCTGTGGATTTAGTAAGAGAACCAACCAGACTAAAGGACCCTACCAGAGGAATAATTGACCATCTGTCACTCTGAATTCTAAAAAAAAAACATATATAATATTAACTAATCATACTAAATAATAATTTCTTCGTGTAATGCTAATGACCCATACTCCGATTCAAAAACATGGATATTTTTTGTATACAAAGGAGTTACAAAACCCAAGGAATATGGGTGGAAAATATTTATCGATATTGGTATAATCGAAGCAAAGCACAGAAGCTCGAAACAATTTTTGACTTTGAAAGTTTTCATTCATTATTTAATTCATCTCTCGTTCGTTTTCTAATTCATACTCGTAACCATCTCGTAACATAAACAATTTTTGCTACACATAGTGCGTTGTTGAAGTTTGTGTTTTTTATTTTAGTGTTAACTTTGCTATTACCTTGTTGTTCTGTGTTATTGTTAGTTTTTAAACTTTCGCGATTTGTTAACATAATTAAAGATTATTTATGGGGTATTTATCGCGTACCTTTTGTTATATTTTCCCCTACGTTTCCATCGCATTACAGCGATCGTGGTCACGGAGCGACAGTCGCCCCGTGACCACGATCGCCCCGTGCGTGACCACGATTGTTAGATATTAGATTTGGTTATATTTTCATTCATTAATGTCTTTGTTGACATAAAATAATTGGATTCTTTATTGGAGTATATGTACCCAGAAGGTATTGTTTGGATACCGATACAATACATACTAGGTACATGTTGTCATTTTATCGTTCCTTGTTTTACAGAGTAGAACCCCTGTATAGACTCCAGTGCATATCCCAGGTTCTTTACGGCGGCACTGCGATGAAAATGCTCTCTTAAATTATACGGGACACAGAAGTCGGGTTTTTACTACCCGTGTAATAGGGCCACGGGTTTTATTTGATATCAGCAGCCAATAGCGGGTTAACTAAACTTTGGAACTGTTGATCAGATTCTGAAATTTTATAGTGGAGGAGCAGTCAATGCGGATTATTCCTGAAAATAATTATATAATTTTTACATAAAATAAAAGCTCTTAATTTCATTTTATCGCAGCCAATTTCAAATAGCGCGCTCTATATGAAATTGGTGTTTTGGTACATTAAAAAAAGCTAGATTATGAAATTTTTTAATTTCCGATTACAACCATAGTATGTATCATACCTACCAATAATAAGACATTATTAATAATTAATGTCACATACGTCGTATTAGTTACCTTCGCTTAGGGAAGGAAACTTAATTAAGTAGGCAAGGTACCAACAATTCAATTAATTATTAACACTATACCCTTAACAATTACATTACGATTACATCACTCACCTTCGGTTTGCCGAGTCATCATCATGCCAGAATCGCTGGAAGACCTTAGCAAGATGCTCAAAGAACTCAACACCGTTTCAGGGCAGGTGGGTCTTAAAATGAACATGGGTAAGACAAAGATCTTGTTGAATGCCCATGTCGCATCCATACCAGTCCCTGTTGGAAACGATGTTATCGAAGTTGTTGATCACTCACTATGTCTACCTAGGCCAAATGGCCCAACTAGGTAAATCCAACTTTGATAAGGAGGTCAGCCGAAGAATCCAACTCGGATGGAGAGCGTTCGGGAAGCTTCGCAATATCTTCTCGACACTGATTCCGCAGAGCCTCAAGACGAAAGTCTTTAATCAATGTGCACAGTGATGGCAATAAGAGCCAAATTGACAGACACGGTGGCGGTTCACGCTTGTGTTGGAAGAGTCAAATTGTGTCTGCGGAGAAGACGAAGAGTTAATTAAGTAACTATCTGGTCCCTACATTTCCATCGCGTTACAGCGATGGAAACGTTACTTGGAAAGCTTTGAATACCTATATCAAAGTCAAAGCCATTAAAAACACATTACCTGCTTATAACTAAGCACTCAGCTGATTGCAATCGTTGTGCTGATGTCAGCACGATTGCAATCAGCTGAGTTGTGTGCCCTCGCGCATCCTTTCAGCATTAAATTAATATTGTTAGTGCATAGATATGTTACGCACTGGGTTTGGAAAGGTAGGGTTGACTAAACTTAACTTATCCGGTTTTTCAGTTAAGGCTGTCTAAACGCTGTGTGAAAGTCAAGGGCAGGTAAAATAAGATAGAACGTCAAAAAATGACTTTAGGATTTAAGAGAAAGATGGCAATTTTATTGGTTTAAAGTAATTTCTAACACACATTACTCATAGGGTCTCTGGTTGCCCAGACTCTCAAGAGACTGGTGTCCTCGGGAGACCCACCACTCAAACACACAAAATCTAATTCTGTTTGTATAAAATAAATATCAACAACAAAATTCAATTATAATTCTCAAATTAAAGTTTTACAGTAAGGTTTCATTATTTATAATTATCTATTTATATCTCTCTATTGATAAACTAAATAATTGTTCAATATCTGGGAAGGAACTGACTCCTGACACACAGGTAACCCTAGTTTAGGAGTCAGGGCTTCATTTTATAAGTGCTATGTATGTTTGTTTTCAATAAAGACTATATTATTTATTTGTTTTTTATTTTACTAATATTCGTCAATATCCCTGAATGCTTGTATGTCACCTTGGAGATGGTGGAAGAGTCCGAGGCTTTACGGTAAACCAGTGGTGGCAGAGAGCCAGCCGAGTCTCTGTCAGTCTGTTTGATATATATCAAAGACTCTTAAGAATAGATATCCTAATCCTAACTAATATTATAAATACGAAAGTGTGTTTATTTGTTTGTATTTCCTTCACGCCCTAACAAAGCAACCAAACGACTTGGTTTTTGGCATAGATTTAGTTGAAAGGATGAAGAGTAACATAGACTACTTTTTGTCCTGGTAAAACATCAAATTCTCATGAGAGATTTACGGGAAAAAATACCTTTTTATCCTCCTAGAAGTTCGAATTTAATGCAGTTTAAACCGCAGGGAGCTAGTTGTACAGTGCAACAAAGTTAAAAAAACAAAGACTTTTACATGAGACACTCAAGTACAATATGCGGCTTAACACTTAGAAGCAAATGTATAATTTGAATACTAAAAAACCTACATGAATTGTTAACCTTAAGTGCTTTCATAGCCCAGCCCTATAGGGCTGTCGTAGGGTAATGACCCGGAAAGGAAGGGTCGAGAACAAATGTCCCTACATTACCGTAAGATTGAATAGGCGTAGGTTCACTTTCTGAAGGCTTTTATCGAGGCATTCAATTGACAACTAGCTTACACATGTCTTGCTGTTAGTGGTAAAAGTTAGGACTGTTTAAACTGCAAGAATTTACTTATGTTGCTTTTTATTAACCGCGAGGTGCGTCATGTGTATTGTTGTGTTTCAGTGGTTGGTGGATACTATCAGATTGATAGAACGATCTGAATAGCGTAAGTTTGACATCCTGTTAATAGCCGCCTAACACTTCACACATCGCTATTATGTATCTTGAGCTTTAAGATCCCTTAATAAATAAATCCTTTGCTGATCGAGCTTTATACAAATAACCTTTATTGACAAAGAAAATAACAATCAAATTAAATTAGTATTTACAATTGAAACAATTGAGCTAACTGCAGACTGTTGCAAACAATCTAAAGATAACTCAACTGGTCCATATCAATACCAGTCGGAAGCGTGCCCAAGACGCTGGCTGCATTGACTCGCTGTATGGCAATGCTAATGCGCTGCGCCAGATACTCACCAACTCTCGGGTCACGCGTCGCTACGACCAGGCGTCAGATAACTTTTTGAAAACCCGGAGAGCCTCGGTTGCGGAATTTCTTAGTTATCATATTTCCGACCATACAGAGCGCTTTACGCTGGCGCTCGATATCCTCCAGTAAAACTGATTTTGGAAGCTGAGCCACAGAAGTTTTAAATACAACGATAATCGCTGATCCATCTGCCAAGAGTAGTCATTAATATCACAGCGCATTACTCCAGTTTTCGAGGAAACTTTTCATATTTGTTGGTTTAAATCGATTCAGCTTTCTGCTGAAGTTGAATAATTTTAATTCAGCTCAGCTCTAATTAGTGAGACGTGCTTATTCACTTCAATCTCGTAACAAACCGCTACTTATGGTTGGGGCTTTCAAATATCAAAGTGCTTTATTTCCTTTAGACCTTACCTCTTGGACACGTCACAAATTTAAAATTACATAAGTAAAACAGGGAAATAAAGTGATCACTTAGATTTTTTGTTATTATGAAGTTTATGAATGAAGTGGATAAATTTGTATCTTTTCAGCCCAAGTAAGTAGATGAGTATTGTTACATATATGTATGAGAGATATATACATATATATGTATATATTTATTAATCATCTGCTTTTGTCTACTTGTTTTGAATAGAAAAATGAACAATAAGGAACTCACTAATCTAATTGATGAGGCGAAAATCATAGAATCGTCATTTATAGACAATCCGGACCATTGTAGACAAGCCTTAAAATACTCAAATAATCAATTTACGATTCAACGCAAAACATAAGAAGCGTCTACAAAAATTTTCTAACATTTCATGTATTTGTGGCGCGACTACAATTTCTACCGGATATTATTATTCTCACAGAGTGTAGAATAGACAAAATTCCGGTATAATTAATCTCCCTAACTATGAATCACATCGCTCCAACAACTTTTTAAATCAAAATGATGGAATAATTGTTTTTACCAAGATCGGCCTACAAATAACAATAAGAGAGCTAGAATTTTACGATGCAAACTGTTTAATAATAGATATAAACGACAAAACGAGTATTATTGCTCTGTATAGATCTCCATCAGTCCATAATATTGACCGATTCTTGTCCTCGCTAGAGAAAGTAATGGAACTAGCTTCCGGGGCCACTTGTGTAATAACAGGCGACATTAATCTGAACATTGTTGAATATAAATTGGACTCAAGAGCCCAAGAGTATCTCAACCTAACTAGCTACCATGGATTTGTCTCTGGACACCACTATCTGACAAGAAGACCCTCTTGCCTGGACCATGCGCTCATCAAATCCAAACTAACTACAAAAGTTATCGTCTGTGCATCGGACATCACGGATCATATGACAGTAATTACAGGAATAAACGATGAGCCGCAATCTCAAAGGAAGATGAGTAAATATACTACAAGACTAGAATACAAAACCCTTGTTGAGGACTTGCGCTCGGTAGAATGGAGGGAATTGATGATGCAAACTGATGTTGATAAAGTAACAAATGCATTCATAAGTATTGTACAGGAAACAATAAGGCAAAATACAACCACCAAAAAAATCTCTAGTGCCAAAGTTTTGGTAAAGCCCTGGATGACCCAGGTTCTTCTAAGATGTGCTCGTAAAAGAGACGAGATTCAAGATTTGTGTAGGCGACAAAGAATCTCGAAAAAAACCCAAAGACATGAACCTACTAACGAAATATAAAAACTATAGAAACTATTACAACGAAATTATAAAAAAAGTTAACATAGACACAATAGTGTAATAAACAGCTCATTATAAATGCAAAAGATGACAGTAAAAAACTATGGAACACAGTTAAAGACATTTGTAATATTAAATCTAAGAACAATAATAAGAACTTCGATTCAGCATACACAAATCCAAATGATTCAGCTAATGCAGCCAACAGTTTTTTCACTAATATAAGGAAAACTTCATGCTACTGAAGAAGAACTTACAGCTACAACAAATTTTGTCAACGGACCGGTAAATTCAATGTACCTATGCCCCACTGACCATTTCGAGGTTATTAAAACTATTCAAAGCCTGAAGAACTCCTACGCAGCTGGGTGAGATGGGATTAGTAATATTGTTCTAAAACAATGCAAAGAAGTAATGGCTCCTATACTTAGTCACTATGTATATGTATGTATGTATAGTATGTAACCTCAGCATGTCAAGTGGAGTTTTCCCAGAAATTCTTAAAGTAGCTAATATTTGCCCAATTTACAAATCAGGTGATCATCTCCAAATTACAAATTATAGGCCAATTATACTGCTCTCCTCTGTCTCAAAAATTTTAGAAAAAATTGTGAATAAAAGACTCATCAGCTTTCTTGACAAATATGCTCTATTGTCTAAAAACCAATATGGCTTCCGCCAGAGTAAATCCACTGAAGATGCTATCATTGCCCTGGTAGACCATATCAGTACGCAAACGGATCATGGCCAAATATGTATCGGAGTATTTATAGATTTGGCGAAAGCCTTTGATACGGTCTCGAGACCTATCCTAATCAGGAAGCTGGAAGGCCTAGGAGTGCGCGAAGTTGCTCTTGATTGGTTTCAGTCGTACTTGACAAATCGTTCACAGCGCGTAATTCTCAATAATGGCCAAGTGCAGAGTGAACTGTTGTCAGTAGACTTTGGAGTACCACAAGGGAGTGTCCTTGCTCCAACCCTATTTCTGACCTACATCAACGACCTCTGCAACGCTAATATTGATGGTGCTCGTATTATCACGTTTGCTGATGTCTCTTGTGCTGACAGCTGGGAGGGGGTGGTTGATGTTAGCCAGAAGGGCCTGGCTCGAGTAGCACACTGGTTGAAAACAAACCTACTTACACTTAATGCCATTAAAACCAAGTTTGTAGCATTCAGGATCACAGAGAGATCAGCTCCTAAAAATAGATTGCACATAAAAATACATAGCAGTAAGGAATCCCCATTAAGGACTTATTATGATTGCACCGAGATCAAACAGGTTCAATCCATAAAATACCTTCATCATTGTGGACAATCATTTAGGATGGAAACAGCAAATAGGGGTACTAACAGGCAGAACTCGCATATATTTAAGAAATTAAGAGAAATAGACGATCCGCATACGACAAAGACTATTTACACAGCCCTATGTCAATCCATACTATCTTATGGAATCGTGGCATGGGGCTCAGCAGCCAAAACTCATCTTATTAGTCTAGAGAGGGCACAGAGAGCTATATTAAAAATAACATATCGGAAACCCTTCCGTTTCTCTACCAACTCTCTTTATCTCGAAACTAAATTCCTTAGAGTTAGACAGATATTCATACAAAATACAGTAACTAGGTTTCACCGTACAGCAATTGGCACACTGAGGAAACCTCAAAGATCAGCCAGAACAAGAAGATGGAACATTCCTCAGGTAAAAACCAAATTCGCCCGCAAATCTTTTAATTTCTTTGGACCATATCTGTATCAAAAGGTAGATAACAAACTCAGTGTGTTTGAGTGCACTAAAAACACCTGAGAAGCAAGAAGGAAACGTACCTATGGCTTCAAACACTTGATTATGAACAAACCGAATCTCGTCTTAAGACTATGTTCGGATAATGAAACCAAAAATGCCTAATTGCACTTATAAGAAGAAAATAACTTATTACCCACACCTTACGTACTTCCCTTTCGATTATGATAAATGACACACACACCTATCCTTTTTAATACAAAAACTCTATTCAACAGCATAATAACCATACATAGGCATAGATAATATATAACTATAATTGTTTGTGAATATATGTACCTACCTACTTTCACAAACTGTTATTACAGCAGGCACGTTTCTGACCAAGACCTTAATATGCAGCTACATACCTACCTCAGAACTAACCTACCTACCTGTGAGTTATAATATGTATTATAGCCTAACTGACACTTAACCACTAACTGGAACTTGCCAATCTACCTCTATGACCAAATTAACTACCAGTTATTTATTAATCTACACTCAACGGTATGTACATACCTATATACTCCCACAAAAGGAAGTGTCAAAATAAAACAAATTAAACTTTACGACACAGGAATTATCCTAGTGTAAAGTTTACAGACCTAACCATAAATCAACTTAAAAATTAAGTATATATAATACACCTAAATAGGTACCTAATAGTATATGCATAGTAAATAAAGTAACACAGCTATTGTAAAATTAACGTCCTACATCGAATGCAGACCGAAGGATATTTATATAAATACCTACATAGCATTTATCTACATTTATAAGTACCTATTTTAACTAACCTACTTTGTTAAGTTTACAGAAATTATAAACTTTATGGAAATAAAACTAAATACCAACTTAACGACACAGGAATTATCCTAATGTAAAGATTGTATCCTCATGTTCACATACATAAGTAATAATATGTATATTTAATTATGTAACAAAAATTATATTTACACCGTTGAGTTGAATAAAGTCTACCTAATATAGGCAGATTATTTGTGTACCATAATTAATTACTCTACCTAGTTTTATTCTTTTATGTATGTCTAAACTGCATGTGACTAAATAAATGAATTGTTATTGTTATCTGTTTCTCATTTCCATGATCACGGGCCATATAGTGACCCGGTCCTTTGGGAGGCATGCGTGGAGCCGAAGCCAACAGCACAGAGGCCCTTTATGAGAATTAATGTAAAGGCGAGAGCTACACATAGCGGGTATCATCCTCGGTTGCACAATATGATACACCCGAAGTTGATATCCACCAGGTGTAGAGACTATTGCAAAGGAAAATGAAAATAACAAAAAAGCCATGTTATTGTGATGAATGGATGGACTGGGTAATTGGGCTATGGGGGAAACTATGTTATTGTTATTATTATAAAAGAAGCAAACAAGAAACCATTACCTTGTTAGGTTGTTAGTTTCGAGTTGGGGCAAAAGTCGTCCAATGCTTTTTTTTCAGATGTGTTTCTTTGCAGATCTGTGTGTTGTCCAGCATTATTTATTTATTCCCGTTTGTTTTTAAATTTATTTTTTATTTCTATTTTTCTATTGAGATGCACAGAACATAATATAGTCACAAAATACACCAAATTTAAACGATACAGATCTATAACTTAACTATTGAACAACTTATGTGCATACAGAGTGTTCACGCCGCAAAGCGTGGCAACTTCAGACAACTGCTGCGCCCGCGGCCGGTGTGACACCCCGCGACCAACATTTCCCTACAAGACGCGGCGAGAGACGCACGCGCACCGCGACCTAGCGATACCTACTTTTAAACACTGTAAAGCTACGTTGTTAAATTAAATAAACCCGAATCAAAATAAATCTGAGTCTTTCGATTCAAGACATAGAGAAAGAATATGAACAAGACATGTAGAGCAAACAACTTAAAATATTTTATAACAATAATAAGGGGATACCGTTTACCTAATTATTAACTAACTTACATAAAGTACATCTACACTCCCACAATTGTAAGCATGAAATTAGGAACCTAAGTTAAGAGTTCCGGTAAACTAGCTCAATTTGGGAACAAAAATATCAAATACAGTGTTATAAAAATTTGTACTGAGCCATTCTGGTCAGGTGGTTTATATATGTACTTACATATATCATCATCATCATCATCATCAGCCTATACACGTCCACTGCTGGACATATATACTTTACATAAATATATTTATTGACAAAGAAAATAACAATCAAATAATATAAACAAATTAAACTAGTATTTCCAATTGAAAATTTGAGCTGACTGCAGACTTATATTCAAAAATATCTGTAATGTAATGTGTTAAGTATATCAGTTATCTATGTAGTACCCATAAAACAAGCTTTGTCTGCTTTTTTATACGAAAACAATAAAAGTTTGCTATAAAAGTTTACGTAGCTTTGCATTATACCCAATCTACTTTTCGTAGTATGACGGAGATCCAATAATTGTATCTGAACTCGATTATAGTATTCCAATGATTTTAATTAATTCGATGCCTTTTGGTACTACGAATTCCAAGTTTGAGTAAACTATCACGTGCGATTATTCCTCGTACGATCTCCGTTTTGGTTATTTCAAACTCGTACTAGAGTCTCTGTTTTGTATTGACCTCCTCCACTCTGATTTAGAATATGACCCCAACAGGCTTTTCAAAACTTTATAGAAACCTAAACCTTTTCAGTCATTAAAATACGAGTAAGTTGAATTATTCAATGGTATCGAAAATTTAAACTTTCTGAAATTGATCCCTTCAGAATGTTACGGTGAGATTCGATGGGCCCACCATGCGACCACACTTAAGGTTCTTGTAAACGACACATTTTGTTAACTTCGGTTAAGAAAAAGTGCCGTGAATAAGGCCCAGGCTAGCACCCGTACGGTAATGCCCTTCTACAGCAGTACTATGAACTTATAATAATTATATTTTTTACTTACCCGACTATAACGATGCCTATTTACAGCTGATCTATTTATTATTAATTTACCATTTTTACAAAAATTCTAAGTTCTTGATTGTTTTCCTGTATAAGCACCATTTATTGTAAACTATACATATTTTGTAAATTGACGTATCCAAGTGTGCTCTGTGCTCCTACGGCGAATAAATGAGTATAAGATAAGAAACCGGACCGTGACCAAGAGGCCGACTGTGATACAACACTGATAAAATCACGCCGTGGGCGCCCTGTCGAAGCGCCGTCATGGTATATGAACAAGCTTCCCACAGCAGATCAGCTGACTGACCAATCTGACCATGAAGAATCGCCTCTATTTATCGTAGATTTTTCTTTCACTGCGGGCCCCACCATCGGGCCTACGCCTGGAGGTAGGCTCGAACTAAACCATATCACCAAATCCTGTCCGGCTTATTCCAGTTTTCCCCTCTAAAATGTGACCACACTTAGGGCTCTTGTAAACGACACATTTTCTTAGCTTCGGTTAAGAAAAGTGCCGTGAATAAGGCCCAGGCTAGCACCTGTACGGTTAAGAAACCGGACCGTGAACAAGAGGCTGACTGTGATACAACACTGATAAAATCGCGCCGTGGTGAGGAGCAGACTCGGTGCATAGGGGGCGCGCCCTGTAGCTCCTCCATGGTATGTGAACAAGCTTCTAACAGTAGATCAGCTTATCTAGACTGACCAAATCCCTAGTCACAGAATGTGTAGTTTCTTTCATCAAAGGACGGGAATTTGACAAGGAATTTGACGACTGATGTGGCGCGGTGGGTGAAGGTCCGCTTGCGATGCAGGAGGTTGCGGGTTCGATTCCCGCCTCGGGACAAATATTTGTTCAGGGTATTCTGGTCGTTTTCTATGTATAATAAAAAATATCTATATATGCAATATATTGTATTATGTATATCAGTTATTTAGTACCCATAACACAAGCTCTGCTTAGCTTGGGGCTAGATAATGTTGTGTGAATTGTCCAGCATTATTTATTTAAAGGTGAAATGCCAAAATGTGTCATTATGAGACGATACAGTGAATCCGTAGCAAATGGATTAATATGAGGAGAATGCTACCAAAACAGAGACGTACGAAACCGCGGCCAGTAGCTAGTAAATCCCATTATGGCTGAATAACGCGGTCCAATTATCTCCGCGAGGTGAACTAAATGCATCGTAAATTGAATTTCTGTCTGATTCGATAGATTCCAAGGGGGGACACAGGGGATTATTTTCGCTTCCTAAAATAAAATAAATTTAAGTAAGGTTGAAAAGGAATTTCTCCCGCGAACACTCAGTTTGTGGAATAATCTCCCTGCTGAGGTTTTCCCCATGGACTGTAGTATGAGGTCTTTCAAACAGGGCATTCTAAAGCATTTACGGGTTCGGCAGAGCGCGTCTAACAACCCTGACGTAGCAGGTGTCCATAGGCTGCGGTAACCTCTTCCCATCAGGTGGACCGCACGGTTGATTGATAACTATATGTATAAAAAATATTCAATAATAATCACGTAAAATAGGTACGTAACATAATTACTTTGTCTGACTTTATCCTTACTAATAAATTAGAATACCTTCACCAAACCCATAGCCGCTCCCTCCGCTCAACACATACTCTTCAACTAAAAACTCTCCGCCCCTTCCATTCCTATAGCTCATCCTTTAACGTACATGCCATAAAGCTGTGGAATGCTCTTCTATTCGACAAGCTAAGTCTCTCCCTATATTCAAACGTATGGTCTATGAACACTTCCTTACCTCAACATCAAACTGTTAATTAATATGTTTATATATACCATATTTATATTATTTACACATATATGTACCATATTTATAATACAGTATCTGTTAAATTACGTTCAAACTAAATATTATTCTGTAAAACACGCCACCGTCTACACTTGTTCTATCACTTCCTGTCCATCCAAAGGTTGCCTGGCAGAGATGGCTCTAAGCGATAAGGCCGCCCATTGTACATAAATCTGTATTTGTCTCTCCCTTGCCAGTATCTGGTGTGCAATAAAGAATATTCGTATCGTATCGTATCGTACACAGGGTCACAGGAAAAATCGATATCGATAGTATTAGCTAAATTTATTATAAATAATACAGCAGGAGCTCGATAATACCGCGGGAAACAACGTTGCAGAACACAAAATACCTCTGTATGTTTTCACTTCCTCTACCAGACGGCTCAGTAAATTGGCGACGAGCTATTTGCGAGAGGGAATTTTTAACGCTCTACGTGGACTTGTTTTCTAATTCTAAGCCTTTAGGTACATAATAATATGAGTGCTTAAGTAAGCATACCGATTTCAAGGATTAATGCTGAAATGCGACGTTTTCTAAAAAAGAAAAACCCTGTGTCTGTTAGATGACGCGGATCTTTCGCGGAAGAATAAAGGTTGACATAGGGATACCATGTCCAAATTAAAGCTAGGTTTAGACGAAGCCTGTGCTGGCTTCCAGTGAAACTGCCAGCGCTGGCTTACTATTGGCCTCTTATAACTGTTTATACGAGGCTAATAGTGAGCCAGCGGTGCCTGCCAGCACTCTCAGGAATAGAGCACCGGTCTATTTTTCAAGCACGTTTACGCGTTTGCATTTATCAAAATTTGCCGCAATGGCAAGAAAATTTAATGAGGACGAAACATTAAAATTTGTTTAACTGTATAGAGAGTACGAGTGCTTGTGGGATAAGCCTTGCGATGCTTTCAAAAATAAGCAAAAGCGCGCTTCGGTACTAGAAGCCCTACGTGTCTATCATCAAAGTATCTTTACGCTGAATTGTGCTTTGTATAAGTGAAAGTAACTCGTCAAAGTTTTCAGTCGTAACTCGTAATGCCAATCTGCATTCGGAAGGATTTTCTAATCTTAGTTGTTCTAGCAACAAAGCGAAAGCTCCAGTTACATATCTATTTATTTTCTATGGCTTAGCCATTTACTCATCCAAATTATTTTATCCTTTACGATTGCTTCGTCTAATAAATTGATCAATCATTTTTTTCATTTTTTCAAAACCCATAACTGTTGCTCACCACGTAACTAATTGAGGAATGAAATGAATTCAGTAGGCTATCTAAACAACACGGGCCAGGCCAGCGCAGGCTCGTCTGAAGACTGGCGCCAGCGGTTGCTGGCTTCGTCTAAACCTCGTTGTATGCGGTGGCGGGGGAGGAAGCACATTCAGGGAAGATGCAATAAATAAATAGGTAATAAAATTTTCTCTCACAAAGGTTAAAGCTACATACAAAATGTTATGTTTACAACATCGTGATAAATAAAAAAATACTTAATTAAGTATAACGAATACTTTACTATTTATACTACTATTTTTATTTATTTATTAAGTGGGCCCGCGGCTTCGCCCGTATAGAATTTTAGTTTTTGCGCGGAACCCTATTTTTTAGTTATTCTGCTATTCATTGAGGACAGAGACAAATCCAATAAAACAAAGACCATTAAAATCGGTCCAGCCGTTCTCGAGTTATAAGTGTTCGAACAAACCTGACATTGTTTTATATATTAAGATTTATTGTCATAAATCAGTAAATTATATCTAAACAGCACGCCAAGAGTCTCCTTAGTGCACTGGGGAATATCTATGTTTATACTCATACAATAGTGAAAGAATCACTACAGTCGGTTAACCATTATGTAGGTGAAGATATCAAGTAACATACATGCATTAAAAAAGATACAGCCGCAATGAGATCCCACTCCTTTTATTTAAGGCGGTTAAAAAACAGTTCCAATATAACATTTTATTCTAACCGTCGAATCGAGCAATGTCGATTTCATTTGTTTTTATAAAATTTCACTCTCGCTTTACAAGGATGACTGATTATGAGAAACTACTCCGTGATATTTTTAGACATGTACTGAACGCAAAATAAATCATATTTCTCCAAAAAAATTGGATATCAAAGGAAAAATACAGCTTTTAAAAATGCATTTTCAATTTCGCTTTAAAACGCTACAATACTCGTGGCGGCTATCTATGACGTCATAGATGCACGAACATCTGATGATGCAGAATGATCATAATATTTTCAAGAGAAGCTTTACCAGCTATTTTGCGCCTTTCAATTACATATTGTGACGGCATGACGTCACAGTTGTGTATTATCTGATTGGTGTTCAACGTGTTATGGCGGATTGCTGTATTTTGTAGTTTTATTTTATCAAAATATTGATTAATCTCGATCAAAACATAAAATATAATTCGAGTTTCATAATCTACGACTCAGGTATTTATAATAATAATTAATAATTAATTATTATTATAAATACGTAATTCGGTAAATACATAATTTTTGTGATTTTTAGTTACTGTCGTCATCCCTATAGTACCGTCGCAGAGTCGTCCATAGATGAATGTAACTCTAGATAGTGCGTGCGGTGCTATTGCACGGAGAGATCGATAGAACGGTTTCAACCTTTGACACTTTTGACACGTGTCTTGACACATCTGTAGTTTCTTTCATCAAAGGTAAAATGCCAATATGTGTCATTCTGAGACAATACCATACTACTAATATGATAAATGTCAAAGTTTGTAAGAATGGATGTTTGTTCATCTTTCACGCAAAAACTACTTGACTGATTGGGCTGACATTTGGTATGGGTATGGCAGGCAGCAGCTAGTTGTTCCATAACAATGGTAGGTATTGTCTCAGAAACTAAATTAAACGCTTCACCATTGAAGCGATTAATTTAGTGGAAATAGCACCCGTATCTCAATCGTGCGATAGAAAATCATTCAAGAGTGTCAAAATCTACGAAATGGAGTTTCGGATTGAAATCGATGTTCGATTTAGATGACTTTATAGTAATGCGGCGAGACTAGACCATCAAAATAAATCGCAATCAACAAAATTCAAAGGGAAAGTGAGTAGCAAATTCTTTACTAGCAAGAGTCACTAAAAGGTTTGCGCGGCTCCATTCAGCTTTGAAAATGCAATAGAGATCCGGTTCTAATGAAAACGCATAAATCAGAAGTGTAGTGACTTCTAGACTCTTCCATTATTCTATGACAGCTGCATTTTGCCGCGTGCTAGACAGAGATAGATACAACTCGTTCATCTCAAGCATTGGCCCTTTTGCTCTTCAATTTCAGTCGCTTCAGTCGAGATTCAGTCCGCTGGCACGACGGTCGAGAGCGGTCGCGTCTTAAATTCGAATTACGCGTTCGGAATTCCAAATTCGAAAGTGACGTTTCAACTTTTTAAAAGTGCGGTTAGTGTTGTGTGTAGCTAATAAAAACTCTTTGATTTAAGTGTTGCCATACGGATGGAAATAGCCCGATATTTCGGGAGGTGATTTGTTGTTGCTGCTTTGGCGTTGTTTCACGGTAAGTTTAAGACTAATTAGTGAATATTTGCTTTGAAATAAGATCACTGTTACTGGATAGCGGTACTTCTCAGAATTAAATAAATCTTGTTTAATTTAAGATTGTTTAAATTATATGACATGTTAAATTAAGTGATTGGAATCAGTGTTGGTTTTACATTAAAAGCCAGTTTTAATTGCAAATTCTGTCTTTAAACTTTTCGAGATATAAGCGCTAATCGAATCTTAATAAAATTCAATACACAGGTCATCATATAGGGATAAAGATACAGCTTTAATGGTACTCGATAATCATAGATGGATAGATAGAAAATGATTTATCACACACTTTCCAAAATAATTAAAAACAATACAAATAATCCATTGCAAAAAAATGTGACAATTGGCAGTCTTATCGCGTACGAGCGATCTCAACCAGACAATCGTGGATGGATAGGATCATTACATTCAACATGGGGATCTGTGTGCATTATTATTAGCTAATACAAATTTAGGATCATAAGTAAAAAGTAGCCATAGAAAAAAATCTAGTCTAAATGTCGCATTATTATAGTTAAAATATAACACAAGCTCTACTTTGGGGCTAGATATTGATATTGTATTAAAATTCTTAGTTTAAATAAATAATACATTTTCAAAACATGCTAACTTTATAAGAATTAAAAACGTCTTGATTATTTAAAAAAATAAGGTAAAAATCAATGTGTTTATTTAAAAAAATAAGGTAAAAAAGGCCAAGGTCACTCCGGTTGATGAAAGGATTCTAATACATCATTCAAACCTGCTTCAAAATCTTTTAAAATAATCAAAACCTTGATTATTAACGATCCCTTAAAAGATAACTCTTTTTTGGGCAGTCGTATAAAAAGATGTCAATCCGAAAGAATGAAAGAAAATACATTAATTTTGAAACTTGCTGCTGCCCGCGCCTTCGCCCGCGTTTTATCGGGATAAAAATAGCCTATATATTATTCCAGGTCCCAAACTATACCCATACCAAATTTCAGCCTAATCGGTTCAGTAGTTTTTGCGTGAAAGAGTAACAAATATCCATACATCCATCCATACAAAATATTTATAATATTAGTAGGATAAGGTCATACAGTTAGAAAAATACATTAGGTTTGTGATTTTCAGACGTTAGATTTTCAGGATGCCTAGCTTTCCTTTATCAGCTTTTAAACTAGCTTTATAAGAAAGATTTCGTGTAATTCGCAAGGGATAGGGAGAAGTCCGGGCGTTGACTGGCAATTTCATAAGTGTGGTAGATATCTGGCCGCACACTTTATTTTAGGATTCACAATATTACAGTGAAAACACAACTGTAGGACGTGTCTGGTTATCTTGATTATTAATAGAACTTTATGAATCCTACCAATATTATAAACTAGCTGCTGACCGCGCCTTCGCCCGCGTTTTATAGGGATAAAAAATAACCTAAATTTTAGTCCAGGTCCCAAATTATTATCATCATCAGCCCATATAAGTCCGCTGAACATAGGCATCCCTCAAACGACGCCACAAATAGCGTTCCTGAGCCGCCTCCATTCAACGACTCCCTGCGACCGTTACGATGTCGTGGGTCCATCGAGTGGGAGGTCTGCCCACACTCCGTTTCGCATTGCATCGCGGTCGCTACTGGAGAAACTTTACTCCCCAACGGTTATCGGTTCTACGAGCTATAATGGCCTGCCCATCGTCACTTCAGCCTGCTGATTCTGAGAGCTAGTCGGTAACCTTGATTCTTCTACGGATTTCCGTATTCCAGACCCCATCGCGTAGAGAAACTCCGAGCATAGCTCTCTCCATAGCTCGCTGGGTGACTTTGAGCTTATGCACCAGGCCTATAGTCAGCGACCACGTCTCGGATCCGTTAGTCATCCCTGGTAACACACATTGATTAAAGACCAAATTCCCAAAAAGTCCCAAATTATACCCATACCAAATTCAGTAGTTTTTGCGTGAAAGAGGAACAAACACCGATAAAGAACCTTGACTTTTATAATATTAGCAGGATCAAAATAATGCTTGTGCCGTTGAGCAGTTTTGGAGATGTTTGGCACATATGGAATAACATAGACTACCTTTTAATTCCAAACATTGTGTGCAAAGCCGGAGGCAGAAGCTAGTATTCGTATAACGAAGCTAAGTTAGTATTTATTCGAAGACCGATGTGGCACGGCGTCGAAGATCCGCCTACGACGCAGGAGGTTGCGGGTTCGATTCCCGCCTTGGGATGTTTTTTCTACGATCAGCTAATTAATTAATATTTTTTCCGAGTGTTCTGGGTATTATATTATGTAAATAAAAAATATCTTTCATATTTATGCATTGTATTATGTATATAAGTCCCATACCCATAACACAAACTCTGCTTAGCTTGGAGCTAGATGATGCTGTGTGGATTATCCAGCATTATTTATTTATTTTATTTATAAGCTTGCTTAGCACAATGGAGTAAGCTCTGTTAATTCGATTTTTACTTAATAAAATGTATAACATGGTTTTGTTTGTAATGTTCAGACATCTTTGCTACGGAAGTTTTAAATAAATTAATCTTCTGTCAGTGTCGCGACGTGAAGTAGCAAAGCAAAGCAACGAATACAAGAAGTCAAGTCAGTTGGTTGAGTGAACAATGTTCTTGGATATGCTTGGATTTCTTATGTGTGTTCAATGTGTAAATATATAGAGTACCATCCTAGTCTTAATTATGTATCGTGTTTAAATAATTAATGTACTTCCTACTAATAATAATTATATACTTGTTAGGCACTCTGCCGTCGTCACTGCACAAGGGCCCTACTGAAAACCAGCGCAGTATTGGACAATTATTTGCCCAATACTGCATAACGCTGAGATAGGGACCCTTTTTACCCCTTTTTTTTAATAATTGTTAGTTTATAGAATTCTATGTATATATGTCTCCTATGTTAATTTTAGGCTGTCTATTTGTTGTTCTTGTTATTTAATTTTGTGGGTAAATAAATAAATTTTATGTTTTATCTTTATCTTTAATCGTTAATTTTATTATTTTAAAATGAACCAGATTATACACAATGTTTTCACAATATGGGATTTGCGAGGCCTTTAAAATACCGAAATTTAGACCAGTTTTTTGATATCTCATTCACTAAAATTTCTTTAGCCGTTTTGAAGCTTCGAGGTTATAGTGTCCGTTAACAATATAGAAACGATAAAATCGAGATCGAAAATTATCGAGATGTTATTAGCCCAGCTCTAACTGGCAAAAATACTCATAGTCCTACAATGTCAGCTACCTATTTTCCGTCTGTGTGTCTGTATTTCTATGTATTCAAACTTATTATTTAGATGCCAAGTAAGCTTACCCGCGCGCAAAAGTTAGTCTTCATAATACAGAGGAATTAGTGCATAATCACGTTAATTTATTAATTAAAAAATAAATGAATTTATTTTTATTTAAACATCAATGAAAACTGAACTTAAATTACGGTACCAATGAACATAGATTAATTCGATTGAAAAAGCCACTTCAAGTATTTAATTTAAATATTAATATTATGCCTATGTCCAGCTGTGGACGTGTATGGGCTGATATGATAATGACGATTATGTTATACTGATTTCGTAAGCAAGGCGACTTAACAAAACAAAAACTAAGCCTATACTCACATAATTATATATGTACAATACACAATTTTTTTGTAGAACCATCTCATCTCAATTTTATAGGATTAAGGCGGAAACACTGTCAATAATGTGTTATAGGAATGTCTTAGTTAAGTACTACACCATTGCGTAGAGGTCAATGTCTCGTAGCCTTTCTCGTAGCAGCTCGTAGCTCCGTAGACCCTCTACGCTACGCCTACGCCGTAGCAAACAAGTGTGAATTATAGACTGCATCTTAAATGCTAGGTCGATGACCTTGTGCTTTAAGAAAATGGTGTGCGAGGTCAGAGGCCTTATCTCTTTTTAAAAAGGTTTTTTTAATTCTTGTTAAATAAAGAGGTAGAGCAATTTTGTTTAAAATGAGTTTACTCCGAAGTGACTGGTCCGATCTTAATAATTCATAGAGCAAAAGGTATCTTTATTATTTTTAAATGCTGTTGCTATAGAAAACGTTTTAAGCTAGTTATTAATTAACAACAGGCTTTTCATAGGTACCTACATACTAATAGTTTTTTACGTTACGCTGTCAAAAGAAATCGAGATTCGAAAACTTTACAGTGTTCGTTTTTGTTGAACACTTATCACGCGAGTTTTACTCTCACTTAGCCGATCTTGTTTTTATCGTCGTGATTTAACCATCGTAAATTAAATAATTACGTATTTTCGAAAATGAATTAAAAAATATATAAGTATCGGTATTATTATTTTTATCTTTCTTCTTCTTTATTTTACCCATTCATCATCATCATCATCATATCAGCCCATAAACGTCCACTGGACATAGGCCTCTGCCATACGACATAGGCCTCTCCCATACGACGCCACAAATAGCGATCCTGAGCCGCCTCCATCCATCGACTCCCTGCGACCCCTGAGATGTCGTCGGTCCATCGTGGAGTGGATGGTCCACCAACACTCCGTTTCGCATTGCATCGTGGCCGCCTCTCGAGAACCTTTACTCCCCAGTGGTCATCAGTTCTGCGAGCTATATAACCTGCCCACTGCCACTTCAGCATACTATAATTCTGAGAGCTAATGTCGGTGACTTTGGTTCTTCTACGGATTTCCGTATTCCGGATTCTGTCGCGTAGAGAAACACCAAGCATAGTTCTCACCATAGCGCGCTGAGCGACTCTGAGCTTAACCATTAGTCGCCATTTATTTTTCGACGGTCATGACAACGAGGAGCCCAGACATTATGTTTTTCGTAATCTCCTCATTGAAAACCCGCACGTAAAGCTGCGGACATAAGCTAGTTCTTTATAACTACAAAGTAATTTCCTACAACAAGTGCCCAGTGAAAAAAATACCTTCATCATAATCATCATCAGTATCAGCCCGTACACGTCCACTGCTGAACATAGGCCTCCCCCAAATGACGCCACGAATAGCGGTCCTGAGCCGCCTCCATCCAACGACTCCCTGCGAACGCTACGATGTCGTCAGTCATCATCGAGTGGGAGGTCTTCCCACACTCCGTTTCGCATTGCATCGCGGTCGCCACTCGAGAACCTTAACTCCCCAACGGTTATCGGTTCTACGAGCTATATGGCCTGCCCTTCGCTACTTCAGTCTGCTAATTCTGAGAGCTAAGTCGGTAACTATGGTTCTTCTACGGAAAAATGCCTTGTTTCAACATCATATTGCCCAAAACCACCATTTGCCAAAAGAGCGAACACAAGTAAAGTCACGGACTAACCTAACTAGTTTCGTTTATAGTTTCCTAATTATATAGTTTATATAACTATCGTTTTCTAGTTTTTTGTATATGTGAAGAGCTATGGGAAAAATTACATAACTGTGACATAATAACAAATTGCTATGCCCAACAGGACGTATGTACTAACTCTAGCTGTACTTAAAACCTTAGCTACCTATGTATGTACATACATACATATGTACAATTGTACATATTTGCAATTAATAAATGAATATGAATATATTTCATAGTGGGCGGAGTTCGTCCCTCGAGCGAAACAATACAAAGTTCATACATATCTCAATTTGTACATTAATTCGTCATGGCAGACATTTTGTACATTTTGCGTACCTACGTAATGGCATACGAGGGCACTACAGCCACTACAGCTGCGTTCGTTGAAAAAGAGGAGCTTAGTTTTAGTGTTACTCACGAAATATGTAGGTATTTAAATAAAAAGTTATTTCTCGAGGGTTGTGACGTGATTATTCGACGACTGATGTGGCACGTTGGGCGAAGGTCCGCCTGTGACGCAGGAGGTTGCGGGTTCTATTCTCGCCTTGGGAGAAATGTTTGTACGATTTGGAAATATTTGTCTCGGGTGTTCTGGGTATTTTCTATGTATAATAAAAAAAACTAGTAATATATTTTATTAAATATATCAGTTACCTAGTACCCATACCACAAGTACTGCTTACCTTGATGCTGTGTGGATTGTCCAGCATTATTTATTTATTTAATACTAGCTGCTGCCCGCGCCTTCGCCCACCTTTTATCGGGATAAAAAATAGCCTATATGTTATCCCAGGTCCCAAACTATACCCATACCAAATTTCAGCCTAATCGGTTGAGTAGTTTTTGCGTGAAAGAGTAACAAATATCCATACATCCATCCATACAAACTTTGACATTTATAATATTCATCATCATCATCATCATCAGCCCGTACACGTCCACTGCTGGACATAGGCCTCCCCCGTACGACGCCACAAATAGCGGTCCTGAGCCGCCTCCATCCATCGACTCCCTGCGACCGCTACGATGTCGTCGGTCCATCGAGTGGATGGTCTCCCATGTAGGGGGGGGATTTGCCATAATCACCACGCTTGGCAGGCGGATTGGTGATCGCAGTGTTGGTGTTTAAAAATACTCAGAAGGAAGCTGCTGCCCTTCCTCTGGTAGGTTCCCTTAGTCGGCTCTTACGACATCCACGGGTTGAGTTGGAGGGGTCGATATTCGTACGCCGCGACCCCACGGCTGTTTACGACATCCACGGGTTGAGTTGGGGGGGTTTATAATATTAGTAGGATTTATTCCTGTTTCTGCTGAAAACCAGCGCTGGGTGCACACATCATAAGAATGGCCTTAGTATTTATAATTTTGTAAATAGCACCTTAAGCACGGGTATGGATTGAAACGAGCTTCCTGCGTCTCTTTTCCCGGTAGATTCAATCTCAAGTTCCTGAGAAAGCGTACTCCATCTTAGACCACATCTTTTAGTAATATAGTGGGCAAACGCTCGACCATTTCCGTAAGAATAGTGGTACATGCTTATAAAGATGGCGGGATGGAGGTGCCATCAATCTAGTTAGTATGTAGGTTTGTTAATTTTATTTACATGTAACTTTAGAACCTCAATGTGTATCTATATAATACTTTTTTTATTGTGTAACACTGTGTACTTGTCCGTAAATTCATTGTTAACTTGATTGCTGGTCGGATTGTTTCCTTTTTGTTAATCTTAATTTTATTATCTGTTTTACTGTGTCCCGCTTTAACCTAAACTTCTCGGTGACCAGCTACCCGAGAGGAGTAAATTGAAAAACAGCGCTACATGCATATTTATTTATTGCATGTAGCAAAAGCTGAAATTACTCCTTTTGCCTTATTTTTTTTATTTTTTTATAATTTAAACTTTAATTGGTATTTATTTTATAAGGCAATAAATGATTTTTTCTATTCTATTCTATAAATAAATAAATAAAATAATAACCGGCCAAGTGTGACTCAACTTGCCCACGGAGGGTTCCGTACCATCGTACAAACCGATTTCCCGAACCCTACCAACGAATCTAAAAAAAGTAATAACGTGACGTGGTCATCCAAGCACTGTATGCTGAGGGTGAACTGCCATACTGTAGACTACAAAGTTTGCGTAACTTTGTTTTCTATGGAATTCCTATTTTTAAAACTTCCCGCTTGGAGCGCTGTTCAGGAATTCCATAGAAAATAAAGTTACGCAAACTTTGTAGTAAACAGTATGGCAGTTCACACTCAGCATACTGACCGCACCGTTTAACTTCGGTGATCGGTTAATTATAAAATTTACTTTATTTTTATTATTGTTCATAAAGCGGCAATACTTATACAAAACCTGTCAAATTTCATCTTTATACCTATTACGGTTTAAGAGAGACAGCCTCGACAAAACTAGAGCAAAAATAGGCAAAAAAATCATGTGTTTTGTATGAGAGCTGTTTTGTATGATTTAATTTTAATTTTACCTCTTTTTTAGCGGTAAGAGTAATACATATTCTGTGATTATTTCAACTGTCTACTTTTTACGGCTTTTTTAGTCCGCTCACGGGTGGACAGACAGACAAACAGACTAACAGACGGACAGATGGATAGAAGGACAGACGGACAGACAGCGGAGGCTTAGGAATAGGGTCCCATTTTTGATTGAGCCTGAGCATATAAAAAGCAGGGTGTGTAGAGGTTTGCCGTTGGTGACGTAACTTTTGTCACGAGGGTCAACATAATACCAGCGCTGAGAAGGTAATCCCACTTAGCAACATGCTGAGTTGACACCTTTTTGTCTCGACACTCGATGGTTTACCAAGCAGCCAGTGGAAGTAATGCTAGTAAGAAGTGTGAAAAGAGATAGTTCTTATTAGGACCTTAAACATAGCCTTAGTTGTATTTTAGATTTAATTTGTATACTTTTCTTTTTGTTTGTTTTTCTTAAATATTAATTGTAAATTCCTAGCTTAGCGTTTCTTATTTAAGTATGTCTTGTGTCGTGCCAAATAAACTTTTTCTCATTTCATTTCATATTTCATTTTCATCCTTCGGGTACGGAACCCTAAAAACCAGCTATGTTACTTAGAAGTTTTAATCAACCTCTTCACTTACCCCTGGGGTAATATCTTGTAAGTGGTGTACCGCTAATGATAAGGGATTTTCTTGTTAAATTAACAAATTTCAAAGCTGTTAACCACTTAAGTCCATAATTCTAGACTTCCGTTAGTCACGGAGCTAATGCGACGGCACGAAGTGTGCCAAAAAAGTCACTTTAAAGAATTAACAGCTTTTTGGACATTTTTTGCCAGGAGTCAGCTTAGTTTAAAGCTTTTGAAACTATCATGGTTATTTACAACACTAACTTTGCTAAATTGTAATTAACGGGATATTTACCATGATTTGAGTTTTGAGCTGTACTAGGTCTCTTACCTGAGACCTTTGTCATTGTAGGGGTCTTAGGTTATACTAGGCAAAATCCGATACCTGTGACTTACGTTACTGTGCCTTCAAAGTATCTGTGATAAATACCTGTAACAAATACTAGCTATTTCTACCAATCACGTACAAATTCATTGTTTTACTGATTTAATAATAGGTTTATTTTAGCAATGACTAAGTAGCATGTTGATTAACCGAATAAATTTAAACGGTCTTTTCTTCAACAACTTTGTTACATTGCGGTATACATTACAAATTTCCAAGTATAAAATACTAGGTGTGTCTCATTCTGACTTAGTATAGATATTATCAAAGAGAGAATATAGAAGCGATATTATCTAGCGGAAGCGATTTATTGCGCAGGTACGTAATAAAATAACAACGATATAAATATCGTGCACTCGTGACACTGGCACTGCCTGTGTGACAGTCATAGACATATTTAGTTTCTGTCACTGTGACATACCGCCAATCTTCTATATCTGTGATTTTTATCAGTGACGATAAATACGCCTCGAGTCTATGTGGACTGTGCCGAAATATTCATGGTAAATAACCCGTTATTAATTTTATTGCTGCTTACTTTAGTTTTTAATAAAGAAGAGCAAAGCTCATTAAATACATAAATAATGGCATTCTTAATAAACAAGGAAAATTATAATCAATTCATCATCATCATCATCAGCCCATACACGTCCACTGCTGGACATAGGCCTCCCCCGTACGACGCCACAAATAGCGGTCCTGAGCAAATAATAGAATTAAATTAGAACTAGTATTTACAATAGAGTTAACTGCAGACTGTTACGAACAATCTACAGGTATCTCAACTGATCCATATCAATAGCAGTCGGAAGCGTGCCCGAGCTGCATTGCCATAAATAAATAATTTTGGTCATATTTTGCAAACCAAAGACTGTATAATACTAAATAATAAATTTGTATAAAAATTAATGATACTTAATAATTAATCTGTATAATTTATATAATATTAAATATTTTATGATTTGAATGTTTTGAAAAAAAAAAATAACAAAAAACCGTCGAATTTTTTGATTCGAATTCCTTGTTTTAAACAGTTTTTTAAGTGTTGCGGGATAAATACTAATTCCTCGGGAATTCGATTTTATGAGACCACCTCAGGATCACCTTTATACAACTTTAAAAGAATCATCCAAATCGGTCAATCAATGACAGAGAAATTGACAGACATACATATAGCCGAACATAGGACGTCCTCCTTTTTCGAAGTCAGTTTAAAGGTATCTATCCACTTATAACAATTTACTGCGAATTAAAACAAAACAACAAGAACTCCTTCTGGCAAAGAGCAGCGCTTGTGTTATTTATGGCTACCAGATGACGGTTAAAACAAAACAACAAGAACTCCTTCTGGCAAAGAGCAGCGCTTGTGTTATTTATGGCTACCAGATGACTGTTAAAACAAAATAACAAGAACTCCTTCTGGCAAAGAGCAGCGCTTGTGTTATTTATGGCTACCAGATGACTGTTAAAACAAAATAACAAGAACTCCTTCTGGCAAAGAGCAGCGCTTGTGTTATTTATGGCTACCAGATGACTGTTAAAACAAAATAACAAGAACTCCTTCTGGCAAAGAGCAGCGCTTGTGTTATTTATGGCTACCAGATGACTGTTAAAACAAAATAACAAGAACTCCTTCTGGCAAAGAGCAGCGCTTGTGTTATTTATGGCTACCAGATGACTGTTAAAACAAAATAACAAGAACTCCTTCTGGCAAAGAGCAGCGCTTGTGTTATTTATGGCTACCAGATGACTGTTAAAACAAAACAACAAGAACTCCTTCTGGCAAAGAGCAGCGCTTGTGTTATTTATGGCTACCAGATGACTGTTAAAACAAAATAACAAGAACTCCTTCTGGCAAAGAGCAGCGCTTGTGTTATTTATGGCTACCAGATGACTGTTAAAACAAAATAACAAGAACTCCTTCTGGCAAAGAGCAGCGCTTGTGTTATTTATGGCTACCAGATGACTGTTAAAATTATATATTTATTTATACCACGAATTATAAATTATATCCTCCGTATACAGAATGCTACAAACGAACGTTACCTGGAAGTTACGATACCCGAAATCAAGATTGCAGATTTTACTGAAACAAAATACACATTTAATTAAAAAAAATCATCATCATCAGCCCATACACGTCCACTGCTGGACATATGCCTCCCCCGTACGACGCCACAAATAGCGGTCCCGAGCCGCCTCCATCCATCGATTAAAAAAATACTTAAGTAAAAAATAATTCATAGAATTTTAAAAATATACTAGAGTAATCCAGAAGGTAATCGGAAATCGAATAAAAATTACATATTTTTAACGTAAGTACGTATTTTTATGTCGCCTGTCGGTACACTCAATCATAAGGATCTAATCTTTCAAAGTCGGTTTATCTTTCAAAAAATCACTCAAAAAATTATTACTTGAATCTCAAAGCATAAATTCAGTTCAAATAAGCCCTTCTTTGCCTTTTCATTCATAAGATTTTTGAGGTGTACATAGATGATTCCATAATTTATATTATATACTTATATAAGTGATATTATTTTCGTGGTTTTAGTTTTTGTTATATAAATTTGCATATTATTTTTGTTCTTTGTTGTAAGTGTGTATAAGGCTGCCTTGAGCACCACGGTCTCCACGGAAGACCAGCGCTGCTCTACCATAGCACATGCTGAATGGAGTCCGATTTTGACAGTTTTTCTTTTTATTTAAGGTTAATTTGCTGTACATTACTCATCTGTTCTGGCAAATAAAAACCTTTTTACATTTACGTTTTTACTTACTTTACAAATAAACATTGCTTATTAAATTTAAATATTATCTGGGTCAGACCGCAACAAACACCTACAGGTACTTACAATGGTAAAACATTAGAATGAAAAAATATTTAGTAACAATTCCGCGTATAACCTACTCTGATAGTATTCATCAATGTGAGTTGTCAACTAGTCTCGTCTCTCTCTAGACAGACTCTCTCTAGAGACATCTTCAGGACACCTCAATACTCGACCTCGACATTGAGATTGCCAAGCAACACAGAGTCCAGCCAGGGACTCCAAGATTCTCGCGTCCACCCAGTGATGTGGCCTCTTCGAGCTCCTTGCACCAAATACGTAGGTAATTTGAAATGACATGTGTGCTTTGTTTTCACTATTTTTGAGTTGACCAGATGTCCTTTAATGGAGCATATCTTAAAACCTCTCGAAGACCTATGTGGCACGGCGGGCGAAGGTCCGCCTGCAACGCGGGAGGTTGCGGGCTCGATTCCCACCTTAGGACGTGTTTGTGCGATCTGTAAATATTTGTGTCGGGTGTTTTGGGTATTCATCATCATCATTATCATCAGCCCATTATTTGCTTAATGTGGCTTTAGTGTCACAGCGGCCATGGATCATCAGCCCATACACGTCCACTGCTGGACATAGGCCTCCCCCGTACGACGCCACAAATAGCGGTCCTGAGCCGCCTCCATCCATCGACTCCCTGCGACCGCTACGATGTCGTCGGTCCATCGAGTGGTCTCCCATGTAGGAGATGATTTGCCATAATCACCACGCTTGGCAGGCGGATTGGTGATCGCAGTGTTGGTGTTTAAAAATATACTCAGGAGAAAGCTGCTGCCCTTCCTCTGGTAGGTTCCCTTAGTCGGCTCTTACGACATCCACGGGTTGAGTTGAGGGGTCGATATTCGTACGCCGCGACCCCACGGCTAATCTCTCGTTATTATCTATGTATAATACAAAATATCTATCTATGTAATATATTGGTATTATGTATATCAGTCATCTAGTAGTACCCATAACAAAAGTTCTGCTTAGCTTGGAGCCAGATGCTGTTGTGAAGATTGTCTAACATTATCTATTTATTTACATACATCCGTAACAAACACCTACAAGATACTTACGTAGGTATTTTGAAAAAGATCTGTGTGCTTTGCTTTCACTAATTTTGAGTTGTTATAAGAATAATGTGCCCTTCCTTTATGGGAGCTTAATATTCCCGATCTTCGCCAGCCGCACCACATCGGTCTTCCAGAGGTTTTTAAGATATGCTCCATTAAAGGAAGGACGCTATATCTAGACAACTCAAAAATAGTGAAAGCAAAGGACACAGGTCTTTTTCAACGTCTTTCCTCAGTAGCGCACAATAATGCGCTTCTGACGATCAAACGAGTAATGGTATTATTGCATTGGGAAATCCACTTTTACACGAAGTTGACGGATGTTGAATCGCACGAAGCGAAAAACAACTGATTCTAGCTTTTAATGATCATATGAAAATGATTACCATGACGTTTGTTTCTTTGACGTTCGAAAAGTAAGGTTGTTCGTTTCGTGCGATCCGTCAACCAGAACTTATTTTGTTTCAAAGTAGGCCTGCAGTTGTGGCAGAACTAGGCCAAACTAGACTTTTTCCTTGTTTGACAACGTGATCAAAACTTGCCCATAGTTTCCATGTTTCACTGAACAGTCTGCGGAGTGTTTGTGTTATCGGTTTACGATACTACCTACTTGAAAATGATGTATTAGACCTAGGAATATTATAAAATTCCTTATTGTACACACAAATAACATTCTACTTATAATATTATAAATGGGAAAGTTTGTATGGATGGATGTATGGATGTATGGATGTATGGATATTTGTTACTCTTTCACGCAAAAGCTATTGAACCGATTAGGCTGAAATTTGGTATGATTGTAGTTTGAGACCTGGATTAACATATAGGCTTTTTTTTATCATGGTAAGACGCGGGCGAAGACGCGGGCAGCAGCTTGTCATACATAAAAATAACAACTATTGGAGATGTACAAAGGTGAGCTTAACCCTAAAAGAGTTTTCTTACAGCAAACCTACGGTTATAATGAGATTTTAAGAGTGTGGATAGGATAATGTGTACTTCATACAAGACAGAAAATACGGAGAATAATCCTACATCTACTAATATTATAAATGTCAAAGTATGTCTGGATGGATGTATGGATATTTGTTAATCTTTCACACAAAAACTACTGAACTGATTGGGATGAAATTTGGTGTGGGTATAGTTTTGGACCTGGAATAACATATAGGCTATTAATTATCCTGGTAAGACGCGGGCGAAGACGCGGGCAGCAGCTGGCACATACATATATACGGTACGTTGCCGCTTCAATCTAAGTAAAAGCTTCCAAAACCTCTTTAGAATGTTTGTACTATGAATGGTATCTAAATCGATTCTCATTCAAATAGCAAATCTATTTCAATGTGAATAGAATCGTAGACGGAAGTTGCAAATATCTCGAAGAGGCCTTACCGTATATGCCCCCAACAATACAATTATGTATATAAGGAATGTGATGTCCTTAGAGTACGACAATTATTTATTCTTCACACTACACTAGCTGAACATAGAACTCTAATAAACTCAGAAAATTACTTAACACTAGTTACAAAAAGAGTCTTTAAAATACCTACACCACCAGTAAACTTATCCTTTGACAGTCAAACGTATTTTTGTCCACCTTTATCGTGGTTCCGTGATAACCTACAGCAACCCATACGGTAGGACCTCAGGTTTCATTACTTACGTAGAACAAAGGCCGTATAGCTCTCAAACGTCCTATCGGTTTAGCGGAAGCAATCTCGGGGTCCATTCGATCCTCAATAAACCAACGCCCTTGAGGTAGTACCCCAAATGTTGTCATGATACCGTATTTTTAATTGAAATTTCTAAAAGTCAGATTTAGGTAAACTTAAAAAAAAAACACTAAATTCAAAAACGATGAACTAACTTCAAATTCCCTTACTTTTACACTATTTTTAAATTTTGTGGGATAAATACTAATCTCCTGGGGATAAAAATTCATTAAAAATAAGCTAATGATAGGTATCACAAACGGGCCAAGGGGTTTTAGAAAATTCTTTTGTAATATTACGATAAAGTGGCGGCGGCGCTAATTTGGGTCGGAGCAGCCCCTTAATAAATAAATCTATAAGTACTTTACTTATAGATTTATTAATAAGAATTTTCAAAAACCCCTTGGCCCGTTTGTGATACCTATCATAAGCTTATTTTTAATGAATTTTTATCCCCAGGAGATTAGGGTTAGTTTTGTGCCGATAGATGGAGTCCAGCGCCCCAGCGCCCAGCGCACTCGACAGTCGAGTAAATATTGCTGATGTATCGTTTGGCCGATTGAAATGTTTTTACCGCGGGAGTATAGCCATTCTGTGTTATTGGTGTTTGCCATTAGATAGTTGATACTTTAATCTTATAACTTTAGTTCTAGGGATTAAAAAAATAATTTATTTGGCACGACACATTCATCATCATCATCAGCCCATACACGTCCACTGCTGGACATAAGCCTCCCCCGTACGACGCCACAAATAGCGGTCCTGAGCCGCCTCCATCGATGTCGTCGGTCCATCGAGTGGATGGTCTCCCATGTAGAGGGAATTTGCCATAATCACCACGCTTGGCAGGCGGATTGGTGATCGCAGTGTTGATGTTTAAAAATACTCAGAAGGAAGCTGCTGCCCTTCCTCTGGTAGGTTCCCTTAGTCGGCTTTTACGACATCCACGGGTTGAGTTGGAGGGGTCGATATTCGTACGCCGCGGCCCCACGGCCGCCCGGTTTGCCATTAGATGGTTGATATTTTAATCTTCTTACATTAGTTCTAGGGATTAAAAAAAAAAAAAATATTTGGTACGACACATTACAATTACCAATAATATGACGTGTTTTAAAAAACGATAAACCGACATCAACTTCCCTTACTTTTACACTTATTTTTGCAGGATTTATACTAATCCCCTGGGGGTAAAAAAATTATGGGATTATAGAAAATGATCCTGGAGGGATTCAGGATCATTTTCTATACAATTGTGAAAGAATTTACAATATCAATCCATAATTAGCGGAGATATCTCGGAAAGTACAAAAAACAGACAAATTGAGAACGTCCTCCTTTTAAAGTCGGTTAAAAATGACCGAAATTTTGCAGATTTAAGATTAAAGGAGTAGGTACCTACCAAGTAACTTCCGCAAGTTGCTTGGAAAACCACCGGGTGTCGAGGTATGTACATAATATGTACATACATAGAGCGTTGTGCTTAGGGGTTTGTCGGGGGGATGTGAATTATTTATTTATTAGGATATATTATAACCTACTTCCTACTAATATTATAAATTTCAAAATTTGTCTGTATGGATATTTGTTACTCTTTCACGCAAAAACTACTGAACCGATTAGGCTGAAATTTGGTATGGGTATAGTTTGGGACCTGGAATAACGTATAGTATATTTTTTATCCCGATAAAACGCGGGCGAAGGCCCGGGCAGCAGCTAGTTTAGTAAAAAATTAGTAATTGTTTTGATTTTCAAAATACTTAAAAATTCAGCTTATTCCTCTCTCATCTCCTTTTATTGAGCATTCCAACTGGATTGTTGTGGATGTTTTTATTGGCCGATTTTGATGCAGCAGGTTACGGGTTCCATTCCCGCCTCGGAACAAATGTTTGTAAGATCTGCAGATATTTGTTCCGGGCGTCCCGAAGTTAGAGGCTTTTAGAAATAGTGGAAGTACAAAGGTCGGCCTTATCACTGAGCGATATCTTCCAGGGAACATTGAAACGGCCTGGAAATGAAATACTTTGAAAAAATGAGATGCAAGCAGTTTCCCAGACTATTTTTTATTTTATACAATTCCACAATTACAGGATCATTTTCTATACAATAGTGAAAGAATTTATAAAATCAGTCCATAATTGGGGGAGATATCGCGGAACATACATAAAAAACAGACAAATTGAGAACGTCCCCCTATTGAAGTCGGTTAAAAATGACCGAATTTTGCAGAACTTAAGATTAAAGGAGTAAAGATAAAGATAAAATGTATTTATTTACCCACAAATTACAAGAACAATAGGTATATAAAGTCTAAAATTAACGATACTATTTAAACCTGTATTGCAGACCAATATTGACGAGGCCAATACCGAATAACCAAAATTAATTCCCATGTGACCCTCATTATGATGCGAGGCATTTTCCCAAACGAACAGTTCATCCGTATGTCACAAACTCAATAAAAACATGACCAGTATCTTATGACCGGTCTCTTAGACAACTCCTTTTGGTGAACTGAGATAACTGGATGAGTAACTACGTACCGAAGGTCAGGATATTCTGGCCAGGATGGAAGTCACCGATGGCTGGAATAAGGTTTAGTTGTGCGTGAAATTTTCACTGTTTTGGGTTCAGCATAAATAAGTAAGAAATATATAATAGTGGATTAGCTTCTCTCTGTGGAAGGCACTTCGCATGAGCTTTTTAAGATAAAATGAAACTTGTATGAAATTGCAGATCTAGAAAAACAATAATGGATAATTCTGTCCGATCGGTTCAGATAGAAAATTATAAAGCACAAGATTACAAAACAATTAAACGCTATGAAATGCTTGATACCGCGCGGATTGTATGAGAAATGTGACGTCAAATATTTACTTTGACAACGTTGCATCCCATTTTATTAGGCGCGGGCTATAAATACCTTATTATTTACTTTAAGCCCATTACAGACGTAGCTATGATATAATAGTAATATGAATCATAGCAAGGCATAGCGCGATATATTTTCTATACAAATTTTCGAGTGACCGCACTCGCAGCTATAATTTATATTCCTATTACGTCACCAAGCTATACAGTAATTGATGGGATTGTTTGCTTTGTAGAACGGTATATTAATATTATATTACTAGCTGCTGCCCGCGCCTTCGCCCGCATTTTATCGGGATAAAAATAGCCTATATGTTATTCCAGGTGTTAAACTATACCATGTTTCCGCCCAATCGGTTCCCATACCAAATTTCAGCCCGATCGGTTCAGTAGTTTTTGCGTGAAAGAGTAACAAATATCTATACATCCATCCATACAAACTTTAACATTTATAATATTTTTTTAATTTTTAATTTTATTTGAACAAATAAACAAATTAAACTAGTATTTACAATTGAAACAATTGAGCTAACTGCAGACTGTTGCAAACAATCTACAGATAGCTCAACTGGTCCATATCAATCCAGTCGGAAGTGTCCCCAAGACGCTGGCTGCATTGCCTCGCTGTATGGCAATGCTAATGCGCTGCGCCAGATACTCACCAGCTCTCGGGTCACGCGTCGCTTCGACCAGGCGCTCAGATAATTTTTTTAAAAACCCGGAGAGCCTCGGTACCCCACGGACGTATTGTATATATAATATTATTAGTAGGATAGGATGAATCATAGCAAGGCATAGCGCGATATATTTTCTATACAAATTTTCGAGTGACCGCACTCGCAGCTATAATTTATATTTATATATGACGTCACCAAGCTATACAGTAATTTCTTGTATTTGCTTTATAGCACGGTATATTATTATATATTATAGCTACGTCTGTGATAGGCATTCTAGGGTTCTAATAGATGCCAAGAGTGACGGAGGCCAACTAATGAACTATTAATTGGCCCCCGGATAAACTAAGTATCTATTCATGGCTTACTATTGGCTTAATGAGTTTTACTATAGGATTTAGGATTTAATGAACCCTTAATACATTTAGGGGCACGTTAGGGGCATGTTAGGGGCTTTTTCATTTACTATCCTTTGGGCTCCTTTGGGTGAATAGAAAGATTAGCTTATTTCCGGGTGACTTGCGACCCTAAAGTCATTATCTATAGAGCACAATTTGGTTTACTTATTTTGTACCGACGACGACGTGACTGAGCGAAGGTGGATGGGGACGTATTTTATAAATGAATTTTTATTTAATAAATTTAAACAAATAAGTGAAGATGTTTAATGGATTTTTAGAATGTCCGTGTGCTTTAAAGACTAATGAAATAAGTAGGTATCGGTCGTAATAATATTTATCCGGGCAAAGATAAGTACAAAGGGTGGCCTTATGTAGGCCCTTTGTAAGTAAAATTAATTACATACAGGGCAGCTTGTGGCGAGCTGTTGGTGAGTAGCGACACCACGGGTATACCGAGTGCTCCCGGAGAAGTTCCTGGTTCTCGTCTCCGCTTGCGGAGTGGTATCCCAAGAGAACCAGATCCCCACCTCTTGCTTGTCTTCATTGGCCGGTCTGAGTGGAGTCGCGAGAGATGCATCTTAGGATGTAGACTCGGGGGTGGAAGTATCTAATGGCGTAATAACGAGGAAACCCGCTCACGTCTTCGTGATGGTGAAATCGGGGCCACACCTCTCGACACCCCTTAGTCGTTTGCACTGATGTTGTTTCTTTACCGGCATTTACGCCAACATTTTTAGGAACCCATCCAGCATTCGGCAAGCCACCGTCTGCCGTAACAGTATTGAGAGTATGTTTATGGCAGGCGTCCATAGTTTCCCCCATAGCCCAATTACCCAGTCCATCCATTCACCACAATAACATGGCTTTTTTATTATTTTCATTTTCCTTTGCAATAGTCTCTACACCTGGTGGAAATAATCTTCGGGTGTATCATCTTGTGCAACCAAGGATGATACTCGCTATATGTAGCTCTCGTCTTTAGATTAATTCTCATAAAGGGCCTCTGTGCTGTTGGCTTCGGCTCGTGATCATGGAAATGAGAAACAGAGTATAATAGTGCTGGACAATAATAATAATTTATATCGTAAATTACAAGGACAACACGTCACATACGTATCTATAAGTAATAGCTTTAAGGCGCAATATAATGTGAAACAAGCGCCACTTTAAATATTTTCTTGTATTATCGTTATGGAAAAGAATTAACAAAAGTTCTCGCCGCCAATTGATAATCAACATCATCATCATCATCATAACAGCCCATACACGTCCACTGCTGGACATAGGCCTCCCCCATACGACGACGCCACAAATAGCGGTCCTAAGCCGCCTCCATTCATCGACTCCCTGCGACCGCTACGATGTCGTCGGTCCATCGAGTGGATGGTCTCCCATGTAGGGGGGATTTGCCATAATCACCACGCTTGGCAGGCGGATTGGTGATCGCAGTGTTGGTGTTTAAAAATACTCAGAAGGATGCTGCTGCCCTTCCTCTGGTAGGTTCCCTTAGTCGTTTCTTACGACATCCACGGGTTGAGTTGGAGGGGTCGATATTCGTACGCCGTGGCCCCACGGCCATGGCTTTTCTACTAATTGTAAATCAAACAAAACTTTTAGAGATTACAGAGGTGTCGAAAAATTGTTTATACTGAATAAAATTTTTAATTCTATGTAAAGACATTAACTAAAATTATAAAATTTGACATTGAATTTCAAATTATAATTATAGTATTGAAATGAAACTTGGCAGGATTTGAGTTCATACTACGAGGAAGGACATAGAATACTTTTTATCCCGGATTTCAATAGGGTTCCCTTGGGAGAGGGGATGAAAGTAAAATTTTTGGCTGCGTATAGCGCCGAAACTACTGAATGTATTCAAATGAAACTTGGGAGGATTTGAGTTCATACTATAAGAAAGGACAAAAGATACTTTTTATCCTGGATTTCAATAGGGTTGCCTTGGGAGAGGGGATGAAAGTAAAATTTCTTGGCTGCGCATAGCGCCGAAACTACTGAAGGTATTTAAATGAAACTTAGCCTGATTAAGTTCATATTACGAGAAAGGGCACAGAATACTTTTCATTCCGGATTTCAATAGGGTTCCCTTGGGAGAGGGGATGAAAGTAATTTTTTTTGGCTGTGCATAGCACCGCAACTACTAAATGTATTCAAATGAAATTTGGCAGGATTTGAGTTCATACTATGAGAAAGGACATCGGATACTTTTTATCCCTGATTTTCAATAGGGTTTCCTTGGGAGAGGGGATGAAAGTAAAATTTCTTGGCTGCGCATAGCCCCTAAACTACTGAACGTATTCAAATGAAACTTAGCATGATTTAAGTTCATATTACAAGAAAAGGCAAAAAATACTTTTTATCCCGGAATTCAGAAGGGTTCCCTTGGGAGAGAGGATGGAAGTGCAATTTTGCGCGTTACAGTATGGCGCGCGGGGCAAGGGCGGTAGAGAGCCATAGCCCCCACTGGGGGGGCACAAGCAGTGGGGCCCCAGGCAGTGGGGCCCCTCACGCAACTGGACCCTCCCAGTAGCCTCCACAGTGGGGCCCCACATTGCCCCGCAGTGGGACATCAGTGGGCTCCACAGTGGAGGGCACCAGCAGTGGGGCCCGGATTCAGAAGGGTTCCCTTGGGAGAGAGGATGGAAGTAAAATTTTTGGCTGCGTATAGCGCCGAAACTACTGAATGTATTCAAATGAAACTTGGGAGGATTTGAGTTCATACTATAAGAAAGGACAAAAGATACTTTTTATCCTGGATTTCAATAGGGTTGCCTTGGGAGAGGGGATGAAAGTAAAATTTCTTGGCTGCGCATAGCGCCGAAACTACTGAAGGTATTTAAATGAAACTTAGCCTGATTAAGTTCATATTACGAGAAAGGGCACAGAATACTTTTCATGCGTTCATGTTGCGTGAGGGGCCCCAGGTAGTGGGGCCCCTCACGCAACCGGACCCACCCAGTAACCCCGCAGTGGGGCCCCACATTGCCCCGCAGTGGGACATCAGTGGCCTCCACAGTGGGGGGCAACAGCAGTGGGGCCTTGGAAGTGGGGGCCGCCGGCAGATGGCCCCCCGAAGTGGGCCCCCCACATTGCCCCGCAGTAGTACCCGCTCATTAGCCCTCACGGGTGGGGGCGCCGGCAGTGGGGCTCTCGGCAGTTGGCCCCCCACATTTCCCCGCAGTAGAACCTCCAGTAGCCCCCGCAGTGGGACCTCCAGTAGCCCCCCGCAGTGTCCCCCGCAGTGTCCCCCGCAGTGGGCCCCCCCGCAGTACCCTCCGCAGTGGGGCCCCACATTGCCCAGCAGTGGGACCCTAACAGTAAGCCCCCACAGTAGAGGGCACTGGCAGTGGGGGGCCCCGGCCGTTTGCCCTCGCAGTGGGCCCCCACATTTCCCCGCAGTGGGACCCCCAGTAGCTCCCCGTAGTGGCCCCCCCGCAGTAGGGTAAAATTTCTTGGCTGCGCATAGCGCTGAAACTACTGAATGTATTCAAATGAAACTTTGCATGATTTAAGTTCATACATTGCTCACCTGCAAAGATTTCGAGGTTTGATCAACCGTTTTCTGTTGAACACTTACGCCAAAATTAAAACAGAGTGTTTGGTATACATCAGAACAGAACAAATGAGAGAAAACTGCGCGCTGAGAATTATGTAGATCTGCGAGACGCCATGAATCAAGATAGAAATTGGTGATTCTTCCTTCCAGTTTTAGAACTGGACAATGGATGTGTAGTGACCTATTCTCCAGTAGGTACTATCAGAAGCTTTTGAAATGCATAATATACCTAGGTAAATGTGGAGCTGTGTGACGTCCAGTCAATAAAATCTAGGTATATGTAATTCTACATTAATAAAAATAAGTAAGGTTTGTGAGGTTGTAGCGAGTAATCTCTGAATCTACTGAGCGAATTTTGAAAATTCTTTCACTATTGAAAACCACGTTATTTGCGAGTGTTATTGGCTATATATATTAACAACTAAAAATGTTTACCACCCAACGAAGTGGGCACGGGTCAGCTAGTATTTAATAAAATAAAATACGTCTTGAAGGTGTGGCGATCACGGCGTTAGAATCGAACCCTCAGCCCGTCGATGTCGTAAGAGCCGACTAATGGTACCTACCAGGATTCGTTGGAAGCGCTTCGTTCTGTGTATTACATGTCTAATCCACCTAGCGCCTAGCGTGGTGATTTTAGAAGAACTCTCCCCCAAACAACCCCAGTAACTAGTTATCTAAGCCTAGGTAAGGTAAAAATACCTTTTTAAAAATATTCCGCATGTTTTATGAAATTTAGGTGTTTTTGTGTTGTATTGTGTATCGATGTATTTGATACGTGGAAGAGTTCCGGTAGCATCTGTTCAAAAAGCCCTTGCTTATTTCGAGAGGGTCTGCTCCACTTACCTCCATTCTCCTCCAATCAAAACATAATGCCTCCACCATCTGGGTTGGAGCTGTTAATAAGTATAAAATGGATGTGGCGGTTTGAAAGACATTTTTCATCTACTCGTCGCGTGGTGCCAAAATTAAGGTATCGAAGAATTTGGAAAATCGTATTATATTTTTTTTTACAATGTGTGTTAAAAATTAGGAGGCCATTCAGTGTTATGTTTTTTTTTAATTATTATGGGCTCACAGGGCTGTAAGGGAATAACCACCTTATTGAATTAATTCTTAAGATTTAGGCATTTTAGTGCTTTTGGTCATAAATATCGTCTGCTGAATCATCAGCTCAGGCATTCGAAAGATATGATGGAATAAAAAACCCTGCCATACAAATTTACATCAACCCTGAAAACATTAACTCTTAATATAAGATTTTATTCAACACACAATATTGCAATGAATGAATTTGAAGACTGAATTTTAGACCACATATCCTCAAATGAATGAGCTATATGTACATACTTATGTAAATTCGGTGACAATGCAATGTTATGGTACCATTGAGCTGATCTATTGTTGGAGATAACGTAACCCCGTCGAGTTTGGGTTCGTCGGATTTGTCTTCCCAAGCACTTTGGTCCGAAATGTAGGAAAGCTATAAAATCCTATAAAAGCTTGGTTTAATAAGTTTTATTTAAATATTAGTTATATACTTATGTATTACAATATCGATTTTTTCCTATCTATTCTATTTTAAAATTCTATTGAGATAAAGCGCGAACCCTAACCGCGCATCCAATTTTCTAACCTCTACGGTGCAAAGGTTCATTGTATGGATGTACAAATATTTTCTCTCTCGTGTTCCCAGTTAATATGACAAGGGACAAAAACTTAAGTAGGTACAGTCAACTGCGACAATATGTAAACACTCCCGTTCCAAGTTTTCAAATTTACTATTTAGTTATTTCATTACGTTTATCATTGTAATAATTTTATATACTGCATTCTGACAAGTAGGTACAATGCCTGCAATGTATAATGAATGCATCACACTAGAAATGCGAAAGTTTGGATAGATGGATGTTTGTTAATTATTCACGGTACTTAATAGGTCAGATTGAAATTTTGGATATAAATGTAGGTCTTGAATCTTGAATAAAAAATAATGTAACTTATCCCATTAATCAGTTTCCATGGGATATAAATAATCTTTGAATTGAATGTTTTCATAGAAATAAGGCGTGCGAAGTCGCAAGCAAAAGCTATTGAAAAAATATTTGAATGCACTGATAATTGAAAAGCCACCTGTAGGTGTTAGGTACCTGTATATAAATAAAAAAACTTGGGACTGTGTACATATTTTCGTAGCTGACTGTACTTGCTATACAAATGACAAATAACCCCATGACGGAAAAACCCATGTCTCTGTCGTATAACTTTTGAAACCATCATGGGTGTAAACACTATCGGGATATTTACCATGGTTTTTGGCACCTTAATATCCAAAGCGTATAGGCTCAGACTGTTATGTTTTCAGGGCATAAAAATATATTTGTATTTATTCATTTCCACCGTAGGTACACATGTTACACTTGATGTCGTTAATTCTATCTATCTTATAATATTCACACAAACTTTTCACATAGGAAACACCATAAGGGATTGTACAAAGAAAAAACAGACAAACATAACTCTTTGTGCTTCACAAAATAACAAATTGTTGACATTAAAAGTTCAAAAGTCAAATAAGAATAATTTTTGTAAATATATAAAATTATAATTAATATAGGGCCCATGAGATCCGCCTGCCAAGCGTGGTGATTATGGCAAATCCCCCCCTACATGGGAGACCATCCACTCGATGGACCGACGACGTCGTAGCGGTCGCAGGGAGTCGATGGATGGAGGCAGCTCAGGACCGCTATTTGTGGCGTCGTACGGGGGAAGCCTTATGTCCAGTAGTGTACGTGTATGGGTTGATGATGATGATGATATTGTAATATATCTTTACTACAATAAGTAGGTCTCTAGTTCAATTAATGCTCTCTCTGAACACCAGACGTGAAAAGTTATGATAAATTATAACTTTATTGCTGGTAACTAGACTATGTTAACTGTAACTAGCCTATTTTTAATATAACTAGACTAAATTAACTGTAATTAGACTATATTTACCATAACTAGACTATGTTAACTGTAACTAGGCTATATTTACTATAACTAGACTATTTTCACTGTAACTAGACTATGATTACCATAACTAGACTATGTTAACTGTAACTAGACTATATTTACCATAACTAGACTGTGTTAACTGTAACGAGGTAGATCATGTGAAAGCTGCAAACAAAAGCTTGTAATAACTTAGGAACAAGTAAAAAATAATGAACATCGTTCTCTACCAATCCGATTACTTTCCATAGCAAAAATAATCTTACATAAAGGTATATTTTATTGTTATTTTGCAAAATCCCCACTTGATAAGTTAAGCCGATCATGGCATTTTCTTGACAATCGTAGGAATTTTTGTGAACCGCAGCCTTTATATTGCACTAGATGTGCCCGCGACTTCGTCCGCGTGGAATAGTGACAGTGTGATTTTCATACAAACTTTAATCCCGTATTCGCTTTGAAATTTTACCACCTTGCGGGTAAAATTTTTAGAAACTGTATATTATATTTTTATTTATATCTAATTAACAGCTTGAAAATATATATTCCATGCTTTTAGCTTTAAAAATGAAGATACTTCTATACAAACTTTCAACACCTTACAACCCCTTTTTCGCATTATAAGCCGCCTATGTCCTTTCTCAGGCTCTGAAGTATTTGTGTACCAAATTTCATTTAAATCGGTTCAGTAGTTTTGGCTTGAAACGTGACAGACAGACATACAGAGTTACTTTCGCATTTATAATATTAGGACTAGCAACCCGCCGCGGCTTCGCACTGTTAGTAGAGCATATTGTTATGATAGATTCTGCAGACGAATTGAGGGTAGTCGTGGATACTGCCATCAATTCTCGGCGGTAGCTCCGAGTACATCAAGTCGCCCCGTGACCACGATCGCTGTAACGCGATGGAAACGTAGGGGAAAAAAAATATAACGAAAGGTACGCGATAAATACCCGATAAATAATCTTTAATTATGATAGAATGGGTATGGTAAGCTATCCTTAAAAGATATGATATGCCATCCTGTACTTTTTTGTAGATCTATAAAAGAGAAATAAATATCCCACCTTGAATTGTTTTGTTATATCTCAAAGGGATTAGGCAGCGTTTTCAATGAAAGCTCCCGGGCGGCTTGACTTTTCCGACACTTCCAACAATTACCGTTATATTTTAACCAATTTACACAAAAAATTTACATATTATATACTTGTGAATCTCTATCAATTGGTGAAAATCGGATAAAGATCCCGTCAGTAGTTTATGAGTTTATCGCGAACAGACAGACGCGGCAGATTGTTTTATAATATGTAGTGACGTATTTTAACGAGTTTTGTTTTTGGTATTTTTTTGTTTATAAACATACGTAGATATATTATATATATATTATATTATATACTCATCCGTTGTTTGGTATTTTGTAATTGAAATATCATGCTTTAGATTTTTTACCGACCACGTGGGTCAACATAATTTAAATGGTTTTTATGTTTTGTTCAATATAATTTGTACAGATTTCTTAAAACAAGAGTTTTTGTTGAAAAAAGATGTTAATAAAGTCTTTCAACGATTTTTTTTTCCTATGGTTTTCATTCTTTTGTTTTTTCTAAAACTTATAAGGTTGTAACTTTTGACGCAATAACATTGTGGCGATCACAATAGGCCTACCATGGCCGCTGTGACACTAAAGCCACACTAATAATAAATAATAACGTAGATTTTGAGTCATTAATTAATAAAAAAAAGTTTGTGTAATTTTGTAACTTTTATGGAAAAGTGGTGTGTAAGCGAGTGAGAAGTTCTTGAGATAATATAGAGGTAAACAAATTTACAAAATATTTTATTTTACTTTACAGACTTTACATTAAATGAAAAATGAAATACAGGAAATATTTGTTTATTTCATACCATTATCCAAACATCATCATCATCATCATCAGCCCGTATACGTCCACTGCTGAACATAGGCCTCCCCCAAACGACGCCACAAATCCTCAGTCGCCTCCATCTAACGACTCCCTACGACAATGTCGTCTGTCCATCGACTGGGATGTCTTCCCACAGTTCGTTTCGCATTGCATCGCGGTCGCCACTCGAGAACCTTTACTCCCCAACTGTTATCGGTTCTACGAGCTATATGGCCTGCCCATAGCTACTTCAGTCTGTTAATTTTGAGAGCTATAATGGTAACTTTGGTTCTTCTACGGATTTCCGTATTCCGGATACTATCGCGTAGAGAAACTCCGAGCATAGCTCTCTCCATAGCTCGCTGGGTGACTTTGAGCTTATGCAGGAGGCCTATAGTCAGCGACTGATCCGTAAGTCATCACTGGTTAAACACACATTGGTTAAAGACTTTCGTCCTGAGGCTCTACGGTATTTGTGACGAGAAGATATTGCGAAGTTTCCCGAACGCTGCCCTGCGAGTTGGATTCGTCGGCTGACCTCTTTATCGAAGTTGGATGTACCCAAACATCAACAGAGAATAAAATTTCCCTCCATTTTAAATTTAACTACCTCGATTCAAACCTCGCACAACTTTGAAAATCCATTTTCAGCGAAAAAGTTTTCGTTCGAGCGTTTTTGAGGGCTCAGTGGAGTTGGCAGCGAGTTATAGTGCCAAACTATGTCTGTTATATAGGTGAGGGACATATATTTCGCTGTTTCGAGGGTGCGTTTACAATTTGACGGCTTTTCGCCTAGCTATCGAAAATTAATACGATGTAAGAGCGGTAGCTCTTACATTTAGTCTCAAATTGTAGAATTTTCATTATTTATGTTATTAGGCATACCTAACCACAATTTACGCGGCGTAAGCGCGGAATATCGACCCCTCCAACTCAACCCGTGGATGTCGTAAGAGCCGACTAAGGGAACCTACCAGAGGAAGGAAGGCAGCTTCCTTCTGAGTATTTTTAAACACCAACACTGCGATCACCAATCCGCCTGCCAAGCGTGGTGATTATGGCAAATCCCCTCCTGGGAGACCATCCACTCGATGGGCCGACATCGTAGCGATCCCAGGGAGTCGATGGATGGAGGCGGCTCAGGACCGCTATTTGTGGCGTCGTCCGGGGGAGGCCTATGTCCAGCAGTGGACGTGTATGGGCTGATGACGATGATATCTCTGCGACCGCTACCATTTTTACTAAATACGCATCTATGTGTATTTAGTAAAAATGTACATGCATGTTATCTACTGAAGATTAATCCCGAAGTCCCCACTAATATATGGGGTCCCCACCAATATAAACAAGGGGATTTTTCCACCGGGATTTTTTAAATAAAAACGTGCTTGTGTTTTATTGGCATATTATTTTGGGTACGCCTATTAGTTTAAATTTTCTTGCTCGTTTTATGTTTGTTTAGTTTTATTTTTAAAATAAAAATACTAGTATTTTTTATTGTGGCGTAGCCGTTGCATACACGCTTGTGACGCAGGCAGTTGCGGGTTCGATTCCCACCTCGGGAAAAATGTTTGTACGATCTGCAGATATTTTTTCAGGATGGTCTGGGTATTTTCTATAATTAAAAATTTATTTATATGTATTTTATTAAGTAATATCAGTTATCTAGTACCCATAACACAAGCTCTGCTTAGCTTGGAGCTAGATGATGCCGTGTGGATTGTCCAGCATTATTTATTATTTTATGTCTTTTACGGTGATTTATACATTACAAAGTTACTTCTAAGTATATACTAAGTACCTAAAGCTGTAATTTTTTTAGCGTCTTTGTATTTAACGAAGCTAAAAGACAAATGGCGAGTAAAATCTGTCACGTTTTTTAACAGACTTCAAAGAAGGAGGTTATCAATTCATCTGTTTTTTTTTGTATGTATGTTACGCAATATCTCCGCCAAATATGGACCGATTTTGAAAATAAAAAATTTGTTTAAAATTTTTATCCCCAGGGGATTAGTATTTATCCCGCAAAACCTAATATAAGTGTAAAAGTAAAGGAATTTGAAGTCGGTTTATCGTTTTAAAACACGCCATATTATTCAATCTTCATTTTCCTACTCCTATTTTTCACCCGATTTCTCATACGTCCCCTCACTTCACCAAACTAGGTTACACAAACAAAGCTCCCGCAAGCAAAGCTGTAGGAAAGACCTAGTTAACAATAAACTCGCTAACTCGCTAACTAGTCGCCATTTTCCATCGCTCGGAATTGGGTCAGGTATTTATGTTCGACGCGGAAAGCGCTGTCATTGAGGAGCCGACGCCAAGACGCATGGCATTGCGGTCAAGGTTGGCGCCATAGTCATGTCCATAGATGACAAAAATACTATTACGAGTAACATTACAAATGTTAAAGTTTGTGAGAATGGTATGGATGTTTGTTCCTTTTTCACGCAAAAACTACCTTAGAACTGATTGGGTTGAAATTTGGTATGGGTATAGTTTGGTATCTGAAATAACATATAGGTTACTTTTTATCATGATAAAAGGCGGGCGAAGGCGCGGGCAGCAGCTAGTAATACAATAATAATAATTTATTTCAAGCAACGTAAGAAAAGTACAGATTACAATTACAAAATTCTTATTACACCACGAAGAAAACATTAAAGATAGACATTATAAAAAAATTATTTACAATGGGCGGCCTTATCGCTTAGAAGCGATCTCTTCCAGGCAATCTTTGGATGGAAAGAATTATACGAATTTAAGAAATGCAGGGGTGTATCTAACGTTGATCAAATTAACGAAATTATGATTCGAAAAAAAAACACAGATTTTGTTTATGTTTGTGTTTTTGGGGAGAAAGAAAAAAATATGCAAATAATGATAATTCTGTGCAAAATTACGTAATTTTTTATTTTATTCTTTGAAATATCTACTGCCCTTAAATATATACAGTTCAAATTTTAATGATTTAACTAAGGATAAGATCAAAAAAAAAACCAGTTTATAAAAAAAAATATTAATTGATTTTCATATTTTTTTTGTAACCCAGTTACATCCTGGCCAAAATCATATCATTTATATGCGGATGAAGCCATCGATTGTTACAAATAACTTTCTGGATAGCAGCGAGTTTTACTCTATCCCCCTTATTCATAATAGTCTGCTAACTTAAAGCATTGCTAATTGTCACTCTGTCTTCTTCTATTGACGTAAGTCAGAGTGAGAGATAACACTGCTTAGCAGCTGTTTTAAGTTAGCAGACCATTATGAATAAGGGGATATGTTTCTGGATCCCAATTTTTTTTTTTACCCCACTGAAAAGAAGAACGTCACTACTCAGTCCCTACATTTCTTTTATTACAGGCTATCTTGTCCTAGTGTGGGGAACAGAGTCAAACTCAAGGAACCCTATGTCCTGTCATCTCACTAGAAATTAGATATAGCATGTAATCTTTCTTTTTGGAAATAAACGTTGTCTTATCTTATCTTCTCAGTTTGTAGTCCCAACTCCCTCCAAAAGAAATACCTATTAAGTGTGGTCACAATTGAGAGCGAGTTGCAAACTTGTACGCAATCACGAGATTTATGGCGCACTAGTGAACGTGCTCTGCTTTGGTCGGGATTAAGACTTTTATTCTAGTGCTGTATAAATGTTTCAAAAGCTTATTATAAGATTTAAGGTGGTAATGTAAGGGGCGTTTGCCAGGCAGTGCTAGTAGGTAAGTACATTTTTAACAGTGTTCATTAAAGCTTTGGCACCGGGCAAAAAAAAATTGTGTGTTTTCTTTCGCACATAATTTGTGTGTGTGCGTTTTTAACGAATCTAATATAAAAAAAATACTGAGTATCTTCTCGCAGGGAAATACCTCGTTGTGCGTGTTCACTAGTTTTATAAACGTAAGCGGGTTAACTACGAACCAGTTTGTGTTGAAAGAACACCTATACAGGGTGCCACGGAACATATGGACAAAGTATAAGGTGATTCTAGACCCCGAGGGAATCAACTTTTAAATGAAAAAATATTATGTATAATTTTCTGTATTATATATTGTATTGTATTTCTCTGTATTATATATATTCGTGTTCTCATACTACATGGCACCTTGTACAGATGTTGTTGATGATGCTGATCTTGGATGTCTAGGCATATTGTGTAGTTCTAAGTTCTTACCTTATGTACACGAAGTTTTTACATCAACCATGATAGGAATGTATATAGGTAGTTATGTTGTAAGAAACTTAGCAGAGGTAGCAGAGATATGTACATAACGTCTAGGCATAAAATATCTCAGGTACACTTATGTTTATTAAGTACTAGCTGCTGCCCGCGCCTTCGCCCGCGTTTTATCGGGAAAAAAAATTGCCTATATGTCATTCCAGGTACCAAACTATACCCATAGCAAATTTGAGCTTAATCGGTTTTGTATTTTTTGCGTGAAAGAGGAACAAATATCTATACAACTATTCATAAAAATTTTGACATTTATAATATTAGTAGGATATATGTATAATATTAGGCCTTGGGGTCGCGGCGTACGAATATCGACCCCTCCAACTCAACCCGTGGATGTCGTAAGAGCCGACTAAGGGAACCTAGCAGAGGAAGGGCAGCAGCTTCCTTCTGAGTATTTTTAAACACCAACACTGCGATCACCAATCCGCCTGCCAAGCGTGGTGATTATGGCAAATCCCCCCCTACATGGGAGACCATCCACTCGATGGACCGACGACATCGTAGAGGTCGCAGGGAGTCGATGGATGGAGGCGGCTCAGGACCGCTATTTGTGGCGTCGTACGGGGGAGGCCTATGTCCAGCTGTGGACGTGTATGGGCTGATGATGATAATGATGATATAATATTATGATAACAAACAACACCAAGGTAACAACTGAAAACAATAGTACATTACTGTCGGTCTGTAATAAGTGTGTTGCTGGCCGCGAAGATGAAGGCCGAAAGCGCAGTGAGGCGCAGGTCCAGGCCATCACAGCGTGGTCAGCATTGCAGTCCATGATGGACACACTGAAATAAAGGCCGAGATCGAAAATCGATGCCGATGCAGTTTAGAATGAATTTACAAAATTCATTCTACGCTGGTTTCATTGCAAATGGTGAAAATTGTTTTATGAATATTTGATGGCGTATTATGCCAATGGGAATACGTAAAAGCTTAGATTTATAGAACAGAAAGGGACATAATCGGTTTAACGATTTCTCTTTGTCCCTATTCACTAAGTACACATTAGGAGTTCATCCCAAGAGAAAATAAATAATGGGACAAAATGAGATACGGCTGTGGAACCATTTACACAGAAATCTGGATAACCAGCTCCATCTAGGGAAAGAGGAAATTTTTTGGTTAGTGATATTTAAACGGGCTTGCCTTTATTTCCTTCACCGCTTAAGCTAGTTATAAAAAAATAGAAGTTTTAAATTTGACTTATCTTAGCAATAACACCTACGTAAATACAAAGGTCACAAGATAAGTTCTGAAATACAGCTTTATCTATTACAATCTTTCAGAATAATTACCACCACAGCTTATACACTTATTCATTTGAATAAACCAATCATTAAAAATTTGCTTCCATTTTTCTTCTGGAAGATCGTAGCAAGCCTAGTCCCAAGCAGCTAACAACTCAGTGTCTCAAACCTCCTTTCCTTGAGCTGGTCCTAATGACTGAAAACAGGCCGAAGTAACAGAGCGCAAGATCAGGACTGTACGGAGGATGTTCAAGCAGTTTTACTCCAACATCTTGTAAAAAACTCACAGTCTCACGCGACATGCGCAGGAGCATTATCGTGATCAAAATGCCAATTATCGAGTCTTGACTTTGGATCTCTTTAGAGTTTTTGGATCACCTTAGGCAAACACTCTTTTGTATACCAAGAGGACGTAACTGTACGCTGACTTTCCAAAACTACTCGATCGAAAATTTCTCGTATCGTGAAAAATACAGCAATCTTCTTTTTTACTGAACGAGATTTTCGAACTTGAATTGGAGTAGGCTCATTTTCAAACATCCAAATTGTGTTCTTATTTTTGGAGGGCACATCAAAATAATACAGCCAGGTTTCATCACCCGTGACGATATTATTTATGTAGTTAGAAGATCCATTTTCATACTCTTTTAACATTTTCTTACACCAATTTACTCTGCTTACCATTTGTTTTCAAATCAAATCATTTATTTGCTGAATACATTATTACAGGTACATGTCAGATCTTATAACTAGAGTGATGTCAAATGTATTCAACCCGCATGCAGGTATGCAAATATTAAATTTTAGTTTTAAAAGCATTTAAAATAATCTATCATAAAAATAATCAAGAAGAATACAATGGAAAATAAATAGTTCACAATCAGATACTTTACTGAAAATCCTGGATAAATCTGATAAATTATTCTACTTAAAATTAATATAGTCATTTATACTGTAGAAACATTTTTCTAGGAGCCAGTTATTTAACTTCTTTTTAAATAAATGACCATTGAGGTCTTTAATAGGTTCTGGTAACTTATTATAGATAATGATGCACATATTAAAAACATTTTTCCCATAGATCTGCTTGTTACATTGTGGTTTGTACAGCAGATTTTTGAATTTTGTTCTTTTTTGCCGAGTGATAATATTCTTACGTTTGGTAAAGTGTTGGGGGTAAAATTGTACAAACATGAATATATCTCTAATGTACATGCAAGGTAGAGGCATAATATTACAGATCTTAAACAGAGGCTTGCAAGAGTCACGATACCAAGCCCTGCCAATAACTCTGAGGCATCTCTTCTGTACTCTGAAGACACTTTCAGCATCGACAGAGTTTCCCCAGAGCAACAAACCATAGCTCAGGATCGAAGACACATGCCCATGGTAAGCTGCTAGAGCTGCGTCAAATGAAATCGCCTGGCGGATTTTCTTTAGAGCAAAGATAAAGCGACTTATTTTTTTGCAAACATTACCAATATGAACTTTCCAGTTTAAATGTCTATCTAATGTGATACCCAAGAATTTAAATGTCATTACTTCATCTACTTTTTCATTATTATAAGAAATGTCAAGTGTTAGTGGGTTAGTATTTTCTTTTAAGTCATGGGGCACCCAAAGTGTGCAAACTTTTTTCACTCCAATTATATCGTGAAGAATTTTATGAATGCTTGGTGCATTAATCTGCATCTCTTCTATCTGCCTATAAGTTATTCGACGGTCTTCTCTTATAAATTGTTCAACTTTTTTTACGTTATCTTCATTGCAAACGTCCGTGGGACGTCCTGGCCGTGGCGCGTTTTCTACACCAAAATTACCAAGACAAAATATCCCATACCATCGAAAAATCGTTGAACGATGAGGGCAGTTTTAAGTACTGAAGTAATTTCTTTCATACACTCATTAATTGAGAGACCGCGCGCGAAGTTGTACCGCTTAATAACGCGTAATTCGTCCTTTGACCACTCAGTCATTTTTATAAATTATTATTTTCTTCCCGCAGTTGCTAATGAGTTACTATTGAAATCCTATGTATACACCGTCATATAATAAGTGTAACTTTCTAATAAGACTATACTCATCTACCCACAATTAAAAATATAGCTGTATTGCAGAACTTATCTATTGACCTTTGTACTAATAATTTTGTTAACATAAAGAAATAAACTTTATTGATTGTGATTCTCAGATGTGATTCGTCGCACAGCTGAGCAAAGGCCTCAAAGCTTAGGATACGAAGCCCTACAGTCTATACAGTGTAGCCTGTACAGTGTACCTGTGCTTTTGTAAATCAGTAAGCGGCCATTGAGTCCGCACCGTAGGAATAAAAAAATAGCCTACATGTACAGCTTTTATAGGTAACCCCTCTGTTAACCATCCCTATAAAAACAGAAATTATTAAGACAATAATTATTCGATAACATGAAGATAGCATGCTCTACGAAACAATGGATATTATAAATAAAAAAATACACTTTTTGGAACTAACGATGCAGTTCACTGAATGTACAACGGATATGTAAATCAACGTATATTTTATTTGGCTTACAAATTCCTAAAACCCGAGAAACGAAAACCAGAAATAACAAAGTGGGGCCATAGTAATCTTAAGGTTCTTGATTTCGATTAGTTACAACGGAATACATGGCCGTAAATTTTGTATATTATATTGTTAGAATAACTAGTATTTACGAGCTGTAGATTTTCGTATTACCAATAAAAAAATACCACGACCCGGCTTAGGTATGTTGGCTGGTCTGCTTTCTGTGTAAATGCGTCCTCAGTTTTGTGCACTGTGCACTTTCCGGGAAATTACTAATTAGAGCTGATTTTGCTAGCTCGCTCGGATTGGCTATTAAAGATTTATTTCTGACACGACTTAATAGCGGCTTAATGCCATAGGTTCCAAAGCAATAGATAATGGTGGTCTTACTTTCCACGTACTTAGTTTCCACGTACTTAGTTTACTTTTACTTAGTTTATAAAAAGAGGGAGAGAGATAGAAAGAGTGAGCTTCAAATATTTTGGTGTAGTTTCATGTATGTATAGCTATTACCTACCTACGCTAAAAAAAGTCAAAAATAAGTACTAATATTGGCGTCCTTTCAGTGGATAGCGTGAGCAGGTTTTTGGCACCTTACGAATATGTAGATTTATTTTTAACCGACTTCAAAAGAAGGAGGTTATCAATTCGTCTGTATATTTTTTTCTTGTTTGTATGTTACGCGATATCTCCGCTAATTATGAACCGATTTTGAAAATTCTTTCACTATTGTATAGAAAATGACCCCGAAAAGGTCCCATAAAATTGTATCCCCAGGGAATTAGTATTTATCCCGTAAAACTTAAAATAAGTGTAAAAGTAAGGGAATTTGAAGTCTGTTTATCGTTTTTCAAAACACGCCATATTATCACGTCCTTTTTGTATTGTAAGAATTTGACCTTTTCCGAACATTTAACACCCGAAAACTGACAAAAATCCGCTACCTCTGTTCACTAAAAACGCAGCCTAAGTCTCACACCGATTTTCCTTCTTAAATTTTATTCCTTTTCAAAATTGAAAACTTCATAAACTAAAATCACACTTCACAATTCCGCCGATTACCTTAACCACTTTACCAATTAATGCCTCCCAGTGGCAATGGTAATGAATTGTCCCGCAGTGGCAATGAATCGGTCGCATTAATGGTACACAAATGAAAGAGTGATGTGGCGCGTGTAATTAGATTCTATAATGGCTGGTATTAAATTTGTCGTGATTCCGTGCATAGAGCTTACTTTTTTTCGAGATTCCGTGCATCGAGATAGCGTCGGTGTAGTTTTCGTAGTTCACTCTTAATTATTTGTTTGGATGGTAAGATATCCTTATTAGCAAAACTACATCCACTGCTGACCACGACCTCCTAAACAAGAGGGAGTTCGCCAAGATCGCCATGCTTGGCAGGTGGATTATTTTTTTTATTGGTAATGGTAAAGCGCTTGACCACCATCACACTTGAGAAAGTGAAGATGTGGCCTGAGATAGAGCACGCTTTCCCAAAATGAAATTATTCACTCGGGATTTAAAGACTCCTAGATTTTACTCTACCGGAAAAACAGACGCAGTTCGTTCCACTCTTTACCGTTACTTAAAATGAAAGTAGAGCAGAAATGTTTGGTTCAGCACTGGTGATCGTAGGTATTAACATACTCAGGAGGAAGCTGCTGCTCTTCTTCTGGTTGGTTCTCTTAGTCGACTCTTCGAGAACCACAGGCTGCGATTGACGAGCGATGTGGCGTGGCGGGTGAAGGTCCATCTACGGCGCAGGAGGTTGCGAGTTCGATTCCGCCTTGGGACACAATGTTTGTGCGATCGGCGAATAATTTGTTCCGGGTGTTTTGAGTATTTTCTATCTATATTAAAAAATAACTCTGTAATGTATTGTTTTATGTATATCAGTCATCTTGTACCTATAACACAAGCTCTCCTTAGCTTGGGGCTAGATGATGCTATGTGGATTGTTCAGCATTATTTATTTATTTAATGGTAGATTCTTATCAGCTAATACCTCCCAATGGCAATGGTAATGAATTGTGGCAATGAATCGGTCACCGTAATGGTAAACACACGACGCGGCGCGTGTAATTAGAATCGATAATGTAGTAATTAATTGTTTAGATGGGTTGCCAAGAGATATAGGTCCTGAAAGAGGCCGAGTCCATTTTGGATCGTGCGGGTAAACAGATTAGAGAATTTAATTGATTATGGACGCTACACGTTATACCGTTGGCATGGACGCCATTTTTTTCCACGAGAGGTATGATGTTCGAGACCGGCGGCAGTGTGTAGAAGCAACATTAAAATATGACGATTTTTAAAGGTTATAATAATATATGTACATATAATATACTTACAATATATTATATAAATATTATATATTATAATATACTTACAATATCTCTTTCAAAACCAAAGCCACTTGAACGTCCTGTGGTACTTAAGTACCACAAACGTTTACCCCCACTTACGTCCATTACTTACGGCCACAAGACCTTTAACTCTTTTGGATTCGATTTATTTATTATCTGTGCCTCTAAGTTGCTGCTCGTCGATACTAGATGACACTGTAAACAATTTCTTTAAAAATTTCTAACAAAAGTGCCCAGACCTGGCAAAGGATAAAACTTTTGAAATTATCATGGTTATTTACAACACTAAAGTTAATAACATGATTAACTCAAAACTCAAATCATGTTAAATATCCCGTTTTTAACTTTAGTGTTGCAAACTATAGGAATTGAAAGAGGTGTTGTAAGTAACATTTAACACGATTTTATTTTTAAATTTTTACCTTTTACCGCTAATCTACGGTTCACTATTGGTTTTGTAAAGGATCGGGCTGAAAGGGGTTGGAAGATTTTATATGAAGGGGCCACCCTTCATATAAAATCTTAAGGGTGGTCTTAAGGATGACCCATCTGTTGGTATCATCGATTTTATTTTTCAAAATCACGGCACACCATGAAAGTTATACATATGTTAGTATAGAAGATACATATGAAAACAAGAAATAAACTATAACATTATATATTCTTGCTTCTGAGATATTCATAGATGTAAATACATATTGTTCTAATATTTTTTTCATCTATGAATAACTCAGAGATTTGATGCAAATAATGATTTGACGACCTCTGTGGCGCGGTGGGCGAAGGTCCGCCTGCGACGCAGGAGGTTGCGGGTTCGATTCCTGCCTCGGGACTAATATTTGTACGATCTGCAAATATTTGTTCTGGTCGTTTTATATGTATAATAAAAAATATCTATCTATATATATATATATATGTATGTATTGTATTATGTATATCAGTCATCTAGTACCCAAAACACAAGCTCTGCTTAGCTTGGGGCTAGATGATGCTGTGTGGATTATCCAGTATTATTTATTTATTTGGGACATAATGCTAAAGATTTTTTTCATTTTGTAAGTGTACTCTATTCACAAATATAAGTTCCAATAAGGATCGAGATTTTGAAAAAAATAATTAAACATTTACAGTGTACATTTACAGTGTAATCAAGGATTATGCTATAAAAAAAAACGCAAAAAAAAACAATTATACCCAGTTCACATTGCAGTTCACACAAAAAGTTAATTGCAGTTCACACAAAAAGTTAAGAGTCGTTTTTTGTAAATGGTTTGAAATAGCCTTTGGGTAAAAAATACTGTCACGAAAATGGCAAATATCCTGCCTAGACCATAGACATAGACATAGACATTCATTTATTTACTGCTGCAGTACAAAAACAGGCATAAAAATACATTTTAAACATAACATAGTAACTGATAGTACAGGAAAAACAATTGCACAAAATGATTTTTTTCTTTTTTAAAAAGGGAGACTGTTACAGCAGCAAAAAGGTCTCGACTCAGCATAAATGCCTTACCACTCAGGAGTAGATAGGCGCTGGTATTCTGCCGAAACCATTATGATCACAAGACCTTGTGAGGCTTACATAAAGTAATTAGTGTTATGTGGTGTGTGTGTATGTGACCAAACATCTAATCTTGTCCATATCCACACATATTATATAATGTGTGTATACAATTAAATAATTATTCCGTATTTAATTAGTATTTTATTCCTCTTTTATACAATAAAGGAATGAAATAAAAACTCAACACAAATTATTGCGCGTACAAAACCTTATAACAAGAGGAGCTTTGAGATGTTCTCATGAGAAAATAATTAAATTTCCTATTATTTAAGCAATTCACTAGAAAATACGTATGTATTCAAATTCATTTAAAAATGGCTTTTGTTTTTACCTTTGCATGTGTCAAGATATTTAAAAAAAAACAAATAACGTTTATTTCACAAATATTCTCTGATTCGTGAATTCGTATTTAGTGTATTATACACAATACACGAAATACGAATACACGAATTAGAGTACCAATTTGCACAAAAAAAAAACAATCGATTGCTAATTTCGGAGATTTAAATTAAAATAGTTATTCAGGCACTGTCATCTATGCCCTTACAAAGTTTGACGAAGATCCATTCAGCCATTTAGTGACAAGGTAACATACAGACAGCCGAAGTTACGTTCGCAATTCTTATACATAGGCATTAAAAGTACCACACATGAATGGTTAAATTATCACGCTAAAATTTAACTCTTAGACTGCTGACTATGCATGAAAACTCTCCAGACAGGAATCTTACAGACATTGCTAGAGCTCCTAGCTAACCGGAAGTTATCGGCCGGGACCGGAAGCACCGATAATAAATTTACCCCCTCCCCCCCCCTTCCTATCGTGAACTCTGTCGACAGGAGGATGAACTAAAGATGAATGATGTTAGATGTTCTTATAGATGGCTCTTATTGTTGTTTTATTTTACCCCATTTTTAAAACGAGCACGCTATTTTAATACAGTGTGAACTACTGAATCATTTTTGAAAAATGGTAACTTGTATAAAAGATTAAGTATGGGCGGTTTGTTTACATTTCACATTGAATTTGGCTGGAGACTACCTTTGGCTTCGTCACGCCCGTAGTAGACCTGTGTCGATCGTGATCGATCGTATCACAAAGACTCGATCGCGACCCGTGAGTGATCGATCGAATCCCTAGTTTTAAAAGGATTCGATCGTTCAGTCGATCAAACAATCGGGTCTTTCGTTCGATTGATTGAATATTGATTGAATCATGCTTAATTTGCTTGTAAAAGAAATATGAACCTTATGACGTAACGATAAGGTAGTTGTTTCCCGACAAATATGAACGATCGAGTCTTTGAGTGAGTCAATCAATTCATTCATGCAATGCAAAACAAAGTAAACCTTATGGCGTGACTGGTAAGATAGTTTTTCCCGACAAATACGAACGATCGATCGATCGAACGATAGACGGCGCGGCATGGCAGTGGCAAGTCATGGGTCTTCGCGACCCGCGAAACGATCCAGTCTTTTTGATTCGATCTTTCTGCAAGTTCAATCGTGATCGAACAGGTCTTAAAAAATGATCGATCGACACAGGTCTAGCCCGTAGTGTCTTAAATATATATATATATGTATCTGAGATATATGTGTAGATAATATAATTTTGGTGATATATATAATAATTTACGTAATAAGTACGTGTGTCGTGTTGTGTGAGTGTTATGTATGGCCAAATATATATATTTTCTTTCCAAGTAAAAAGTATAATATATATAGCTAAAGAAATTAGAATGAATGAACACTTTATTGTAATAGAAAAATAAATACATAAAAAAATATTTTGTGATAATTATTTATTGACAAAGAAAATAACAATCAAATAATATAAAGAAATTAAACTAGTATTTACAATTGAAACGATTGAGCTAACTGCAGACTGTTGCAAACAATCTACAGATAGCTCAACTGGTCCATATCAATACCAGTCGGAAGCGTCCCCAAGACGCTGGCTGCATTGCCTCGCTGTATGGCAATGCTAATGCGCTGCGCCAGATTCTCACCAGCTCTCGGGTCACGCGTCGCTTCGACCAGGCGCTCTTGTGATTAACACTATATCGATAAATAATTGAAAAAAAAAGAACAATAACAATTAGTTGTGATTGGTATAGTAGTTTAAGAACACTTTTCTAATCTGAAGCTGTGTTTTTTTTTTGTTGTTATTACATTGTTCTCGGTAATAATTATTTTTGGATTTGACGTTGTGATTATGCTTGAATAAACATATTTGTTATAGGTACATGTTTAATTTTTTTGTATTACCTACATAATGTTTCATGCTTAATTTATTTTTTTGGTAAATCTACTCAAAATTTCTTGGAGCGCGGTGGAACTGAAATTTTCTGTTATATTATTACTTAAAAATTCTTGGAGCGCAGTGGAATCAATGTAAGGAATGATCTTTAAAATTTTGAGAACAATGGGCCTTGGAGCGCAGTGGAACTACCCCTTATATCTAAACAAACATTAACAGTACAAAAGGCGGCGTTATCGCTTAGAGCGATTTCTTCCAGGCAACCCTGGGATGGAGAAGAAGATATAAGAAAAATTGGGTTGATAGTGCACTCCTTGCGTCGTGACCCATCATGGTAACAGCTTTTTCTGTACTATGTCGCGCCATCTGCTCCGGCTTTCAGCAACATGCACCGCTACTGACATGTTGATATCGAGTGTGGTGCGGATCTGGTCAGACCATCGCATTGGGCTCCTTCCTCTCGGTCTCTTTCCCATGTGATAGTGCAAAGATAGTACCTCAATAAAGTTAATTGGATTGTATTTTTAGAGTGCATATTTTTAATGTATTCTGTCTTTTGTTCCAGGTAAGGTTAATGATGAAATAGGATCTATCAAAATCCAGTGGGGTGTTCAGGCAAATACGGGTTTTCTCTCGGATAATTTGTTAAAATATTTAATAAAGAGGCTGACTGACTGTCATGGTTTGTTCACAAGTAGGCAGAGTCATTTGTTTATTTACGTATTTAAAAACTTTATTGTATTAAGGTACAGAAGGTGGGCTTAATGCCGAGGCATTTTCTACATGCTAACCAAAAACACATGTTTGTTTTTGTGATTTGATTCTATAAATAAACCATAGCGAGCCATGAATAGCTATTTCATGAAGTAGGTCTCTGTTTGGTATACAACAGTGTTCAGAAAAAAGTACCAATCTCTAAATCTTATTTTTTGGTGGGAAATCCACAGCATCTGCCTCCAATGCAGGCAGAGCATTTGTTATGGCTTTTTTCAAGTATTTTTTTTTTATTTAGTTATTTTATTTCAATGGTAATTATCCGATAGAATTTATTTACCATACTCATTTTACATGGATGGATGGATGTCGTAAGAGCCGACTAAGGAAACCTACCAGAGGAAGGGCAGCAGCTTCCGTCTGAGTATTTTTCAACATCAACACCGCGATCACCAATCCGCCTGCCAAGCGTGGTGATTATGGCAAAACCCCTACATGGGAGACCATCCACTCGATGGACCGACGACATCGTAGCGGTCGCAGGGAGTCGATGGATGGTCGCGGCTCAGGACCCCTATTTGTGGCGTCGTATGGGGGAGGCCTATGTCCAGCTGTGGACGTGTATGGGCTGATATTAGCGCATGCAAACCGATAATCGATAATCGATAAATTATCGATAATCGATTCATTTTTGCCAGCGATAATTATCGAAAAAAATCGATAAAAATATCGAAAAACGATAAATTCATAGAGAATTTACGAAACGATTTCCACTCCGTTCGCGCATGTTTAAAAAATACCCGCGCACCAGCGCACGCCGCGTTACAAGCACATCCATGTTTATGTCTCTCGCTCACTATTATTCTGTATGTGTCTCGCCATTCTGATTTTAATGATACCAAAAATATTAAGTATTACGTAAACTTTATTTGCTTCATTGTAATTTTATTCCTTAATAAAAAAAATATGAATAATAATTAGTTACTAGCATGTACTAGTCATAGCATTCTACTGCGTGAATTATCTAATTGTTGAAATAGTTAATTCATATTAGATTAAAAAGTGGCAACTAATTAAAATTTATTCAAATCGAAATAATATTCCATAATGTTTATATTTGAATCTCTCTCTATAGAGGATTTAGTTTTTTGTTTGTAAGAAAAATATTTAATTTGATTTATTCACAGTCATCTATAATTATTAATAAATAGATATAATAATAATATTATAAATCACTTTTAGTGCCTTCTTAATTTTGATTTTAGTCATTATGTAATAAAACTATATTCTTGAGTAAATAATATGTTATCAATTATCATAATTATCATTCACTAAATAATAAATGTAGTGAAATAATAATATATATACCTGCAGGGCAGGTTGTGGCGAGCTGTTGGTGAGTAGCGACACCACGGGTATACCGAGTGCTCCCGGGGAAGTTCCTGGTTCTCGTCTCCGCTTGCGGGGTGGTATCCCAAGAGAACCAGATCCCCACCTCTTGCTTGCCTTCATTGGCCGGTCTGAGTGGAGTCGCGAGAGATGCATCTTAGGATGTAGACTCGGGGGTGGAAGTGTCTAATGGCGTAATAACGAGGAAACCCGCTCACGTGTCTTCGTGATGGTGAAATCGGGGCCGCACCTCTCGACACCCCTTAGTCGTTTGCACCGATGTTGTTCCTTTACCGGCATTTATGCCAACATTTTGAGGAACCCATCCAGCATTCGGCAAGGCACCGTCTGCCGCTTGTAACAGTATTGAGAGTATGTTTATGGCAGGCGTCCATAGTTTCCCCCATAGCCCAATTACCCAGTCCACCCATTCACCACAATAACATGGCTTTTTTTGTTATTTTCATTTTCCTTTGCAATAGTCTCTACACCTGGCGGATATAATCTTCGGGTGTATCATATTGTGCAACCAAGGATGATACCCGCTATGTGTAGCTCTCGCCTTTAGATTAATTGTCATAAAGGGCCTCTGTGCTGTTGGCTTCGGCTCCACGCATGCCTCCCAAAGGACCGGGTCACTATATGGCCCGTGATCATGGAAATAATAATATATATACCTGCAGGGCAGGTTGTGGCGAGCTGTTGGTGAGTAGCGACACCACGGGTATACAGAGTGCTACATGGGAAGTTCCTGGTTCTCGTCTCCGTTTGCGGAGTGGTACCCCAAGAGAATCAGATCCCCACCTCTTGCTTGCCTTCATTGGCCGGTCTGAGTGGAGTCGTGAGAGATGCATCTTAGGATGTAGACTCGGGGGTGGAAGTGTCTAATGGTGTAGTAACGAGGAAGCCCGCTCACGTGTCTTCGTGATGGTGAAATCGGGGCCGCACCTCTCGACACCCCTTAGTCGTTTGCACCGATGTTGTTCCTTTGCCGGGATTTACGTCAACATTTTGAGGAACCCATCCAGCATTCGGCAAGCCACCGTCTGCCGCTTGTAACAGTATTGAGAGTATATTTATGGCAGGCGTCCATAGTTTCCCCCATAGCCCAATTACCCAGTCCATCCATTCACCACAATAACATGGCTTTTTTGTTATTTACATTTTCCTTTGCAATAGTCTCTACATCTGGCGGATATCATCTTCGGGTGTATCATATTGTGCAACCAAGGATGATACCCGCTATGTGTAGCTCTCGCCTTTAGATTAATTCTCATAAAGGGCCTCTGTGCTGTTGGCTTCGGCTCCACGCATGCCTCGCAAAGGACCGGGTCACTATATGGCCCGTGATCATGGAAATGAGAAACAGAATAATAATATGGTTCAATAAATTTAAGCTAATTTCCATATTATTAATGGTAGGTTCAATCCATGAAATAAAAATTGAAAAACCGGAATCTAAAAAAATTATAGTACATTTAACAATATAAATTGACAGATATATATAGTAGGTAATTCGTAAATCTTCCTTTTGAGTAGAAATTAAACTTAATGGGGCAGTTAAATTAGATAACAAAACATGAAAGTATTTTTTTACCAAAAACCGATAATTATCGATATTTATCAATAAATAGAGCAATAAATATCGATTTATCGAGTATCGAAAATTTTCGATAATTGCATGCCCTAGCTGATATGATGATGATGATGACTCATTTTACAAGGTGTCACAAAAGGGGTGTATCAAACTAAAAGAATAATTCTGGACTCAGAGGTCACCTTTTGTTCTTGTACTTTTAATAGGCGATAGCATGGACAAAAAAATTATACCATACATCTTAAAATATTACCCTTCTTTATTGCCATCGGGTAAAGAGCTGGACTAATGATCGCAACATTTTTTTGTTACTAACAAGAAAAATTAGACGTACTATGTATCTCACAAACTTTCTACTACTATTTTATAGGGCGTATGGTATTAGAGCCAAAAAAAAAAACATTGAAAAATTATATATATCTCAGCAACCGTGACATTTAGCATATTTCATCTAGCAGAGAAATGTAGCACACAAATCTCACGACTCGCGAAAAAATTATGTCGGTCCCAGTACATCCTGTATCTATAGGATTATATTATTATTACTACAATTATAATTATTACACTCTGTATATATAGGATTTGCAGATCGTAAAAATATTTGTCCTAATCCCAAGGCAGGAATTGAACCCGCAACTTCCTGCGTAGCAGGCGGACCTTCGCCCACCGCGCCATATAAGTCGACATATTTGTGTTCTGTTGTTTGTACATATATCTGTGCTCTCAAATAACTCTGAAAACACTCCCAATAAGCGAGGTACCGCTCAATCTAAATTGTCTGCGAGTAGTTATTTATTGCTGTGATTTCCTTCGGTTATCTACGAGGAAACTGGGAGAAAACATCAGCTCGGGTTATTTAATCGCCTATTTGTTTTCAATCACCTGATTTTCTACGTTTGAAAGGGAATTTGTCTTTTATAAGTACGTGAGTATCATTTTTCTACGCGATGGAATCCGGAAAACGGAAATCTGTAGAAGAACCAAAGTTAGAATCAATACGGAATCCGTAGAAGAGCCAAAGTTAGATAACCATAGTTATCCGAAGAAGAACCAAAGTTACTCTCAAAATTAGCAGGCTGAAGTGGCGATGGGCAGGCCATGTAGCTCGTGGAACCGATAACAGTTGGGGAGTAAAGGTTCTCGAGTGGCGATCGCGATGCAATGCGAAACGGAGTGTGGGAAGACCTCCTAGTCGATGGATCGACGACACCGTAACGGTCGCAGGGAATCGTTGGATGGAGGCTCAGGACCGCTATTCGTGGCGTCGTCGTCATTTGGTCATCCTATGTTCCACAGTGGACGTATATAGCCTGATGATGATGAGTATAATTTATACTAGGTTCAAGAATCAAATATATTTTTTGTCAATAAAGTATTTCTGAATGAAAACAATTCAATTAATATGTGATTGTCTAAATAGGAATATAATGTCACATAATGTGAAATAATGAAGGTGACCGATGATGTGGCGGCAAATATTTTTACGATATATAATTTTTTTGTTTTTGCGTATTTTATAATATGTATAATAAAAAAATATCAATCTTATGTATTGTATATATAAAGTAGGTATATCAGTTATCTAGTACCCATAACACAAGCTCTGCTTAGCTTGGGACTAGATGATGTTGTGTGGATTATTCAGCATTATTTATTTATTGTGTTTGTACCACACTAGAAATAGTTACTATTAAGTTCTTGTATAAATATTAAATGTATTGATGGTGCAATAAAGAAATATTCTATTCTATTCTATTTATCTAGAAGAACACACTCGGATATACTATACTTAGTTCTACAATGTTTTTGTAAACAAAGGTATACTTAAATAAACTCAGATAAATATTTATGAAAAGGTATCATCGGAACAAATCACATAATTTTTACTTTCTTCCCATTGACAGCTTTCATTTCTAATTTTATTACTTTTTGCCTACTTGAATTTGTTTTTAGCGATTAACTTGCTGTAAGCGTGTTTTTGTTATCAGTTTTTTTTAAACGTTTCATTTATTACCTTTGTTGACAAAAAATATATTTATTTTGTTACAAAACAAAATCTAACACCGGATAATGTCCTGAAAACACAAACAGAATTGATTTCAACATGTTAAGTCTGCGCTAATTTCATCTCGACTTACAACATTTAATATATTACGTAATTTATCACTCTCTGATGTGTTTGTGTTGGGTTGGACTATATTTGCATATAAATGATCAACTTTATTCCACGTGACTGTTCAAAAAAAAAGGTTTTCGTTTTCGTCTCTAACTAATATCCCAGTCATATATGTAAACTAGCTTTTCCACGCGATTTCACCCGCGTTAAGTGTAGCTTCCCAACAGTGAAATATTTTTTAAATTGGTTCAGTAATTTTGGTTTTTACACCTTAGGTTACATTATGGAATCAGGATCCCCAATTTTTTTCAAAATATAATATAGTATTTGTCACCCGGGGATAGTGTAGCTTCCCAACAGTGAAATAATTTTTCATATCGGCTCAGTAGTTTCGGAGCCTATTCGATGCAAACAAACAAACAATCAAATCTTTCCTCTTTACAATATTATTAGTATAGATATACGTATACTATTTAGTGCTATGTACATACGTATGTAGTATACTTCTACGTATTATTATACATATGTATAAAGTATTTTATTTATACTACCTTCATGAGCACATTGTTCCCCAAATACTATCAAATGATCGTATCCATCTAAGGTGGTCTGTTAGAGATCGCTCTTGAGCGATAAGACCGTCTTTTGTCAGGTAGTTTTGAAGTTGTTTTGTTCGACTAGAAGAAATTGAAAATTATACTGAATTGTAAAAAAGACTGGAACTAGCAGCAATAATCCTAATAGACTAGAACTGTAGTGTTTGTTAGGTCATCTCGTGTGTCGAGGTTCTGCTAAACCCATGGTATAAGAAAACAAGGTACCTATGTTCTTCCGACACGATGGTCACGTGGGTGTCTCTTGACAAATCTGAGGGTCTACTCGGAAAACGGAAATCGAAGTTTCTAATTCGTTTTCAATCTAACGGTAAACTTATGCAAGCGACATAAGAGTTGGTTTTGCACGAAAACGAATCAGAAACTTCGATTTTCCTTTTCCGAGTAGGCCTGCTGATTCCTGGTGTTACCAGTAGCGTAAAATCGTAACTACCCGAACTCCTTACCTGCACAAACGTGCGCGCCCGACTTACCTTCCCACCCCTCTGTCACACTGGTGTTACGGTTAGGAAATAATCACCACACTGAAGTTAAGCAGTGTGACACAACAAGAAAATAGTTTCCTAATCTTCATATTAGTGTGAACTATAGAATATCAATTTCCTTATCTTAACACTACTTTCACTTAAAACCTCTTTTCTACAGTAAAACCTCTTTTCTACAGTAAAACCTCTTTTCTACAGCTATATATAGAAACCCTTTTTATTTTCTTTTATTATATAAATTCATAAGACAAAACCCAAACCAATTATTAATTTGTATATGCATATAGTTATTGTACCTTCAATCGCACTATTGAGTTTTCGGAAAATAAAAAAAAAAATGAAAATATGAAAAAAAATATCACTCAGTTTCCAGAGGTGATTTTTCAAAATTAAAAACTGTGAATGATGTGGCTAAAGACCCTTTATCAGAGCATATTTAATTTATAAAAATATCATGGACAGTTACGTTTACAAAATTTATTTAAAAAAATTCTCAGTCAAAGTCACCGTAGTGGTAGTAAGTTAGTAGAGTAGTAAGTTCATAAATTTTTATAACAAAAAGTTTTTTTCATAGACACGTGGGTGTTCTACTCTTGCATTAAAATGCATTCGTTGATCGATTAATGCTATAAACCGCATAGGGATTTTTTTTTGGTCATTTTGAACACTGTGCACTCTGTTGGAACTAGTCTATCTCTAATCCCGGAGGTGGGCGTTGCGACCTGCGACACAGTATCTTACTACTGCAGGTCGCATCGCTTCCTATTTTTGTTATTATACCTAGTTTAAGTTCCTAAATAAAGACTTTTTCCTTTTTTTTTACTTTTACAGTGTATCGTCGAATCGCCCATTATTTCGGCCCATTAATGGGTGGAACGCGTTTTATTGTTTCTATCGATATAAGCGTGCAATAAAGCATTTTCTATCATTCCAATATTATGAGGAAACCCACGAGTCTTAGGCACTCACTGGTAAGAAGAGGCGAGCACTATGCGGCATCGAGGCGGCGGCCCGGCGGCATCGCGGCGTGGTCGGGGCCGTGGTATTCGCCGTTTGATGCAGTTATAATTTTTTTTAAACAGTAATATAATTATATAATTTAAAAACAGTGGCAAAACACGATAACGTTATAGAATACGGAATCCTTAAAATAACTAGTCACCGACATAGCTCTCAGAATTAGTAAGTGGCAGTGGACAAGCTCGCAGAACTGATAACCGCTAGGGAGTAAAAGTCCTAGAGTGGCGGTCACGATGTAACGCGAAACGGAGTGTTGGGAGATCCCGATGGACCGACGACATCGTAGCGGTCGCAGGGAGTCGATGGAAGGAGGCGGCTCAGGACTACTATTTGTAGTATCGTATGGGGGAGGTCTATGTCCAGGAGTGGACGTGCGTAGGCCCATAATGATGATGGCAGAACACGGAGGTTTTTTTCATTTCAATGTCGGCACCTGGCTTATATGTACTGTCCAACTTCCTGTTGGCACTGTATTCACGTCGCGTTCAATTAAGGACTTGAGGAAATTTCATAAATTCTTTGAATCTATACTTTATTACAAACAGGGAAAGTTCATTTAGTAACGACCCGCTTCGTAGCTCTGTAAATTTATGACTGAATAATTGAAACGAAGGTCCCGGGTTCGGATCTCAGCGTGGTAGAATTTTTTTAGTTTTTTGCAATAGTTTTGGTGTTTTTTAGAGTTTCGTACCCGGATGGTGAAAACGGGACCATATTACTAAGCGTCCGTGGTCTGTCCGTACGTCGGTCGTCCGTCTGTGGGATGTATCTCACAAAATAACAAATATTTTTTGTCTTCTTTTCTCAAAGCTGGGCAAGCTATCTCTTAAACTGTATTAGGTAGACAGTTCAAATTTGGACCAACAAAAATAGTGACAACGCACTTATACTCGTACACACCTTGTACGAGGATAAGTGCGTTGTCACTATTTTTTAAAGGAAACAGACTGAACTATTGCGTTCATTAATTCTGTCTTTATTCACCTGCTAACAATTAGGGAATTTATTACGTGTGTATTTGTCAAATAGAAAATAAACGCGTGAAACGCGTCGCGAAGTGTAGTCGCCGGTACAAGAGAAGTCTAATATTCAAAAACAGGACACAAGTACCTACATACTTACAAAGGGCGGTCCAATCGTGCTTTTATAAACCTTCAAAATAAGGGTGTTCTACAAAATAGGCCTTCCATTTAACGTTGTCCCATTACCAAGCATAAGTCCCGTCCCATTTTCAGAACGTCCAAGTTCTTTGATAATTTGAATAGGTCGACGAATCCCCAGTAAGTTATGGGCGATTTAAACCCGAGGCCCGTGATTGGTATGGGTCCTGGAGGCCCCATTCTAATTTACTTGGAAATTATGAATGTAATGAAAATAATGTCGTAGCAAAGTTTTAGTAATTATTGACGGTAACTTTGTCGAGAGTTGTCGTTAATTTGCCATCAGATTTATCGTAAATTTTGTCGTTTATCCATTGATGTTTATATCTATTGTTATTTTTATTTTTACTGTTGTACTATCCTCCTTTAGGTAGGTAAATAAACAAGGATTTAGAAAACATATATGTACCTAAGAGTTTTATTTATTTTTGACTAGCGTCCGCGTCTTCGCTCTCGTTTTATCGGGATAAAAATAGCCTATATGTTATTCCAGGTCCCGAACTATGCCCATACCAAATTTCAGCCTAATCGATTCAGTAGTTTTTGCGTGAAAGAGTAACAAATATCCATACATCCATAAATACAAACTTTGACATGTATAACATAAGTAGGATAGGAAGTCGATAGTAACTCGGTTGACCCGCTAATAACACTCCTTTACAAATCTCTGTGGTTTACTTTGTGTTATTATTATAAGTATTATGTAATATTATTTTAAGTATGTAAATAAATAAATAAAAAAAAAATAAGTAAGATAAAATTATATATTATATATAGTTTTCCTTGTTATATCACACTATTACCAACCACAGTTCATCTCCAACTAAATTAGTTTTAAGTTATTTTGACACTCGTTTTAAATAAGTTATTTCCATTTCAAAGCCACGGTACGGAGTTGCTTATAAGCTTAGTTGCAAAGAATTTATCCCGAGAAAATTCCACCACAGAATGTGAACTCTCAAAGCAACTTTATTTAAATCTGAATTAACTTCTCGAGTCATGTCTCGAAATAAACTCCAAGAATTTACCTACATCCCATATCCCGTTGCCAAATTATCTTCTTTGAAAGTAGATTCGTCACGCTCGGTGATTCGCAAGAATGTCACTCAGTGCAATAGTTTTCATTCAGGCAAAACGTGAAAAACACAGGAAATCAGCATGCATGAAATTTTTCACAGTTTTTCTACGCTAATTTCAAAAACATATGCTGTTTTTATGAAGCAGCTCTAGTTTTGCATATATGAAGTGGCAGAATTTTTGATTAAAAATGCACATAGTTGAAGGTAGAAAAATTTATTATTTATATTAATTCTGAATACAATTATATAAACTTTATTTTATTGACAAATGAATAAAAAAATAAACTCGCAGATCACACTGACATCGCATATAATCAATCGATTTTATTTTTTCGATCGGTAATAATGGAAATATCGTTTAACGTTAACCTTAATATTGAATTTATGTTTAAACATTTGAAAGGATGCGCCAGCAAACGTCTTTATAAAAAAATAGCTTATTGTTTATTACAAAAAATCTCAATTTCTACTATATGAATGAAAGTGAGAGTCATAAATAGTCATAAATTCGGCAACCTAATAAAAAACTTTGCAGAGCTTTCGGCTTTTTCTTCAACATTGTCAACAATAATAATACTGATAGTAAAATAGCAAAATGGCGACTCATGCTTTGTCATAATTTATAGCGACTACAATGAACTGTCACAATAACGTCGATAAACATAATGGTGTATTTCGTTCCGGCATAATAATTTCTCATTTCACTGCGAAAATTAATGCATTTTGATGTAAATAAATAACATTATGCTCAGCATTTTGTTAATGATGTAGAGTCGATATACATTATATCGACTTGACAATACTCGATATTCGTCGAGTCGATATATGGGTTTGTAGTTTTTCAGAGTATAAGAGCGCGCGCCCACACGGCGACTTTTTGTAGCAATGCTGTTTTATAACCGTTTATAAACGCGCGACAGCATCGTGACTGTATCGTTGCAAACGCGCGACCGTCTCAGACGTCATTGAGCCAACAAAGAGTGGGTGCTCGCGCGTTCACTGGCATTTCTGTATCGATGCCGAATTGCGATAGAATTGCGATTGTATCGATGCGAACCCACGTCACTATCGCTATAAAAAGTCGCCGTGGGCCAGCGCTCTAAGCCCATTTGTTGTCGCCGAGTAATGGTCAACTTGAACTTATGTTTTTGGAAATACAATGTTAATTATGTAGATATATGTATGTAGTAAGTAAGTAAGTAAATCATTTATTTGTCACATAAAACACACACATACAATTGTTTTACATCTTAAAAATGGAAAAATTAAGACAACATACATATGTGAAGGTACCTTACCTTCACGTTTTGTAAGAATCATCAGCCCGGATCTCACAACACAGGCTCTGCCTAGTGAGATTCATAGGTAAAAGCGTAGTCTCTAAGCCCTCAGTAATTATTTTTTTTGCAGTTATAGGCCGTCGGTCCATCCCCTCCCCGGGGATGGTCTCCCATGTAGGGGGGGATTTGCCATAATCACCACGCTTGGCAGACGGATTGGTGATCGCAGTGTTGGTGTTTAAAAATACTCAGAAGGAAGCTGCTGCCCATCCTCTGGTAAGTTCCCTTAGTGGGCTCTTACGACATCCACGGGTTGAGTTGGAGGGGTAGACGATCGACTCCCGACGACATCGTAGCGGTCGCAGGGAGTCGATGGATGGAGGTGGCTCAGGACCGCTATTTGTGGCGTCGTACGGGGGAGGCCTATGTCCAGCAGTGGACGTGTATAAGCTGATGATGATGATGAATGTACCTTATAGCCCGGCTACACGCTCAAACATTTGTGCATGCATAATTGCACAAAACAGTTTGCGCAAGCAAGATGAGCCCAGCCACACGCTCCATCTTGCTTGCGCAAACCGTGTTAGTGCAAACGGGCTATTAAAATGGTCATACTATGATCCAAGAAAACAGGTCTGCTCTTCCGGGAGTGTCTCCAGGTGACGTCACTGTCCTGTTGCCACTTTATTTCAACAAAATGTAGAAGTTGGGAAACAAATGTGATAAGGGTCAATTGAAATATCTATAAAAAACAATCGTCAATTATATTTGTAAATCAGTCAAAAAAGTATTAGTTAAATACGAGTCGATCGATGTGATTAATAATTGGTAAATACAAAAACGCAAAGTTTTATAAGATTTATACAGGTAATACAAGGAGTTCGGGGAGTTACGATTTTACGCTACTGGTATCACCAGGAAACAGATTCGTCTTCTCATTCGCCGATGGCGATGATGACGTAGCCTGTAGACACCCACGTGACCATCGTGTTTCGGAAGAGCATACCTTGTTTTCTTATACAATAGGTCATACCTTTATTGTTAACTATAGCTGTCTCATCATCATCATCATATCAGCCCATACCCGTCCACTGCTGGACATAGGCCTCCCCCATACGACGCCACAAATAGCGGTCCTTAGCCGCCTCCATCCAGCTAGCTGTCTGCTAAGTGCCTAATTGTACTGGAAAATTATATCTTTGCTTCAAACAAATGTATTTTTATGAAACGTTTTTTTAATGTCATCTTGTCGAATGAAATAAGTTTTTCCCAAAAAACCATTCGTTTTGCAATCCACCTAGCCATTTATAAGCTTGCTGTTTTTTTTTTATGGGCAGTAGATCTTCGTTGGCCACAATCTCACTTGGATGGTGTTGGTTATGTTGATGTAGTGCCGGGAGGCAGGTTCGAAGACTCCCGGTGATTCTTATTTGGTTGATGATGAAAAGACAATTTTCTCCTTTTCTTGAACTGACTTTATTAAATAAAATACTATTGAATTTTTACAAACTTGAGGCGTCCTCGCCATGACAGTTGTCTCTCATTTTTCTTGATTGAATGAATGAATTAATAAAAAATAAACAATTCTCTCTGGATTTTGAATTTTAGCTAGTTGTACACATAGAGAATAGAGATTAACCGATATCATAGACAAAAATAGAAACATGTTTATTTTCAATGAACAGATGGAAAGTGACGATGTGGCCGACGGTGTATTTATTTATTTAATAAGGTACAACAAAGGACTACATTCTACTTATTATACATTTGTGTTAGTTTTTTACTGTGTAAAGATGAGAAATCTTCACAATGTAGCCCACAGCGGTATCCAAGTATACGTTATATACATAGAGATTAAAAAGAAAAACATGCAACTGTATCACGAAAGTCTAGAAGACGCCTACTCACTCTTGACTTGAAGAGACCCAGATTGTAAATGGCAAGAAAAACAGAAGCAGGCAGCGAGTTCTAATTTTTAGCGGTACGAATGATGAAGGTGGAGGAAAACAGCTTGGTACGAGTGGATGGTATATCCACCAGATAAGGATGGTATTTTGCCGTCCGTCTGCTTGACCAAGCTTGTGGAAGGGAGATGGTGGGATCAGGTCATAAAGTTCCTGGGAGCATTCACCAAAAAGTATCCTATAAATGATTCTACCATCCGGAAGCTACAGTTCTAACTGAGATCAAGAACGTCAACCGCGTTTAAATTTATTGAAAGCGGGCCGGAGTTGGAATGTTTGAATGTTTGATCGTGGCATTACACGGATGATTGAAATATTGAGTCGGAAAGGGGTTGGAAATGGTTAAATATGGATTTTTCCGGTTCAAAGGACTCTTATTCAATTTGCAACCGATTTTTGAACTGTTCAGAATTAAATATACGTCAAGTGTTCAAACCCACTGAAGGAGTTTGTAGGGCGTCGTGTAGTACTATGGTAGGTTAGGTACCTGTTAAACTGTACGTCCACCATATCGAAGTGTACGCAGCGAAAGGATTTGTTGCTTTCTTTTTGTTATTATAGTGTTAAGCACTCGAGCTAACGGCCCTAGAGCCGGAGGTAGTCCCAAAGAGTTTCCACCCGTCGCTAGTCGGTCGGGTTTTTGATTTCGTGGCGCAGCGGTTAGCGCAGTCCCGTATTAAAAGGAAGGTCGCGGGTTCAAGTCGCCAAAATCGTATATTTTTGGGATATTATTTAATTTCTGTGTTGCTTTGTATTGATTTCTATGGAACAGCGTGCACTGGATCGGCATATTTGCGGATACTGATGCCTGAGACCGATATTTCTGTGAAATGGAGTGCTTTGTAAATACTTACATTATTGGCAAATGTCACGAGTTTTGAGAATTATGAGCGTAAGCTCATAATTATCTCAATGCACATTTTTGTGCTGCGCGGCTGTGAAGCGATCCAAATCTGCGACAACCTTTAGAATTCGGGACTAGGCAATAACTATAAAGCTGATAGCTTATCTGAACACCTTCGTAAAATGTTAGTAAAGACATAAGCATCGGTTTTATCTTGAAGGACGCCTTTTGTTCCTAGTCTCTTGCGTAATTAGAGAATATAAATAAATAATAAAAATAAATTACTAGTAGTTAGCCCCTAAGAAACATCGTCGTGACATTGTCGTAACCGTTTTAGTTTCATTCTTTTTTTCAAGACCCAATAACGGGGGTCTGTCTCGAGATTTTTCAGAGTTATGACGGTTTCAAATACTAAGACACAATGGCGCATAATTTATAAGAAAAACTAAAAACTGTTTAAAAACTCATGTTTTTTGCTTTCTTCATAATCTGGAACGGTCAAAAACTTTACATAAGTTAAATAAATAAATAAATAATGTTGTAATCCTCGCAACATCATCTAGCCCCAAGCTAAGCAGACCTTGTTGTAGAATGCGGTTCATGAATTCATAGTTCAAAACAAAACAACTATCAGCTCGCTCTAGCCTTTTTTTTATTCGACGAGGAAATTCTTTTACGAATAAACTGGTTTGGGGGGACCATAATGTTGGACAATCCACAAAACATCATCCAGCTCCAAGCTAAGCAGATATTGTTGTAGAATGCGGTTCATGAATTCATAGTTCAAAACAAAACAATTATTAGCTCGATCTAGCCTTTTTTTATTCGGCGAGGAAATTCTTTTACGAATAAACTGGTTTGGGGCACCAGAATATCAACTCAAAGCCCTGACAAGGACGTAATACCCACTAACTAGGGGATAAGTATTTAACTCGTAAAACTTAAAATAAGTGTAACAGTAAGGGAATTTGAAGTCGGTTTATCGTTTATTAAAACATGTCATGTTATTATTTAACTATTAGTAACCTAAGTAGTGTGCTAGTCCTAAGTTCTCTTCAAGGGTAAGCCCTGATAGGTAAGTTTAGGTATCCTCGTTGATATGAGATATCAGCCAGTTTGCTTGGGAAACCTATAAACAAGACCCAACATGGCGATTCTCGTAAGTACAACCGCAATGCGTCACGGCACAAGAAAATATAAGAGGAATTGAAAGGGTTTTGGAATAAATACTGATGAATTTTGGCTTGAACATAAGAAGTAACTAACCCATTTAGACTTATAACTGGATTTTTGTGTTTTTATGGGTAGGTAGCGCTTTCAGAAAAAGCTTATGAGCAACTTCGGCATTGAAGCTCTCAAAAATCATGAATGATGAGCGCGCGAAAGGGCTGTAAGATAAACGTCAGTAAATCATCATCATCATATCAGCCCATACCCGTCCACTGCTGGACATAGGCCTCCCTCATAAGACGCCACAAATAGCGGTCCTGAGCCGCCTCCATCCATCGACTCCCTGCGACCGCTACGATGTCGTTAATGCCACATTCATCCCACGTTTCAAAAACAGGTTTTAGTACTGTCAGCCACAAATTTCTCATGTGAGAAGTGGCTTCACTTATTTGGCCTTACTTTCTATCTGAATTTAGGGCTGGTCAGAATAGAACAAATTAGAACTTGTACTTCAATAGTAGGTACTACTGAAGTACTCGAGCTATCTGCAGACTGTTGCAAAAATCTAGAGGTAGCTCGACTAATCCATATTGATACCAATCTATTTACTATTGAAGTAGTCGAGCTATCTGCAGACTGTTGCAAATAAATCTAGAGGTAGCTCGACTCATCAATACAAATAGGAAGTGTCACCAAGACGCTGGCTGGATTGCCGTGCTTTATGGCAATGCTGATGCGGTGCGCCAAATACTCACCAGCTCTCGGGTCATGCGTCAGGTATAACTTCTATAACTCAAAGTCAATTGATTTGCTTGTGACCCTACGAGAGTCACAAGAAAACTAACTGACAAAATCTTATTCCGAGCATAAATAAATAAATAATGCTGGACAATCCACACGGCATCATCTAGCCCCAAACTAAGCAGAGCTTGTGTTATGGGTACTAGATAACTGATATATTTAATATACACTACATAAATAGAGAGATATTTTTTATTATACATAGAAAACATCCAGAACACCCTGAACAATTGAAACAATTGAGCTAACTGCAGACTGTTGCAAACAATCTACATTAAGCTTAATTTCTAAATCTACAGTTTAATTTCTTTATATTATTTGATTGTTATTTCCCTGAACAAATTTGTCCCGAGGCAGGAATCGAACCCGCAACCCCCTGCGTCACCACGCCACATGCTAAGCATAAGCTAAGCAGATTATGGTCGGATTATATAAACTAGACTCAATAATTTTGAGTCGACCAGAATTTAGATAGATAGATAGATAGAAAATTCTTTATTGCACACTTATTGATAAGAAACAGAAATACAAAAAAGACAATTTTAAAACTAAGTTACAAGTGGCGGTCTTATCGCTCGAGAGCGATCTCTACCAGACAACCGTGGATGGATAGGATTGTTGGATGGTACTAGGGATCTGTGTGCTAGTATAGACTTAATAAATAAAAATACTCATAATAAATATTATGCCTAAAATAAACTACATATATAAATTCATATATATATATTTACTTACATACATAGGGACACAGGTATGCGTTCAATGACAACAGCCGAAATAGTGCTCCTTCACCATGGTTTTGAATAGTGGTAGCGACTTTGCTCGCCTCATTGAGACTGGCAATGTGTTCCATAGTTGTACAGCCCGGCCAGTAAAGGAATGGGCGAAGAAAGAAGTAGAGTGAACAGGTACTTGAAGTATAAAAGTTTCAGAAGAGCGCAGAGAAAGAGCGTGCGAATGATGGAGAAAGGTAAAAAGCTCTTTGAGATGAGGGGGTGCAGAGGCGTAAAACAAGATATTAAAGAGAAGAGAGAGAATATGAGAATTTCGGCGAAGCCGTATAGGTAACCACTTGAGCTTCCTGCGAAATTCCGAAACATGGTCATACTTGCGCCTTGCTTTATATGTATATATTATATTATGTATATTATATAGGTGACAAATGTTTACGTTGACACCGTTCCTTGATTAGTTACAATGGATTTATTAATATGAATAAAGAAATTATTAGTGTATGGCGTGTTTAAAAAAACGATAAACCGACTTCAAATTCCCTTACTTTTACACTTATTTTAAGTTTGCGGAATAAATACTAATCCCCTGGGGATAAAAATTTATTTTATTTATGGGATCCCTTCGGAATCATTTTCCATATAATAGCGAAAGAATTTTCCAAATCTGTCCATAATTAATATAGAAATCAAAAATACATACAGCGGAACATAAAAAATTATAATCTAGCGACCCGCTCCGGCTTTGCACGGGTGCAATGCTGATACTTAATTATACATATAAACATTCCTCTTGAATCACTCTATCTATTAAAAAAAACCGCATCAAAATCCGTTGCATAGTTTTAAAGATCTAAGCATACAAGAGACAGACGACAGCGGGAAGCGACTTTGTTTTATACTATGTAGTGATGATTTAGAACGTCCGTCAGATAGCTCTTTCGTCGAAGCAGTTTTTTTGAATAATTTCAGTTCAGTTTCAGTCTCAGTTTGACGGATGTGGATAACTTCTAATGACCCTTTGGTCAGATTCCGCTTTGGTCATAATTTTATTTTATTTTTATTTTATTATAATAAGTTTACAAAGCAGTTTACAATCAAATTAATGCAATAAATAGAGTTACAGTACTGAACCAGATTGTAGACCTAGATGTAAACATAACAAGATTAGAAAAGTGTTGCAAACATATCTAAAACAATTTCCCTAAAATATAATTTATATTACTGTATATCTATACCATTATAATCAGCTGCCAAATCGTTATATTGACGATACATCCTAGTGATTGGGTTATAAAACAATGTATTATTTTTGTAAATCCTCAACGAGAACGAATTCGGGTTTCGACACCTGTAGTAAGTGTTTATGTCAATAGAAGATAAAAGACTAGAACAGTCTATTTAAGAATGTAACATTTTATGAAGGGTTATGAGATCTATGCGTTTTCTGCGATTATTAAGGGAGGTTATTATAAAAGCTTTTAATTTATCAGTATAGTTCTTGTGTGTACGCCCCATGTTGTGTCGGAAAGCTAGTAGTCTTAGGAATTTCTTTTGGATTCTTGAATTTTATCATCATGTATGTGATAATATGGTGACCAAATAACACTGCCGATTTCCAAGATCGTTGGGATAAGACTCTGGTATAGGTGCAAGACGCTGTTAGGTTTCTTGAAACTTTTTGTTATTCGGGTAATAAATCCAAGTAGACGAAAGCCTCTGTTAGTTATATAATCGTAGTGAACTCTTAAAGTCAATCTTTTATCAAAAATGATTCCTAGGTCTTTTGCAGTGGAAGTGCCAGACAGGATACTGCCTGATATTGAGTAATCAAATAGTGTTTTCTGTTTTTTTGCAGAGAATGAGGTTACAAAATATGTAGTTGTCAATATTGAGGTACATGCAATTAACAGAGCACCAATGAGCTATGATGTCGAGATCATTTTGCACCGCTAAGCAGTCATCTGAGGTCTCAATTTTTATATCGTCAGCGTATAGTAATGATAGACATTGTAATCGTTCCGCCAGATCGTTAACAAATATAATGAATAATAGCGGTCCCAAGTGTGAGCCTTGTGGTACACCCGAAGGGATACGCACTGGAGCTGATGTATAGCCTTTAATCGTGACCAACTGACTTCTTTTGCTCAGATAAGAATTAATTCAACGCAATAGACTACCGTGGATCCCGTAATGTGAAAGCTTTGCACATAGAATGTTGTGATTTACTTTATCGAAAGCTTTGCGGAAATCTGTGTAAACTGAATCTACCTGACCCTGAGTAGCGAAAGCCTGGCACAAATAGCTTTTGTAAACAAGTAAATTACTGACTGTTGATCTACCCCTGACGAAACCATGTTGACTCGATGAGATAAAAAGTTTAAAGTGAGAGTAAATGCAATCGTATACTATGGATTCAAATATTTTGCCGAAACAAGATAGAATACTTATTGGTCTATAGTTTTCACATAGTGACTTGTTTCCTGATTTGAAGTATGGGGTAATATAAGCAGTCTTCCACTCAGTGGGAAAGACTCCCACGCACAGAGACTTATTGAAGATGATTGTCAGTGGTATACACAGTTCCTTTCCACAAGATTTAACAAAAGACGGAGGTATCCCGTCTAGACCAGCGCCTTTGCTATGGGATTACTTCTTTATTTTAGACCAGACATCGTCTTGTGTAGTACTAACAGCCGACAACACCGAAGCGTCAGCGTGCAGCTGTTTTGGAGCCTTGAGGGATGTGGATCTAACATTGTGGTCTTCGTATACCGATGCAAAGAAACCAGCACACACAATTCGCACACTTCACTACTACTCTGGGCCGTATTACCATTGTGAGACATGACTTGAGGCACGGTGGGGGTACCTTTTTTAGTTTTAACAAAATTCCAGAAGGCTTTGATGTTTTCAGAGAGTGAATCTTCTACTGACACCCTGTACTGTTCATAACAGTTTTTGATGAGTCGCTTGCTACGTGCGCGGAGGAATGAGTAAGTATCGTAATCACTTGGATTATTATACTTTTTGAAGCGTTTGTGAAACTTAGACTCTTCATTAAGGTACTTTTTTAGACTCTTGCTATACCAACTTAGTTGTTTGCTAGAGCTTCAGATGATCATTGGGGTGTTTTGCTGATGTTGTTTAAGATATCGTATAATTTCTCCAAATTTATGTCAACTTCAGGGTGTGCCAGAGCTTCAGACCAGTTCACAAGGGTTAATTCTTTCTTTATAATAGAGTTAAGATTAGCTTTGTTAAAATTGATGGTGCTTACATTGTGAGGTTTAAGTGGTTTAGGTAAGTTAACTGAGAGGTTTATTAACAGTGCAGGATGATGATTATGATCTAACGGACACAAGGGTTGGGCTACGGACACGTCTAAATTGACCATGTTTGACAAAACCAGATCCAGAAATCTGTTATTGTTATTGGAAATTCCGTTATATTGAGACAAGTTACATGTAGATAATTCTTCAGTTCCTAGTCTATCCGCCAATAGAATTACCAAGCGAGTCTATAGACTTGCTTGGTAATTATATTCGTGGATTAAATAAATAAATAACAAAGTTCAAACACATCCATATACTTTGTGTTTAGATTACCTACCTTTTAAAAAATATATATTTTCTTTTGAAATACTTTATAGAAATACTATTCTTCTGAGTTCATTAGCAACTTTATTTCAAAGTCTAATAAAATCACAGATATGACACTAGCTGCGCCTAATAAAATTAATATTTATTAGCAGTAACATAAAAGAAAAGTATTCCCGCGGCTTTACTCTAATAATCGTTATTTACCTAGTTTTTTATATGTCTTACGACATCCATGGGTTGAGTTGATCTGCTTTGTTAAATATAAAGCAAGATTTTCTCAAACAACCTTAACGTAGCGCGTTGAGAAAAGATCTTCAACTGGTCTCTTGAGGTTATAGTTTAGGAGCTGGTTATGTGTAATCTACTTTATACTATTCAAGTTTAGTTTAAAAGTTAAGAATTTTAAATTTCTCGCAAATCCCCGCGGCGTTTCTTCGACTTTTTAGTTGAGTCAATTCCACTGAGCTTCATTATGGTGGCTTTTTGATATGGGAGTGGATGACCAAATTCGGAAACATAAGAGATAAAAGTCGTGAAATGAGTGAGTCGAAAAAACTGTGACTAAAGACATTTATTACTGAAAGAGCATATTATACATTCACTCACAGAAGTGCTTAATCTAACGTACTTTTAAAACTTATTTCTCAATGATCTCGAGAAGATTTTTTACCCTAAAGTTCACGTGAATGAAACAGCGGGCTGGTGGGAGCTAGAATTAATAAGCCTTTGGAAAAAGGTAATAACTTTTAAAACTTTAAAATTATGATATTGTACCAAATTATCTTACACCTGTTTGTAAGCACCATAACAAACAAACAGTCAAATCATTTGTTGTACTTGTACAATGCGCGTCAGAATTAAATATCCCCCTTGTCTACAAAACATTGAGATATTTAATAGGGGGCACTTATTTGAGATGCTCACTTTGTTGAAAACGTAACTGGATCCAGTTACTTGTAAATTATCTGAGTAGGTAGTTAAAGAAGATGCCATGATATAGGTAAAGTTAAATAAAAAACCCCGCCAATGACAAATAAAGAAACAGAAAATATTTTTATTTACCTTAAAACCGCTATACACAAAAATCAATAGTTTTTCTATTTTATGAGAATGACGTGAAATAGAAACCACTTGCTCTTTAACTAAAGCCATTGTTTTATTTCATTTTCACTCGTCTTTGTTTGATCGTGATATTTTGTGGTTCATTGTCCGACTGAAGATTTTTCTGCGCATTTCGGTTGCCTGGGAGAAATCGCTCTCAGCGATAAGGGCGCCTTATGTCTTTATTTTTTAGTGTAATAAATGTGTTCACTCATTCAAAGGCTTCATCATCATCAGCCCAAACACGTCCACTGCTGGACATAGGTCTCCCCCATACGACGCCACAAATAGCGGTCCTGAGCCGCCTCCATCCATCGACTCCCTCACGCTACCATGTCGTCGGTCCATCGAGATTCTGGCAACCCAACCTCTCGGGGGGGGGCCGAGAAGTAACCTTTTCTTTGTTCACCAAGATTATATTCAGATCTACCCGCAAACATTTCTTTTTTTTTCTTATCCAGAAAATCCGCTGTCGAACACTAATAACATAAAATTTCAAAGCTTTGTTAACTAGTTGTTGGTTGGTGCATTCGTTACTTGTTATGTGAGCGATTGGATGCCTGGTTCGATTCCCACATGGTGGTACAATTTTTGTTTCTTAGAATTTGAGTAAAAGATTTGTAAATCGTGCAGTGATATGCAATGTAAACTTTAGCTATTTGGGGGGTTACCAATTCATGCCTCTGTCTGTATAAACCAAATTTCAGCCCAATCAGCTCAGTCGTTTTTACCTTATAAAACCTACCTACCAGTTTTACCTGTTTCAAATACCAAGTGTGTAGAAATCTTTATCAGTCGTGTTCATTATTTTTTTCTATCCCTATTATAGGATTGGAGATCGTTTCTTTGCCGCCAAAGCCTTGAAATATAAAATGTAAAAAAACACTTCCTCTCAATATTTCTCATATATTTTTACACAGAGAATCAACAACATTGATTAAACATACCTGTAGATAACAGCAGAAATCAAATTAAATGTAACATTACCTTTCCAAAACAAAGTGCTAAAATAAAATGTCGGAACACAGCAATAAAAAACATTACAAAACAGCATGACGTAACATCCGGATATAAAAGCAGCCGGATCGACAGATGTCCGGATAAGAACAGGAGCCCAGTTTAAAAAAATTACATCATCGAGTTCGACGACCCCTATGGCGCGGTGGGCGAAGGTCCGCGTGTGACCCAGGTATTTAATAATCAGATTGGGGCGAAACCTTCAATTGTAAATTTTAATTGTCAGTTCGAAAATGGTTCCTTCCCTCTATGATCTCGTACGGAATTATACCTACTATATACCAAGATGTAATGAATACAGATCTCTTCAGACACTTTTTTGTGCCTGATTTTTCTTTGGTACTAAATGCAGAGAGATTAATCATAGGCTGGCTCTTGCTCTATGAGTGTTCAGAACGGAAAGCGAGTTTGTTTTTATTGTTCTTAAAAATGAGCGGCCATTAGGCCTCTGGTCGGGTTAGTGTTTCGAACTGTTTTGTTTCTTCAACGAGGGAAGAAAAATTCAGTTATTTAAATTTTTACACTTGTATGAGAGGTTTTCGATTTACAATAAAAAAATAAAAATTAGGTCTAAATATGTCGATAGATGGCAGGGCGTCAACTGGAAATTAGGGTAATGCCAATGCCAAGTGGAAGGAAAACAAACTTTTTCAAGTTTTTATTTGACATTGACATACCCTAATTTCCAGTTGACGCCCCTGCCACCTATTGAGATATTTGGAACGAATTTTTTTCTTTATAAAAATACAAATCGAAAACCGCTCATTGTAAAAGTGTATTTTTTTTTTATTTTTATCTATTTCGGATGAGTTGTTATTGGTACCTACCATGAAATGAATTTGCATTGTAAACTTATTTCTTCCTATTAATGTTTTTTTTTAAATAATTATTTTATTGTAAGGTATAACATGGGTTAACCCAGGGATCGAGGGAAAATTCTAAATTTTACCTCATCCCTGGGTTAACCATAAACCCAAAGATTTATATGGCACCAAAAACCGTGGTCCCGTTGTCTTTGAATGTGTGCGTTACGAAATGCCGACGCACGCTCACTAATAAGTAGTTAAAAATTGTGTTTTTGCCAGTAAACTTAACCACGTATCTAACTGTTATTATAACCATATTGTGCGCAATCATCCTGCCACACTTTTGTGAAAAAATAAAGGTCCTATCATGCCCTGAAATCGAAAAGTCTAAAAAGTGTGGGATAAACTTCCGAAAACGGAAAATCGAATTTTTTCTTCAATTTTGGCACAGACATTCCTTTAGGGTTCCTAAGACTCCCCTTAAAAGGATTTTTGGCCACTCGCAATATTTTTATTATTATTATAGGTACTCAAAAAATTCAATAATTTGAAAAATATCGATTCGCCGAAAATCCTTTTAAGGGGAGTCTTAGGAGCCTTAAAGGAACGTGTGTGCCAAATTCGGTGACGAAATTCGGTTTTCCCTTTTCGGAAGTGCACCCAAAGTTGCAATCTGGGTTCTACCACAGATTAGCTGGTAATGTTATTTTGTAGTGCGGTCAGAACGCAACAACGGAAACACAGATTTATAAAACGGAAAGAAAAATAATAGTTATTTAATTATATCGCAATACCTAAGAGTGAAATGTAACGCTTTTGTCTTTATTTGTATGTTTAGAATTATTGTTTCATTTGCGAAATGCAAATGAAACAATAATGAAATGGAGGCCTATGTCCAGCAGTGGACGTGTATGGGCTGATGATGATGATGATGATTGCGAAATGCGCACGATGGCATTTTCTGACACTTTTCAACAAAAAATGGCAATGTTACAGCACGTCCGGCTAACACTGTGTTTAGATGTACAATGATTTTTAATTATTTTGAAAAATAAAAAACCACATATTGTTTAATGCATGGCACCCTACACAAAGTACGTTACACCACAGATTAGGTAATGTTACTTTGTTTCACGTACACGTGCACCGGGGTGCTGCGCGGTACTCTCTGTCGGTATCAAACAAAGTGCCACGGCACTTTGATACCGGGCGGCGGCGGCGCGGCGGGGCATGCCGCCAGCACCACCGAAGGTCACCGACCGCGCCCGCGCCCGCGCCATCCCCCCTGTCCGGCTCATCAGTAAAGCGCGCCTACGTGTAGTGTTAGAGTATTTTGAATCACTAGTCTAAGATAAATAGTTTAAGAGAGAAAAGAAAACAATGCTTTGTGAACTATGAATTCTTCTTCTTTGCCTTATGTCTCATTTCTCTTGGGGTCGGCTCTCCTAGTCCTCATGCGCCACTCCAGACCCTTTTGTACTAGCTCAGGATTTACACCCATCGTCTTCATATCCTTTTGGATGGTTCAAATCCAAGTGTTCGGGCGTCCGCCGGGTCTTCTTTTGGCGATTTAGGTTCCGAGAGATGGGATTTTTTTGGTCATATGGATTTCATCTCTACGCATTACGTGAACGTAGTTTATTTTTTTCCTGTGGGTACTTTGAATGTCCCTCGTATGTAATCATTTCTAATTTTGTCCAATTTATATGGTTACGCCTCCTGCACACTGAGCATGTGCATTTCGCAACGTTATAATAATCTTAATAGTCATTTATTAGTAATAATAATTACAAGTCAAAGGTTTGTATACTTAATCATTTACAACACTGTAAAATACGTATAATCTAAATTGCAATGTATGTACTAAGTTAAAATTAGAATTATTTAAGTCGTACATTCAAAATAATAGTGCAATGCATAAAAAGTGCCAAAAATAATGTCTAAAATTAAATAACTAATACATAATAATAAATCCATTATGTATCACTGAATCTTAAGAGCTATAAATTCAATGTAGCTATAGAACGTTTGCTTTTTGGTTTATATTAACGACCTACCTGATCTCGTTAAAAATAATCACGAGATTGTATTGTTTGCTGATGATACTTCTTTAATTTTCAAGATTATTAGACAAAACACAAATTATGACGATGTAAACAATGCAATATCAAAAATAGTCCATTGGTTTAGTGTCAATAATCTTTTACTTAACGAAAACAAAACTAAATGTATTAGATTTATTCTACCAAATGTAAAACAAGTAAAAGCTGATATAAACGTAAAAGGAGAAACTTTAGACATTGTAGACAGTACCGTATTCTTAGGAATAACTTTAGACAGTAAACTTCAATGGGGCCCACACATAGATAAACTATCGAAGAGACTTAGTTCTGCAGCATATGCTGTCAAAAAAATCCGTCATCTTGCAGACGTTGATACTTCTAGACTTGTCTATTTCAGCTACTTCCATAGTATTATGTCTTAAGGCATATTACTGTGGGGGAACGCTGCAGATATTAATACCGTATTTGTGCTGCAGAAGAGGGCTGTTCGTGCTATCTATAACATGGGTCCTAGAGAATCCCTGCGTGATAAATTCAAATAAATAAATATAATGACTGTACCATGTCAATATATTTATGAAAACTTATTGTACACTCATAGAAATATCGATCGATTCCCTAAAAATTGCGACATACATAATGTAAATACTAGAAATAAGAACAAACTCGCTTTGCCCAAAACTCGGCTGCACAAGATTAGTGTATCTTTTAAAGGGCAATGTATACGCTTCCACAACAAAACTCCGAGTGAGTTGCAAAAATTATCAATAAATAAATTCAAACAAACTATCAAACATATCCTTTGTAAAAAGGCTTATTACAAAATATCAGATTATCTAGAGGATAAAAAAGCATGGGACGACTTTTGCTCCAACTCGAAAACTAACAACCTAACAAGGTAAAGGTTTCTTGTTCGCTTCTTTACTTTACCTTAAAAAGATTGAAGTGAACAAAAAATCAAAATGATCACTTTATTTCCCTGTTTTACTTATGTAATTTTAATTTTGTGACGTGTCCAAGGGTCCTGTAAGGTCTAAAGGAAATAAAGCACTTTGATATTTGATATTTGCTCAATAAGCCAGCGTTTGAGTTTAGTTTTAAATGCAGGCAGACTGTGGGCTCCTGTAACAACACTGGGAAGCCGGTTGTACACGGCTGGGCCCATGATGTGGGTCAACTGCTTGGAAGACTTCTCCAGCGAGCGCGTCACGGCGGCCAGTCTATCGCGGCTGCATAAGAGTGGGAGCTGCCTAGCGTGGCGTATAACCCATGGTTCTGCCGGACGTACATGGCCACCTGGAATATAACCAAACATGGTAATGTAAGGATACCAAGGGATCTGAAATCGGGTCTCGCCGATTGGTCGCTTGGGATCCCTACTATTGCTCGTACGGCCCTTTTCTGTATCCGGAACGCGCGTTCCCAGTCGGCCGCACACGCCCATAGCTCTGCGCCGTACTGGAGCAGCGATTGGACTGTTGCAAATAAAGCAGGCACGAACCACATCGGTGGAAACCACTCGCGCCATCCGACTTAGTGCGTAACATGCACCCGCCAATCTTCCGCATAGCTTGTTGATATGGCTCGCCCACTGCAGCCCTCTGTCTATCTGGAAGCCAAGGAATGTAGGGCTTTCCACTTGGTCGACGCTGTTCCCATTGACTAACACTGTTAGTGGTCTAGGTGCACGGCCCGACAGGAAGAAATGGATGAAATGGGATTTAGCGCGAGCCCATTCCACCCAAACCGGAATGGTTTAGTGTACTTACCGGAGTGGCTAGTAGTGTCGCCGTGCAATTGAGTTTTGCCTCCAGTAGATCTACAGTGGGCGCAGTGACGATAACGGCCACGTCGTCGGCGTACATATACACCTCGGCACTAGTGATAAATTAGTTATTAAGTCATTTAGCAGTAGGGAAAATAATATATTTGACACCGAGGATCCTTGGGCGACGCCCATCCTAGGTTTCAGAGGATCGAGGTTATGATGGATCCCAAGTATTCAAAGCAGTCAACTTGGTTTAATGGAACGATATCGATATGTGGGACTTGGCGCACCCTATCTAAGATACCGGAGAAATTGCAGTGCATGCCCTCTTCGCTCTAACGCGTGGCGCCATGCAGTAAGATCTTGGGTTTTTGTCATTGCGTCTGCAATAATGAGTATGTCATCAGCATATAAAAAATTTCATGGCGCTGATTTTTGTAGTTATTCGGTGACGTAGTTCATAAACAGGTTGAATGGCAGCGGACTCAGGGTAGGTCCCTGGTGTACCCCACTTTGACTTCAAATTCCGCACTAGATCCAGCCGGGCTGATTACTCGGGTATTCACATCGTTGCCCATGTCTTTTAAGAGTGTAAAATACATAGTGCATTGGTACGTGTTGAGCACGTAATGCTTCCAAAATTGACTTTCTCGGCATGCGATCGAAAGCTTTCTCTAGGTCGATAAAGGTTAGGTGTAGGTCTTTCTTCAGGGTTTTGAATTTTTACATCAGGATTTTGACCGTGTGAATGGCAGCAATGGTCCCAACGCCATGCGTAAGCCCGCATTGATTTGGAGTTATATTCACCAACTGTAAAAGTCGGTTCACGAGTGTTCTCACCCAGATTTTTAGGGTATGCGAGGACAGCTGTATTGCCTGGTAGTTACCATAATCTGCCACATCGCCTTTGTTTTTATAGAATGGTATGAGATTGCTTTGCCTCGATTGATCAGGCATATTTTCGTTTGTTAGTATTACATTGAATTAGTAAGTGAGCCATTTTATTTGTGAAATATGAATAAACATAAAAAACAATTTCCAATTTTGTTAATTGTCAAAAGGGTAATCCTCGCTTTGAGCATCATGGACTGCGACTAGGGCGTTTATTGGGCCCAGAGATGTTCCTACATGGTACTAGTACTAGTAAATACGAGTAAGTATAAGTACATTACATACAAAAAATACAAAAACGTTATTTCAATAATATGTTTGACATTTTATTTGTACATACTCCATGCTTTTCATTTGATACCAAGTACTTATGGCAACGAATTACCTTGTATACCTTTTTGATACCTATTGCAGAAGCAAAAAAAGTCCTTGGTATCGAATCGAATCTAATGTGACCATTAAATAATTTTTGAACGCCATGCTAGTGAAAAACATATTGGTCTGATTGTTAGAAAAAGACTTACTTACCTAGAATAAGTGCTTTTCTTGGATAGCCTGAAAGAAAGAGAGCTCAATGTGGTGGTACTACCATGAAAATACAAACAATCTATCACTAAGTGATGATAGTTTGTCGTGTAAGTTAATAGAAACGAACTTTCGCATATATAGTATAGGTGAAATTAGTGAGATGAGATTATTATTATTATTCTCTTCATTATTATTCATAAGAGTAGTATCGAAAAAAGATACATGCGTCTGAATAATTCGTTCAGAAATGTTAGCCAATCAAATAACTGGTAGTTACGAGAAACACAGTCTCTGGTACTCACCCTAACCGGTGATTATCCGGTTTTTTAAGAACCGGTTCACACCACTATTGGAAATATTCTAAGGACTTTGCGAGAACTACCTTTCACAACACATGTTTACAAAATGATCATATGCAAGAGATTTATTTCGTTAAATAAAAACTTAACAACTAAAATGGTTTGGCACAAACTATATAGATACTTTAAGCTTTTCACAAACACTTTCCTTTCTACGAGTTTTTCAGTCGTTGTTCGCGTCTTTTAATTCTACCATAGGTATAAAATCATTAGAGTTCATAATTTAAGCGTGAAATAGTCCTTTGATTAACAATATTTCAGAAAATTCATTTCTAATTATGCTGATGTCTGTATCAGGATTGATATCAACTCCATGTAATTTCGGATATAACGTACGTGGGAAGTTTACCCTCTCCATGATTTCTCTGACATCGTCTAATGAAAAAAGCTTTGTATTATCATAATCAACACACCTGACCTTAATAAGATTCTGAGCCTCGCTATATTCTTATATCATCGCTCTATAACACTCTTTCTCTTCTTCAAAAATAGAAATGCAAGCCTTGTCTTTAAAAACGACGTTCAAAGGTGTCATTCTCTCGTCTTCTTTCTGTATCTCTTCAACCATATCTTCATATATTGAGTTCGTTTCCTCGCCCTGGATTATACTTAGAGGAAATAAATAGCTGTGTGTATGTAAATTCATTTAAGAAACGTATTTACCGATAATTTACTGACTATCACTGTCGTCTGCAACTAAGCTGTCACAATCCTGATCACCTTCAAAGGCGCTTAGGTCATCTGACAATAATTCACTTTTATCTTCAAAAATAAAAACGGACTCTTCGTTTTCTACTATAAAGTCTGGCCCAGAATTCGTTTCGATGTTTGATTCCGTTTCACTTAAGGCCGTTGTGTAATTCTCGTCCTCTTTATATTCTTTCTTCTCTTCATTTTGGTTGGCGGCGTCGTTCAACTGAAATTAATATAATTTGGGAATGTTATAGAAAAAACAGATTCATTAAAATAAGTTAAAAACATGAGTGTTCTGAAACAGCCCAAATTAGGAAATGACCCGAAAAAAAATTAAGTAGCAATTTTCCTTCGGAACTCTTTGGGGGGTTCACTAGCAGTCAAAATTTTATTTTGCGTGGTTTTCGATCCGTTGCGTCATCCGCCATCTTGATTTTAAGGGTAAATTTTTGTTTATTGAATAACTCGTTTATTTTCAATTTCACACGAAAAATTGTTATGGCATAAATTGTTTGAAATAAAATTTTCTACAATTTTAATTGTAACATTTTTTTCTTGGATAGATATTTTCTGATTTATACCCGTAAAATCAGCATCATAATTGTAGCAAATCAAATTTTCGGCAAATCTAAATTTAATCAAATTTTCAACAGCAATCAACAAAAATAAAAACAATAATTTTTTTTATACGAAAATAATAATAATAAACGCTCTAGCAGAATATTTAGGTTCAACCCCAACCTCTTCTCAGGTATAAATCGAAAATATCGACCCTATGAAAAAAATTATAAGCACCAAAATTGTAGGGCATCCCTTTTTTAGCTAATTTGACTGAGCCAAAAGCATAATGTTTGGTTTGATATTTACCTGTTCAGATTTTATGGGTATTCTAATCCTTTTTCGATTATTATTTTATTTAGACAAAGCCACTCTGACACATCAGCTTTCAAAGCACCTCCCTGGATAGTGTGGTACACCCAAATCTCGATTTGAATACTGTTGTCTTCGAAGTTGCCTGTTTTGGTTATCAAGATTCTAGCCTCAGAGTTCTTTCATAAATTCTTTGGTGGGAAAGGCATTCAACGCCCTTGGCTGGCATGACTCCGCTTAGGTGGCCAATGAGGGCCGCGACAAAGGTCGACGCGAATTCAGGCGCGAGTACCTTCACGCCTGAAGTTTGTACAGTTTCCACGCTGGCGAAAGTCACGTAGATAACTTTGGCATAAGCTCCGTCGAGTTCAAGAATCGCCGCGCCGCGCCATGTTTGCGATTGGATGCTTATCGTGCAACATTTGTCACTCACTTATCTTCTGAATGTTAGTCTGAGCAAACAGTTCATTAGGTCTCCTGTTGGTGGACCAGTATCAGATAAATTACAGGAGATATATAATTTAAAATTTTGGCTTCCAACTTTAATGGGCCCTTGTCTTTTGCGACCAAATCTTGTCTATCAACTTGTTTCGGTTCGGGATTGTATCTTTTGAGTATCATTATTTTGTCACATTTAGGCTTAGGTTGTTTGGTAGGTTCATCTAAAAGAGACTTGTAGGTAGCTAAATATTGATCATTTAGATTTTCGAGGTTCCTGGTGAAATCAAAAATTCTGCAAAGAAAGAAAAGTCATAAGTCAAAATCCACCTCACATGTGCTATAAACGCAATAATGAAAATCGCTTACCCAAATGTGACGGTGAATTTATATATTTCATCATTTCGTTATTGTTACACCCATTTTTTTTCCATCCGTTTTGTTGAAGAGGAGACTCAGATTGAACCGCGAAGGTAGTTTTCTTCAACTTCCATTTCAAGGGCATGGTTCTGATATTTCCTCAGCAAACCGACCGATGGCAGACTTCACTTATTGTTCTGAGGAGTTACCCCAGCTAAGTGACATTCCATAGCCTACCGAAAAATTTAAACAACTTGGACTTTTATTATCTTACACACAGTGGGTTAAAAAAAAATACATTGTTCTGTAGGCAGCGCTATTGTCAGTCTTTCTATGTCAACTTTGGACAGAGTATATTTTCCTCGTTTATTTCCAGAGTTGACACGTGTAAAAAATCTAGTATGGCAGATCTGACATGTACAAACGGTGAGTGGCTATTGGCACCTAGAATATTTTAAGTTTATTTTATGTTGTTCAGAAGTCGGATTTTAACACTGTTTTACACGTTTGCAGTACCCCCCTCCACTTTCACCGAGCGCTTTTAAACCGTGACGAGACGTGTATGTACCTACCTACTGCTTTTTGTATATTTTTTTGTTTCATGGGTCAACTCTCGATCTTTATTTTTTTATATATCTTGTCATTAGGTCCAGGATGCTATGTCTCTATACAGGCTGTTTGGCGTTGCGACCGTTATAATTTTATAGTGAGTCCGGGCACTTATCTTCTGAATTGTAGTCTGAGAAAACAGTTCATTAGGTCTCCTGTTGGTGGACCAGTATCAGATAAATTACAGAAGGAGATATACAAATTAAGATTTTGGCTTCCAACTTCAATGGGCTCTTGTCTTTTGCGACCAAATCTTGTTTATCGACTTGTTTCGGTTCGGGATTGTATCTTTTGAGTATCATTATTTTGTCACATTTAGGCTTTTCTTGTTGGCTAGGTTTATCTAAAGGAGACTTGGTCATTTAGATTTTCGAGGTTTCTGGTGAAATCAAAAATTCTGCAAAGAAAGAAAAGTCAAAATCCACCTCACATGTGCCATATTAAAATAAACGCAATAATGAAAATCGCTTACCCAAATGTGACGGCGAATTTATATTTCACCATTTCGTTATTGATACACACAATGTTTTTCTCATCCATTCTGTTGAAGAGGCAGACTCGAACTCGACTGACTTGAACCGCGAAGGCAGTTTTCTTAAACTTCCATTTCAAGGGCATGGTATGGTTCTGATATTTCTTCAGAAAACCAACCGATGGCAGCCTTCACTTATTGTTCTGAGAAGTTACCCCAGCTAAGTGACATTCCATAGCCTGCCGAAACATTTAAACAACTTAGACCATTATTATCTTACACCCAGTGGTTTAAAAAGAATAAAATACATTGTTCTGTAGGCAGCGCTATTGTCAATGACAGACGGTAATAATGTATTCCTATCTGCCACCATTTGGCTCTCGTGGGGGCCAATAGCCATAAGTGTTACCGTCTGCCACTATGTGGGGGCCGTTTGTGGGGGCAGACGGTAATAAATAGTTTTTTATGTCAACTTTGGACAGATTATACCAAAAAACCACACGATTGTATCAGAGTGACATACAATAATGTTTTCAGGCATCTCACGGGACTGAAGTGCTATTGTAGTGCTTCAGAAATGTATACAGCAGCCCGTATTCACTTCTTCAATTCCATCCAGAGAAAGAGAATATCCTCGTTTATTTCCAGAGATGACACGTGTAAAAAATTTTATAATGAGTAGGGCAGAAATGACATGTACGTTTGTACATGTCATATCTGCCCTGGTGGGTGGCTATTGCCACCTAGAATAGTTTAAGTTTTTTTTATGTTTTTCTGACGTAGGTACCCTATGTACAGATCGCGTCATGGTTTAATAGCGCTGACCTTGATGCGCAGAAGTTGATTTTTACATCTGCGCAGTACCCCTCCACTTTCGTTGAGCGCTATTAAACCGTGCCGAGACGTGTATGTACCTACCTACCGCTTTTTTGTATATTTTTTTGTTTCATGGGTCAACTCTCGTTCGTTATTTTTTGTATATCTTGTCGCTAGGTTCGGTATGCTACGTCTCTATACAGGTTGTTTGGTGTTGCGACCGTAATAATTTTATAGTTAGCCCAGGCGGGTCATGGCCTACATTCCTCCGGTAGAATCAATATACTAAGTGTCACGGTTACCTATGACTCATAGTTTTTTAAAATGAATTTAGAAGTTGTCACGATTTACATACTTTTTTTCTTTTGAATTCTCGTAACTTTTATTTTTTTAGGTACCTAATCATGAAATTATTTATTTGGAATAAGTATACCTACGTAGAATATAGCAAAAGTTTTTCACCGACTTACAAAAAAACTATATCGGTCACAAAACAAAACACATAATCTGAAAAATGTTATGCTTTCAGATCTCTGTAGGATAGACAAATATGTAGGTAGAAGATACATTACCTGGGGGTACATTTCAACATAGCGATTGTAAAGCACAAATTAAACACACAGGGCTACGAAACTACGCGCACAAATTTAAAAAGATGGGGAGCGCGGGCATCGGCGGCGCGGTGGCGTCGGTTCATCTTGCTAAGTTGGTACGTTGGGGCTTTGGACTTGACGTTGCGCTGGTGTTGCCAGCCAGCCCTCTAACCTGCCTGACATCTTTCTGACAGTGACACACAAGGTGGCCAACGACTCACAGGTGAACACTTGAAGTGCTGGGTGATTGATTATCATGAAAATTGTTTGTATTTACTTGGCTTTTATATTATATCTGTCATATAGGTATTATTTATTTAAGAGTCCAATTTATCTGGTGTCTTTCACTATTTTTATTATGTCTCATAGAGCTAGATGATTAATCTCCTTTAGCTAAAGTCCTTTAGTAATATTGCTAGTAAATAAGCAGACTTCACTCTCACGGGCCTACCTGAAAACCAGCGCAGTATTGGGCAAATGCTCCAATACTGCAACATGCTGAGGCAGGGACCCATTTTACCCTTATCATCTCATATTATTTTCTGTGTTACCTACTATTTAGAATTGAGTATTGTTTAGTTAATAAGTTATCTATGTTTTATTTTTAAATAAATTATCTCTCTCTCTCTCTAAAGTACCTACCGATCAGTACTTTAATAGGGGGCGCGTGGGCCGCGAGGAGAACAAACACATTTCAAGAGTCGTAAAATTTTGGGATATTATTTAATTTCTTTTCACTTTTTTTTTTTAGTTACAATTGCGACAAAAATCTATAGTTTAGTTTAGAAACTTAGTTTTTTAATTCGTTTGAAACTTAATCCTTGTGGAGACAATAAAAATTCGTTATTATTTGGCGTGTTTAAAAAAACGATAAACCGACTTCAAATTCTTGAACCTACCTCTTGTTTACGCCCGTTGCCGTGGAAACTGTTTGTTAACAGTCATTGTGATAAAATGATTACTTTCAAAAACCTAATAATCGACTTCGAATCGCTTACTTTTACACTGTTTTTAAATTTTTGCGTAATTAATACTAAATCCCGGCCTAGGGATAAAATTTTTATGGGACCACCTCGTGTTCATTTTCTATACAATAGTTTTCAAAAAGAAAGAAAGAATTTTCAAAATCGGTTCATAATCGGTCCTAGTCGCTAGTGTAGGTAGGTAATTAATGTTACTTCAAGAAATATAAAATTATTTAGAATAAAATAATCAGCGTAAATAGAATTTTAACCAAAAAAAAATCGAGACTGCTTATACGGCCCTTAGGTTTTCCATGAATAAATTTCGTGTAACCGCACACTAAGCCTATTCGGTTCTCAGCGAACCCACAAAAAGCTTACTAAAACTAATCTGATACAATGCTTCTTATCTTCAGTGTTGCCGGCTGGTTAAGTGATAAAAAATCTATTAAATTTGCAAACGTAAAAAGAATAAGACTGTGTAAACCTTCAAGCGTCGGAAAAAATAGGTCCAAAAACGTGAAAAATAACCGTGCACAAAACAATAATTATTGACATGTGTTCTGATCGCGTAGGCTTAAAAAATTTTATTGTAAAAAGAGCGATTCTTTCAAATTTTCAAATATTCTATCATCCCCAGCGATAAAATTACTCAGCCTTGCAGCTTGCCTATCTGAAACTTCATGACATATGGAGACACAAACTTATTTTCTACACTAAATTGACGATTGAGTAAATAAAAATTGTTTTATGAATGGCTTACCTGACCATAAAATCGGAGAGAGCGTGAAATTCTTTAACCTATACGAAAAAAAATATTTATTCGCCAAGCTGCCTCAAAAATTGTCACATTCTGGCTATAAATAATGAAACTATATCTTTATTTATTATCTTGAACCAACCTCAAAATAGTCAGTTCTACCCATAAACGTCAAAGCTGGCAACACTCTTATCTTCGGTCCATTGCACGAGGGACGGACCGTGGCCCGTAAAGTGAGCCACAAATGGGCCACACGAATCCGGTCCGGACCGGAAACGGACCGAGTGGTGCCAATAAAACCTGATAAAACGAGAAAGGGGTTGAAACGGGACGATTGAAACTGTTCACACTTGTGATGGCAGAAGCCATAAAAGTAACTAAACTAGCTTATGCCCTCGGCTTCACACGCGTTTTTCCGGGATAAAAATTAGCATAAAGAACACCTACCACCTATCTATTCTTTAGATTAGACCTACGTACACGCGCTTGTCTACTTGCTGAGTGAGCTACTTACTACCAACCCAATGCTTACTAGTGTTAGTACCTACTTATTGTCCATCTGTGTATTGTCTATGTGTTGTCTAGTAGGTTCTAAGTAGTCTTATTTCTTTGTTTGTGTGTTGTGTTGTGTCTAGTAAATAATTTTCTTCTTCTAATTCTTCTTTAAATATAAAATCCCGCATGCAACGATTTCCCGCGACCTTTACTAGAAGTATTCCCATTTAGAGCACAGATTCCAAGGGCACCACATTTAGGGCACCGATTTCATTCCCATTTAGGGCACCCGCAAACAAGTAGTTGCTAGTAATGGGGTTTTGAAATAACTAGCGGTAAAAAAAAGCCGTGGGGCCGCGGCGTACGAATATCGACCCCTCCAACTCAACCCGTGAATGTCGTACGAGCCGACTAAAGGAACCTACCAGAGGAAGGGCAGCAGCTTCCTTCTGAGTATTTTTCAACACCAACACTGCGATCACCGATCCGCGAGCCAAGCGTGGTGATTATGGCAAATCCCCCCTACATGGGAGACCATCCACTCGATAGACCGACATCGTAGCATCGATGGATGGAGGCGGCTCAGGACTGCTATTTGTGGCGTCATATGGGGGAGGCCTATGTCCAGCAGTGGACGTGTATGTGATGATATGATAATGATGATGATGAACTTTTGCAATTAGATCACCTACACAGTTTTAGAACTAGGTATAGGTTAAAAATTAAAATTACAAAATTACAAAATATTTATTCAGAAACTTAAAATAGTACTAGGTACTAGGTTGAAGCACACCTAGGTGTCTCATAACTAGCTATAACTTTTGTGATTAGATCTAGATATAAACTAGTATGTATAAACCTAAATATTATTAAAACTACGTACCTACTAGGTAGAAGCACTTACTTAGGTGTTTTATACCTAACTAGTTATAACTTTTGCAATAAGCTCGTCAGTCCATCGCATGGGGAGCCTACCCACACTGGCTGTTGAGTGGCGACCACGTACCGGAAGGCGCATTCCGGTACGTGGTCGCCACTCAACAGCCTTCGGCCAGCGGCCGTAGTTTCGAAGTCGCTCGACTCATAAACATAAACTTATTTACCTGTTTTACACAGCTAACAACTTCTTCCATGTTGTTTTCAGTAGATTCTGTTCGAAATGTTCGAATTTTCGTCGATAACTCGGGCAAATTATTGACTGACTTGAGAATTGTATTGTATTGTATTTATTCATTCCATATAGATACATTGTAGTACACTTGGAAAGGTAAATTTTATAAGAATTTTTAAACAAAGTAGGTAAAACTAAACAGAAATAAGTAAAAATAGTACATTCATCTAAGATGAAGGGGTAAGTATAATATTAAAATCACCAGCAAGCATTTTTTTAATAGCAATACTAAAAGTGTTTACATTTGTATTCCTAATTTCAATGAGAGGTTTTCGATTTACAATAAAAAAATAAAAATTAGTTCTAAATATTTCGATAGATGGCAGGGCGTCAACTGGAAATTAGGGTAATGCCAATGCCAAGTGAAAGGAAAACAAACTTTTTAAGTTTTTATTTGACATTGACATACCCTAATTTCCAGTTGACGCCCCCTGCCACCTATTGAGAGATTTGGAACTAATTTTTTTCTTTATAAAAATGCAAATCGAAAACCGCTCATTCCCAGTTTATTAAAAAGTTTAACACTTACACACAGAAAACTTTTGCCTACTTTTGAGTCTATGGGTAGGTATGGCAATGCCATTTCTTGTTCTGGTGTTATAGCTATGCGAGTCTCCATTTAAATTAAATTTATCTAGGTTCATTTTTACATACATTAGATTTTGGTAGATATATTCTCCCGTCATTGTCATAATACCTAATTCTATAATTTATTCCTGCACGATTGTGTGTTTTTCATTTGAAAAATCGCGCGTATTTTAATTCTTTATTTATGGAGGATAATGATTAGCATTTGTACCAAAAACTAAAAATCTGTGGAAATTAAGCAGAATTTGAAGTCGGTTTTTTATTTTTCAAAAAATCATCCCACTAATATTATAAATGTCAAAGTTTGTATGGATGGATGTATGGATATTTGTTACTGTTTCACGCGAAAACTACTGAACCGATTAGGCTGAAAGGTATGGGTATAGTTTGGGGACTGAAATAACATATAGGCTATATAGGCTAACATATTTTTTATCCCGATAAAACGCGGGCGAAGGCGCGGGCAGCAGCTAGTTTACAATATTTTAACCTACTGTTGACAATACCTACTGCAGTGGGTACAGTACAACTGTCTAGCGAAGGCAAATGTAGAAATGTACATATTTTATCCAAGTTTACATAGTTTTGTTTCGAAAACTAGGTATACAATCATCATCATCGACAGCCCATTTACGTCTACTGCTAATATGTTCAGCAGTGGACGTATATGGGCCTCCCTCAAACGACGCCACGAATAGCGTTCTTGAGCTGCCTCCATCCAACGACTCCCTGCGATTGCTACAATGTCGTCGGTCCATCGAGTTGGAGGTCTTACTACACTCCATTTCGCATTGCATCGTAGTCGCTACTCGAGAACCTTTACTCCCCAACGGTTATCGGTTCTACGAGGTATATGGCCTGCCCATCGCCACTTTAGCCTGTTAATTTTGAGAGCTATGTTTGTAACTTTGGTTCTTCTACGGATTTTCGTATTCAGGTATACAATACTAACAAAAAATCTTTATTGTATACCAGAAAAACAACAAAACAAAGAGACATTACATAAGACAAATGCGATTGGCGGCCATATCACTTAGAAGCGATCTGTCCCAGGCAACCTTTGGATGGAGAGAAGTGTGAATTTAAGAAAGGCGGGTGTACCAAAAATCTGAGATAAATGATAACATAACACTTTAATTACCATACAGCAATAGATAAAAAATCTAATCAAAAACATCTAATAAAAAAAAGATAAACCTACTAAAATATAGATATATAAATAAATAAATAATAAAATAAATAATGTTGGACAATTCACACAGCATTATATAGCCCTAAGCTAAGCAGAGCTTCTGTTATGGGTATTAGATAACTGATATACATAATACAATATAGACATAGATAGATATTTTTTATTATACACAGAAAAACGACCAAAACACGCTGAACAAATATTTGCAGATCGTACAAATATTTGTCCCGAGGCGGGAATCGAACCCGCAACCTTCTGCGTCGCAGGCGGACCTTCGCCCACCGCGCCACATCGGTCGTCAATAAATAAATAGTATGAATAAAGTATTCACTTTTCTGAAGGGAAAATCACCTTGCGATGATGATACGATTGATACGACTTTTAAAAACTGGCAAGGACAGTCATTTTTTACCCGACTACCGGAGGGTTATGATTTTAGCACCCTATGTATGTATATATATATGTAGCCGATTTCTTTGTTCCCACGTAGCGCTGAAACTACTACTTCGATTTCAACAAGTGAGGTATCGATTGATTCGTCTCATTACCCCGATGGTTATAGGCTATATGGTGTCCGACAAAACTGAGGGTCTTAAGAGATAGCTGGGTCTAAATTACACCTGGAACACTTCGATAGCGCGATAAAATTTTGCAAAAGACGACATCTAGTTACAGTTCGAGTCTAATTTAGTTTGATGTGATGAGTGAAGTATGACACACCCGTTGCCATGGAGACCTCTTGTGTACAGCTATTGGCATGGAAACTATTTATTTGTTACCATGGCAACGGGATGATTCGTCTCATCGTTGCAAAGGTCTTTGTTTGTACTTTCCGAAACCGTTTCTCAAACTTTTGTGAGGTTAACGATTCTCAAACTATTAGCAAAAAGGTGTAAAAAATATAGTTAAAAACTAAAACCCGACTACATAAAAGTCTTAAACAAGCGTTTACCTATTGTCCATAGCATTTTCTTCTGATACGTCGGAGGCACCCACCCCATATACCTAGGGTACAATTAGTAACAAAGGCCTCCTCCGACCTAAGTATCAAAAGAAAATGCTATGGACAATAGGTGAACGCTTGTTTAAGAGTTTTATGTAGTCGGGTTTTAGTTTTTAACTATATTTTTTTATGTCATTCCATAACCATAAGGCCTGAATGGAAAAGGATTTGTCGTAGAAAGTGATTCGGTGAGGTGGCATAACACCAGATTTTCTGACGATCGGACAAGAGACGGATGAGCATGAGAATCGTGGAGAAACTCAAAACGCTCCTTTAAATAGAAGGTAGTGACTATATTTCCCTACCTACTGAAGCGTTAGCGTTCTGAAGCGTAAACTATTACCCGCTGTGTTGTATTACAACATAACATCGTGGATGTGGTTAAGTAATGAACACAACATAACGTTAGCAAATTGAAATATATTGGAACTAGCTTCAAAGGAAGAGGGCTTAAGTTATAAGAGCTTTTGCTATGCGTTGCCTTATACGTAGGTAGTAATAATTTAAAAAAAATAAAGCACAGGTAATATTTATTTATTTAATTCGGGTTGCCATCAGCTTCATTAATTACAATATAATTTAAAATAGACACAGAAGGGTAGGCATTCGCTAATAGAATCATACTAAACTATAAGTGTGAACACTAAAATTTCTTTCGTCAACAATTGCGTACTAAATAATGTAATAAAATTATATTAGTTCAAATGAAAAACAAAATAATAAATAAAAAATAAGAGTATAACCACATTATGTGTAAAAGAAGTTGAGAGTCATGCATCGCCTTGCCCTGTGAATGCTGGTATTGAAAGGGTCAATGTTTAACGTCCTGCTGAATTCATTGAAAGTTCTACTCACTACAAAACAAATGATATATTGAGAACACGACTCAGTCACCACATTTTACAAATATTTACAATTGAAACAATTGAACTAACTGCAGACTGTTGCAAATAATCTGCAGGTAGCTCAACTGGTCCTGATGTACTCGTAGATTTACATCAGTTCGAACATCGCGCAGAAAAAAAATTGTTTTGTAAAATTCACAAAATTAATACTTAAGAAAATAACAATTAATAAGAAATAGAAACAAATTAGAACTAGTATTTATTATTGAACTTGTTGAGCTTTACGCAGATTTTTGCAAACAATCTACAGGTAGCTCAAGTGCTACACATCAATACCAGTCGGAAGAGTCCCCAAGACGCTGGCTGCATTGCCTCGCTGTATGGCAAAGCTGATGCGCTGCGCCAGATACTTAACAGCTCTCGGTTCATGCGCACTTGACGTGAAATTATAATAATAATTTAGATAGGTTCTCGTCTCCGCTTGCGGAGTGGTACCCCAAGAGAACCAGATCCCCACCTCTTGCTTTCCTTCATTTGTCGGTCTGAGTGGAGTCGCGAGAGATGCATCTTAGGATGTAGACTCCACCCCCGGGTGGAAGTGTCTAATGGCGTAATAACGAGGAAGCCCGCTCACGTGTCTTCGTGATGGTGAAATCGGGGCCACACCTCTCGACACCCCTTAGTCGTTTGCACTGATGTTGTTTCTTTACCGGCATTTACGCCAACATTTTGAGGAACCCATCCAGCATTCGGCAAGCCACCGTCTGCCGCTTGTAACAGTATTGAGAGTATGTTTATGGCAGGCGTCCATAGTTTCCCCCATAGCCCAATTACCCAGTCCATCCATTCACCACAATAACATGGCTTTTTTATTATTTTAATTTTCCTTTGCAATAGTCTCTACACCTGGCGGATATCATCTTCGGGTGTATCATATTGTGCAACCAAGAATGATACCCGCTATGTGTAGCTCTATTCTCATAAAGGGCCTCTGTGCTGTTGGCTTCGGCTCCACGCATGCCTCCCAAAGGACCGGGTCACTATATGGCCCGTGTTCATGGAAATTTAGATAGTAATTTATAAATACTTTTAGTAATAAGTTTAATAATATTTTTTTTTAATTAGTATCGTATTTTATTTCTTGGACCATACTTCATACGTCTGTAGCAGGAATTCGAAACTAAACACGATATTCTGATGATACGACTGCTAGTATGTATACATGTAGGTAAAATATATGTATAAATAATCTAGCTGCTGCCCGCGCCTTTGTCCGCGTTTTATCGGGATAAAAATAGCTTATAATGTTATTCCAGGTACCAAACTATACCTATACCAAATTCCAGCCCAATTAGTGCAGTAGTTTTTGCGTGAAAGAGGAACAAACATCTATACTCACAAACTTTGACCATTAACCCCCTTATTCATAATGGTCTGCTAACTTAAAACAGCTGCTAAGCAGTGTTATTTCTCACTCTGACTTATGTCAATAGAAGAAGACAGAGTGAGAAATAGCAATGCTCTAAGTTAGCAGACTATTATGAATAAGGGGGTTATAATATTAGTTTCTGGATAATCCACACAGCATAGTCTAGCCCTAAATTAAACAGAGTTTGTGTTATGGCTACTAGATAACTGATATGCTTAAAAAATAGATAGATATGTTTTTTATACAATGAAACACTCAGAACACCCGAAAAAATATCTGCAGATGGTAAAACATTTGTCCCGAGGCGGAAATCAAACCCGCAACCTCCTGCGTCGCAGGCGGATCTTCACCGGCCACGCCGCCACTTCGGTCGTCAAGGTATGTAGGTAGGTACATTTTTAACCTACTTTAAAAAGAGGAGGTTATCAATTCGTCCGTATGTTTTTTTTGGTATGTATTTTACGACATAATATCTCTTCCATCTATGGACCGACGATTTTTATCCCCAGGGGATTAGTATTTATCCCAGAAAACTTAAAATAAGTGCAAAAGTAAGGGAATTTGAAGTCGGTTTATCGTTTTTTAAAACACGCCATATTATTTCATATAATACATATGTACCTATGAAAAAAGTGAACAGATTTTAAGGGAAACTGAATATTATACGTACATATTAACAAAAAAAAAAACGTTGTAAAGGAGCTGTCATTTTCAGAAACCGACAATTTCCAATTTAACGACAGGTCGTATGAGTGTAAAATAAATTGTGGTGTAAGCGTTACTTATACATATAGGGTGAACCAGGACACGATGTAATTTTCTGTAGAGAGATTTGTTACTACTGAGCTCAAAGCCTCGCTGACCGTTAGTCATGAACTGAAAACACTAAACTTACTAAACGCCGTTCACAATTCTATTTTTTAAATTAAATATATAAATCTTTATTTACAAAGAAAATTACTATCAAATTTTAGAAACAAATTAGAACTAGAATGTATGTATTTGCAATCTAAACAATTGAGCTAACTGCAGTATGTTACAAACAATCTACAATTCTATTGTATAATTATAACATTAAATGTTGGTTTCTACTTACCTACTAAGGTCCTACCTAACAACATACGTAACTTCGTACAAACTTTATTTTGTATTTCGTTTCGCTCGTTTAGCCTCAAGGCAGGTGCGTTTTGACATTCCTTTTATAACGTAACAAAATTATATTGCCCCAGAGCAAAACAAGCCGTGGAATTAATAAAGAATTTTGTATTTATATACCTGACATTTAACTTATTTCATCTGGAAGGTAATTTATTATAATATGACATTTCATATAGATGAGTGAATAATACTATACGGAACAAATGAGAAGAATGATTGAAACAAAAACTAGTTTATTGCAGTCCTTGCATAACAAATTCACTGCCAAAGTGCCCAGCCTAAGCCGCACCTGGAAGGAGTTGCAGATGGATATGCGTTATATTGCATTCAATGCCCAGCCTCGGCAACACGCTGCTGGATCGCACCGACGACGTTGGAAACACCTGCATGAAGACATGTTCGTCGTGCACTAATAGTTTTAATTTACATGTTGCTAAACCTTTCTTGTCACTAACAACGTGTCGTAGAGACGACAGTAGCTAAATCTTATGTTGCTCTGGCACACCCTTTCCCTTGGTTATTGCCTGTACATCAATTACGCTGAATAAATGGCCTTAGCTTATAAATATAAATAACGAGTATCGTTATAAGCTTGTAAGATTATAAGATTTTATTATCACTGCACTGAAGCTTTTTTCCCATTGGCTCAGAAGGTGTTATAGTGGCTCGAAATAAATAAAAAGGGAGAAAATTACGATTCGTGGTCGAAGCGACGCGTGACCCGAGAGCTGGTGAGTATCGCAGCGCATAAGCATTGCCATACAGCGAGGCAATGCAGCCAGCGTCTTGGGGACGCTTCCGACTGGTATTGATATGGACCAGTTGAGCTATCTATAGATTGTATGCAACAGTCTGCAGTTAGCTCTATTGTTTCAATTGTAAATACTAGTTTAATTTGTTTATATTATTTGATTGTTATTCTCTTTGTCAATAATGTTTTTCTTTATTAATTTATATTTACTTACTACCATGGCTTATCTACCCTGAAGTTGGTTTTGGCCTCCGATATAATATATCGCCACCGACTTCTGTCCTGGAAGGCAATTCTGGCAATATATCTATCTACTCGATAAGTATGGCAAGAACTGTCCAAATATCGAGTGACAAAAAAGCGTATTTTCAAAATTTGCAAGAGATGCGAAAACCGAGTTTGGTGGAGTTTGGTGCAAATTCGCATCTCTTCCTAAACTATACAATATAAAACTATTATGCATTAAATAAAAGCTTATTATAGGTATCACAAAAGGGCCAACGGGTTTTTGAAAATTAACGTAATATTATGAAAATAGGTGGCGGCGCTAGTTTGGGTCAGGGGACCACCTTAAGCTGCAAATATATTTAAACATTCGTCCACTATTGGGCATGCCACCCCCTAACTAGAGGGATTTTGTTTTAATACATATATTTAACTCTATTTGGTAAAGATCTTTTGACATCATGAAGGGGTGGCGCGTTAGAACATTCCTCCTAATTACACCCTCCTTTAGGGGTGCAGGGGTAGGTACGTTCTGTTATCATTTAATAAGGTCGCCATTGCGTCATTTTACAGGGTGTTTTATCCGCATTCTCATGAATTCAGATTTATTGGAGCAGTAAATATTTATGTATATACGTATAAATAATCTAGAATATAGGAGTAGGTACATGTATTTAGTTTCGATATTGTAGTCTGTAATGTATTTGTTTATTTTCCAAACAGTAAATACCTATATGGATGCAGGCAGCTCAGGACCGCTATTTGTGGCATCGTATGGGGGAGGCCTATGTTCAACTGTGGAAGTGTTTGGGCTGATATGATGATAATTATGATGATGATATACCTATATTATTATGCACACAAATATTACCCATACATACATACAATCCAACGGTCCTATCCATTAAAGGTTGTCTGGGAGAGATCGCTCGCTCATGCATGAGCGATAAGAACGCCAATTGTCGCTTCTTCGATTATTAATATTTTGTAAATTATTTCTAAGTGTTTATTTAAGTAAGTATATAAAATTCGGACCTCCGGACTTCGGAAGTCGGGAGCTGAGTTTTTTTCAAAGGCGACTATTTTTTTTTTAGTTACGACAATGATAAAAAATTCACTACAATCACAAATGATTATTTATACGAATCAATAAGAAAACATTCGGATTTTCAATGTCAAGTCAGGTGGTTTTATTGTAATTTTTCAAAGTAGCCTATTTTTTTTTTTTGAGTAACTGTAAACAAAAAAAATATCACTACAATCAACTACAAATGATTATCTATACAAATCAATAAAAATAATAGATTTTCTAAATTAGGGTTCACATAGTTCCTAAGTGTTTCTATTTTATAAATAATTTTTAGACGAAAATTCGGCTTGCCTTTCGGACACAAAATCTCCGGACACTTTGTCCCAACTGACACATTTTAATTTTAATATTTTCTTCGCTTCTATTATTAAAGAAACCCTGACGATAGAAAGAAGAAGAAGAAGAAAGAAGATATATTTATTTTTTATATATTTTTTTAGCCATACATAACACATAGGCCGTGGGGTCGCGGCGTACGAATATCTACCCCTCCAACTCAACCCGTGGATGTCGTAAGAGCCGACTAAGGGAACCTACCAGAGGAAGGGCAGCAGCTTCCTTCTGAGTATTTTTAAACACCAACACTGCGATCACCAATCCGCCTGCCAAGCGTGGTGATTATGGCAAATCCCCTACTACATGGGAGATCATCCACTTGATGGATCGACGACATCTTAGCGGTCGAAGGGAGTCGATGGATGGAGGGGGCTCAGGACCGCTATTTGTGGCGTCGTACGGGGGAGGCCTATGTCCAGCAGTGGACGTGTATGGGCTGATGATGATGATGATAACATAACACATAACATTACACGACACATTACAGATATAGGAAAGTACAGGAAACTTAGACATACAAGAAGAAAATAGACAGGAACAGTGTTAGGTAGGTAGGTTAGGTACCTAATTCTCCTGAGCCACTGTCTAATCGGCCATAAATTTCCCCGATTCGTCTTCTTTTATTTAAAAATATTCTCATTAATAATTTTATTCAAAACCGTTCATCAGTTAAACAAGATTTTATATAAAATTGTAATTAATTCTACTTCGTTAATTCAGCTGCTCGCCCAACTGGAAACTCACCCTGTATTGTGTGTAATTCGTAAAGGAATTCCTTGAAGTAGCTTTGTTTGGTAAATTTAAAGATAAAAACAACGGTAAGACGTGCGTACAGTTCGCATGAAAGATAAGGAAGGTTCTCTACTATAGCGGAGATTGTGATTGTAAATTTTAAGTACCTAGCTGTTACCAATTTACAAGAATAATCCTTTTTTAGAGCTCCGTACCCAAAGGGTGAAAACGTGAGCCTGTTACTAAGCCTCCACTGTCTGTCCGTCTGTGCGCTCTTCATATGGATATTATCTCATGATCCGTAAAAGGTCGACAGTTGAAATTTTCACAGAATCTTTTGCCGCAAAATAATTTCAATAATTAAAGGGGCCAACGTCCATACTTAAATTAGACGATCGGTACTCAACTAGTATCGATCATCTAATTTAAGCAAAGTCAGTGCTTGAATGTGTGACCGCATCATGTTCGCTTTTTGCTTTTGTTTTTAAATCCGTTTGTCAGGGTTCCTTCTGCGAAATTGAACGATAGTAAGGAACCCTCCGTCCGTGTGCTGGACGACTCGAACTTGGCTGGTTTTAGTCTAAGGATTTATTTTAATGTGTCCTGTACAGAAAGGTCTAAAAGGGAACAAGACACTTTTGAGTGTCGAAGCTTTTTTGTTGATTTTGATCGAGGTTATGAGGTCAAAAAGTAAATGAATTTTGAAATAAATAATAACAGGACACAATATGTGTCTTGCAAAGCATAGGTAAACATTATGTTTTCTATATAAATAAATAAATAATGCTGGACAATTCACACAGCATTATCTAGCCCCAAGCTAAGCAGAGCTTGTGTTATGGGTACTAGATGACTGATATACTTAATATAATACACTACATAGGAAGCTTCCGCCTTCCTCAGCTTCCGTCTGAGTATTTTTCAACACCAACACTGCGATCTCCAATCCGCCTGCCAAGCGTGGTGATTATGGCAAATCCCCCCCCTATATGGGAGACCATCCACTCGATGGACCGACGACATCGTAGCGGTCGCAGGGAGTCGATGGATGGAGGCGGCTCAGAACCGCAATTTTGGCGTCGTACGGGGGACGCCTATGTCCAGCTGTGGACGTGTACGGGCTGATGATGATGATGATGATGAGATAGAAAACGCCCAGAACACCCTAAAAAAATATTTGCAGACCCTACAAATATCTGCCACGAGGCGGGAATCGAACCAGCGACCTCGTGGGTCGCAGGGGGACCTTCGCCCGTCGCCACAGAGGTAGTCATAATATCATGCCATGTACCTTTAATATTTGTCTGTTCGTGTAGCTTTACAAAACAAAACTTATGAACGTTTTGTTTGCACATGATCAAAGTTTTTAACACTTGAATATTTTGTAAAACTCAAAGAAGCGAAGCGATTGTTTTTGACGTTTTATAAACATATTTTAATTATTTTTGTTTTGTTGTGTTTGTTTGTAATGTCAAACAAACAAATGAAATGTCAAATGAATGTCAAATGAAATGGACAGAACAACTGCTCCCTTTGGTTGACCATAAAGGGTACCCAGCGCTTTTTAACGTGTCCATTTTTATATATCTATCCCTGGGGCTAGATATATAATATACTAGTTGCTGCCCGCGCCCTCGCAGGCGTTTTATCGGGATAAAGAATAGCCTATATGTTATTCCAGGTTCCAAACTATACCCTTACAAAATTTCAGCCTAATCGGTTCAGTAGTTTTTGCGTGAAAGAGTAACAAATATCCATACATCCATACATCCATCCATACAAACTTTCACATTTATAATATTAGTAGGATAGATAAATCGCAGGCGAAGGCGCGGGCAGCAGCTTGCCTAAATAAAAATAAAATCAGTACAAAAGGCGGCCTTATCGCTAAGAGCGATTCCGCCCAGGCAACCTTGATTCGATAGAGTTACTGATCAGACGAGAAATTAAAAATATGAATTCTATAAATCTAAGCATTGTATTCCTCAATATCTTTTTTATTATTTTGCAGGTAACACAAACACATGCCGCTTCTACTGCATGGTCAAGAGGTATTGAGTGGTGAGAGGAGTGAGTTTTTCCCGACGTCTTACAGAGACGCGCCTATTACCAACATCTCACGCATGACTATTCCCAACGTCTCATAGGAGACGCACTTATTGTCAACGTCTCTCGAAAGGTGTTCCCAACGTCTCACAGGAGTCTGAGCACCAGGATTTACTAATGAAATGGTTGCAAAATATGTTTTTACCATGACAATTTTCTATCTATCATCCCCAAATGTTTTGTTCTGCTATTCTGTAAATTTAGCTCCATGTCCGCTCGGTATATCCGCTGACACATTTTATCCCCTTAACTTAATCTAAATGTGGAAAATTGTTCTTCTGTATTTAAAATGTTTTCGTGTATAAATTAAGTGGCATGTTGTTATAGTATTTACTAGCGACACGCCCCGGCTTCGCAAGGGTGCAATGCTGATAGTAAATTATACATACTAAACTTTCTCTTGTCTCTATCTATTAAAAAAATGTATCAAAATCCGTTGCGTAGTTTTAAAGATCTAAAAGCATATGTAGGGACAGACAGCGATGTTATTTAATTTATGGGGTACTTACTTTTTCGTTATTTAAAATGGGGTATTTAATTTGTTTATTTTGTTCTGAAGTTTAAATAACGTAGGTTCCTTTTCAGTAGATCGTGGTAGCGAAAGCGATTTGGGGTTTTAGACAGCTTTCTAGGGACATACTGTATAAATAAATAATGCTGGACAATTCACACAGTATAGTACACATAACACAAGCTCTGCTTAGCTTGGGGCTAGATGATGCTGTGTGAATTGTCCAGCATTATTTATTTATTTATTTATAGCCACTTTATCATCTTTCCCATTATCTAATACCATCATTCGCTAGAATTTGCATATTTTACACAAACTGAATATATTTTTTTAAACTTACCTTAACCATATACGACGTCCTCTAAGAATTAATTAACAACTGGCATTTATCTTAAATTGAATTGTCTTTCACAAAAACGGAACAACACGTTATGGTAAACAGTACACTGGGTTGCACGAAAATGTGAACAAACACACCAGCTGATACCATCTTCAATTCTGACGGTAAACAAATATGGAGCTCGCAAGTGTAGATGGAATGTTCACTGTAATTTAGGGAATTAACATGTAAATAGTGAAAGTGTCGAGAGAAAATTTGTATTTTGATGAGAGCTTGAGAAAATAAGCTTTTTGCTGCTAAATAGGTACCCATCAGGTGTATTTTAATAAATTTGTTGCTCGCGCCTTCGCTCGCGTTTTATCGGGATTAAAAATAGCCTATATGTTAATCCAGGTCCCAAACTATACCCATACCAAATTTCAGCCTAATCGGTTTACTAGTTTTTGCGTGAAAGAGTAACAAATATCCATACATCCATCCATACAAACTTTGACATTTATAATATTAGTAGTTTAGGATAGGATGTGAAAATTTGGATGTTAAGTGGTTTGTGGTTTATAAGAGTACATTTATTGTATTTACGGAAATAAAGAATTTTTGTTTTTGATTTTTATAATAAATTCCAAGATGAACACTCCACCATAATTTAAGGTATATCTTATGAAAAATAAGGTAAAGAAATGTTTATATATAATTACGTTACCTGTGACTCTTGTAACGCGGAGCTAGGTCACGTTAATCACGTCGCCGCGCCGCCCGCCCTGTGCCGTTTGGGCGGCGTTATGCGAAGCTTAGTAATAGCGAGCATGGAAGCGAAACTATATTATTTTTAACTGACTTAAAAAAGGGAGGATTTTTTACGGTTAGTATTAGTTTTTTATGTATGTTCGTTGATTTCTTCCTCCATTATGAACTGATTTTGAAAATTCTTTTTTTCTATTGTATGGAGAATAATTCGGACAAAAGTGAACAAATTGTGTCAATAATAAGGAATTTGAAGTCGGATTATATTTTTTTTACAACTTTTCTCAAGGGGAAAACTGGAACAAGATAAAAAGGTGCGGAGGAATTTTGCCCATTTTAAAATTAATTTGGATTAATAATAATAATAAGTTGGAATAACCCCAAATTTGAATGTTGAATGTTACTAAAACTCATCTGCGCACGTGCGTCCACTGCTGGACAATCCTTTCCCAAACAACGGGGGTTTTATAATGATATACATATTATCACCACGCTTGGTAGGCGGATTGGTGATCGCAGAGAATAGAGATAGAGAAACCTGGATAACCTTTAGATCATTCTTCGATGTATAATCCAATAATCCTATCCATACCAGGTCGTCGATCAGGGATCGCTCGTGTGCGATAAGACCGCCAATTGCTCTTATATTGTCATTGTTTCATTTGTAAATATACTTTATTGACAAAGAAAATAACAATCAAATAATATAAAGAAATTAAACTAGTATTTACAATTGAAACAATTGAGCTAACTGCAGACTGTTGCAAACAATCTACAGATAGCTCAACTGGTCCATATCAATACTAGTCGGAAGCGTCCCCAAGACGCTGGCGGCATTGCCCCGCTGTATGGCAATGCTAATGCGCTGCGCCAGATACTCACCAGCTCTCGGGTCACGCGTCGCTTCGACCAGGGGCTCAGATAATTTTTTGAAAACCCGAAGAGCCTCGATACCCCACGGACCTAGGGTAGCAAATGTTTAGGCTCTGTCGAGACCTGCATATTTGCGCCTCTTGAGATCCTGGGCCAAATCTGCCGCCGAACCAGCCCTCACGGATGTCCTTGAAAGATGGGAAGGCGCAAGTGTGTCGACACATGTAGCGTCCCACACAATAGGCCTCCCCAGCTCCCAAGGGACTAAAGTCATGCCGTCGGACCTCTTACCATCGTCACGCAACAGACCATTCGGTTCGAGAATAATTTGTAAATTGTTTCCTAGTTTTAAGAGTGCAATAAAAGTATTTTATATATTCGCTCGAATCATCTGTGGTCAGCGGATTAAGATGTATTTCGGTTTCTCGGGACCTCATCCAAAAGCTTTTTCACTATTTTAATAACCTTAGCACGATATTTTGTAATAACAAATTATAAATTATAATCTTTATTTGCATGAATGTATGTACAAAAGATGATGATGATGATGATGTCGTACGGGGGAGGCCTATGTCCAGCAGTGGACGTGTATAGGCTGATGATGATGATGATGATGTACAAAAGTCCTTCATTTCAAATATAATTATCCAATTACAAACTACCTTATAAGGTGTGCAAAATCTTATTAACTTCAATTATTAATGTTTAAATATTATATACAATTATGATTAATATATAATAATATCTAATATAATCCAAATAAGCCGTGGGGTCGCGGCGTACGAATATCGACCCCTCCAACTCAACCCGTGGATGTCGTAAGAGCCGACTAAGGGAACCTACCAGAGGAAGGGCAGCAGCTTCCTTCTGAGTGTTTTTAAACACCAACACTGCGATCACCAATCCGCCAGCCAAGCGTGGTGATTATGGCCAATCCCCCCCTACATGGGAGACCATCCACTCGATGGACCGACGACATCGTAGCGGTCGCAGGGAGTCGATGGATGGAGGCGGCTCAGGACCGCTATTTGTGGCGTCGTACGGGGGAGGCCTATGTCCAGCAGTGGACGTGTATGGGCTGATGATGATGATGATGATGATAATCCAAAATTGACACAAACAGAGAGTTTCGTTTCTATACTCCGTCAACAATTTACCGCCCAAGGGCAATAGAATTAGGCAGTATTAGGGATCCTTAATTAAAAAATGGGATTAGCCAACCGCAGACAAACTGTCGCCTAATGGGACGGACTCAGGATTAATTCTTTTGGGGCGGGTTTGGCATAGTGGCCGTTCAAGAGAGCTTTGGATCAAAAATCTGTGACAACAATTTATGGAAGGATGATATATAACAAATATTTAGTATAATGTGTAGATGCTTGTATAGAATGAGAACTTTACGGTCCTGCATTTCGAACCTTGTACATTATGTAAAGCAGACAATGCGCATTAAGCAGCTTTATTTTTATTCTACTCTAACATTCAATTCAAGGTAAAGTAACTACCTAAACAAACTGTGATATTATTTATTGATTTAGAATTAATTATGATAGACAATGCCCTTTTACAGTAGCACTACTAACTTAAATTTTTATTTTTGATCCTGACTTAATCGGGCATCGTTTAAGTCAGGTTTTACAGCTCATTATATCATCATCATCATCATCAGCCCGTACACGTCCACAGCTGGACATAGGCCTCCCCCGTACGACGCCACAAATAGCGGTCCTGAGCCGCCTCCATCCATCAACTCCCTGCGACCGCTACGATGTCGTCGGTCCATCGAGTGGATGGTCTCCCATGTAGGGGGGGATTTGCCATAATCACCACGCTTGGCAGGCGGATTGGTGATCGCAGTGTTGGTGTTTAAAAAATACTCAGAAGAAAGCTGCTGCCCTTCCTCTGGTAGGTTCCCTTAGTCGGCTTTTACGACATCCACGGGTTGAGTTGGAGGGGTCGTTATTCGTACGCCGCGGCCCCACGGCTTCATGGCTCATTATATAATTTATTTTAAATATTTACATATGTAAATTCCTAAGTTATTTAATTGTATTTCTGTTTGTCTGTTTTATGGCTTTGAATAAGGTAAGTATAATATTAAGCACATTTATTGTGAACTATTTGTAAATGGACTTATATAAATGTGCTCAGTGCTCCTACGGCGAATAAATGAGTATGAATATTCTCTAATGTTAAATAAAATTCAAATATTCATCATCATCAGCCCGTATACGTCCACTGCTGAACATAGGCCTCCCAAATGACGCCACGGATAGCGGTCCTGAGCCGCCTCCATCCAACGACTCCCTGCGACCGCTACAATGTCGTCGGTCCATCGAGTGGGAGGTATTTCCACACTCCGTTTCGCATTGCATCGCGGTCGCCACTCGAGAGCAGTTCTACGAGCTATATAGCCTGCTTATTACCAGTTCAACCTGCTAATTCGATAAGCTATGTCGATAACTTTGGTGCTATTTGCACGGAAAGTTTGATAGAATGTCTTCGACGATATAAGAGTCATAGTGAAGCGATAAGTTTAGGAGAATAGGGACGCTGAATGGGAGTGAACCATATTTTCGAACTGAGACAAGCGCGGTCGGGCATAATTTTGATTTTTTAAGAGTTTCTTCTCAATTATGCCCTGGTTTGTAAATGTCATATAAAATATTAACATTGACAAGCTTCCTTCCCATTCTGACTGTATATAGCGCTAATGTAATGGAATATAGCGCTAAGAGCAATAAAGATCCACTTGCTAAGTTGTAGCGGTCGCAGGCAGTCGTTGGATGGAGGCGGCTCAGAACCGCTATTCGTGGCGTCGTTTGGGGGAGACATATGTCCAGCAGTGGACGTATACGAGCTGATGAAGAATCCACCAACCTTTACAAAACATGTAGTTACCTAACCTACCTACTCTAGTAGGTACATGCCTTTGTGTTTGTAAAGGATTTATAAGTGAAAACAATTTAAATAATTATTTATTAGCAGATGACCCGGTGAACGGTTTTTCGTATGTGCTTATTTTAGAGCAAACGAAACAAAAGAAATCTTTCTTTGATCTGGCTTTAGAGTTTTAGCAAGACTAAGCCCATCACAGACGTAGCTATAATAATATATAGTAATACTAGCTGCTGCCCGCGCCTTCGCCCGCCTTTTATCGGGATAAAACGCGGGCGAATGATTTGGCCGAGGATCTCATGAGGCGCAAATATACAGGTCTCGACAGAGCGTACGCATTTGTTCCCCTTGAAGTCGAACCCAAGGACCCTAGGCTATCCAGTTTTTTTTATTAATCGTCGATGCGACGCGTGACCCTAGAGCTGGTGATTTGGCGCAGCGCATCAACATTGCCGTACCAGTGGGACAATGCAGCCAGCGTCTTGGGACGCTTCCGTCTGGTATTGATATGGACCAGTTGAGCTACCTGTAACTTTTTTTAACAGTCTGCAGTTAGCTCAATTGTTTCAATTGTAAACACTAGTTCTAATTTGTTTCTATTATTTGATTGTAATTTTCTTTGATAATAAAGCTTATTTCATTGTTGATCTAGTGTCAAGGAACCGTAAAATGCGATCAACCTCTACGGAACCAAAGTCACCGACAGTTCGGATAAGAAAATTAAATCCTTATAATTTTCGACTTCCACAGGGAAATCAGCAGGAGGCATCAGTACCATTGACTGTATTTATTAGGTTGCATTAGAAGTTATATAACTACTTACTTATATTTTTTTTCAACGAGCTAGATGCTCTTCAAGACAAGAGTGAATAGGTATCTTCTAGACCTTCGTGATACACAGTCGGCCACATCGTCACTTTCCATCAGGTGAGATTGTGGGCAAACCATAGATTTAGGATGTACAAAAAAATCTACGTCTATGGGCCAAAGGAAGGTCTATTGTCCATAAAAAAGGCATGTTTTTCAGTTAAAACATCAATAATTACGAGCATGATTCATCATTACGGCTTAGACGTGAAAAGACACTTCATGCCGCATATAAACTTGTCCATAATTATATAGGCTTTAACAAAAAGAAATACTTAGCTAAAAAACTGAAGAAAGATTGCTGATAGTCAAGTTGTTTAATTCTATTGATATAAGTAAAATTGATATAATTTGACACATTTTAAAAGCAAGGAATCTTTTCTATTTCCGTTGTTCAGTTTTAATTTAATTACTTTTATGATTCATCCAATATTTTTTCCTTTTGCTGATTTCCTATGGTCTACTTTTGCCGAGTCGCATTCTCCACTCACTATGGACCTATCATTGAACGAAGTTCTCAGTGGCAGCTTGGGTGATTTGGCTGTATGGCATAACTGTCCAATCGTTCGTTGGTCAGAAGTAAATAAATAATAAATAAATAATACTGGACAATTCACACAGCATCATCTAGCCCCAAGCTAAGCAGAGCTTGTGTTATGGGTACTATATGACTGATATACATGACAGACAGAGCCTACGTATTTACTCCCCTTGGAGTCAAAACCCTAGGTGCGTGGGGTAACGAGGCTCTCCGGGTTTTAAAAAAAATTCTGATCGTTGCGTGACCCGAGAGCTGGTGAGTATCTGGCGCAGCGCATTAGCACTGCCATACAGCGAGGCAATGCAGCCAGCGTCTTGGGGACGCTTCCGACTGGTATTGATATGGACCAGTTGAGCTATTTGTAGATTGTTTTCAACAGTCTACAGTTAGCTCAATTGTTTCAATTGTAAATACTAGTTTAATTTGTTTATATCATTTTATTGTTATTTTCTTTGTCAATACTGATATACATAATACAATATATTATATAGATATATATTTTAATTGTTCAGATAATACATTTGGAATATGCTGTTAATTGGTGAGGCGAAATCCGTTTAGGAGTTTTTGAGACAAGGGAGTCCAAAGAAGGGTAAAAACAGTCAAATCAAACTTGGTTTCATATGAAAGGTATACATGAGTAAATTTCAAAAATAAAGTAGTTTAAACTTACACGATCTGAACACATTGTTATTAAATATTCACGGATATTTATCGCTTTTATTTGCCTATTTTTCCCGACGGTTTGACAGGTTTACACTCCGTCGTGGTCACGGGATGACAGCAACAGCCTCTGCGAAGCGGGGGCGGCATTTTTTGCAACTACCCTCACTTGATCTTCGGAAAATAAATACATTAAATACCCGTGAATATTTAATAATAATTTCAAAATGGTTATTATATTTTTCTAACGTGTATAGTTTTTTAAATAATCCGAGTTTTAATATGCACTGAAGTCGGATATTTCAGTGCATACTCGGTGCATTCAGTTTAGAAGACCTATGAAATCATATATCCTTCTTACAAATCTCTACCAAATGAGAGCACTTGTTAGCTAGATCGAGCGTATCTAGACCGCATTCTACAAAAAACATAGCTAACCTCTTTGACCGTTCCAGATTATGGAGAGAGCAGAAATACATATAATAAGAATTCGATTTTTAAACTTATTATTGATTTTTACAAGATTTTATTTAACTTGCCATTTATTTACCTATGTTTGTTCGGGTAGAATCTTGCAACTCAATTTTAGATCAGCTATCCTCAACCAATTGAGCTGAAATTAATACATACCTACTTATGTTAATTCGGTGACAGATATCATAGTACCATTGAGCTGGTCTGATGATGGAAACTAAAGGTGGTGAATAGAAACTTCTAAACGAAACGACTCAACCACGTCGAGTTTGTGTTCGTTGGATTTGTCGGCACTTTGGTCCTAGATGATATAAAAGCTTGTATTTAAAAGTTTTTTAAATATAAAAATTTACCTTAAATCCCAGTGTATCCATTGTCACAGATCCTAATAGATCTAATGAGATATCTTTTTCTCTGTACTCAAATTTTTGACAGTGTGGATCTACTGAGAAGTATTCTAAAAACTTTTTGCGCTATTACATCTTGGAATTTCAAACCGATACTTCGGAAACACTCTAGACAGACTTCTGTTATAGGTCTCGAAATCAGAAGAATGAAACTAAAACGGTCACGACGATATTGATAGGGACTAACGACGCTACTAGTATAAGCTTGTGCTTATACTAGTAGACCGTAGAAGTCCGTAGTAGGTAGTACTTACTTACATGTAGCGGCACGTAAGTCTAGCGCGGAGCGATACGCGGCCGCGGAGGGGATAGCTGCGCATGGGTAATGTACCGCTAGCCCCGCCCACGTACCTTATTTTTTACTTCTGCACAATAATGGTCAGCGCTAAAGTTACGTGCCGCTACTTGTACTAGCGTGGTGCAGTGACCCGAAGTCTCAGCCTGAAGTGGATCTTGGCCTCCGACACGAGAGACAGCCATTTGTCGGGACAAATGGCAGTCGATGACGGCATGAAGTTCGCTCGGCATGTACCTTGTCCGAATGGGGGAGGATCCGACAGCCAGAAGAGCATAGGTACATGGGTCGCCTAAATGGCCGAAAGCCCATCGGTTGTCCGAATTACCGCTGGAGCGAAGAAGCTGAGAAAAGCCTACAAGAACCTCGTGCCGTCGACTACAGTGAAACGGCAAGGGACCGAGATAAGCTTAGATAACTATAACTATATTATAGTTATAATTTTCAAGGGTAGGCTCCCTGGCGATAAGGGTTAATTAAATATTGATGGCTAACTTTGACACAGGGTTATCATAGATATAGTTATTGGTGGTTATGGTAATAGGTCTACATAGTTTAAATCGGAATGTAAACCATTAAGGGGCTATCCCGACCCAAACCTGCGCCGCCACCTATTTTATCATATTATGAGGTTAAATAAAGGAATTTTCAAAAATCCCTTGGCCAATTTGTGATACCTATTATAAACTTATTTTTAATGCCTCTGTAATAGTTTTATATTGTATGTATAGCTTAAAGGGAGATGCGAAAACTGAGTTTGGTGGCCAAAAACTGCAACTTTGCATCTCTTCCTAAACTATACAAATTAAAACTAATTCAGAGGCATCAAAAAAAGCTTTTGATAGGTATTACAAACTGGCCAAGAGATTTTTGAAAATTCCTTTGTTTAACGTAATAATACGATAAAATAGGTGGCGGCGCTAGATTGGGTAGGGGAACCGCCTTAACTACGAGTAATTAGATAAGTTTTAAGAATTTCGATAAACATTTAAGATAATAGTTTGACTACGACGCAACCAAGAAATAGTTTTTTGTTTTGTATGTTAGATAGCTTTCTATTGGGAACTGTTTTATTAAGAAAATACTTCTGATTATTACCCACTAGCTGCTGCCCGCGGCTCCGCACGCGCTTTTCATGTACCCTATATCCGTCCCCGGGATACCATCTACCTCACTGCCAAATTTCATAAAGATCCGTTCAGCCGTTTAAGCGTGAAAAGGTAACAGACAGATATACAGAGTTATTAAGCTTTCAAATGTATATATATTAGTAGGATTATAAAACTATAGTCAGATCAGTAAGAAAAAAAAAATTAGGCCATTTTCTCAGTTCTCGAAATAACAAGAAATGTGACTGTGAAATATAAAAAATAATTACGGTATATTTATAAAATTCACCTTCTCGATATTTAGCTCCTTTTCTTCAGCACCGTCTTTAAAGTACGAAAAGATACCCTGTATATTTATTCCCTTAGGGATACCCAATTAAATACACGGTTCCCATAAAAATAATAATTACCATCCAAGAAACTAGCAACACTCACCTTTTCCCACAAATAACAAATCAAATAAATCCTTCTCTTTTTCATCATATAAATCCCCCGCAGAATCATGTACAATCGCGCACAAAAAGCACTTCAGAACCACTGTCTGTTAACGAGGCACTCAACTAGAAAATATAGCCGATTATACTGATACCACACAGTCGTGTCTTTTGTTGAAGGCCATTGTTATGATCCTTATAACGGCAGTTGGCAGTCGTGGATGTCATTTTATTATTTACCATGAGCACTTTTGTGCGTGATTGTAGTTTTGTATTAGATTTTGTGCTTTAGTCTTTTGTGAAATTGTCCTAAACGCAATTTTTAGCCCATATAATATAAGCTTGGTCAGTCAGCTATCTCAGCGAATTTTAAGAACAATCCTTGACAATTATATTCATCATCATCATAGCCCACACACATCCACTGCTGGACATAGGCTCTCCACATACGACGCCACAAATAGCAGTCCTGAGCCGCCTCCATCCATAGACTCCCTGCGACCGCTAGATGCCGTCAACTTGTAAACCAACAAAAAAAAATTTGGCTATTCGTATGTGTTGTCGCCAATTTCTCCGTCACAACCGACCGATTTTTATGATTATTTTGCTATATTATAGAAAAAGGGAAACATTCGGAGATGATCCCATGAACATTCCCAAGGGCTATTTGGCCTGCAAAAACATAAAAAAGCAGTGAAAAATTTAACATTCGAAGTCAATTTTTTTTTAAAACGATTAAATAATTTGAATATATCTACAGGCTGGGTTACCCAGATTTAGGGATTTTTAACTGTCCGTACATCAATAAGTAGAAGGCCTATAGTTTTGAAATTCAAACATATTATAGTTGAGAATATTTTCTAATGCATCACTAGACAAAAAGACGATTGGTGACATTTCACCCGATCAAAAAAAAAATCAAAGTTACCTCTAAATGAAACTTTAAATGATCACTGTGAATAGAAAAATGAATAAAATGACACAAATTGTATACCAAAACATTGCAAACGTTATTACGCAGTACATCACTAGAAAATATTTTTATATGTCGTACAAATATTTTTCAAAGCACCTAAATAACTACAAAATCGTGCTCGGCTGTCTGCGCACCGTCTTGCTTCTTGCTTGCGTCTTGCAAATGCTGGGCTCACCTCGCCTTAATCAAGTTTCCATCAAGTGACGATGAGTTTTTATATTCATTAAACAGGCTAACAAGCATTGCTTGAGTAGGTAATTGCTTATCTTAGAATGATTTCTTAGTGTCAAATCTCTGCTTCGTGATTCTGTGAACTATCTTTACTTACGTATCACCAAATCAAATTCATCATTATTATTGAGTACATATCTATACTTATATTATAAAGAGGAAAGATTTGTATGTTTGTGACGAATTGGCTCAAAAAGTACTGGACCGATTTTAAAAATTCTTTCACCTTTTGAATTCTACACTATCACTGATTAATATAGGCTATGTCCAGCATTTACTGTACGTTTATGCGTAAATGTTTAAAAAATAAATGTCCACCCGTGCGAAGCCGGGACGGGCCGCTAGTAAGGTATAATTTACTCTCACGGGCCTTCCTGAAAACCAGCGCAGTATTGGGCAATAATGCTCCAATACTGCAACATGCTGAGGCAGGGACCCATTTTACCCTTATCATCTCATATTTTTCCTCTGTGTTACCAACTATTTAAATTTAAGTATTCTTTAGTTAATAAGTTATCTATGTTTTCTGGGTAAATAAATTATCTCTCTCTCTCTCTAATTTATAATTGTTATTATCGTATCAAAAGCCACGGTCGATTGTTTTTCGTGGAGCAGTATGGGAGATAATCTTGAAGTACTTCAGGAATAAGCCTTATTCTATTATGTAGTCCATCCTATCCTTCCCATGGTAGCATGGAAGAGATTGCTCAAAGCGATAAGACCGCCCTATGTACTTCATTGATTGTTAACATTTCCTTCTGTATTGTATTTTGTGTTTTTGTGGTACAATAAAGAGTTATCCTACTATAATATTATATGTATGTCAAAGTTTGTATGGATGGATGTATGGATATTTGTTACTCTTTCACGCAAAAACTACTGAACCGATTAGGCTGAAATTTGGTATGTGTATAGTTTGGGACCTGGAATAACATATAGGCTCTTTTTATCCCGATAAAACGGAGGCGAAGGCGCGGACAGCAGCTAGTCTATCTATATATCTAAGAAATTAATAGCCATGACTCAGAAAGCCTTAGCCAACATGGCGACAGTCCATAAAGTATCCGATCAAACGTCAATGACACAGGTTGGGTCGTCTATCTTCAAAGTCAGAGCCACCATTATCCCCACGTACAACATAATAGCTACCTACAATAAGCGGAATCCCTTCTCTAAGGTTCGGGTTCAAATCGGCAGCAGGTGTTCTGGGAGTCTCAGTAATGATATTATTTGAATACTTACTACCTTAGGGTTGGAACATAGACCTTCAGGGCTATTCTAACTTGATCGAAAAGTTTCCGTGACTCGGAATGTGACACAAATCCGAGCGAAATTCAAATATTTTAACGATTTTTAATATTTTCTGCTTTCTACAAGCAATATCAATAGCAGGAAAGTAGCTTACCGTAAATCGTAACACATTTCCTATGAACCTATGTTTCAACTAATTTCGATTCGACTTCTGCAAGTAATATCAATTTACTTGAAGAACGCAGAAAATATTAAAAACCGCTAAAATATTTGAATTTCGCGCGGATTTGAGTCAGATTTCGAGTCACGGAAACTTTTCGATCGAGTTAGAATAGCCGTGCAGGTCCCTATTTGGAGCTCAGAATTCCTATGATTGTTTAAGGTCGTTTGCATCCATTGCTGAGTAATAGGCCACTGTTGGGTACCCAGAGGCCTCAGCTAGGTATGGGCCGCAAGAAGAGTTGGGATAGTGCCAATACTAATCCAGTAGTACCACACGACATTAATAAAAAAGCTTTTGTACCTATTACATTGCATGACTAATTTTACCTGTATGCTAAAGTAGGTAAGTACCTAACAAAAATTGTGTGACAGTCGAAGTTTTATTTAACATACTTAACTATAAGATGTTTCTCATATAAGTGAAATGTAAGACTTTTTGAGAAATAAATATTCTTTATAAGTACCTAAATAATAATAGAGGCCAATCGAGTTTACCAACTGTTCAAAGTCAAACTTGGAAGCAAACAAGTCGTAGGGGACATGAAATGGGAAATGGAAACCTGAATTACAGTTAGATTGGTCGGCGAAATCGATCCCGAAAGTTTTATGTAGGTAGTAAATAACTTTTGCTTTTAATATCATTCGGTATTCGAATTACTTCCTGTTTGATCGGTTTTTTGGGTTCCGTAGTGGAGATAATTACTTCATTCAACTAATAACACGCTGTTTGTCTGTCTGTCTGTCCGTCAGAGACTATCTCTAACTCAATCTCAAATTTATTTAGAGTTTTGAACGTTGGTTTCGAATGTGGCGGAAACGGTAATAACAACGTAGCCACTAAAGTTTAATATTTTTGTGGGACCACACCATATCAAAACGTATTTTGTCAGAAAAAACGTGGTACAATATATGACATTAAAGAAATAATTAGTAAATAAAATGCCTAGTTATATAAGTAAAATATTGTGCGTCCATAATTAATGGATAAACTGTTGTTCCGCCTAGCTTTTAAGATCTTTTTTGCACACAGTTTCTACAATAAATCTATTTCATTTCATTTCAGAAGTGTAGTAGTAGTGCAGTACCTTCGTAATTGAGGTCGCCCCCGATTACGACGTAAGAATGGATCCCTTCAACTCAACCCATAGCTGTCGTAACGTAAGAGTCGTGGAAGATAAGTAGCTTCCTTCTGAGAACACTTCTGATGCGATTACCTTTTCGCCTCCCAAGCGTATTGATAATGGCAAAATAATAAAGTAAAAGCTGGGGACACATGCTGATGAGGTATCTGAGTACGGAACCATTAGTACTCAAGTCAGACTCGCACTTGGCCTGTGTATTCAGATTTTATCCTTTCCGTTTTTTGTAGAAAAATATTGCCGTTTTGTTTATATTTATTTTATCAAGGGCTTGCTATCGCAATAAAACACAAACATTTGAAAGTGCAAAAGGCTCAGTGTCACCGAACTTACTTAACTATGCCAAATTACAGCTCAATCGGTTCAGGATAACTGGTCTAATTGAATTGCAAGATTCTACCCGAACAAACATACATACTGCAATGCAAGTTATATAAAAGCTTGTAAAAACTCGAATAATGAGGAGATACCATTAGAAATAGATTTATTAATCGCAGACCGTTCAAAGTCAATATATCTTCTCAAGAACACTAAAGCACTAGAGCGTCTATTTCAATGGACGAGTTCAAAACCGGTACAAAGCCAGATGATAAATGCTTTCATTTCCTGCAGAAATGAAGAAGAATGGAGGGGAGAGGTACTAAATGTGATATGTAGGAGTTTCTTCAGTGCAATAAGTTGTTGCTAGTTTCTAGAACAAGAGTTTTAGGTTATGAAAAACTGCATGTATGGAACTTTGAGGCTTTTTATTGAAGACTTCATTGCCGCTCGTATGTGGTGGGTTTGATTCCCGCCGTAGAATTGAAATGAAATGAAATATTTATTTCAATTGAAGTTAACTTTACAGAATTACATAACTAATAACACAACTAACTTAGAAAAACTTAGACTAGTTACAATAAGTTAACAGTAAGGTCATAATTATGTTGATTAGGGTAGGTAAGTTGTAAAGTTACAAGGCCTGAAAAGCTCAAGTGACTTTCCTCCGTACGAGTTTTCACTGTATGACGGCAGGGAGTCTCGATCTTGCACTTATTACAATTTATATAGGTGGACATCTTTATTCGAAAATCTGTCGCGCTGCAAACATCCTAAATATTTGGATATATATATATAAGACTATTCTCTTCCTCTCAAAATAAAACGATAATGCGTTGCTCTGAAATCAAAGTTTTTATTTTAGTTTATCAAATTAACGTTTAAGTACAATTTTTATAGGTACAATAGGTTATTTACATAGATATCATACCTGAAATCAAAGAAACGACATTTATATTTTCTTTTTACAATTTTCACTTAGATTTTATCGAACACAAAACTCTTGGATTTTTTATAAACCACCATTAATTTTCTACGCGCCTCTAACATGACAGCGCTGCCTGTGTAGTAGCTGTCAATGTCAAAATTGTATACGATCAATCATGTACAAAGCGCGCCAGAATTCAAAATAAATAAATGATAGGTATATTTATTTCTTTACATATACATATTTAGGATGTTTGCTGCGCGACAGATTTATTATAAATAATCAAAAATATATCTGAAATCAATCGTTTACTCAAAATTAATCGGAAAGTACGAAAAAATATCAAAAAATGGTGCCAACACCAAGCACACGCACACAGCCACATGACAGCTTTGTATTAGATGGTTAAACGCGCTTTCTCACTCATAGCGCGCCCCATTTCATTCTACGTGAAACAACAACAAATCCGCATGGGAAAATCCGTTTCAGTTTGGGAGAGATTCGTAGCCTTCCAAGGGGGAAGACTGGAATAATTTAGGAAGGTACAAAAACAGTAATCACTTACGCGTTCTGCGAACGCTGAAAGTCTCTGTGAAAAATAAAAATTGCAAAGGTAAATTATGTACTCGTAGATAGATGATGTTGCTGATTACTGATTTACTTACATTTACCCTAGTAAGTGTTAATCTTTTCTGATTTCATTTTAAGTTATCAATGTACTATCATATATTTATTGCCGTGGGGCCGCGGCGTACGAATATCGACCCCTCCAACTCAACCTGTGGATGTCGTAAGAGCCGACTAAGGGAACCTACCAGAGGAAGGGCAGCAGCTTCCGTCTGAGTATTTTTAAACACCAACACTGCGATCACCAATCCCCCTGCCAAGCGTGGTGATTATGGCAAATCCCCCCCTACATGGGAGACCATCCACTCGATGGACTGACGACATCGTAGCGGTCGCAGAGAGTCGATGGATGGAGGCGGCTCGGGACCGCTATTTGTGGCGTCGTACGGGGGAGGCCTATGTCCAGCAGTGGACGTGTATGGGCTGATGATGATGATGATGATATTTATTACTAGCTGCCTGCGACTTCGTCCGCGTGACTATTCCACGCGGATGAAGTCGCGGGCACATTTATTACATATAAAAATGCTACCCACTGTCACTAGATAGTGGGTAGAATTATGATATGTAATCATAAAAAATTAATTTCAATCTGTTAGGTTTAAAAATGACGATACTTCTATACATCATTTCAACCCCTTTTTCAACCCCTTACAACCCTTTTTCGCATTAAAAAGTAGCCTTTGTCCTTTCTCAGGCTCTAGAGTATCTGTGTACCAAATCTCATTTAAATCGGTTCCGAAGTTTTGGCGTGAAAACGTGACAGACAGACAGAGTTACTTGTGCATTTATAATTTTAGTATGGAAGGATGTAAAGCTGTGATTTGCCAATAAAGAAAAATATAAATATTTATCACTATTAACATAGGTAATTTATCCTTCCCCTACTTTACCCTACGCCTAGAAACTTAGAACTCGATCGAGCTGAACCAAGTTTGATGAATTCGTGACCTGAACTGAATCTTAATTAAACACAGCCAGTCAAACAGAGCTCCAATACGCGCAGAATTTAATGAAAATTCTCTTAATTTCCGCACTTAATGTGGAACTGAATAGTGAACAGTTTAGTTTGTCTATTCAATATCATCAGGGACTAAATTTTATATATTAAATAGCTTTACCTTAAGGCGGTTCCCAGACCCAAACTAGTGCCGCCACCTATATTATCGTATTATTACGTTAAACAAAAATCCCTTGGCCGTTTGTGATACCTATCATTAACTTATTTTCAATGCCTCTGTAATAGTTTTATTTTGTATAGCTTAAGAGGAGATGCGAAAACCGAGTTTGGTAGCCAAAAAGTGCAACATCACATCTCTTCCTAAACTATACAAAATAAAACTCTTACAGATGCATTAAAAAAAGCTTATGATAGGTATCACAAACGGGCCAAGGGATTTTTGAAAATTCTTTTATTTTAATGTTATAATACAATAAAATAGGTGGCGGCGCTAGTTTGGGTCAGAGTACCGCCTGAAACATGATGCATTTTTGAATAACCCTTTGTGGGATTTCGGTGGACAGTTTACTAAGTACGAGTAGGTACGAATACAGAAAAATATATATTTCGCGTACCTACACAAGAGCATCGTTTTTTATCGCAAGGATTTTGATGGAAAGCTTAGTAAACCACTTAACTTGAATAATTTTGCGTTTCGTTTAATTTGGCGTATTTTATAAAACGGTAAACGGACTTGAAATATCCGAACCTACCTCTTGTTTACGCCCGTTGCCGTGGAAACTGTTTGTTATTGTGATAATTTGATTGTTTTCAAAAACCTAATAATCGACTTACTGTTACACTGTTTTTAAATTTTGCGAGATAAATATTAATCCCCTGGGGATAACATTTTTATGGGCCCACCTCGAGATATTTTTCTATACTTATTGAAAGAATTTTCTAAATCGGTCCATAATTGGCGGCTATATCGCGTAACATACATACAAAAAAAAAACATACAGACGAATTGAGAACCTCCTCCTTTTGAAGTCAATTGAAAAATGGATCGATTCGCGGCGCAAATTGATGAGTGATACACTCGCGCATACATCTTGAATTGAACAATAGGTGTTGGACATCACGTCATTTGCTCAAGATTGTATTGGTCATTTCTTCATAATCTCATATCTCATTGGTTGAAAACGGGACGGAGATATTTGGCTTCTATGATAAATGGCGGGGCCATTAGCCACTCTGAGAGGAGGCGATACGAGTCCGAGCATTTGTCAACCGAGGCACTGATGCGCATTACGTGTCTTTGATATTGATAGCAAGTGCTTGCCATTTTAACCGAGGCCGAGGTTCTCTCTTCGACTGTATGTTTTCTTTGTAGGTAGGTATGTTACTCGATAATTCCGCTACTTATGAACTGATTCCCTGCGAACTCTACGATGTCGTCGGTCCATGAGGTCACGAGTGGTTGGTCTCCCATGTAGCGATACGGGGGGGGCTTACTAGATAACTGATACATAATACGATACTTTTTTTACTATACATCGAAAATACCCAGAACACATATTTGCAGTTGTACAAACATTTGTCCGATTTGGCGAGAATCGAATCCAAGCGAGGCGGACCTTCGCCCACCGCGTCACATCGGTCGTTATAACGACAGCTCCCGCTCATTTCACCTAAAACACCGCCGCAAAATGCCCACTAATGATGGCTAACCGCGCATTTAAATCCAAAGTGCGTACAGGCTTTTACCGCACCACTAAACCGCAGCATACATGCGGCCAACAGCATTTACTTATTTTTAGGGAAACGATTGATATTTCTATGAGTGTACAGTACAACAAGATTTCATAAAAACATATGTTGACATGGTACTGTCCATGGTATAAGAAAACAAGGTATGCTGTACGTGGGTGTATCCAGCTTACGTCATCATCGCTATCGGCGAATGAGAAGACGGATCTGTCTCCTGGTATTACCAGTAGCGTAAAATCTTAATTCCCCGAAATCCTGTATGAATCTGATAAAACTATGTGGTTTTGTATTTACCAATTATTTACCACATTAACTCGTGTTTAACTAACGCTGTCTTGACTGATCTAACGAACATAATTGACGATTCGCATTTCTTTATTGATTTTTCAATTGACACTTTTATACATTTGTTTCCCAACATTTTGTTGAAATAAAGTGGCAACTGGACAGTAACTTTACCTGGTGACACTCCCGGAAGAGCAGACCTATTTTCTTGGATCATGTTACTGTCATTATGTTTATTTTTCTATTGCACCTCTCATTTTCTCTCCATTCCCATCGCGGTGGAAAGTAAATTTGCTTTCAGTAAATGCTACCAACACGTAATAAGTCCCACTAAGCGATCCGTCTTCACTTGACGTTTCCACTTCCAATGGTATCGCTTTAAGAACTATATTGAGTCTGTCAGCGAGTTAATAAAGCACTTTTAAGGGCTCTTAGAAATGAGCCTTTGACTGTATTTTCAGTGGGCAGTGGGAGTAAAAGCGGAAGCTGATGCTGAAGTGGGAACTTTTGATTGGTTCTCCAACAGAATATCAGAACCAGATCGCCATATCGCCTAAAGGTAATCAGAAAAACTGGTCGTTCTAAGCAAGATAGAGGGGAAAAGATCAAGAGGACGCTCACCAACCCGCTGGTCAGACCAATGCCTCGCCAATGTCTGGCCAAGAGGCAATAACCGGAGTCTCTTTGGCTGCAGCCCTGAGACAGGCCGAAGTCAGTGTAGTGTGGAAACGATTTATTAGTTTCTCCGTAAAAGCTTTCCAGGACGGGGACGACCTTCAGCAATGAAGAACACGACAGAGAAGAAAAAGAGACTCATTGGAATATAAATTTTTAGAATATATTAATAAGGGAAAGAGATTTATTCATATAAATAAACAATAAAACAGTTTAAAATAAAAAACACTATAGCCGACCCATTTGCCACTTCAGCTTGCTAATTCATTCAAGGGCACTTTTAAAACAACTTTATGTAGTTATCCTACAAGTCTTGTAGGATTACACACTGCTACATAATACTACATTAAGTTGTTTTAAAAGGGCTCTTGAATGAATTAGCAAGCTGAAGTGGCAAATGGGTCGGCTATATCTTGCGGAGAACCTACAACCACTGGGATAAGCGTGTTTTTCATTGTAGACCGCGACGCGGCTAACTTAGTATAGGACGACCTCCGGCCAGGTGCGATGACGACCTGAAAATCCTGGAATGACATTGGATGCAGCAAGCACCCTGTGCTGCTATGGCACTGGTTATGAGATGCCTATGTACAGCCGTCCAGCATAATTGGAAGTTTATTTTTATGGTTTGAAAATAGGTTCATAGTAAATCATCATCATATCAGGCGAGCGACGTCCACTGAACATAGGCCTCCCCTAGAGATCTCCACAATAACCGATTGTGCGCTGCCCGCATCCAGCGATTTCCCGAGACCTTCATCAGGTCGTCAATCCAGCGCGTGTAGGGGCCTACCCAGTACCCACACTGCGCCTTCCGGTACGTGGTCGCCACTCAAGAGTATTGTGGCCCCATCATTTAAAATGTGTAATCCTTACTTCCTTACTAATATTGTAATTGCGAAAGTAACTCTGTCTATCTGTCACATTTTCACGCCAAAACTACTGAACCCATTTAAAAGAAATTTGGCACACAAATACTTTAGAGCCTGAAAAAGGACAAGAGGCAACTTTTTAATGCGAACAAAGTGTTGTAAGGGGTTGAAAGAGGGGTTGAAAAGTTGTATAGAAGTATCGTCATTTTTAAAGCTAAATGCTTGGAATGAATTTTTAGGCCGTTAATTAGATATAAATAAAAATGTCATTTAAAGTTTCTACAAATTTTTTCCCTCAAGGGGTTAAAATATCAAAGGGAATAGGGGATGAAAGTTTGTATGAAAATCACACTGTCACTATTCTACGCGGACGAAATCGCAGGCACAGCTAGTTTTAAATAAAACCACCGATTTTAAATCTACTACATTGACGCTTTTATTTTTTCAGCAGCTAATCGTAATAAAAATAAACGGAATACCCAAACTGTCGGCCGAATAAACAAATATCTGCGTCTGGCCTCGCCTACTTGGCAGCGTGCGCGCGCGCCGGTCAAGGCGGCCAGTCACGATCTAGTTATGTGTAGACTTCCACCTTTGGGAGTCACGAGCTAGCAATGTGTGTTATTTGCCCTTTCGCTAACGATCATCTTTCCTTTCCGAGACGAAGGAATCGATTGTAAGACTAATTTGATTTGTTTTGTATCCAATATTCCGTAAAAACGTGTTGTGCTATGCCGTTTCGAACGTCCAAATAACTAGGTGAGTTCTTCATCACCGTATCAGCAGATGGACAATTTCACAATTCATTATTCAAAGTAGACCTCTGAACTATGCGGTATTCGCTACCCATTGCTTCATCCATTCAAACTTTCGCATCCGAAATTTGTTATCACATTATTAGTGTGATGCACAGAATTGGGAATAATAGTAACATTATTCCCAATTCTGTGATGTGATAAGATACCGCATACCCACTCGGATTTCGCCGCCCCGCTTGGGTAGCGAATACCGCGTAGGTAAGAACAGGCCCTAACTCTTGTTATTATTATTATTTTCAACACTATACACATTTTTAGATTGATGTTAAATACACTAGAGTATAATTACGACCCAACCATAGAATTGGCTAATGTGTAGGTAATTATTTTAACCTATTTTTACATAATAAATAATAATAAATATTTATTTTTGATAATTCACACAGCGTTATCTAGCCCCAAGCTAACCAAAGCTTGTGTTGTGGGTACTAGATGACTGATACATATTACGATAGATATTTTTTATTATACATAGAAAATACCCGAGCACCCGAGACAAATATTTGCAGATCGTACAAACATTTGTCCCAAGGCGGGAATCGCAACCTCCCGCGTTGCAGGCGGACCTTCGCCCCCCGCGCCACATCGGCCGTCGTATATGACATAATAAGAATTTTCTTACTATTATAGTACAAGTAGCGGCACGTAAGTCTATCGCTGAGCGATACGCGGAGGGGATACCTGCGCATGGGTAATGTACCGCTAGCCCCGCACAGGTACCTTATTTTTTACTTCTGCGCAATAACGGTCAGCAGTAAAGTTACGTGCCGCTATGATTAATATAATTAATATAATTTTATTTTTTGTCTATAAGGAAGTCGGACTGTAATAAGTATTTATAAGGCAGTAAATGATTTTTCTATTCTGTTCTATGTATAAGTACAAACACACTATATTTTGTAGACCGGTGAAAAGCTTCGTGCGGAAAGAAGCTTAGACACACATTATTATCTAAGCTCAAGTTACATAGACCTAAAATTACGTCGATTGCATTCTTGCCAGTACTTTTCGGAAATTGTTTAAGAGATTTTATTGGAATTCCATTCATGAACAGAAAATAGACAGCTATTGGATTCGTAGGGTGTGCACAGTGTGGGTGGAAAAGGAAGCCCTGAACCCAACATTTGCAGAAAAAAATAAATTTGATTCGTTTATAATTCACTAGAAGCCCGTCCCATACGTACAGTAAATGCAGGACATAGCCTATATTAATCAGTGATAAAGTGATAATGCAGCATTCAAATGCTGAACGAATTTTTAAAATCGGTCCAGTACTTTTTGAGACAATTCGTTACAAACATGCTTACATACAAATCTTTCCTCTTTATAATATTAGTATAGATTTGGTAAATATTTAATGTTTTTTAAAACCAAACACCTACTTCGAATTTTTTATATTCTCACTGTTTTTTTTTTAATTTTTGCAGCACAACTGATATTCCCTTGGGGTAGTCCTAACTAATGTTAATTATAAAGTGCGTAATTGTTTTTATTTGTTTGTCCTTCTTTCACGCCCTAAATAGGCAACCAATCGACTTTATTTTTGGCATAGAGTTAGCTGAAAGGATGGAGAGTAACATAGGCTACTTTTTGTCCTGGTAAAACATCAAATTCCCATGGGAGATTTACTGGGAAAAAGATCTTTTTATCCCCCTAGAAATGTAAAATTCGAATTTAACGCGGGTGAAATCGCGGGACATCTATTTTTTTATATAATAGCAAAGGATCATTAAATCCGTCCTTAATTTACAGAGTAATCGGCGATAATATAAAATGCACACTATACCTAATAAACAGCCGTGCATAGAACCACTTTTTTTGAAAAACGCGTGTTTAAAATAGAATGCGAGTCAATAGCAGAAGCAAAAACATAAAAAATCTAGTATCCCCTACACTTAATATAGAGCGACACACTACAAGGTATCAAGCATCCTGAATTTTCAATAAATTGCCGCTTGATATAAAAGAAATCATAAATAACAGAACATTTCTAAAAAGTAAATAAAAATGTTATCTTCTGGAGAAGTGTATCTACTCCATTGAAAAATTATAACATATAAATTTTGACGACCTCTGTGGCGCGGTGGGCGACGGTCCGCCTGCGACGCAGGAGGTTGCGGGTTCGATTCCCGCCTCGGGACAAATATTTGTACGATCTGCAGATATTTGTTCAGGGTGTTCTGGTTGGGGCTAGATGATGCTGTGTGGATTGTCCAGCATTATTATTATTATTATTTTTCTGTTTCTCATTTCCATGATCACGGGCCATATAGTGACCCGGTCCTTTGAGAGGCATGCGTGGAGCCGAAGCCAACAGCACAGAGGCCCTTTATGAGAATTAATCTAAAGGCGAGAGCTACAGATAGCGGGTATCATCCTTGGTTGCACAATATGATACACCCGAGGATGATATTTTTTTTTTTTTTTTTTTTATTATCCTGAGGGAAATGCGCTCGCATATCGTACTGCCACGGGGAGACAGTACGATTATGTGGGACTTTAACCCACTAAAACCCTCAGGGTGTTCCGCCTCTGCCGCTTGTGGTGGGAACGCGGGAACGTTTTCTCTTCCGCGAACCCACCGCGGCTGCCCGATATCGGGCCCCTCACTGGGGGTGTGGTGCACCCCCCTTCGCGACGCACCAGAAACACATGATGCGCCGCGACCACCTCGGGGACCTTAGCCTGCCAAATGGGCGCCAGACGACCCCGTGTCTAAACGCCCCTAGGTCCCCTTGCGACGGGTCAGTCGAGTGGCCCCGCCGCCTGCCACACGGTCACAAAAGATAGGGAGAGCGGCCCTCCCAATACCGACACTCCTCCTCCCCTGTGACCCCACCGCGTCCGCCATCAAACGGTGGCGACCCCGCTAAGGCCGCGGAAGGCAGGGAGAGCGGCGCACCTCAATACCGGCACTCCTCTCCCGCCGCGGCCTCCACCTCTCTGCGGCCATGCCGCCCATACAGCACAGCCGCCCGCCTCAGTTGGGGTGCCTCCCATACGACACCGCAACCTACTACCGCTCCAACTAGGTTTAGAGCGCAAAACCCAGAGGAGCGGTCCGTCTCGGGGCCGGCCGTGTCGCCGTCTGCGCCGCGATCACGAAGACACGTGAGCGGGCTTCCTCGTTATTACGCCATTAGACACTTCCACCCCCGAGTCTACATCCTGAGATGCATCTCTCGCGACTCCACTCAGACCAGCCAATGAAGGCAAGCAAGAGGTGGGGATCTGGTTCTCTTGGGGTACCACTCCGCAAGCGGAGACGAGAACCAGGAACTTCCCCGGGAGCACTCGGTATACCCGTGGTGTCGCTACTCACCAACAGCTCGCCACAAGCTGCCCTGCATGTTTATTTATTATTATTATTATAAAAATTTAAAATTTTAGTTGTTTAATAATTTTAATTTTTGATAAAATCATAATTACATTAATTACTATGTATATACATATATACAGTCATGATTCAGTCGTATGATACGGTCAAGTTTTTAGTTATTAAGTTTCCACACACAATGTATTTTGTTACTAGGGAATAAATAAAATATATAATAAATATTATACATATTATACCTCCTATATATATCGAAATGGTATTTATTTTGGACACTATGGAGCAGGGTATCAGCATTACCATGCAGCGGGGCAATGCAGCCAGCGTCTTGGGGAGAATGTTGTATTTTTTTTGTTTCAAACAACGCTTTATCATTGTTTCTTTGCTAGACATAATATAATAATAATGACTAGACACAATTACAGGCCAATTATTATTAATTTTACTTCTGTTCGTTTGATAATATTCAGAATCTCAATTTTCACTCGACCTTTCTCCTTCGCTGCTGGTCCAACCACAGGCCAGTTAATAAGCGTCTAAAACTGGACTTGTGTCCGGCCGTTAAGGTTCAATTTGCATTAAAATCATATTAGAGACAAAGTTACGGGGCAAGTTGGAAACTGGGCTATTCGATCTGTTGGAACTTCCGCATTATTAGTACTACGGAGAACGGTGATGGTTGGTCGTCGTTTTAAACCGTTTCGCTCGTTCTCTAATTTCTACCATTTGCAAAAACATTCCTACAACTGCATGCTGAATATTTAAGATTCAAGAACTAAAAAATTCAAAAAAAAAAATGCTCGATAATTCACACAGCATTATCTAGCCCCAAGCTAAGCAGAGCTTGTGTTATGGGTACTAGATAACTGATATACATAATATACACTACAGAATGTACATATGTAGATATATATTTTTTATTATGCATAGAAAAACGTCCAGAACATCCTGAACAAATATTTGCAGATCGTACAAACATTACAACTAAGTACATTATACTTTAAAATCGGATAGATACATTTCTACCGCTTTTGTCAAGATAAGAAAAGTAAAGAACTACTGAATGCTGGACATTTCTTGAAATATCATCTAGCTTAGCTGCAAACCGAAGCAACATTAGTTCTCTAATCTGTGCCAAACTAAGAACTAAGGCTAGGTGTATGGTGAAAGCAAGAGCGAGAGCGAGTTTTAAGATAAATATACCAAATGAACTAAAATTAATGATTTACTATTTTTAATTAATAAACTGTAACGATATATGCTGCCGCTGCCACTCTAGTTCAACTTTGCTTGAGACGCACGTTTGACTGGTACCTATGCGGTATAAAAAAAAAAGACGGACAGAAGAAAGCTTGGGACGGATTTTGCTCCAACTCAAAAAATAACACCTAACAGAGTAAAGGTAACATTACATTGGTTTAAAACGTGGTAAAACTAAACCTAAGAAAACGAACCTGCAAATATAATGAATTATTACTTTGTTCGAGCCCCGCGGTTTGAATTAAATTAAAATTACAGTGTTATTTGAAATAATTACATAAAAACAGTTATTATTTATTCAGTTGTCCAGCATTTTAAATGTAAATTGTAATATTAAAGTTGGATTGATCTGACATTACCCATAAAGTTTTGACGCAGATGAGTTGTGGGTAATTATTTTAAGACACTATACTAGATATATTAATTTATAAATAATAATAAATAATAAAATGTTTATTTCGATAATTTATACATCATCATCATTAGCCTTTACACGTCCACTGCTGGACATAGGCCTCCCCCGTACGACGCCACAAATAGCGGTCCTGAGCCCCCTCCATCGAGTGGATGGTCTCCCATGTAGGGGGGGATTTGCCATAATCACCACGCTTGGCAGGCGGATTGGTGATCGCAGTGTTGGTGTTTAAAAATACTCAGAAGGAAGCTGCTGCCCTTCCTCTGGTAGGTTCCCTTAGTCGGCTTTTACGACATCCACGGGTTGAGTTGGAGGGGTCGATATTCGTACGCCGCGGCCCCACGGCTGAATTTATACAACGTCATCACAATGTAAAGTTTATAGCATCTTAAATCCTAATTAATGAAAACTAGATTTGACACTATAATTCTAATTCTAAGTGGGGGAACTAGGATCTGCACTGACATCTCGCATAGGAGTGTATTGTGCATTGTCCCCCTGCCTAACTAGGCCCTAACCAGCCCAGCTCCTTGAAGTATCGGAGCAGGACTTTTCGTAATTGACAGTTTTTTTTGTTTGTTCCGCCTTTCTTCCTCCGATATGGTCGGAGACATTTTTAGGCTAACATTTTGCGAGGTCGGTTATTTAAATGCGATCGTTGCAAATTCACTTCCGGTCGTGTCATTATTATATACGTAGTAATCTTTTATTCTTTTTTTCCTTCTTATATACACATAGTTTTTTTCTTTTTATCTTATTTGTATTTTTTTCCTTTTATATACACATTTTATACTTGAATATAAAATATCATTTTTAAACAATTATATTAAAAACTTAATATTTACATTATTGTATTTATTTTCATGCGTACAATATATGTCCATTAATATATTGCGCTCATGATAGCCTATTATTATGTTAGTTTATTACCTATAGTTTTTTTTCTGTTATATTTACTATCATGTTACATACTCTATATATATGGAATATATTCAATAATATATTATATAAATTAGTTTCATATTCTTCTATTTTTTATATTCTATAATTATTAATCAAGTCCGTAGGTACAGTTATTGTATTATGTGATTGACAGCTTCGTTTCAGCTTTTCTGTATCTGTTAACGGATTTGATGTCTCTATGAGACTCTTAGTTTTTTTTCGACACGGGTTCTCTTAATTTTTGTACTAGATGAGACTAGAGAGACTATGAGACTAGATGCCGCAAATTTAACTTTCTTCCCCTTTTCAAATGCAGAGAAATGGCTGATTTGACTAACCTTATCTAATTAACATAGCAAACAGGACTGTCGATTGCTCGGAGCTCCTTGAGCAAATAGGACTGCGCACATGCACGGCTGCACTGAGAAAACTGAACACAATTTACGTTCCTATAGTAAGGACCACGGTAATCTATTATTATTTAGTTTTCTGTGGTAAGGACCAATTATAGGCAGAACGCATTTATTTAAAGAGCTTCTTGCTCGTTTATTTCTTTAGTATATAGAAAATATTGGGGTACATTTATTCAATACCAGTAGAAGTTCAAGTTTTCAATAAGTCTTCAACTTACTTTAACGTCTCGTCACGGTTTAATAGCCCTCGGCGAAAGTGGAGGGGGTTCTGCGCGGGTGTAAAACGGTGTAAAAATACAAAATCGAGTTCTGTTCTTGAAGGTCAGCGCTATTAAACCATGACGCGACCTGTATCATGCATGATCGATAGAAAAGATAGAAAATACTTTTATTAGTTTACAAATGAGACAAAAACAATATAAGTTACAATCGGCGGTCTTATCGCTCAAGAGCTATATCTGCCAGACAACCGCGCAGCATCATGCTATTTATAGTACCTTTTCCTGTCTGTGGGAACTTGTAATTAGCCATCAGCATATAATACCCTGGTCTATGTAGGCTCTTACATTTTTAACTGTATTTTCTACTGTATTTCATCTTTTCCCAAAATTTTGTAAATAACATAAATAAATAATATATACCTAATTATAATATACAAGCAAGCATCGGAAATTGGTGCGGTAGGCAGTCACGCACATGAGCACAGTGACATCACCGTGCGCTGCATGGCTCGGCAGCTGCACATAGGCGATCCACCAATCACTTTCGAGCAATTCCACTGCGCCTGAGTTCAACAACACAGTATGCTCGTTTTTCTAAGAGAAGTTACTACTATCTACGAGCGAGAGTCAAGAGAAAGATCACTGCCATAAATTCACGTAGCACGCTTTTATCTCATTGGTACACTCGAGAAGAGATGTCATGGTTTTACCAACAAATAAATCGTAATATACATATATCATAATAATATGGCGTGTTTTAAAAAACGATAAACCGACTTCAAATTCCCTTACTTTTACACTTATTTTAAGTTTTGCGAGATAAATACTAATCCCCTGATGATACATTTTATGGGATCATTTCCTATATTAATAGTGAAAGAATTTTCAAAATCGGTCCATAATTGACGGAGATATCGCGTAACATACGTACATACAAAAAAAAAACATACGAATTGATAACCTCCTCTTTTTGAAGTCGGTTAAAAACAATAGTGAATGTTTCTTCTGTTTCTTCTACACCTTCGTGATAGATCGTCGGCCACATCTTGTGAGATTGTAATCAAAAGAAGGTCTGTTAATTTTAAAAAGAAAAAAAAACGATCTGACGCCCCAAGGCCTATCGCGAGGCAGGTTTTAGAGGCTCGGTTTTAGACTCAATTTATTTTTGTCAGCTGAGGGCCTACTTGGAAAAGTAAAATCGAAGTTTCTGATTCGTTTTCAAGCAAACGGTAATCTTATGCAAGCGACGTAAGAGTTGGTTTTGCACGTAAACGAATCAGAAACTTCGATTTTACTTTTCCAAGTAGGCCTGCTGATAACTTGTGGCACGATAGCATATTTTTCACGACCCTGCGGATTTTTGACTGTTTAAGATAAAATTTCTTCTCTAGATCCTTCATTCGCTACAAGCTATTATCCGCTTCCACGTCCGCTACTCACTATAAACGCACCCTAAAAGTTTCTCCGTTTCTACCGTATTTGTTTTGAACCAGATAACATGTCCGGTACTAAATCTAGTTTCGAATAAAGTTAGTGTTTCGACAGAGCAGATTTAAGAATAAGAATAAGAATAAGAATAAGAATAAGAATGTTTTATTTGTAACTCAATTAACAAAAACAATTAACAATGTATTAAAAATAAGAGGCAACACAGCCAAATTTTTGCCTTGAGTCACAAATCGGTCTCTGTCTCAGCATGAGTTAGTTGTAAACACGTCACAACCAACGCTGGTCTTCCGACAGAGCCGTTTGGTGACGTCACGGATGATAACACATAAGACACAAAACAAGCAAAAGTATAACAATAAACTAAAAAACTTAAGCTACGGCAACGATTGACAAATACAAGGTACAGATGACATGAAATGATTACGTTTCTAGACAAATTACAAAAACTTAGGATGAAACGCTGAACTACAACATAGAAGTAATTTCTACTGACAGGTCTAGTCTATGCAACAAAGTCAAATTTAAGTAAAACAGTACGCGTTTTGATCTAGTTTAATACAAAGGATAAAATTGAAACAGGCGAAATCTTAAAGATACATAGAATGGTGTGTTTTATACAAGTAAAATAAAATATAGGTAGTGTAAATAATAAATTATGCTATGATAACTTTTATGATGTAAGTAGCTACTTACATCGCATCATTATATGATGCTTGTATCGTTTTTATGACTCTCTTGTCTTTTCTGACTTTCAAAAATAAAATTGCGTAGTTTTTGTTTAAATACATAAAAACTCTGCAGGTTCCTTATTGGAGGAGGAATATTATTCCAGCACCGAGATGCAGCGTAACGGAAACTGCCTCGAAAGGCGGCTGAGCTATGACGTTGCATCGAGAGCTGTTTGGCGCTCTTTCGAAGTCCGCACGATCTGGTGCTGCCTATCCATGAAAGTTTCTCATAGAGATATAAGGGTACGCGGTACTTGAGGACACCAAAGAGTAAACAAGCTAAATGAAGTTTCCGACGATGCCTCATTTTCATAATGCCGTGTTGATTTAAAAACGGTGTAACATGACCTCTAGACGGGATATCGAAACAAAAACGAGCACAGGCGTTTTGTACTCGCTGAATCACCTTTTGCGTTCTAGCAAGCAATCTAGGACTAATGACTGCATCAGAGTAATTCAGTTTGGACAGAATGAGTGACTCCACTAAACGTATGCGTAGGTCCATTTGAATATGAGACCTCATTCTATATAAGACTTTAAGTCTGTAAAAACAGTTGGCTACCATATCAGCTACATGCTTTTCGAAACGTAGATTGCAGTCCATATGTAAACCTAAGTTGCGTGCTTCGTACACACGTTCAACGGGCGCGCCCATAAGCTCTACATCGACACTTGGACTCAGATTAGCTAGTTGGTGGTTACTACCAAATACCATATATTTGGTTTTTGTAGGGTTTAGTAAGAGACTGTTGTTTTTAGACCATTGAGCTATATTACATAAATCACTATTAAGTTTCCGTATTGCCTCATCAACATCCGAAGGCTTACATGATATATATAGCTGCGTATCGTCTGCATAAATATGGAACTGACAGTACTTTATATGCCGCTGTACATCTGCCGAATACAATATAAATAATAGCGGTCCTAAAATGGATCCTTGAGGAACCCCAGTCTCGACTGGTAATATGTCGGATAACAATGTCGAACCATCATCACGAGAGAGCTTAGTGTACTGATGGCGATTACTTAGATAGCTGTGAAACCAGAGAATTGATTTATTATCAAACCCATAAAAATGTAACTTTGACAGAAGAAGACTAGTATTTATAGAGTCAAATGCCCTAGAGAAATCTAATAGAACTAGCAAGGTACACATGCCTTTATCTTGCGCGCAGAGAATATTATCTGTTACATCTAACAGAGCTGTTACTGTGCTGTGTCTCCTTCTAAATCCTGACTGTACTTCAGGCAATACGCAGTTACTTTCGAGGTATTCGGTTACTTGACTACATACCACTTTTTCCAATATTTTTGACAAGCAGGGCAAAATACTGATCGGGCGCAAATCCTTTGGTTCAGCAGGATTAGATATTTTAGGCAAAGGCTGTACGCTTGCTAGCTTCCATATATCCGGGAAAGTTGATGTTTCTAGCGAGGTATTAACGATACACGTCAATAAATCAAGTGTCTCAGGCAGTGTCAACATGAGCATGTTTAACGTTATGTGGTCACTACCTTCAGCATTTGTCTTCAAACTAGTGATAATTTTACCTATTCTGTCCGAGCTAACAGGCTGCAATTGAAAGACCGCTTCACTAAAACTGTGATACTCAAAATATGTAAGCTGCGAGATATTAATCACAGAAGTACCTGGTACGTCTAAAAAGTGTGTGTTGATAACGTTAGGGTCATTTAAATGCGGAGGAAGCATAGAGTTATGTTTTGGATAAATTGTTCTTTTAATATTTTTCCAAAGTAGTTTTGGATCATGTATCTTATTGTTTATATTTTTATTAACATAAGCGGTTTTTTCGTGGAAAAGGGCCTGATTCACTATTGATTTAAGGCTTTTATAATATTCTCTCTTTGACTCCACCTTATTTTTATGATACTCTGCAAGAGCCTCGTCGCGTAGCCTCATCATTAGTTTGATGACGTCAGTGATCCAGGGGTAAGAGTGAGGTTTAACAACGACTGAGGTCACAGGAGAGTGCACGTCAAAAAGAGTCACAATACTTTGTGTAAATGCGTTAACCATTTCGTTAACGCTACCAAGCGTCGAAATCAGGTCCCATCTAATAGTTCGGAGGCTAATGTTAAAATTTTCTAAATTAATATGCTTAATGGGTCTATAAAAAACAGTATAAGGTTTGACTTTGGAGCGTCTTAGATTAAACACACATAAAACAAGAGAGTGTCCATATAGGGAGCCTATTGGCTCTACGCCGACGCTTTTGGCACTTAGATCCGTGCAGACTACATCAATCAAAGACTGAGAAGTATGCGTAAAATGCGTCGGCGATTTAACTAATTGTGATAAATTTAGACATGAAAGAAATGTTACAAGCTTTGTGGTTTTTACTTCATTTACATTTAATAAGTTAATGTTGAAATCGCCCAGTAAAATTATATTATCACAGCTTGGAAGAGAATTGACCGAGTCCGTAACTGCATCAAAAAATAGATCTACGTCCAACCAAGGTGGCCTGTAGGCCGTGCCGATTGCGAGTTTCCTGCCGTTAAGGGTCATGGTAATCCACATTTGTTCAACTGACACATGTAACGGGTCTACCGGGTGCTGCCAGGTGCGCACGGTTACACCGCGTTTAACGTAGAAACCAACCCCACCACCACGCGAGCGCACGCCGCGCGGCCGTGGGATATGACGCAGCCGGTATCCCGCCACTACTGGGGCACGACTCTCTTCTCCCGCTCTGAGCCAGGTTTCATTTATAGCTAGAATATCTAAGTCGTGCCTTAAAATGGAAGCAATAAGATTGTCGTGATTGGTGCCTAAGGAACCTGCATTAAACAAACCGATCTTTAATCGACCAAAAACAAGCTTTTGAGAATCATAAAAACAATACAGCAGACTACATGGACTTTAACGCATGTTGCTAAAAATAGACACAACTTAAAAATCTTTATTATCAAAACAGGACCTAAATATTGATGAGTAGTATAAGTCGCACTGTTAAATATTTTAATTATAACAATAATGTATAAGTGAAATGTATAAAATATAATAAAAGTAAAATTTACAGAATATAATATGTACATATTGTATGTAAAACAGGTATACTTGGAAATAAAATCAAATACATATAAAATTTTAATTTCTCTGTACTTATAACCATCACAAAACCGCTTGTATCTTGTTCTAATTATGTAAAACATAACAAAATTATAACTAATATCATAAAACAGAATTAAAATAAACCTAAAACATGAAAACAAGAGCTTAACCAAGAAAAATTCAAACAGTGTCAATCTTAAAAACCCTAATTAAATCTGTATCCGAGCGAATAGGGTATGCTGGCTTTCCATCCGCCTCTCGCGCGTATAATCGACCCTTCTTCGTCCAGGAATACCGCCACTGCTGCTTGCGGCACTCTTCTCGGACTCGGTTAAAGAGTAGCCGGTTGTAGCGAGTCAGACGCTCGTTGAGGTAGATCCGCTGCGGAGGCGCTACTAGATCGAGCTGAGTAGTGGTGAGAGTGCGGCGCACTCGGGCCGCGCTCAGTAGGTCATCCCTCAGCTGTCGGCGGGCCAGACGCACGACGACGCGACGCGCGCGCTTCTCCTCGCCTCCACGGTCAGCACCGCCAACTCGTTCTGTGAAGACAATGTCGCGTTCCTCAAGAGTGACCCCCAGTTTGGCCGCCATATGAATCACTGTGTGAAGAATATTTTCCCCCTTCATTTCAGGAAGATGTCCGATGTCGAGGTCTGAGGAAAGCGCCTCTTGGTCCCTGTCATTCAATTCGTTCTTTAGCTGGGCCACCGTTTTTTCGAGTACAGCCACCTCACTCGCTGCAGACGTGGGCTTATTCTGCTCTATTGAATCAAGGCGCTGATCAAAACCGTCTAGCCTATCATTTATAGCCGCAACTGCGCTACGAAAATCAGCCATCTCCTTCCGATAAGTACGTAACTCCGCCATATATTCGGCAAGTTCGCGACGCAATTCTTGCGTTTCAGTATCTAAGACGGGGGTAGAGGTCTGAGGCGTCGACTGAGCAGAAGCAGAGGAACTCTCACTTATGTTCTTACCGGGGGTTTCACTATTATCTCCTCTCTTCTGATTCGGTTTGCATCCAGCGCACAGCCACCCGGAAGTCGCGGAGCCCCGAACCGATACACAACCTTTGTGAAATGTCGCCGTGCAGATGCTACAAGTGGCGGCCCCTATCGGTGACAAAAATCTTCCGCAAGCTCCACAACATGATGTTTTACCCATCTTTGGTTTAAGTTTATGACAATGAGCTAGTAACGTAGTAAACCAAACTTGACACAGATGTCAGCACCTAGATGATACTACTTCCGCTAGTCAACAATAGATGGTGCCACAAAGATCGATATGGCTTCCGGCAAAATGGCACAAATAAAAACTACCCGCAAGTTTTAGAAAAGAACCTGTGATAATGTTCTATAAAATCCAATTTTATAGCCTTATGCAGACACGGAGCGACTGGCCCACACTCACCCAGCTGGACTCGAAGGTGACGCACAACTTTTAAAACTTTCAGCTCAAACGCGCTTGGATTCGAATTATGGTTTCGATAAAATGTACTAGCGTGTACCAACGTGTCAACGTCCGCGACACCTATTCCTTTTTTTTAGATTTAGTTCATTGTAGGTATTATTTAATCGAGTGAGATCGTGAAAAATACTGGTTTCTGTCGTCGTAGTAGGATGTTATTCACTCAAACAAACATTACATTTAGAGGCACACTCAAATATTAAACAAGATAAAAGATAAAATTTATATCATCATCATCATCAGCCCATACACGTCCACTGCTGGACATAGGCCTCCCCCGTACGACGCCACAAATAGCGGTCCTGAGCCACCTCCATGCATCGACTCCCTGCGACCGCTTCGATGTCGTCGGTCCATCGAGTGGATGGTCTCCCATGTAGGGGGGGATTTGCCAAAATTTATTTATTTACCCACAAATCACAAGAACAATATATAAAAAGTCTAAAATTAACATAGGAGATAAACTAACTTTTTTACTTTACTAATTATTAGAAATGGGGTAAAAAGGGACCCTATCTCAGCGTTATGCAGTATTGGGCAATTAATTGTCCAATACTGCGCTGGTTTTCAGTAGCTGAGCTGACAAGGCAACTTAAAGCTAGTACAATAATTAAAGGTCTGTCTAATGAGATGGGCTCCACACTAGGCTCATGGCCCGTGACGTGGGCACCAGGGCACGATCCTCAAAAGATTGATTCTGTTTCGAGGGTATCAGAAGTATTCAGTTACATGCAAATTTGTAAATTAAATTTATACAATAAGTGAGATTATGGTATGCAGTCTGGGAGTATGTGTGTGTGGGGGTGTGTGTGTGTATGATGTATATGTGTGTGTTAGTGTGGGTGTGGTGTGTGAGTGCGTGAGAGCTCAGACTGAAGGTGCGTATGTGTGGCGTGCTGCGAGTATAAATACATATAATATTTAAGGAGGACATCGAAACCACTCACCGACAATCACACACAGGAGTGGGCGATTACAGTACAATCGATTCGATGCCCTCGTAGGACTTCGTAATAAGTCAGGAGCGGACCATCGATTTGGCTTTCGATGTCGGCAGCGATTTTACGTCGCACGCCTTGCAAATATAGTTATAGATACGTGGGAGAATAGAGTTTGGATATCGTTTAGCAAATAAAGATTTAGTGCCAATGGGAATTTTATACACCCTCCTCTTAAAAAGTTCTGGATATGTGTCGGAATTAATGGTTTCAGAGTGGACAGTTGTGAAAGCCTTAATAATAAACAACTGACGAACCCTCAGGACTTCCGCCTCTTTGTACAGCAGATCAGTGGAGTAGGTGGAAGGCGTTATGCAATGAGGGAAAAAGATTACAAAACTATTCTGTATTGCGACGTCGTCGCGTCGTTTTAAAAGTTAAACGACGACCTCTGTGACGCGACGGGCGAAGATCTGCCTGCGACAGGAGGTTGCGGGTTCGATTCCCGCTTCGGGACAAATGTTTGTACGATCTGCAAATATTTGGGTGTACGGGTCGTTTTCTATGTATGATAAAAAAAAATTGTTATAGTACCCATAACACAAGCTCTGATGGCTTGGGTCTAGATGATGCTGTTTTAATTGTCCAGTATTTTTTATCTATTTATTTTATGCATACCAAAATAATACAATAATTCAGAACACAACAACAAATACTCTTGTGGTACTTCAATCTCTGTAACTCCATCCTACTTTACTAATATTATAAATGACAAAGTTTGTGTGTATGGATGCCTATATGTTTGTTCCTCTTTCACGCAAAAACGACTGAACTGATTGGGCTTGAATTTGGTATGGGTCTAGTGTGGGACCTGGAATAAAATACGAGGATAGGCTATTTTTTATCCAGATAAAACACGGGCAAAGGCGCGGGCAGCAGCTCGTCCTACTAATATTATAAATGTGATAGTTTGTATGGATGCATGGATGTATGGATATTTGTTACTCTTTCACGCAAAAACTACTGAACTGATTGGGCTGAAATTTGGTATGGGTCTAGTGTGGGACCTGGAATAACATAGGAGGATAAGTTATTTTTTATTCCGATAAAACGCGGGCGAATACGCGAGCAGCTGCTAATATTTACATATAACATTGTTCAATTATTTACCGAAAAACTTTACGAACCCAAAATTCGATAAGCTATCCCTAACTTCGTAGATATTAATAAAACATCAAGCTTCAGAAAAGAAGCTTGCAAATAAGATAGAATACGTTTTTTGATCCTTAGGGACAGAAGTTTCCCCATTATGTATGTCCCAGGACATATTTAGAGAAAATAAACAACATTTGCGGGTAGGTATTGATGCCTGAATATTGGGTGAATTGAAATAGGTTTGTTGTCGTTATGTACTGCCAGTCGATGAGGAACATAATATCATTGCCAGTTAAAAGCCGTGTCAAGGAGTTTTTCCTTTCAGAAAAGTAAATATTGGTACTTTACTTAGACTATTTATTTATTCATTAATCAGTATCAATAACTTTATTTCTTTAGTCTTACTAAATTATAAATATAGTTATTATTATCAAAAAAAGAAACAAGGTGTTATTGATTTTCTCTTCACTTCAATATTTTGTCCACTAGTGGAAAGAAGTGAAAAAGAAACCACTAACTAGTACATTTATGTATATCACTTATGTGTCTAATACACGTTTTTATTGCCTATCTAAAACTAGATTTAATGGGATTTAGGTACATGTCATATTTATACAAAGCTAAGTTTCAATTTGTTATACTATTGTCAGTGTGGAACGGAACGGAACTATATTTTAGTGGGTTTATATTTCAATTGATTATATTCTATTCTATTCTTCTATTCTATTCTATATTTATTTATCTATTATTATCATCAGGTATTTATAATGTTACGCTCATATCGATCTTCATTTATTCATTGGCTAAATCATCTAATAATGGGATTATTGTCTAGAGTAAGAGGAAAATTACGTCACCTTGTTATCGAATGCGTAAATTTATTTGAAATTAATTCCTTCAACTTCAATAATATACGCAATGTATAGCGATGCGATGTTATTATCAACTATTCTACCCTAGAGAACAATCCCTGTGCTAGGGGGCAGGGGTTCTCTGGCTTGAAAGACCGTGCTTGGATATTCCGTGGGTCTCTGCGGGTCGCGCCGCAGAGACTGGGCAGTGAATGCGTTGAAGTTGCAGTTGATACAGATTCTGTGACACCGAGCCAGTAATTTTGCTCATACCACTAGCCAAATACCTACATATTTAGTTTGTCAGATTTGAGTCGCTGCACTAGCAGCGTATACATTGCCGCGTTTCTTCGCTGGATTTGCAAAATCGGACGCAAGGCATGTGCATGCGCAGTGCGAACGGTACGCTACACGCATCGCAGCGGTCGCGGTCGCAGCCACGGAGCTCGTAGTGGCCGACGGAATATTCGCCACAAAAGATTTGCGGGTAGCGGACTTTTCAATCAGTGTTGCAGCTTTATTATTTACTAGCTGTTGCCCGCGCCTTCGCCCGCGTTTTATCGGGATAAAAAATAGCTTTGGATGGATGTTTGGATATTTGTAACTCTTTTACTCAAAAACTACCAAACCGATTAGGCTGAAATTTGGTATGGGTATAGTTTGGGATCTGGAATAACATATAGGCTATTTTTTATCTCGATAAAACGCGGGCGAAGGCGCGGGTACCAATATCATAAATGCGAAAGTTTGAATGTTTAGAGATTTGGAGTTTTGGACTTCGTTAAATCTTCACGCCAAAACTACTGAACTGATCTGAATGAAATTTTACTTGGATGTACATAGTTTTACACCTGGATTAACAAATAGGTCATAATAGGGTCTCGTTAATCTAAAAAAAGGCGTGCGAAGCTGCGGGCACAAGCTATTAGAAAACAAAAACACAGAAGAGCTAAATCTTAAAAATCGAAACACAAGTTATATAGAATATTAAGTTACATATTAAGTTAGTTAGATAGAAAATATTTCTAGGGATGCCCCTAGAAATTTATAGCCGTTTTACAAGATGGCTGAGCGTGCCGTATCATCCCCTTCCTTGTACTGAAAAAACCCTAAACTTTCACCCCTACCCGATAATGTTCTGACTCACATCTCGAATGGCACAATCTAATGATTAATAGGGATGGGGGAGTGTCGATGGAATTGAAGCTATCGATATGTACAGGGAAATAGTATCTGTAGATAGAAATGCTAAGTAGCCCAAAGTAGGTAGAGTATGTGTAATGAGAATATCGTGAAGGGCTAGGCACAATCTCGCTTGTGTTAAATATACAAGTAACATAGCCTACTCGTCTCGACGGGTGTAGACATTCAGGGTCACCAAGCGCTGCTAATAGGTTTCAGCGTGTAAAGCATCTTGGACACCAAGTCCAGGTTCCTTTCCTGAAGAACTAAGATCCGCATATACAAGACGATCATTTGCCCGATTTTGATGTACATACGTGAAGCCTGGACACCCAGCAGGAAGAACGTGAGCTTCTGGTGACGGAAAGAAAAGTGCTCAGAAATATCCTAGGTCCAGTCCGATGAGAAGATGGATCCTGAAGGGTGAGGAAGATCATTGAACCAGAGCTAGAAATGTTATCATCGTGCAAAATCTGAAGATTGGACAGAAAGTAATGATCTACCACTATCCTGAGCAGCCCCTTGAAAAAGGGTGCTGGTAAGACTACGATGTGAGTGAAACAGTGTGGAAACGTCGCAACTATGAGCACTATCCAGAGCAGCCCCTTGAAAAAGGCTACTGGTTTGATTACAAAATGGGTGAAACAGTGCAAAAACGTGACGGAAAGAAAAGTGCTCAGGAATATCCTAGCTCCAGTCCGATGAGATGATGGATCCTGAAGGGTGAGGAAGATCTCTCAACTAGTGGCCGAACCCAACATCATTGGCGAAACAAAATCACACAGGCTGCCTGGCTCGGCCACGTGTTACGAATGGAGGATAATTGGGCTGTAAAACGGGCGTTTCTTGGAGCGCCGGTTGGCCAACGAGCAGTCAGTCGGCCCAAATAGAGGTGGAAGGACGAAGTAAAGAAGGACCTTCGCTCACTTCAAATATTTGCACCCGATTGGTCATCTATTGTGTCGGAGGACCAGACCCACTCTGGGGTCGATGGGCTAGGGGAGTAAGTGTGTATAACACCCCGGCGCCTCTCGGCCTGAAAATTATATTTAGAAATATAAATATGTATATATGCCTATAAATTCAAATAGTGAATATCGACCAAACAAAGATAATGATACTGATATGGAATAAGTACTGGTAATTCGGGATAAGCCAAAGAATGGCTTAGAAATATTCATAAGTAGATAATAAGCTAATGTAACGCGTGAAAGCTCTCAAAAGAATGGGATGGATAAAACGGTAAATTAATAAGTAGATCAGCTGTAAATAGCCATTGTTATAATACGCCGGCGCTACTCAGCCTAATATAAGCTCAGATAATGAAGATCGACCAACCAAAGAGCTACCAGTAAATGGGATTAAGCCAAATAATGGTTTAGAAATGTTCCTCAGTAATAAGCGAATGCAACATGAAAGCTATCAAAAGAATAGGACATTAGGACAGATAAAACTGAAGATCGACGAGACGACTTCAAAATACGTGAAACAAAGCCGAAACGTCGCAACTATGAGCACTATTCTGAGCAGCCCCTTGAAAAAGACTACTGGTTCGATTACAAAGTGGGTGAAATAGTGCGAAAGCGTCTCAACTATGAGCACTATACTGAGCACCCCGTTGAAAAAGGATACTAGTTAGACTACAAAGTGTGTGAAACCGTGCAAAAACGTCGCAACTATGAGCACTATCCTGAGCAGCCCCTTGAAAAAGGCTACTGGTTTGACTTCAAAGTGGGTGTAATAGTGCAAAAACGTCGCAACTATGAGCACTATACTGAGCAGCCCCTTTTAAAAGGCTACTGGTTCGATTACAAAGAGGGTGAAACGGTGCGAAAACGTCGGAACTATGATTGAGCACTATCCTGACCAGCCTCTTGAAAAAGGCTACTGGTCCGACTTCAAAAATGGTGAAACAGAGCTTAAACGTCGCAACTATAAGCACTATCCTGAGCAGCCCCTTGAAAAAGGCTGTTGGTTTGATTTCAAAGTGGGTGAAATAGTGCGAAAGCGTCTCAACTATGAGCACTATACTGAGCACCCCGTTGAAAAAGGATACTGGTTAGACTACAAAGTGTATGAAACCGTGCAAAAATGTCGCAACTATGAGCACTATCCTGAGCAGCCCCTTGAAAAAGGCTACTGGTTTGACTTCAAAGTGGGTGTAATAGTGCAAAAACGTCGCAACTATGAGCACTATACTGAGCAGCCCCTTGTAAAAGGCTACTGGTTCGATTACAAAGAGGGTGAAACGGTGCGAAAACGTCGGAACTATGATTGAGCACTATCCTGACCAGCCTCTTGAAAAAGGCTACTGGTCCGACTTCAAAAATGGTGAAACAGAGCTTAAACGTCGCAACTATAAGCACTATCCTGAGCAGCCCCTTGAAAAAGGCTGTTGGTTTGATTTCAAAGTGGGTGAAATAGTGCGAAAGCGTCTCAACTATGAGCACTATACTGAGCACCCCGTTGAAAAAGGATACTGGTTAGACTACACAGTGTATGAAACCGTGCAAAAATGTCGCAACTATGAGCACTATCCTGAGCAGCCCCTTGAAAAAGGCTACTGGTTTGACTTCAAAGTGGGTGTAATAGTGCAAAAACGTCGCAACTATGAGCACTATACTGAGCAGCCCCTTGTAAAAGGCTACTGGTTCGATTACAAAGAGGGTGAAACGGTGCGAAAACGTCGGAACTATGATTGAGCACTATCCTGAGCAGCCCCTTGAAAAAGGCTACTGGTTTGACTTCAAAGTGGGTGTAATAGTGCGAAAACGTCGCAACTATGAGCACTATACTGATCAGCCCCTTGTAAAAGGCTACTGGTTCGATTACAAAGTGGGTGAAACGGTGCGAAAACGTCGGAACTATGATTGAGCACTATCCTGAGCAGCCTCTTGAAAAAGGCTACTGGTTGATTACAAAGTGGGTGAAATAGTGCGAAAACGTCGCAACTATGAGCACTATACTGAGCAGCCCCTTAAAAAAGGATACTGGTACGACTTCAAAAAGGGCGAAACAGAGCTGAAACGTTGCAACTATGAGCACTGCCCTGAGCAGCCCCTTGAAAAAGGCTAGGTACTGGTTTGATTACAAAGTGGGTGAAATAGTGCGAAAGCGTCGCAACTATGAGCCCTATCCTGAGCAGCCCCTTGAAAAAGGATACTGGTTTGATTACAAAGTGGGTGAAACAGTGTAAAAACGTTGCAACTACGACCACTATTCTGAGCAGCCTTTTAAAAAAGAATAGGTGCTAGTACTGTTTCAAAGTGAGTGAAAGAGTGCAGAAACACTGTAACTTAAGCTCCTCGGTGCCTAGTCCCATGACAATATAGAGACTGCAGTATATGGCTCCGAAATACTCCGAATAAATAGTTTCTTATGCGTAAGGAAGGATCAGAACAAAAAAATCACAGCCACCCACACGTACCACTGCAATATGCGCACACGACTTAGACCCGTTACAGTCTTAGAAATAGGGTTGGTAGTCTCTTGATCTGCGCGTGCGCCTATTGCGCAAACCTCGTACAATACTGTAGAGATAAGACCCGGCCGAGCTCTTTTGTTTTTAGTTTCTATTGTTGGAGTTGCTAACTGCTGACTTCTCATAATTATTCTGTGAACATCTGACAAAAGTAATGCACAACTACCCTCTATTGTATAAATTATTCTTTAAGATTAGTTTAGTAGGTAGTATTATTCAAAAATATACATGTTTAGTAACGTTTTTTTTTATGTTGGCAGCTATCGCTTAATTTTATAGAATTATGTTCATTGTGCTTCTTTAGATCGTATGTAGTTAATGCAATCTTCAAAAGTTTTTCAATAAGCCAAGACCTATGGCATATTGAGACAGCTCACAAGTTATGTTTACAAGTACATTAAATCTACACTAGTCCATTATAGTAATATACCTTATCATTATCATAGTAAATAAAACAACTGAATACGAGAGTGAACTTCACTGTATTGTAAGGTGGCAGAGTATCTAGGTTTTTAACTGAAGGATTCCCGTATTCGATCTTCTGTAGTTACTTAATCATATAAAAATGAACCCCTATTTCTCCTGGTTCGGCCATAACTTGCGAACGCCTTTACCGATTTCATTAATCTATATTTTAATGTTTTCTAATAGGTCCCTTGTAAAAGATTTAAATCAATTAAAAAACAATAAAGATTGAAAAAAAATAAGAAAATTGCGCAGAAACATAGAAAATATAAGAAAACTTAACGACTACCTTTATTATAAACTTTTTTATTGTAACCTTAGCCCCAGTGTTCTATTATACCCTTTGCTGAGCACGTTTGAAATAAATTTGAAGTTTGAATTGAATGACAGGACACCACTACGTCTGTCGGTTGGGTCAGCTAGCTATAGTTATCATGTGGTATTACTTAAATGTATTTTACCTTTCATGATTATTGGTTTGTTTCGCGTCTTCGAGACAGGAAATTCAAGTACCTAAGATGCAGCGTTAACATTATCAAAGTAGTCGAACTGAATTAAAAAAAAACTTTATCGACAATGTATGAGAGGTGTGAAATATATGTATAATATTTAACTCGGGACTTGTAATTGTAAATTACAGGTCGGTAAGTAGGTACTTCATACTTTATGTTCTAATTAATGTGTGTTTGGAGTAATAATAAAACAAATAAGGCTGGACAATTTACACACTATAACAATAGTTTGAATAAAAATAAATAATATAATGAATAAGAATAAGTTAAAAATTATTGTAAAATTGTGTAAATATCCATAGGAAAGGTCTTAAAATCTTAATTTGGTGACAATTTTATCCATTTAAATTAAATTAAATCGTTTATTAGATACCACAAAGTTCACACATATAATAGGCGTATTGTTATTTCGACCCAAATTTTCAACCCACAAGCGAAAAGTAATAATAATTATTGTCATTTCAACCCACATAAGTTGTACACTGTTGTTTCTACCCAGAAGAAAACAAGCGTTAATCAGCAAAAGTATGGCAAAACTACCGTCAGATCAAAAATTATTAAGTAGGTATAATAACTGTTAGTAAATTAACAATGAAAAATATAATTGAACAAGTACACAGAGAGGCTACCTAAAACACAGAAACATATGTGAACAGTGGGTACGAAGCAGCTCGTGCAAAATTTTGGTACCTACTTACCTGTGCTCTGATTGGTTTTTCACATTGCATCCATTGTTAACTACTGTAGGTTAAACTATATTATTGTTGCTGTCTCTTGGAACACGTTTTGGTACACGGCTACAGAGGAGACCAGACACAAGACTGGACTGAAGAGTCTCATTGAGATTCCAACCACATCCACACCCACAGAGAGGCTGAAACGAAGCTGTCAAACACCAATAGTCCTGATCCAGTACTTCAAGGAATTGAGCTGGCATGTTAAGGCAGGGGAATAATGCACAAAGCACTCCCACGTGTGATGTCAGTAGGTAGGTACAGATCTCAGTTCACCTACTTAGAATCAGAATTACTGTCTCGTTTTTATACCTGCTTCACTCAATACAATGCAACAATTTTACAAGGTCAAGCTAGGGTAAGGATTACCTACTGAATTAGGCTAGTTTATAGTTGTCTATATTCAAAACACGTAACGCTTTTGCGAAGAACTGTAAATTTTTCTGTGCAAATTTCAACCTTAAAGAAGGAGTGTACTAACTGACAATCAATGTATGAAATCTCAAAATTATTTTTTAAGCTTCAAGTGCACGAAATGGAGACGACCCCTACCTAGTTATTTCTACAAAGAACTTCTTTAAGTTATAGTGCGCGCTATTAACAAGCCATTTTCTTAATATATTCTTGAAAATCCTATCCTTCCTACTAATATTATAAATGCCAGAGTTTGTATGGATGGATGTATGGATATTTGTTACTATTTCACGCAAAAACTACTGAACCGATTAGTCTGAAATTTGGTATGGGTATAGTTTGGGACCTGGAATAACATTATAGGCTATATTTTATCCCGGTAAAACGTGGGCTAGTAAAATATACAAGATCACCTACTTAGTATGTTTTCTATCGACATTCTCCCTTCCCTAGTGCGGATGCGCGTATTATTGTTATGGAAATGATTATTACGAGATTTGTGTTGTGATGCGGAAATAAACATTTCTACTAACATTTTGTTTGTTCAATTGAATTGTTTATTTGCTATTCATTTATTTGATGGCTTTGGGTTTGGGTAGTAATGTAAGGCTCTAGCTTACCATAGCCACAGATAAGGTTATGTTACTCCGCCATAGCTACAAAAATATCGGCTTTAATTTTTTCTCGGATCGGGTTTGTTTTGCGTAGTGTTTCTAGGTACTTCCTGTCATTTTTGACATACATAAAAGGGAATCCCTATTACGCAACTTTTCGCAGTTGAAAAAAAGGGAAATCGCGAGCCGTTTAGTATCAGATTCAAGTACCTAGTATAGTGAACACTACACACACTTGATAATTACTTTATTTTACGCAGTAATAACTCTTATGACAAGTTGCCAGTTTGGCGGTCGGAACCGAAGTGTCCCCTTTTTTGCTAGCTATTTTACATTATAGCTCGAAGGCGGGAAACTTCCACGGTGGGAGCCGCCTTGAATGCTTGTTTACGCGGGCTTACGCGTCTCGTCCAATCGTGTGTCCCAATTATAATGTTGCCAAAAGCTGTTGGTGTTACCATACAAACTAAAGTAATACTTCAAAAACGTTGACAAATGATTAGTAATATTCTATCAGATACCAAAAATCACGACATTCGGCCATATGACATCGTACGTTCCTCCAGGCGTGCGACAAACACTTCCTTTCATTTCTAATAAATCATTTCCTAGCTAAATAGTTACCATTTTGTCATAAAATATACCTTAAATCTTTTAAAATTTTATAATTCGCTGTTATAATGAAATTAAAGTCACGTACATGACTCAACGCAATGTTTGCGACGGAAGATCAGTGTCGTAGTAAATGGAACTGAATAGCTATCACAACATAATGAAGAGATGGATGCCATTTTGTAGCTTTAAGGTATTTTATAAGTAGGTATTAGTTTAGTACATATTGTTGTTATAGTTTTCAGCAACAAATACATTATATTTTATTATAAATAAATTATTTATCACTTGTGCCTTGAAGATATACATCAATAACAATATAAAAAACAGTTACAATTTGAGAATCGAAAAGAAATAGAGCGGACAATGTTGATTACTTTAATTAGGTATCATCTTATAAATACAAAAGATATCGATTATTTCAAACCTTTAGGTATCAATTTGTACAAAATATATTATCCGTCTCGCTAGAATCACATTCTGAATTATTCAATAACTACGACATTCGGTTTAATTAAAATAGTCTGTTTTTTTTTTGTACTGTTTTGGAGAAAAAATTCCAAATTCTGATTAAAGTTAGTGGTTTAATTTAGATTACAACCTTCTGAATAATGTCCTACCATAAGCCATTTTATGACTTTTTTCATTCTTCAGTATATTTACTCGCACAATATGGACATCAATAATAGAAATTTAAGAAATACTTTTTAGGAGAACAGCCGTTTCTTTTCGTTTCATAAATCGTTATTATGAGAAAACAATGTTCCTTGCTAAATCTCAGAACAGAAAACGTAACTGATCAACATCGTGACCATCTCAAAATTAGCAATTCTGTCACACATTAGCCATAATCTGCCAAATTTGACGTAAAAAACCCAAACGCCAAAAATATGCTTTCATACTATCTACTTCATGGAATTGGAAAAATCAATTACGTTACATTTCGTTCAGCTATATTTGTATCATTTGTACCGTCAGCAGATAGCTCAAGTTATTCTTGTTAAATATAGTATACAGGTTGGTACAAACGAACCTTAATAAGTCTTTCTTAGTAGACTAAATCGATATTACTAACTATTATCTTACTAAACTCTCAACACAGACTCTGCGCTGGTCCTGGTTTCATTGGCTTAAATATACTGTAATGTTGTTCCGATCCGTATTATTGCTTTGTTTAAACTGCCAGTATTATGTTGTTTTTATCTACTACTAGACTGCGTTTAAGTTTTTAACGACACACTACATATTCCCCATCCGCAAATGGAAATTACAAGGCTTAAGGTAGTCAAAAGCTCCAAACATTACCGCTAAATAAGCTGTTTATTTTTCAAATAAGCAATAATAAGTAATATTACAATTAAATTAATTAAACTGATTATTTCATTGAAAACTCATTCTAATAAAAATATTGGTGGGATCTTTCAAATCTGCCAAAATGGCAGAAATCTACCAAAATGGTCACATTGCTGTCCAATGGGTTTATAATTTAAAAAAAAATCAGATGAAAGATTGTTATTACTTCAGTCCTTGGATTGGCCAACCCCAACCAATAATGGTCATCCACCGATAGTAAGTATCTGTCTACCAATTACGAGCGTCGGTCAATAATAAACTCTTTGACCATAGACAAATCGCCTCAATACTGGTGGACGCTATCCAATTGCAACCATTCACGAGCATCATCCAATAGTCAGCCATTTGACCGTAGACAAGACTTCAAAGAGTTGCCCGTTCAAATAAATTCAACCAAAGAATGAAAGCTGTATCAGTTGACTAACATTAGTAAACATAGTAAACGTCAACAATTTCGACTAGTATTGAACGAAGCGTAACACCATAATATAGAAATTAGATAGAAGAGATGCATATCTAGCCCGAGTGCAGGGACGTGAATGTATTTGATTAATAATAATACTTATATTTTCTTCTTTTAGGAACCATTCGCATACCATACATGAATAGGAAATGCAATATAATTTTATTGGCTATTATTGTCCAATTGTTTATGAATAAAGAACTTACTTAATTAGTGCTTTAAAAAGTAAACCTTAATATAATAGTAAAATAACGCTAATCTAAATAAAATTTCAAAAATTCTGAAAGATAAATAAAAACGTGAAGGCTTCTGGTTTCATAAAATTTAAGCCCTCTGCACCGTTTATAACAGATTTGTTGACTATGCCCATGTATAAAATCGACTTAATATGTCGCTTTGGCAACGTTCTTAAGGGTACATTACTCGCACTCGCGAACTTTGATTCTTGTTACCGGGGTCAAATTCTGAGATCACGCTTTTCATGATGTTTAAATGATGATAGTATCATCAAATCAAATCAGGCAAACTTGATTGGCCTGTTTCACCATAGAATAGTTAAGCTTTCAGTACCTCGTTTGCTGCTACCTCCTTTTGCCTTGTGTCAGAACTCTCTTCGTCCATCCTGCTTCTCGTTGTTATATGCAATTACCATTGTTGTTCATTACCTCGGAAAAACAATTATAAAATATTAGTAAGTGTCCAACTGGACCTGTGTATCCTACTGCAACTAACTGTTCAATAGTGAATATAAAGAAGGCAACCGAGCAAAGATTGCACTCAACTAATTTATTGTACTCTTCTGCTATTAATTGATCTCAATTCAAATTATTCATTTACACAAGACTAACATGGCAGATACTTCCAAATTGTTATGCCTCAATTGTATAAGACTGTGGCTGAAAGTACTCAAATTAAATTAATTGAGTTATATTTTATAAAATTGTATGATTTTATCTTCTATTCTTAACACTCACAACACATCATACTTTATACTTTTAATTTGTGTAATAGGCTTGCGGTCATTTTATTTAAATAAATTGACTGTAGTCTTCTGTTGCTAATTAAATGACACGTGAAATAATTGTAAATTTTTATAAGTAAGTGTTGACAACTATGATTAATTGTGCTCCACGTTTTCCGTTCGTGCTTGATTTTTCGTGCACGACTTTGATTGATAGTTCTCAACATTTACTAATTGTGCTCGATGAATATTAATTGTTCTCAATTTGTGCTCAACGTTTATTAATTGTGATAGTGGTTTATTAATAGTGCTTAATTTGTGCTTAAATTTTACCAGGTTAAGTGATATGTACTCTACTTTAAGTAGTTGTTTTCGACGTTAGCTAATTGTGCTTTATTTGTACTTGACTTACTAATTGCCCGTAATTATACTCAGCTTGTAATAATTGTATTTTTTTCTTTTTGTTTATTGTGCTCAACTTTTACTAATTATTGGGCTTAACCCCGATTTGGCATACTTAGCCCGTGATATACATAGCCACTTAACCTGATTAATGCACACTAGGCATAATTAGCCTATAACATACATTGCATACTTGGCAATCGAACACACGTGGTACTTGCCCATTTGAAAATTTAACGAGCATGGTTTTTCTAAGACACTGATTATAGTCGAGTCATTAATTTGTTAATAAAATTATTGTAAAGATTGGTCAAAAATATCATAAGTTTTTTTTTTTTTTTTTCAGCAGAAAGTGCCGTAATTTGCTCCCACCCACATTCCTGGGGTTTCCGCGGAAAGTTGAGGGTAGGCCGGCCGATGTTTATTTGTATATAAATAGATTTCTACTTTATAAAAAAAAGGGTGAAAGGTGTTTGTGTAGCCTTTCTAGTTATTAAATTCTTTAGTTTGACTAGTAAATCTATACTGTGTCTAGAAATTCTATTTGTTTATAATGTATCATGATAAATAGAGAACGTTGAAAAACAAACAAATAATTTATTTATTTATTATATATATTTTTTTTATAGGTATTTTTTTTATCAATCCTTTTTCCTGCTTCCGATTTTTTTGCGATTATTAATATTTGATTACCATAAAGAAATATCATAATGTATTCATTTCATTATTTTAGATGACCAATTTCGCCTTTGATCATTGTTTATTAATTAATACGTTTCTCCTGCCATAACTGGGTTTCCGCCCACCATCGGATCGCGTGAACAAGATGATGAGAGAGTGTGCGAACGATTACATAACCGAGGGAACGGACTTTACACTGAATTAAATCGTTCGTAACGTATAATTGTGATACAAACTACAAACTTTTTAACTTTTGGGCCCACGCTAAAACATGGTAGGTATAGTACGTACATGGTCAACATGCCTTGGCTTGGTATTGATACAATTAGCCAAAATTTTATCTGTTCTGATAGGAGTAGATACAAATGACCATGCCTTGACGATACTGATTTACTGAATTACTTTTCATCGGTGTACTTAGCCATGGCATACATAGCCATTAACTGATAAATAAATGATTAAATAAATAAATATACGTATACGGGCTGATGATGATGGTGATGAAATAAATCTGCGGTGGATCAGCGGCGTACTTAGCCATGACATACATAGCCATTAACTGATCAACAAATAAATAAATAAATATACGTATATGGGCTGCTGCTGATGATGATAATGATGATGATGATGAAATAAATCTGCGGTGAATCAGCGGCGTACTTAGCCATGACATACATAGCCATTAACTGATTACCGTAAACTTTGCACTGGGCACTGGTTATTGCACACTTGGCAATTTCATGATCAGCGGCGTACTTAGCCATGACATACATAGCCATTAACTGATCAATAAATAAATAAATATTATTTATAAATAAGATCAGCGGCGTACTTAGCCATGGCATACATAGCAATTAACTGACTGAGTACCTCTATAATATGTAGTATGTAATATATTTAATTTTTTAAATTTCTGACATAATTTTATTAATTATTGTAATTTTATAAATAGGTACAGCCCTTTTACAGCAAACTCTTATTTTTAATTTTAGTGTACTTAATATTTGACTGTCTGTCTGTTTTCTTTCTTCATACAATCCCTTATGGTGCTTCCTTTTTTGATTATAAATTGTGTGATAATGTAATAGGATAAGAGTCATTTTAGAAATTAACGACATCAAGTGTATATTAAGAAATACCTACGGTGGAAATAAATGAATTGAATTGATTACAGCAAACTTAGCAATAAAATAAAACATTTATAGGTTTAAAATTCTTGGCCACGCTATAGGTTAAAATTGCCCCATGAAATAATTTATGAGTAAATTAAGTGTCAATTCAGCACTTTCTGGTTGATAGATACTCACGGAATTCAAAACACATGGTAGCTACTTATATCCACGCAGTCCACCGACAGTTACAAAAATCGCTATCAGAGATTAGCCCTGATCAAAGCAAACTTCAGCAACCATCGAGAAACACACATAACACATGCCAACACGATCGGAGAGTGAGCCCCAATCACGTATTAGGCACATGCTATCTGGACTAGCAGTCAACACGTGAAATACTCATTTATCGATTGTACAAAGTGATCTGAACAAAACCTTCGCAATTCGAAAGGAATAATGTACAAACGGATTGTCTCGGTACTATACCGACCGCTTTATACATAAAACTCCACACGAAATGATCGATTTACTGCAATAACTAAATGTCATGAATTTAGATTTAAGAACGGGTACCAGAAAACTCTCCTATTAAAAGCGTCATCACGTCTGGATAGTCTCGGTATAATACCGACCATTCGTTCGAACAGCTATTTAAATTGGAATATTTTGTGGAAGGTACCCGCATTTAAATCACTTAAAATTAATCTAGTCAATCTGGCCACGAATTTTTTTGTATTATACTGAAATACTTATGATGTAATAATTTTCAACATACCTGGGCTCATCCCTCTTCTGAAATATAGTGAACACTACACACACTTGATAATTACTTTATTTTACGCAGTAATAACTCTTATGACAAGTTGCCAGTTTGGCGGTCGGAACCGAAGTGTCCCCTTTTTTGCTAGCTATTTTACATTATAGCTTGAAGGCGGGAAACTTCCACGGTGGGAGCCGCCTTGAATGCTTGTTTACGCGGGCTTACGCGTCTCGTCCAATCGTGTGTCCCAATTATAATGTTGCCAAAAGCTGTTGGTGTTACCATACAAACTAAAGTAATACTTCAAAAACGTTGACAAATGATTAGTAATATTCTATCAGATACCAAAAATCACGACACTAGTATGTTATGTAGGTAGTCAGAAACCCTGGGTGAGTAGGCATTGCGAGTCCTTGCCCAGGGGCGTCGTTACCCGACGTACTTACATAAAGCAGGGTTATGATTTCGGCATGCGGATGTGGCGTGATGCTACAGCTTATGGCAAACAGCTGGAAACAACTGATATTTAACTGATACCTAGTAATCATTTGGCGTGTTTTAAAAAACGATAAACCGACTTCAAGTTCCCTTACTTTTACACTTATTTTAAGTTTTGCGGGATAAATACTAATCCCTTAAGGATAAAAAAAATATTGGACTGCTTCGGGATCATTTTCCTCCAAAAGGAGGAGGTTCTCAATTCGTCTGTATGTTTTTTTTGTATGTATGTTACGCGATGTCTCCGCCTTTTATGGACCGATTTCGAAAGTTCTTTCACTATAGACATCTAAAATAGTCTTGGGTTATAGTAGGCAAAATCCGAAACCTGTGACTTACTTTACTGTGATTTCAAAATATCTGTGAAAAAATACTAGCTAGTATGCCTCGTATTTCTACCAATCACGTATGACTGAGCACCTAACTAGCAGTGGTATGTTGAATAACCAAATAAATTTAAATGGTATTTTCTTCAACCACTTTGTTACATTGCTGTATAAATTTCAAACTTCCAAGTATAAAATACTAGGTGTGTCTACTAGGTGCGATTTATTGCGTAGGTACCTAATAAAATAACAACGATATAATATCGTGCACTTGTGACACTGGTACTGCCTGTGTGACAGTTACAGATATATTTAGTTTCTGTCACTGTGACATACCGCCAATTTCCTATATCTGTGACTTTTATCAGTGACGATAAATACGCCTCAAGGTTAATCTAAAACTAAGCTGTCTCCTAGGTAAAGATAGTTCAAAAGCCGAAATTTCGTTTAGTGACCTGGCTTTCTGGGGGTTGCTAGTTTATTTTTAGGGTACATTTATCGGGTTCTCTCAAGGGGATTGGGTAGGACAAGATAAATAGTGAACTTGAGATGGTCGTAGCCAGTGATTTCTGGTTCTTTGTCTGCAATGGAAGAAAGTCATGTTCATGTTTATAACGAACCTACTACTGAAGCGTGGTATAAAAACTTGATGTTTTAACAAAAACTAAAACCGACTCAAATTTTATTGAACTAGCAGCGACAAAGAACCAGAAATCACTGGCATTGGTCACAGCCAGTGATTTCTGGTTCTTTGTCTGCAATCGGAGAAAATAATGTTCATGTATTACCTACTATATAACTGAAACGTGGCTTATGTTTTTACTAGCTGCTACCCGTGCCTTCGGCCGCGTTTTATCGGGATAAAAATAGCCTATATTTTTTTCCAGGTCCCAAACTATACCCATACATTTGAATTAAATGATGAAAGCTTTTAAAACCAAAAGTTCTTTTGAGGTGTGCTTGCTTCGATTATACCAATGTCACTAGATATTTTCCACCAATATTCCATGGGTTGTGTTACCCCTTTGTATGCACAAAATATCCAGGTTTTTGAATCGGTGTATATTCATGGTTCCTGATAAATATTTGGGAAACGTTGAAAAGCTCAAATTTCGCTTCAAATGGCGCTCGGTTTAACAGACGTTATTATTATTAATTTTAACTGAAACCCTTTTGTAATTAAGGTAAATTCATATTTTAATTTTAAATAACACGATTTTACCAGACGTGGTACAGTTAACGACTAAGGGAACTTACCAGAGGATGGGCAGCAGCTTCCTTCTGAGTATTTTTAAACACCAACACTGCGATCACCAATCCGCCTGCCAAGCGTGGTGATTATGGCAAATCCTCCCCTACATGGGAGACCATCCACTCGGATGGACCGACGACATCGTAGCGGTCGCAGGGAGTCGATCGATGGAGGCGGCTCAGGACCGCTATACTGGCGTCGTATGGGGGAGGCCTATGTCCAGCAGTGGACGTGTATAGGCTGATGATGAAAATGAATGGAATGGTACAGTTAGCGACCTCAATTTGTTACCCTCCCTATCAAGCCGACTTTCTTGTCACTCACATCATCACAATTATGATAAAATCACAGACAATACAATACAATACAATATATGTATATAGCTGCGCCCAATATATAAAATATATATTGGGCGCAGCTATGTCTATCTGTTTGTGGATAAAATAAAAACATAAGATCAAAAATGTCTTTTTCATGCCAAAAATAAAACATAAATATTATTATTTTATCTCCATTCAATTATTGTAGCGGGCGCAGGGAGACATTGGATGGAGGCGGCTCAGGCTTGCTATTCGTGTCGTCGTTTGGGGGAGACCTATGTTCTGCAGTGGACGGGCTGATGATGATGATGATGTGTCAATAATCAAATGGAGATAAATTGTTATAAAATTGAGAGGATCGGCATTAGAGTAGAGAAGTAAGAGAAGAGAATTATAGAATATACCAAACGTATAGTTGAATTAAAAAGTTGGAAAGAAATTCCTAAACGGCTCAATAAATTATAGTGAAACTACCGTTGAGCTACCTGTACATCTTTCAATACTTTTCAACAGTCTGCAGTTAGCTGAATTATTTCAATTGAAAGTAATAGTTCTAATTTATATATGTATTATATTATTTGAATGTTATTTTCTCCCTTAAGTGTTATTGGAACTTGGCAGAGATATAAATAATCTTATCTCTATAATATATTACTAATAATATATATTAACTTTAGATACACCCCTGCCATTCTTAAATTCGTATAATTCTTTCCATCCAAAGGTTGCCTGGAAGAGATCGCTTCTAAGCGATAAGGCCGCCCATTGTACATGTATTATGTAATGTCTATTTTTAAGGTTTTCTTCGTGGTGTACAATAAAGAATTATGTAATTAAATAAATAAATAATGCTGGACAATCCACACAGCATCATCTAGCCCCAAGCTAAGCAGAGCTTGTGTTATGGGTACTAGATGACTGATATACATAATACAATATATTACATAGATATATATTTTTATTATACATAGAAAAACGACCAGAACACCCTGAACAAATATTTGCAGATCGTACAAATATTTGTCCCGAGGCGGGAATCGAACCCGCAACCTCCTGCGTCGCAGGCGGACCTTCGCCCACCGCGCCACATCGGTCGTCAATTCTATTATTATTAGTCCCAGAAAAAGGGATTTTCTGAGACCATCTTGGGATCACAATTAGTAAAGTTATTTTCAAAATCGGTCCGTAATGACGGAGAAATCGACGAACATATCGCACTCTTGCGACGACAGTGTGACATCTCTAATGTGATCATAATTCGAGATGTCACACTGTCATCGCAAGTGGACGATATGTGCATGAAAAAATATAACACCGAACATAGCACAACATATCCTTTTAAAAAGTAGTTTTCCTAGCTAGGTCATATTAAAAAAGTTTAATATACAACCTACTTTTTATTAAATATTAATAAGGCGTAGTGATACCTCCTACATCCTAATCTGTACATTGTCATGTGACATGTCATACTATTGTTAAGCCTATGACATGTCATATGTGTACAGATTAGGTAGGAGGTATTGAAGTGAAGAGAATATCAATAACACCTTATTTCTTATTTGATAATACTAACTATGTTTATTATTTTGAGGAACCCGTCCAGCATTCGGCAAGCCCCGTCTGCCGCTTGTAACAGTATTGAGAGTATGTTTATGGCAGGCGTCCATAGTTTCCCCCATAGCCCAATTACCCAGTCCATCCGTTCACCACAATAACATGGTTTTTTTTGTTACTTTCATTTTCCTTTACTCTCTCTACACCTGGCGGGTATCATCTTTGGATGTATCATATTGTGCAACCAAGGATGATGCTCGCTATGTGTAGCTCTCGCCTTTAGATTAATTCTCCTATAGGGCCTCTGTGCTGTTGGCTTCGGCTCCACGCATGCCTCCCAAAGGACCGGGTCACTATATGGCCCGTGATCATGGAAATGAACTATGTTTATAGTATAAAATTTGACTTGTCTAAGTGCTTATTTTGTAAGCCTAAAGAAATAAAGTTATTGATTCTGATTCTGTAACGCTACAAAGGCACTAATTTAAAACTTAAGCTAGCTTCTATTTAACAGCCAACGTGTTATATAGAAATAATGTAGGTAGTAAAATTTGACGATAATTTATTTAACGGGCGAAAAAGATCTCGCGAAATTCTTTCATAACTCCAGCGTAAGCACCAGTCGCCCGTAATGTCTCGTCTTATCTCATGTTTAATTTAAAGTACTGTCAACTTAAGGTGGAACGTTACGCGTGAAAAATAACGAGTTTTACTATTTTTTATATTTCTACAAGTAATTTGTAGAAATCAAGGGGCCTCCGTGAAAAATTGCTTATTCTTTCAACACCATTTATGCAACGTGTAATTTTTGGAGTTTTATTACTATTGTGTGTAAGTATCAGTTATCTAGTACCTACCCATAACACAAGCTCTGCTTACCTTAGGGCCAGATTATGATGAATGTCCTGTATGAATTGTCCAGCACTATTTATTTATTTTAGTAAGGCCTCTGAGTAAAACGTGCAAGACTTGCAACATAACCCTTTAATTACTATAGATAATAAATATACGACTGTAATAGCTGACTGTATCTAAATGTCCTGAAATTTTTATACTCGAACCAAAAATATATTTTCCTTATTACAGTGATGAAAACGACCCATAAAAATGAATTTTTGAACTATAGAAGTTAGAAGTGGGTCCTTGCTATGAAATATTTGAGTGATGATAATTTACTTTCAGTGCTTTAATGAAATAATAAAAACCTAACGTTTTAAATTAGTATCTCTACTAAAAAAGTGAATTTAAATTGAGCTGACTAGACGATAGCTTATTTATTTTCTACTAGCTGCGCCCCATGGCTTTGCCCGCGTGTACAGTTTTGAGCGAATCGAACCAAGGAATAATAATAGTAAATTATGGTACTTGTGTGTAACATTGGTAATTACCGCCGAGGCGCCGGCTCGGGTCTTAAGAGAGCCGAGGACGGTAATCATCAATACACACGTGTATCATACATCGTTTTTCAACACACTTGTGAATAAAATAACAATAAAAACTCAGTGAAAAAGAGTTGTGAAAAATGTTTCGCTACGGCGGGAAAAATTAATCAGTTTCCCTATGCGCGCGCATTGCGATCGGCCACAGACTAAAGGGATGAAGTTTTTTTTTTATTTTCCGCGCATAGTGTTTGCGCTTATTCTGCCACGTACAAAATGGGGAATTTAAAGTTTTCTTTTATTACAGAGAAAACAAAAGTTATATTTGAGTGAAAGTTTTATTTATTAAACACGTACGAGTTAAAATTATCAATTTAAATAAGGAGTTGCATTAAATGAGCAAGCAATAGGAACATTATTTGTTCTATTGAACACGATCTTTTTTTTGAATAAAACCTTTTTTAAGAACAAAGCAACTCAACCAATAAAATTTGAAAAAAAACATCTAGCAATGAAAAAGTCACAGTTTGTTTATGGGTGTCATTCTGTGCCTAATTGAGATTATGAGCAAGTGTGTTGAAAAATCTTTGATACTAACTTTACGACCCCATTAAGAAAAAAGAAAAAATACCTCATTAATTATTTACTTTGTAGTTTATTTATACCGAGTTTTGAGTGAATAAAACCAAGGATTAATAATTTTCCATACAGACTTTACCACCATTTTTAACCCCCTCAGAGGTTACTTTTTTCAAAATTAGGCTAGCCTGTATCATTCTAGAACTTAAACTATGTACATACCAAATTTCATCTAAATAAGTTAAGTAGTTACGGATATACGTGGTAACAAACATTCACACAAACTTTCACATATGTATGTATATTATATTAGTAGAATTTATTAACTTTGGTTATTTATGTCGTATGAAATTTTTAATACGGTATTAAGCAGACAGTAGACGAAAAAAAATACTTTTCATTAAAATATCGCCTTGGAAAGGAAATTATTTAATAAATAACTAGATTATAAATAAATTAATAATAGAAGAGTACTACTACAACTACTTAGTTAATTTCTTTTAAAACTATTTTGAAAACCTTAGTACTTAGTATTGAAAACCTTAGTACGTACTATTTTTGGCTTCAAGGTTGTCTAGGAGAGATCGCTCTTGAGCGTTAACACCGCAAATTGTCTCCCTTATTCGATAATTATTATTTTCTAAATTAATTCCAAGTTAAGTGTGCAATATAGTATTATGTTATCTTAAAGTTACGATAACGATAAAATAACGTAACGAACCTGAATCCGTTATGAGCCTCAAAAACCGTTATTTCGGTAACTATTTTTCATTCACTCGCTGGTAGGAACAAATATTTGTAACGTTACCCCTCTGAAGAAATAAACTTGCTAACTTGAAAAGCTACTTAAAACTAGAAATTGTCTTACGTTCTCTGACCGTGACACATGGATAAAAAAATTAGGAAACAATGTTGCAATCAGAGATTTTGGTTGGGTTTTTCATATACGTGCGAGACGTCGTTGTGACGTCTCATTTTTCTAAACGATTCGGTACAGTAGAGCTTCTATGGTGTGGACATGGAACTAAACAAATCCAATGCAAAAATCAGACGTAACGATGACTTCTCGATATAATCGTCAAATCGAACTCAGGAGATATGTATACTTTGTAAAACGAACGAAGTTCACGAACGAAATTGACGTATGACGTTGGATTGCACAAAACGAACGGACGGCCGAACCGTTTGCTGACCTTATTATGAAAACTGTTCTAAAATTGGTTGTAAAAGGCTTTTCTTAAATTTATTATTGCATAATAAAATATACATCATTATAAAACACTAGCTGTTGTCCGCACCTTCGCCCGCATTTGATCGGGATAAAAAATAGACTATATTTTATTCCAGGTTCAAACTATACCTATACCAAATTTCAGCTTAATCGGTTCAGTAGTTTTTGCGTGAAAGAGTAACAAATATCCATCCATCCCTCCTTACAAACTTTGATATGATTTAATATTAGTAGGAAGGATTTAACGAGAAAATTCAAGGCAAATGCGAGCTTAACCCTAAAAAGAGTTCTCTTCCAGCAAACCTTATTGGGAGATAGAGACAAAGTTATAAAAGAGGGTGGGTACATGTGAATAAAGGACAAAAGATTAAATTTTGTTTTTCGTTTCGTGCGATAGACGTCATCCGTCAACGTCGTTCGTTTTTCAATGTAGGCCGCCAGGGCTCAGGTGGAACCTACAATACGAACTGTGACAGTTCTTACATACATAGTATATACATACAGCATTCATACATGTTTCTCTACGTGACATAATTCGCAATATTTACGACAATCCGTGAAGAGCCAAAGTCACCGACATAGCTCTCAGAATTAGAAGGCTGAAGTGGCAGTGGGCAGGTCATATAGCTCACAGAACTGATAACCGCTGGAAAATAAAGGCGGCAACGATGCAACGCGAAAAGGAGTGTTGGGAGACCATCCACTCGATGGACCGACGACATCGTAGTGGTCGCAGGGACTCGATGGATGGAGGCGGCTCAGGACCGCTATTTGTGGCGTCGTATGGGGGAGGCCTATGTTCAGCAGTGGACGTGTATGGGATGATATGATGATATGTTTTATTCCGATAAAACGCGGGCAAAGGCGCGGGCAGTAGCTAGTAAATGATAAAGTTTGCACGAATGTACACTTATGTATGTTTGTTACTTCATTATGCCAAAATTACTAAACGGATTATGCTATTTAGCTTCGACTAGCTGCTGCCCGCGCCTTCGCCCTCGTTTTATCGAGATAAAAATAGCCTAATCTTATTCCAGATCCCACACTATACCATACCAAATTTCAGCCTAATCGATATGATGTTGATGACATCTAGAATTTTTATCCACCACTCAAACCAGAATAAGAAGTCTATCTTTCTTATTCTGGTTTGAGTGGTTTTCGTACAATCAACCTCTACTGCTCTTTATAATAATCATCCGTGTGTCTCAAATTGAGTCAGAAAGTCCGTTACTCCATCGCCTTAGAAAGTTCTTTTTTCAAACTTTTACTCCTTTTACCGTGGAGGCACTTGGGAGTGGCTGCAGTTACATAGAAAGCATATAAGATTAAGATTATTGGTGTATTGAGTGAGATTATTGATAAGATTAAGCACACACTGAGACTCGAAATTTTTAAAGTTAAACTAAAAAGCTGGCTCGTAGAGAGGCGTTTTATACATACGAGGAACAATACAATACAAAAATTATTTATTGTACACCAGAAAAACAACATTACAGAGAGATATTACATGGACGGACAAGTACAATGGGTGGCCTTATCGCTTAGAAGCTATCTCTTCCAGGCAATCTTTGAGGAATTTTTAAATCTAAATCTGAATATGTAATGTGCAATAATTTCATAAAGTGTTTTTTTTTTTATTAATGATAATGAATGACTCACGTATAATTAGAAAATTATTAATAAAATGTTTATCTGTTATCTGTTTATCATTCATAACCGATTCTGACCCGTCGATTGTACGACGAATGTCGATGTATTTTGCCAACATTCCTGACGGAAAACATGTTATTTGAGATTTTTAAGGATATTATTAAAAATCTCATTAATCTTTGGTAATTTTTTTATCAAATGGCTTTGTAATAAAATTTGTCCGATTGACGTAGTGGGCAGTGTGTTTGTGTTGAACGTACAGTCAGCAACGAACGTCCATGAACACATCCAATTACATCCGTTCCACGATTGAGGTACACGGCTAAACAACAAAATTTTCTACTTAATCTGAAATGAAAATGAAGAAGGTAAATGAAAGGGAAAAAGTCCATCTCTATAATTACATGTTTCCTACAAAAATGCGCCTGTTAAGTATTTCATAGCGACTTAAGGGCCATTCGTTTTTATTGGAAAAACAGGAAAATATAAATAGTTCGCCAATAAACAAGGAAACGAGAATTTAAATATGGAAATAGTTTTATTTCTCTAGTTTTTCTGTTTATTTCATAACTTCACCAATGTTGTTAAGTAAACAACATCTCATCATCATCATCAGCCCGTACACGTTCACTGCTGAACATAGGCCTCCCCCAAACGACGCCACTAATAGCGCTCCTGAGCCGCTCCTGAGACCGCTACAATGACGTCGTCGGTCCATCGAGTGGGAGGTCTTTCCACACTCCGTTTTGCATTGCATCGCGGTCGCCACTCGAGAACCTTTACTTCCCACAACGGTTATCGGTTCTACGAGCTATATGGCCTGTCTATCGCCACTTCGAGATTCTGTAATTTTGGTTCTTTTTTTTTTAATCTTTTATTATTTTTATTCAGGGTTTTGATGATATGAAGGGTGTGACCCTTATGAATTAAGTTTTAATTACTAAACAGATTCTGATCTTATTTTGAGAACTGCACGATATTTTGGGTCTTCAATAGATTTCTGTATTCTGAATCCTATAAAACAACGATCAAAAATTTTGAAAGTATGTGGTAATTCTTAGAAACGCTTCAAGGCACTAAATAAATAAGTGAAGAAATAAAAAAAGTATTGGTTTGTTTGAATTTATTTAGCCTACTACTAAGTAACATTACCTAATCTGTGCAACTACGATCATACGTCGTGTGTAGAGTTAGGTAAACTGAAAAACTCTTGTGGAGCTTACCCCATTTTCAGAAATTGTAAACTTTAATTAAAAATTCCGTAAAACATTAAAAATTAAATTATATTTTGGTTTTCTCATAAATTGAGGTCACCTCATTGCTGGACATAGGTCTCTCCCGTACGACGCCACAAATAGGGGTCCTGAGCCGCCTCCATCCATCGACTCCCTGCGACCGCTACGATGTCGTCGGTCCATCGAGTGGATGGTCTCCCATGTAGGGGGGGATTTGCTATAATCACCACGCTTGGCAGGCGTATTGGTGATCGCAGTATTGGTGTTGAAAAATACTCAGAAGGAAGCTTCTGCCCTTCCTCTGGTAGGTTCCCTCAGTCGGCTCTTACGACATCCACGGGTTGAGTTGAAGGGGTCGATATTCGTACGCCGCGGCCCCACGGCCTCCTCCTCCACTACCACCTCATTCACTACTTCTCTAATCTCATGGTTTCGTATTTGGTCATCCTATCCCACCTCGAAAAGCTACCCTGTACATAATTATAAATAATTATATTGTAAGAAAACTTTTGTCGACAACTTTTTAAAGTTTTGAACTGAAAACATTTTATAAATGAACAGGAATTTATTTTCTTTTAGTGTAATATACATACACACATTTCCTGTTCAACCTCATTTTTTGCTTTTCCGTGTTACAACAACGCCAGTAAATATCTAAAACTTTTTAGGTACCATGTAGTACTTACTGCCTACGGTACTTGTGCGTACTTATGTACCTGATATTTGTTTTTCCTTTTTAAGGGATTTGCGAATATAAAAGGCATGCGATTGTGAATATAAAAAAATCTTAATTAACTGCCACGGGGCGGCGTACTTGCATGTACTTACTATGTTCCTGGTTACGTAATTTTATGATTATCATTTTGTAAGATATTTCTTTCATTCGAATATGTATATTATGTTGAGTCACGTAAAAAAGAAACGCTGGAAGAGAATAGAGATATATTTACGCATGGGTACACCCACGCACGAAAGTCGAAAGTGCGTTAAATCGCCTAATTGCGCAAGCTTGACAGCCAGCGTTCTTTTTACATGACGCGTCCTTTAAACTTCTTCTCAAACTTTCCAGAGACATCAACAAATACCATATTAACCACTTTATTACAAATAATGTTTTAATATTTTAATTACTAGCTTTTATATCATTTAGGACCAAAGTGCTTGGGAAGACAAATCCAATAAACCCAAACTCGACGTGGTTAAGTCGTTTCGTTTAGGAGTTCCTATGGCCATCTCCGGTTTCCATAATCAGACCACCTCGATGGTACTATGGCATTGCATTGTCACCGAAGTTTGCCAACTTTCAGCTCAATCGGCTGAGGATAACTAGTCAAAATTGAGTTGCAAGATGCCACCTGAACAAACATACATTGCAAGTTACATAAAAGCTTGTAAAAATACCACATTTCATCAGAAATATCACACAGGGTTTTACAGACATATGACGTCATGGAACTTCCTTTACCAGTTCCCATCCGAGTGATATTAAAATTACGTTCACATAAAACTGAGGCATAAACCGGTCCGTTAAGTCTGCGTTGCACGTATCTACTTTATCTGAGAGATTCAGTGCTGCCAATTTTGATTTAACGATTGCTGCGTTTGGTTTTACACGTTCATAATATTTGCGAGCTTCACTTGCGGGTTTTAATTCAAGGTTTAATGACCGCTATAGCACAGCGGGTAAAGATCTGCCTGCAATACAGGAGGCTATGGGTTTGATTCACGCCTCGGGACAAATGGTTAAATTTCGCCTGCAATACAGAAGGGTGTGGGTTTGATTCACGACTAGGGATAAATGGTAAACTCCACCTGCAACACGGGAGGGTGCAGGTTTGATGATTGCCTCGGGACAAATAGTTAAACAATCTGCAGATATCCTCTTATTCAACCTGGGTCTCTTCAAGACAAGAGCAAATAGGGCATCTTCTAGACCTTCGTGATACAACATCAGCCACATCGTCACTTTTCATGAGGTGATATTGTGGTCAAAAGAAGGTCAGTAGAAAAAAAATGGTTCTGGGTGTTTTGGGAGTTTTCTATGTAGGTAGGTACATAAATTAATAAAAAAATCTATGTACTTAATGTATTATCAGTTATATCAGTTATCTATTACCCATTACACAAGCTCTGCGCAGCTTGGGGCGCGATGACGCTGTGTGGATTGTCTAACATTATTTATTTATTTATCATTTACTGGCTCTACCCGCACGGATTAAAACTCAAGTATGCCAATATACATAGGTCCACACGCAATCGGAATGGAATGTGAACTTTCCGTATGGAGACTACCGAGGTTAGCATGTTATCATCCATGTCATACAGGGGCTTACACAAGGGCCCTACAGGGCTCTTCAGAAACTTCGTTTCCGAGTCTTGGACACGGAATTGGACACAGATTCGCGCAAAATACAAAGCGCGATGTAGCGGTTTTTAATGTGTTCTTCAGTGCTCTGTAAGGAATAAAACTACTCGTAGAAAAGGAATTTTTCACGATCTTAGACCATTTTCTATGAACCCATGTTACTATTGTAACTATACCTTGAGTTATGGGTAATAGATAACTGATAGAACTGATAATACAAAAACTGCATAGATTTTTTATTAATTTCTGTACCTACATAGAAAACTCCCAAAACACACAGAACCAATAATTTTTGTCTATTGACCTTCTTATATTCCTACATTTATAACTATAATATAATTTCTATAATGGAATTTCTGGTAATATGTTGAGTTTTAATAATAAATCGCTCAATATATTAATTGATCCATAATACAACTAAATCACCTAATCACCGGTTTATATCATAAATTGTCATATACAATAATTGTTTTCAACAATTATTGTTTTCAACAATTGTTGTGTCGAATCAAATATCAAGTTGATATTGATATTTGATTTGACTACATAAAATAGAATATTATTAACCTAAATTTAAATATTTCATCATCATCATCAGCCCATACACGTCCACAGCTGGAAATAGGCCTCCCCCGTACGACGCCACAAATAGCGGTCCTGAGCCGCCTCCATCCATCGACTCCCTGCGACCGCTACGATGTCGTCGGTCCATCGGACGGAGTGGATGGTCTTCCATGTAGGGGGGGATTTGCCATAATCACCACGCTTGGCAGGCGGATTGGTGATCGCAGTGTTGGTGTTTAAAAATACTCAGAAGGAAGCTGCTGCCCTTCCTCTGGTAAGTTCCCTTAGTCGGCTCTTACGACATCCACGGGTTGAGTTGGAGGGGTCGATATTCGTACGCCGCGGCCCCACGGCCTTTAAATATTTAGTTACATTTTAAAGTCACAAATTCGTTTATATCATAAATTGTCATTCATCATCATCATCATCATCATCATCAGCCCATACACGTCCACTGCTGGACATAGGCCTCCCCCGTACGACGCCACAAATAGCGGTCCTGAGCCGCCTCCATCCATCGACTCCCTGCGACCGCTACGATGTCGTCGGTCCATCGAGTGGATGGTCTCCCATTGTCATTATTCGACACAATTAGTGTTTCACGTTTCAAAGTTCCTCCACGAACACCACGGCTTTTAAATGGCTCTTACTAAATACCTTTACCTACTTTATGAGTTTAAAAACAAACAAAGCAATTCTTATGTAAGTTTCCAACTAAATCATAAAATCAGGGCAAGTGCTATAAAAACGAAATTCCGAGTAAGGTCGTAAATTTGACTTCGAATTATTTATATTTTAATAACTTTTTTGTTTGACGGGGAGCGTGAAAGGTCGAACATAAATCTAAAGTTTGTTCGGGCTAGACTTTTTATTTTTTGACTGGGGGCATGTCACGTGTCTTCTTACTATCAGATTAAAGTTTTGCGATAACTTTGGACCTTTGGGCGTTTTAGGACTTATGAAAAAATACTAAAATTTATATCAAAAACATTTTCAGAAATTGACATTTTACATTTCAAGTAGGTACCTACTTAGTAGAATTCCGAAACGGTCAAAAAATAAACTTGCGTATTTCATCGTTTATTAACACGGCCTTGCACAGCGGGCGTAGGTATGCCTGCAACGCAATAGGTTGCCAGTTTGATTCCCATCTCGGCGCAGTAAATTTCACTTTGAATTATTTATATTTTAATAAGTTTTTTGTTTGACGGGGAGCGTGAAAGGTCGAACATAAATCTAAAGTTTGTTCGGGCTAGACTTTTTATTTTTTGACTGGGGGCATGTCACGTGTCTTCTTACTATCGGATTAAAAGTTTGGCGATAACTTGGTTGGTAGCGTTTCAGCGTTTGTTCGGGCTAGACTTTTTATTTTTTGACTGGGGGCATGTCACGTGTCTTCTTACTATCGGATTAAAAGTTTGGCGATAACTTGGTTGGTAGCGTTTCAGCGTTTGTTCGGGCTAGACTTTTTATTTTTTGACTGGGGGTATGTCACGTGTCTTCTTACTATCGGATTAAAAGTTTGGCGATAACTTGGTTGGTAGCGTTTCAGCGTTTGTTCGGGCTAGACTTTTTATTTTTGACTGGGGGCATGTCACGTGTCTTCTTACTATCGGATTAAAAGTTTGGCGATAACTTGGTTGGTAGCGTTTCAGCGTTTGTTCGGGCTAGACTTTTTATTTTTTGACTGGGGGCATGTCACGTGTCTTCTTACTATCCGATTAAAGTTTTGCGATAACTTGGTATCCTTTGGGCGTTTTAGGACTTATGAAAAAATACTAAAATTTATATCAAAAACATTTTCAGAAATTGACATTTTACATTTCAAGTAGGTACCTACTTAGTAGAATTCCGAAACGATCAAAAAATAAACTTGCGTATTTCATCGTTTATTAACACGGCCTTGCACAGCGGGCGTAGGTATGCCTGCAACGCAATAGGTTGCCACTTTAATTCCCATCTCGCCGCAAATGTTTGTAAGATCTGCAGATATTTTTTGCTGATGTTCTAAGTGTAAAAAAGATTTATTTAGTTAGTGTAGTATTTATTAGATCTTTCCGTTATCTAGGTATCCATAAAAAAAACAAATTCTGCTTGTTTTGGGGTAATTGCTACTGGCGTGGCGATTGTCCAGCTTTATTATTATACAGAGTTCCTAGAGTAGTACTTAAATATGTACCTATTCGTTACTTTAAAACTAAACTCTAGGAACTCCGTAGGAACTTTCCATTGATTTTGTAGGAATTTTCCACTCTAGTCTGAATACCAATTTTGACACTAAATTCCATTCTGTGGAAATTTTGAGAATTTTCCACTCTTCATCTCAATACTAATTTCAATGAATAATATTAGTAGGTACTTTTTAGTTAACTAGTTGCACCCCACGGCGCTTTCCGCGTTTATTTGAAACTACCCAATCAGGTGGTTTTTACGATTTTCCAGGCAAGTTTTCATTTATTTTTCTTATATTATTTTCCAAGGACATCAAAAAACATAAGAAAATAAATAGTTAAATTGGTCCAGCCATTCTCGAGTTTTGTCATTTAGCGATTCAATTTCACCACAAAACCACGAACGAGCCTTTTTTTGTTGTTTGCCCGTTGATGGTCAGAATAAGTATTTTTTATCGTCTAGGGGTGAAATTTAATGACTTTTAAAATTAAATACTTAAGTCTTTAAAAAACGTAAGAATAATGAGAAAATACGCTAAAATAAAGAAAGTTTCTAAAAGATAAAGATAACATTACATTATTTACATTAAAGTACATTTATTTAGCAAAAGTATTTTTTTCTGTGGTTGTATCTATAAAAAATATCTTTCGTTTTTATAAATGTAAGTCCCAAAAAAATTGTTTATTCAGGTGAATTCGAAGAAGTTCGTCTCCGTTTGTTTTTACTTAAAATTATTTCCTTAGATTATCTTTTTAAGATCAAAATATATATTTACACGAATCAGGCTTTTCCCAACAGTTCGGCGCTATTTAACCTTATCAATATTTACAGACGTTTTCATCTTTATATTAAAATTGTTTAAGTTTTTTAGCACATCATCATCATCATCAGCCCGTACACGTCCACTGCTGAACATAGGCCTCCCCCAAACGACGCCACAAACGTTTTAGCACAATTAAAGTAAAAATCCAAAAACCGTAAATTGCTAGTTATTTCACAAAAAAAAAATCTGCCCTGAACTAAAACCTATAGGGTAATTCCCGGGGACCTAGAATCTTAAAATTTTGCTAGAAGCAAGGTCTTATAATTGTACAGAAGCCTGGGTGAGCGAGTCCGACTCGCACTTGATGTTTTAGGTTAATTTGTTTTTTGTGGCAATACACATTGTGTGCAATTTACAACTGTCTGCCTTTTACGGTTCAACAGAGCAAAAAATTGCCAAAAATACATGTCTTCTGTTGAGTCTCCTTTAATTTTAATATCAATTTGAAAACTAACGACATGTTATTTCAAATTTAAATGAAGAAAAGCTTTCAAAAGCAAAAATTGTTTCGAGCTTCTGTGCTTTGCTTCGATGATAGCAATGTCATTAAATATTTTCCACCAATATTCCTTGGGTTTTGCAACCCCTTTGTATACAAAAAATATCCAGGTTTTTGGATCCGTGTATAGTGCATGCAGAATTTAAGGACTACGAAGGAAGTATTCAACTTCGTTTAATTAAGTGTAAAGTATCTTTATCATTCTCCGCCCTGATAAATAGGCCATTAAAGCGTTTGTATGCACTTAACTTGCAAAGTTTACAAGAAGGTAAGGTTAAGAACGACGCCGGGAAATTAAGTTGCCGGTAAATAACAAGGTGCCTAGGTCTTGTGTATTTATTTATTTATATAGGAACAACAAACGACTACATTAAACTTATTACACATTTATGTTTGTTCTTTACTGTGTAAAGATGAGAAATATTCACAATGTAGCCCACAGCGGTATCTATTATCTATCAATTTAAAGTTTATATACTGGGTCGGGTTTTGAGACGGAATTGTTTTAGATATTATCCAAAACAATTCCGTGCAAAGAGAGTTTTACCGTATCCTATTTTAACATTCACTAAACTTATTCTATTCTGCCATGGAATATACTCGTAACGTAAGGTAAATTTGAATACCTTATTCATTGAAGCTTAATTTAATACCGAACAAAATGGTAATATTGCTTAACCGATACATCCAATATCACTATTTTGAGTTCAATAAGATCGCGATTACCTATTACTGTATGTATCCGCAATTTCCGCGAATAAAATCGTAATGTTGCTTTACGGTGCAAAGCTATGTTTTTGATTCTGGTAAAACATATTTTTATTCACATCTCTACATTCGTAAATGCTGTAATATTCTAAATTATACTCCAATAATTAAAAAAATATCGCTATTTTTTGGTATAAAATAGAAACGACAAGTAAAATATGTAGTTAAGAAGTTATTGACAAAAAATGGTTATTTTTCCTGTAAAATTTTGTTTTTACGATAACGATATTATTCGCTGAGGACGGCGAAATGTGAAACTATTGAGGTACTGCATGTGGCTTCGCTCGCGTTATTTCTACGGGACATTTGAAGGTTATTTTATCTTTTGGGAACTGTTTTAAAGGATAAAAATTTGCTTAAGTAGCTATTCCAATCGAAGCCTACATCCTACTAATATTTTAAATGTCAAAGTTTGTATGAATGAATGTATGGATGTATGGATATTTGTTACCCTTTCACGCAAAAACTACTGAACCGATTAGGTTGAAATTAGGTATGGGTATAGTTTGGGACCTCGAATAGGTTTAAAGAACTTTATTCTCATACAAACACATGGTTCACTTATAATGAGATACATGAGACAAAAATTATCTAGGTTATACAATATTTAAATTAACCTCCTGGCCTAAAATTAAATTATAACTAGATATAATTTTTGCACCTGTGAAAATCTAACTCCAGTGTCAACTGAATATTTAGTAACTAAATATTATCATACAAAACCAATAAGATTATAAATTGTTTATACGAGTCAAATATGAAGAAAAATGGAAAACAACATAATCAAAAATATTAAAACAAATTAGAACTAGTATTTACTAAGGATGGGAGTTATTGGATATTTTGGCTACCGGTTATTAGTTGGGTATTTTGTTTCAATACCGCTAGCACCAACTGGTACCCAATAACGTTACAACACTCTATACCTGTCATGATTGATTGATGACCCAATATATTTCTAGCCGATTTGGTTAGAAATACCAAATACTTATTACAGCTACATAAGTTTACGGGTGAACGGTCCGCTAGTACCTACGCGTAGATGATAGTTAGGTAAGTATAGGTATTGAAGCGTTGGGTAGTTATGGCTCAGGGTCGGTTAGGCGCGATGCTCGCTTTCGCAGTTATTCCCTAGCGGTATGCAGATTTTACAATAGCGTTAGATATTTTAGGACTATGCTAACAGGTACTGAGTTAGTTATTGAATACCGGACTCATCTCTAGTATTTACAATTGAAACAATTGAGCTAATTGCAGACTGCTGCAAACAATCTACAGGTAGCAGAAACTTTAAATTACATTTTTATTTATATCTAATTAACAGCAAAACAAATACTTCCTGCTTTAAAACTTACGATATTACTATACAACCTTTTAACCCCTCTTTCAACCGCTTATAACCCTTTTTTCACATTAAAAAGTAGACTATGTCCTTTCTCAGGCTCTAAAGTATATGTGTACCAAATTTCATTTAAATTGGTTCAGTAGTTTTGGCGTGAAAAGGTGACAGACACACACAGACAGAGTTACTTTCGCGTTTATAATATTAGTAAAGATTATCCATATGGTGTAATTCCAATAGGTATATTTTGTGATACTTTGCTCAGGCATTTTTAATCATTTGTTTTTTTTTCTACTAAAATTTTAAAGCTTTTCTATAACGTAAGGCATCACCTCAGTCTTACTGATACTTCGCAGAATTTCAAATTAAAAACTTTAAAGCAAGGTAACCTAGGAGCGGGCAAACTTTTTTACATTTTTCAGCGTTAGAAGTTCTGAAAGAAGGTATTTTTCATACTTATTGAGCTGCAGTCTTATGTTATTCAATTTCATGTGAGTGAGCCAGTTTTTTAAAAGCGAAATTGTAAAGAGTGAGAGAGACTCTCTCTCTGTCTCACAGGAGGCTTTCTTGGTTTAAATAAAAAAAAACAATAACAGTCTGATAAACCAAAAGTACACTGTTTTTTTATATTAGATAAATAAATAAATAATGCTGACTATCCACAAAGCATCATTTAGCCCCAGGCTATCAGAATCTTTCTATTCTATTTTATAAATATTTGCCCCAAGGCGGGAATCGAACACGCAACCTTCTGCTACGCAGACGGACCTGCGCCTGCCGCGCCACATCGGTCGTCAAAAATTTAAGCCCATCAATATGAATGGAAAAATGTTCGTTAGGTATTTCATTTTAAGGACGAAATCGGATTTTTCGTTCATTTTCGTGCAAAACCAACTCTTATGCCCCTATTAATATAAGGCTGTGGGGCCGCGGCCGTACGAATATCGACCCCTCCAACTCAACCCGTAGATGTCGTAAGAGCCGACTAAGGGAACCTACCAGAGGAAGGGCAGCAGCTTCTTTCTGAGTATTTTTCAACACCAACACTGCGATCACCAAACCGCCTGCCAAGCGTGGTGATTATGACAAATCCCCCCCTACATGGGAGACCATCTACTCGATGGACCGACGACATTATTGTAGCGGTCGCAGGGAATCGATGGATGGAGGCGGCTCAGGACTGCTATTTATGGCGTCGTATGGGGGAGGCCTATGCCCAGCAGTGGACGTGTATGGGCTGATATGAATATGAATAGAAAAATGTTCGTTAGGTATTTTTGTCGTTAGGTTTCATTTTAAGGACGAAATCGGATTTTTCATTCGTTTTCGTGCAAAACAAACCCTATTATAGTCCTATTATGACTTGTATTATTATACAAAAATATACATCTTTTTGTTTTATGTTGGTAGCTATCGCTGATTTTTATAAAATTATATTGAGTATGCTATATCTACATAGTTTAGTATCTGCAATTATTGCAATGTTCATAATTTTTTTAAATAATCTAATCACAAGTTATGTCTACAAGTACTAGGATCAAATTTACACTAGTTCTCTGTTATATTATACTTTATTATGCTAAAAAGCATAATAAAGTATAATAAGTATAAAGTAGTTAATATTTTATATTTAAATATTTAATTATGCTTAAAGAATTTTTGAAACAGAAAACTGAAAACCCTTACGTCGCTGACATAAGATTACCGTTTGCTTGAAAACGAATCAGAAACTATTTAGTAGCAAGATGAGTACTATGGGGCTTAGTTCTTTTTAAAATTTTTACTTGTAATACAGGACAAGGACATTTAAAATTTTCATACAATAGATCGCCAATAGGTCCACTGTACTGTTTACATTTACTTGCTGAACCTTCCTACATTGCTAAACCATAAGTTAACAAAGGGTTACGCAAAATTTAATCTGTAAATGTCACACGACTTTGGTTTGTCAACGTCACAGTTAATATCTGTCAGTCACAAGCGACGCGGCGCGGGCGGCGGGAAAAATAATGAATCACTTTATAAATATTCACAGACTGAAATGAAGGCCGATAGTCTGGAAACTGGGAATAAAAATAGGAGAGTGATTTCATTTGAAACATCAAAAGCAGCTTTTTATTGAGTTTTGCTGGGTTTAATTCGAAGTCGGATCCATGAAGTGTTTAGGCCTGTGTTATGAAAGCTTGTTAAGTCATCGATCTATGCTTGAGTGTCGTATAACAGGGTGAATAGAGACTCCAGGGTGAATAGAAATGGACGAAATACTGGAGGAGAAACATCCTTTTGCAGAGGTCAGATCCACTGACACAGGAGGTGAACAGTCACGGACTAAGGAGACTACTCCGCTGCTTTATGTCAGCTAATATCTTAAAACTTTTGAAACTATCATGGTTATTTACAACACCAAATATGGTATAATATGGTATATCTGCCAATAAAAACTAACCCGCAGTGACTTCAGTTGTTCCATGATCATGGCGTATGTAACTTTGCCGAAATATTGGTAAACTCAAAGCCCAAATCATGGCAAATATCCCGTCAGTAACTTTAGCTAATATCTTGGTCTTAATATAATACCGTTAGTAACTTTAGCTAATATCTTGGTCCAGTATTTCGTCCTGGAGTCCCTTCTTCATCATTCACCCCGTTTTACCCGGTAACACATTTATATGGCATAAGCCTGAGTCAAGCATGACTGAGTAAGCTTTCATAATACTGCCCTAAGGCCAAGACTCCACCAAAGCGGAAATAAGCGGAGATGTCCGAAGCGGAGGCGAAAAGACACGTTTTTCAGCTAGGGTGTCTCCACTGAAGCTGTGCGGAGATGCGTACTAGCTAGACTGGAGCAGAGAATGTGCTGGCTAAAGCCGAGATGTGTGCTGGCTCGAGCGGAAATGTCTGTGTTATGGAATCGTGTTTTCGAAACACTAGCGTTCAAGCTGCGTTCTAGCATCAATCCTGAATTATAACATAAATCTCAAAGTAAATGCTTCAGTATTGTGGAAGATATGATTGCTGATGCTAAGCGATTTCAGGTATCACTGGCTCTTATTGTTTTTGTTGATTGAGTTAGAAATAAAATATAATCATTCTCATTGATAAATAGAAAGCTTTAGATTAATAAATATAAAGCTTTGGCTCGTATTATCAGGATTAATAACGGCTAAAGCTTTCTATTTAAATTGTATTATATTGTATAAAAAATAATGTGTTACCGTTCACAGATTCTTTGAAAATAATTGTTCTTGCTAAAAACAATTTTCTGCCAAAGATTTAATTTTTTTCTTTTAAAGCTAATTTATCTAAAAAAATGATTTTCCAAAAACCAAATAGAAATTAATGCCAGTTTTAGTTATTTCTTCGTTTGCTCCAAATGCACCGTGAATCTTAGAGCGCGCGCCTATCACGACTTTTTATAGCGATATCGTCTGATGTATCGATGCAGTCGCGATACAGTTGTGATGCTGTAGCGCGTTTATCAGTCGCGCGTTTGCTTCGTTACAAAAATTAGTGCAACACAGACAGTAGTGCAGAAAATTCATATAGCATTATCTAGCCGCAAACTAAGCAGAGCTTGTGTTATGGGTACTAGATAACTGATATATATGTATAATACAATATAATATATATATAAAAAATATCTATATATGTAATATTATTACATATATAGATATATTTATTATAAATAGAAAACGACCAGAACACCCTGAATAAATATCTGCAGATCGTACAAATATTAGTCCCGAGGCGGGAATCGAACCCGCAACCTCCTGCGTCGCCGGCGGATCTTCGCCCACCACGCCACAGAGGTTGTCATTATGTTTGTAATAAATAAATAAATAATAAAGTAGCGCGCGCTCTAACAGGAACAGTTCCCCTGTTTACTCCAAATAACCATTAGATTGTATAAAAGTTATGAAAACGGTCTAGACATAGCGGAATGCGTTTGGCAGACTGCCCGTTGCCTACCCTTTCATACTGATATTGAAAAAGACCGTGACGTTAAAGCTAAGGAGTTCAATGTGCTGACGAAGTACGTTTATATCCGGTGTGGGTTTGATGCTTGGCAGAATCATCATCATCATCGTTATCAGCACACCTACATCCACTGTTGAACACGTCTTCCGCAAATAAATAAATAATGTTGGACAATCCACACAGCATTATGTAGCCCCAAGCTAAGCAGAGCTTGTGTTATGGGTACTAGATAACTGATATACATACTTAATATAATAGACTACATATTTACATAGATATTTGACTGATATACATAATACAACAATACATATTTTCTTTGTTTAAAAAAACACATCGATACGTTATACGACATATCGTACATTCGACGACCGATGTGGCGCGGCGGGCGAAGGTCGGCCTGCGACGCAGAAGTTTGCGGGTTCGATTCCCGCCTTGGGACAAATGTTTGTACGATCTGCAAATATTTGTCTCGGGTGTCCTGGGTATTTTCTATGTATAATAAATATATCTATCTACATACATATATGTAATATGTGTATTATCCTGAGATAGCAGCGAGTTTTTTTTACTCTATGGTATTATGTATATCAGTCATCTAGTAGCCATAACACAAACTCTGCTTAGCTTGGGGCTAGATGATGGTGTGTGGATTGTCCAACATTATTTATTTATATTTAATTTTTAATTGAGCGCCTGGACGAAGCGACCCGTGACCCGAGAGCTGGTGAGTATCTGACGCAGCGCATTAGCATTGCCATACAGCGACGCAATGCAGCCAGCGTCTTGGGGACGCTCCCGACTGGTATTGATATGGACCAGTTGAGCTATCTGTAGATTGTTTGCAACAGTCTGCAGTTAGCTCAATTGTTTCAATTGTAAATACTAGTTTTTTTTTGGGATAATATAATATAATATAACGTTTATTGATTAAGATTTAAGAATTACAATTATAACATGATTGATCCCCAAACTAGGATAAACCTGTATCTTGGGGACCACCTTCCTTGGATTCTTTACATAATACGTAACATGCCAACCTTACATTAACTTTAGTAAAAACAAAAACAATTGTTCAAGTTTAATTTGTTTATATTATTTGATTGTTATTTTCTTTGTCAATAAAGTAATTCATAAATAGTATAATATAAATCACGGGTTACCTAAAAACCAAATTATGGATTCGTACCTACTTAATAGACGTTCATAACAAACCCCCAAGACGTTCATTAAACCGGGAAGCTGACCCTTCCGGTCAGCTACAACCTGGGCCCCTTCAAGGCAAGAGGGTGATAGGTGCCTTCTGGAGGTTATTTATTGTTTATTTATTTATTGAAAAAATTCTGTGTGAATTCTCACAGTATGCGTCAAATCCGGTAGTTCAGATTTTTCAGACTTGTTTATGTTGTTATTTTCTTTATTGTTTTGTATTTCTGAACAATAGTTTATGAGGAAGCATTAAATATTTTCCAACGCTCAATGTCCACCGCCTCTCTGAACAATATCCGAAAATCAAATTGAGTCCTTCTTAAAATTCTGTTACAATAGCCTGTGGCTCGGGGTACCTGTTATAAAAATATTACCCTAAAAGCGGCGAGAAAATCGAATCTTCAAAACAAGATTGTTCCATTACGTGCCTTTGTCTGACGTTCCCTAGAACGGTAGATGGCAACACTGACTTGGCTATTTTATTTTAAAATAGAAAATTGCGATGATGTTATGAAAACAAGCTCTGTTTACTTTGGTACCTTAAATAAAATGTATGCAGGGTCATCATTTGAAATCACAAACCCAAAAATAACACCTTGACTGCCAATGACGCGCTTAGCCTTCTTAGCGAGGCGCCCCTCTCGGTCACATCGCTGAAGCGTGGCAGAGGAGAATAGTGAGTGCTTTAGCCAAAATCATAGGTGGTTTCCCTATCAAATAAACGTGAGAAATAGTAGATTGTTTTACAAGGGACTAAACCATCCCATTATATACGAGGTTGTTATATTCCCGAGCGTAGCGAGGGAGGATGACAAGACCGACTTGGGTCTGGGGAGATGGGTGAATTTGGCCCGAGTAAAACACTCTACTTTTCACTTCGATTGCGAGAAAATAAAACAATTCAAAATTAGACAATTTTCAGAAATTTTATTAAAAATTAAATGTGCAGTTAGAGCAATTTTGAATGTTTAGTGATATGTTTTTCCCGGGCAATTTTATTTCGGTTCTCTGTGATTGGGATGTGATAATATTTTGAGTTGATTGTTGTGGAGTAAAAGTTGGAGAGAATCGACTCATGGTTGAGTTTCCTGCATTATTAAGATCTGAGTGCGGCTTCAGCTGAGTTGACATATTCATCCAATCCTGATCGATGTAGATGATTGGGGATCTGTAATGTTTGGTAGAATATTGATTCCTTCCGTAATCCGCTGCGTGACGTGATACTTGTTTTGTATAGAGTCCTCTATATAACCTTCAGCCACTTGATCGGACCTCCATCCACCGTGCCGTTTGAATGTCGTTATATTCGCACCAGAGTCCGCCAACAGAGTCGCGGATGTTCTGCAGAAACAATGGCCCGTGTAGAGTGCCGGATTTGGTAAATTTAGATAAGTGGCAATAATCTTTAGGCATGTTACCAAATTTATTTTTGCCTATGACTTGCCTTGTACATTTACCATTTTGATAATTTAGAAAAAATCTTTTCGTTGAAACATTAGTGGGACGTAACTCCTGATAGGCTTTAACTATATTAAGGTATTCTCCACTGATGACAAATTTACGCTCTTTGCTTGTTTTCGTGTTCGGCAGACTCACAGCTTGTAGGTTTGTATCCGTTTCTACGTCTTCTAGCGTTATATTGGCAAGCTCTATTCCTCTACATGCACCGCTGATTCCATAAATTAAAGCAACCTGTTGAACAAAAAAATAAGTGTGTTAATAATCGTAATAACCTAGGTACATAATTTAGGTATGTAGGTAGGTATCTATTTATTTAGTTTGAGTAGAGTACATAAGTAGGTTACCTCTGTTGCCAAGTATTGTTTATTTGGAGCGTTATTTAAAAATGTTTCGATTTCTTGTGTCGTCAAGACTTTAGATTTTTTTGCCTTGTGCCTTGTGCCCAGTGGACATTTTCTTCAGTAAAGCCGTTAAATTTACATATTTTTTAATATCGACGTCGTGTTTCGTTTGTAAGGTCATTACTTACTTAACATTGAATATGTGCTCCAAATAGTCGACGATTTGAATTTTTTCGATAATTCATCAAAATAAGTAAGTTTTTCATCTCTCCATTTCATACACAACTTTCGTAAGTCTTTAAATATATTCCACGTGATTTTGTCGGCAACAGATTCATAATTATTTATTTGTCCTTTTCTTCCATTTGCATATTAGCATCTTCACTATGACTTGATGACATTTTTCACGTTCACAATGTGGAAGTAAAAGTCAGGAAGTTAAACGTAAAAGTTTGTGATTTCGAATGAAGAAAATTCTAGAGATTTAGCGCCAATACCATCCTTTTTGTTAAATCTCTATTTAACCCGCAACGAAACGGTTCGCATTCTACCGTGAAGGGAAGAATCAACCTTCATAAAATATCACCAAGACGGTTCTATTTTCAAAAAAAAAAAAAAACGATTGACTGAGCTCCAAGAAGTCGAGTTTTTATGTAAGAGAACGAATGCTTTGTACGGGCTGATGATTTTAGACAAAAATTAAAAAGAAAAAATACTTTTTAGCCCGAGGTATTAAACTCGAGTTTTAGGCCCGCTAAGCTACACTATTATGATACACTTTTTGAGCAAGAGAAGTGAAAAAATAATTGTGTATTCACACAGTAGTTCAGTAACTTTATACGTTAGCGTAGGTATGCTTCAAATCCGGTAGTTCTGATTTTATGCAGACTTGTTTATGATGTTGACCAAATAAAAACCTAATCCAAGTTCGTCACCTCGAGCGCTGTAGCTTAGTTGGGATCATTTTCTATACAATAGTGAAAATTATTATTTTCAAAATCGGTCCATAATTGGCGGAAATATCGCGTAACATATACTATACAAAAAAAAACGATTTAGAGCACGTCCGTCAGATTTTATTCGTTAGAAACAGATTTTTTTGTTTATAGCTGAATTAGGAAACTCCTCAGAACAAGACGATAAAAAAGTGCCAATGGACACGTTCTTACCAATGTTTTTTTTTTTATAAAAATACTTAAGTTAAAACGAAATTACCCATTAGCCAATTCTATGGCTAGATTGATTTTTTATTATATTTTTTATTATATTATATTATATCATCATCATCATCATCATCATATCGGCCCAAATACACCTCCACTGCTGTACATAGGCCTCCGCCATACGACGTCACAAATAGCGGTCCTGAGCCGCCTCCATCCTTCGACTCCCTGCGACCGCTACGATGTCATCGGTCCATCGAGTGGTCCAACACTCTGTTTCGATTTAACATTTATTTAAAATGTAAATACTAGACAATAATAATTTGGCGTGTTTTAAAAAACGATAAACCGACTTAAATTCCCTTACTTCTACACTTATTTTAAGTTTTGCGGGATAAATACTAATCCCCTGGGGATAAAAACATACAAACGAATTGATAACGTCCTCTTTTTGAAGTCGGTTAAAAATAAATGGTATTCAACTCTCGAGTTCAGCTGACAATAGTAACGTTGAGATTCTTGAGAGATTTCACCCCAAATATGCTCGACATTCTTGTACACGGGACCCCTTCGGGATCGTTTTCTATACAATAGTGAAAGAATTTTCAAAATCGATCCATAATTGGCGGAGATATCGCGTAACATACATACAAAAAAAAACATACAGACTTCCTTCTTTTGAAGTCGGTTGAAAAAGAGCTCATTCGTGACTCATTCATTAGATACTTTAGATACTACTAACTTTAGATTTTTCTCAAGCCGTATTATAATCAATCTATTCATTTTCTAATCTAAATACGAGGATTTAGCCAGACAATATATTTCAAAAATGTACCACGAAGAATGCGTCAATGCAACAAAAAATAAACAACTCAACGAAAGTAAACAGTGCTAGTTCAAAGACACGACATTTCCCTAAATTGCCTAAATTTATTTTTCCTCTAGATTTTCCGTTCCTAATTAACCTAAATATCCTTCGCTCAATCTGGTTGCTTGAATTTTAAACCAGAGTATAGTGCCACCGACTTATGTCTTCCGGTTGACAGAATTCTAATTGCTGTAATATTTAAAATATGAATACGCCATTGTTTGAGCACAATCATATGAAAGGAAGTAACAATATGGCCGACGATCACGAAGTTCTAGAAGATTCACTCTTGTTTTAAAGAAATCCAGGTTGAAGTTGACCAGGAAAAACAGAAGCAGGCAGCGAGTTCTGAACCTTAGCATTTATGCGTAGGGTCAATTTTCGACAGCAAGAACTAACATTTTTTTAATGTTCTTAATTTTTTTTATTGAAACCCTATAAATTATCGGCAGTTATCGCTCCCGTTGTCTATAAAAACAATCAATCGCACACTTTTCGGATTCAAATAGGTATCGCAAGAGAGCCAAGAGAGTCTGAATTATATGACCTCATATTTTATTACGGCACGGATTATTTTCAATTATATCGGCTTCAACTCATGTCGGGTTCCGATAAGTGGTTTACCTTAATGCTAAAAGTCACGTAGATAAAGATTAGAATTGAAAACAGCATCGTATCTCATCCTAATGCTGTCCCTCTTAGACTTATTTGATTAAATATGATGGAACAAATATCTGAACATTTTGTCCCGAGCCGGGAATCATACCCGTAACCTTTTGCATCGCAGAGCGAAAGCGGACCTGCGCTCACTGCACCATAGACATCATCACAAGCTGTCATTTTCAATCCCAATCTTCATCTACGCGAACCTACCTTCACTGACATCATGATTTATTCAAGAGATAAATATACTTTTCGCTAGAGTATATATAGAGTATATAATAATAAATAAATAAATAATGCTGGAAAATTCACACAGCATTATCTAGCCCCAAGCTAAGCAGAGCTTGTGTTATAGGACTAGATAACTGATATACATAATACAATATATTACATAGATAGATATTTTTTATTATACATAGAAAAACGACCAGAACACTATCAACAAATATTTGCAGATTGTACAAAATTAAATATTTGGTCGGTCGTCAAAGTTCAGAGTCGATGTTATCAAAACAGTTAAGTTTGTCGCACTATGTTTACCTTACCTGCTGCTTTGAGTGGGAAATTTTCTCTAATTGAAAATTTTATTTCCTTTTGAGACTTCAGTGTATCCGTCTCCTTCTAACGTATTCACACACTGCTAAATAGAGCGAGAGAGGCTTGTGTACTTTTCTTTTGGTGTTTTTGAGCGAGCTCCTGTGTATAAGCACTTTGGTTTTCGTTACTTTATTTTTAAATTGATGCATATTGCATTACTAGGCTCCACTTTGGTTGATTATATTTATATCAGTTTCTCATTTCACGATCACGGGCCATAAAGTGACCCGGTCCTTTGGGAGGCATGTCCTGACGTGCCTAAGGCGTGGCAGACACAATTCTATAGATTTATTTTACAGATTCTTGTCTCTTATGTACCTAAACGATAACTGTTGGAAGTGTGGGAAAAATCGAGCCAAGAGGGAGCTTTCATTGAAAATGTTGCCCTTTGCGATATACATATTTCAATGCATGGTGGATATTCTTCTTATAGCCTGGCTACACGCTCAAACCAGTTTGCGCAAGCAAGATGAGCCCGGTAGAGGTGAGTCCGGTATTCAATAACTAACTCAGTACCTATTAGCATGGTCCTAAAATATCTAACGCTATTGTAAAATCCGCATACCGCTAGGGAATAACTGTGCAAAGCGAGCATCGCGCCTAACCGACCGTGAGCCATAACTACCCAACGCTTCAATTCTATACTTACCTATCATCTACTCATAGGTACTAGCGGACCGTTCACCTGTAAAGGTCTAGAGTATTGTAACGTTATTGGGAACCAGTTGGTACTAGCTGTATTGAAACAAAATACCCAACTAATAACCGGTAGCCAAAATATCCAATAACTCCCATCCTTAGAGCCCGGCCACTCGGTCCACTTTGCTTGCGCAAACTGGTTTGAGCCCGGCCATAGCTCCATCTTGCTTGCGCAAACTGTGTTTGTGTATGCATGTTTGCACAAATGTTTGAGCGTGTAGCCGGGCTATTAATCCACGCAGGCGTAGCCTCGGGCGATTCAGCTAGTAAAATTTAAAAACTTAGGTAAGTATATCATACAGCAAATTCCAAAGCTCGCTGAAAGCAATTTATCCGTGCAACGCTGAGCTAACATTTTTATGGGTTTTATTTTATATTTACCCAGTTACCTACCTATATATATATTTTGCACTTCTTTGTGAAATGCCAGACCTTAACTTAATAAATAATAAAGCAGCGAAGAAAATTAAAAACTACATAACAACTGAAATAACTTAACGATCCGAGTTCTGTGCTCGGCAGGCTCTCGAGTCTGACTTTCGTCTGGCAACCCCTGTATAGAGGCTCTTTATAAACACACAGTGTAGAAACAACCGTAAGATATTGGATAAAATATGTCTATACTCTCGATCCCCATGCTGATTAAACCTGCATGGGAATCGCGGGGGGCGGCGTTGGGATTTTGTAAGCATTTTTCTGGAAAACTACTTTTATTTATTTCTATTTATTTATTATTAGTATGTATACAGATGAAATAATCACTGCATATTATGAAACAAAGTCCTCCGCCGCTTCTGTCAGTCTATCTGTTCGCAATAAACTCAAAAAGTACTGAACGGATTTTCATACATACACATTTCTATTAAGAAAGAGTGATTCATGAGGAAGGTTGAGCTATATAATTAGTCAAGGTTTTGTGTAAATTGGTTAAAATATAACGATAATTGATAGAACTGTCGGAAAAATTCAAACCGCCTGGAAGCATTAATCGAAAATGCGGCCTGAGACAAATGCATGGTGGGATATTTCTCTTTTACAGAAAAGTCCACAATAGAATCAGAATCAATAACTTTATTTCTTTAAGCTTACAAAATAAGCACTTAGACAAGTCAAATAACATTATATCTATCTAATATATCTTCTATTTTTATTCTAAACATAGTCCACGCGGGCGTAGCCGCGGCCGGGTCACCTAGTAGTGTAATAAAGTCGTTTCTTATTCCTTAAATTAAATAGAAGTAAATAAATTCACTATCATTCGCCACTCCATGCATTCGCCATTTGAGAAATACCAAAGTTATATTATCCTACTGCACCTCCACTGTGTACAAAGTCTAGCCAGCCCCATACCGTGTGTGAAGTGGCCATTACATTCTTGAAACTACGTCTTTGTCTCAGCTGCCACAGTGTTGTGTGCTGCATTGTACGGTGGAGTTGTTGTTCTGTACCTAATTGTTCAACTGTGGTTAAGTTTAATCTATTGATGCAAATTTTATGGTTTATCATTCACTTAGAGGCTTATAATTAGACTGGTGATTTGCGAGCGATTTTAAAGCGATGCGATTGCGCAGCGAACACATCGTGACGACAACGCGGGCACACAGCGAGCTCGCCGCGATAAGCGCTGTCGACACCAGGGTTCAAAACCGGCACGGCCACGGGGTGGCGCGGGGCCGGCATCGTCGCGGCGTGCTCGCTGCGTCGTCGCTGCATAATAAGGCTGGTGCTTCCATTGTGTCTTTTCTATCTCCAACCAGTTTATCTGTGTTCTGTTTTGAAGGATATTAGTCGATTTACAGGTACATTATATAGATAAATAAGTCTTTATTGTTACACACAAACACAAAATAAAATGCAGAAGCAAATGTTAACAATCAATGAAGGGTGGGAAGACAAAGAGCGGCCTTGTAGCTTATCTCTTCCAGGCAACCTTGGGATGGACTGGAAATAAGAGGCAGGCATATTCCATGACTCATACATAAGACCTTGCTACAGTCAGTAAGATCCAAGCATTGAGCCCATGTATACAGGGTGCCACATATATACAGGATGCCACAGAAAGGTGTACTAAGCCCGAAGGGGCTGATTCTGAACATCGAGGGGGTCAGTACAACCTAACATCGGGCTTTCTATTAATTAGCCTAGTAACGCCTTAACTAAGTTTACTTCGGTTTAATCCCAACTTAGTTTTAGAAACGTTCGGTGAATTCAGCACCGAAATACCTAATAGCTAGTCGACTAATTAGTTATCAACAAGGAGGGGGAGGGGAGGGGGGAGTACTGAGGAGTGAAAGGAATCCCACCATCTAAGTTAGTTCGAGAGATATTTTAGGGGTGCTAGAGCCACCTACGGTTACAGTGGCGCAACTGCATAACAAACATAATTATATAGTGACAGTGACTGTAAAAGATTTCGGCTGTCTTTTTTTAGACGTTATGTCGAGTTGGAAGCTCATTTTTGTCAATTTGCCTATGAATGATTATAGTTAGCAAAGTTGTAGAACATACACTTAGTATTTTTGTTGTAGATCATAGACTTAGAATTTTTTTGTAGACAATTAAGTTTTAAATACTTCTTAGTGCCCGCAGCTTCGCACATGTTGCTTCCTTGAAAACGTTTACGGTTAATTTTAATCAGTGTGTAGTTTTAATAGTGTTCCCCGGGGACCCAATTTTTGGGATATAAAGTAGCCTATATATTTTTCTAGGTCTATAATTATATCTATACAATATTCCAGTTCGATCCGTTCAGTAGTTTTAACGTGAAGAAGTAACAAATAACAAACATCCGTTCATACTTTTTCTATTTTGTTCATTGCCCACATCTAACTTACTTTTCCTACCTGATTTATACTCATATATAAACTTTACCAGCTTTTCATCTCTTAGCTATTTGGTTATAATCATGAAACTCATAGAAAGTCGAGCAATTTGACAAAACGTAAACTGTAAAGTATTTTAAACGAGAAAGCATCAATAAATACCCGAAAGTATTTATCCAAAGGAAATACTACAAAATTGTTTCTTTTGTTACAGGTTCCAAACTCCAAACCAAATTCCAGAAGTTTAAATTTTGTCGCTAACAAAATAAGAGTTTTGCTTTAACCCTTCGAAAGTTAAATCACGTTAAATAATACAAAGTTTCCGTGATCGTCTACCAGTAGCAGTGAAATACTTTGTAACAGTGAAAATTATTTACAACTTCGGGAGAAAATCAGCGAAAACTCGATATAGAAGCTTTTAGTAAGCTTTCTAAAAACGTATCTACACAAATATCAGAATTGTGTTCTTATAAATTAATGGTTAAGTATTATTTAACATTTATAATAGCAAAATATAACAGTGTCTGGTAAAAATTGTTACAAAGAGAAATCTATTTCAGTACAGAGCGCGTAAAATCAATACAAAACAGAAAAGTAAATGAAAAAAGCACAGTGAAAAATATTGAAAAATACACAATTAACAGTAAAAAGTGAAAAACAAAAGTGACAATAACAGTGAAAAACGCTAAAGTGGAGTGCAAGTGGAGGACAAAGCTGACAGTAAGATGTGCTAACTTGATGGTGGCGCCACTGTCACGGATGCTGGCTAGCGGGCCATCCGGCCGGCGGCAGGTCAATGACATCGCCGGCACTTTTTGTGCTGTTTCTGGCACATGGTAAGTTTGTGATACAAACACATTAATACAAACTTACTAAATAGCATCTTAAGGCGAGGTGAGCCCAGCACTTGCAAGACGCAAGCAAGAAGCAAGACGGTGCGCAGACAGCCGAGCATGATTTTGTAGTTATTTAGGTGCTTTGAAAAATATTTGAATGACATATAAAAATATTTTCTAGTCATGTACTGCGTAATAACGTTTGCAATGTTTTGGTATACAATTTGTGTCATTTTATTCATTTTTCTATTCACAGTGATCATTTAAAGTTTCATTTAGAGGTAACTTTGTCATTTTTTTGATCGGGTGTAATGTCACCAATCGTGTTTTTGTCTAGTGATGCATTAGAAAATATCCTCAACTATATATAATATGTTTGAATTTGAAAACTTCTTCCTTCTAGTTATTGAGGTACGGACAGTTAAAAATCCCTAAATCCGGGTAACCCAGCCTTAATATCATTCATCATCAGATCAGCCCATACACTTCCACAGCTGGACATAGGCCTCCCCCATACGACATAGCATAGCATCTTTAAAAATGACGTCTGACGTTCCGCTCAGATTCTTCAGATTTGAACAGAGCGCCAAAGCAGGAAAATTACGTCTTTCCTTATCCTATTCTTTCTCTTTATTTTTTTTATACCTTAGGCAGGTTCCCTTTGTCGGTTCTTACGACATCCACGAGTTGATTAGAAGGAGCCAATTCTTACATCATTGCCCCACCCCGTAACCCCAAGACAATTAATGGTATCTTTATTTATTAATTTATTTATACTGTTGTTTCATGTGTTACATCGAGTTCTTAAATACATATGTAATACTGAGATCATCCGAGCCGTGGTCGCAGGAGCCGTGGGGTCGCGGCGTACGAATATCGACCCCTCCAACTCAACCCGTGGATGTCGTAAAAGCCGACTAAGGGAACCTACCAGAGGAAGGGCAGCAGCTTCCTTCTGAGTATTTTTAAACACCAACACTGCGATCACCAATCCGCCTGCCAAGCGTGGTGATTATGCCAAATCCCCCCCTACATGGGAGACCATCCACTCGATGGACCGATGACATCGTAGCGGTCGCAGGGAGTCGATGGATGGAGGCGGCTCAGGACCGCTATTTGTGACGTCGTATGGGGGAGGCCTATGTCCAGCAGCAGTGGACATGTATGGGCTGATGATGATGATGATGACTGAGATCATGACATGAACCCCGTTGGGGCGCTACAACAAAATCATATAATCATATCAATATATTATCATTTATCAGCGTATTTTTTTTTTTTAGTAAAAGCCCCCCGTTTGACCACCATCACACTTAACAAAGCGAAGGTCTGACCTAAGATGGAGCCCGCTATCAGAAGGAACCTATTCACTCTGCATCTTAAGACTCGGAGATTGTATACAACCGGAAAACGACCTATTAGCGTTTGACCTACGTACCTCGGTAGTCGGTACCCAGTAGAGTCATCATATCATCGTCATACACGTCCATTGCTGGGCCTATGCCCAGCAATGGACGTGTATGGGCATACACGTCCATTGCTGGGCATAGGCCCCATACGACGTCACAGTGGCAGTGGGCAGTGGGAGTAAAGGTTTTCGAGTGGCGGCCACGATGCAACGCGAAACGGAGTATTCGGAGACCATCCGCTCGTTGGACCGATGAAATCGTAGCGGTCGTAGGGAGCCGATAGATGGAGGCGGTTCAGAATCGCTATTTGTGGCATCGTATGGGGGAGGCCTATGTCTAGCAGTGGACATACATATATCGGCTGATATGACGACCCAGTTGAGTAAACTTGGTCAAATACAAACCTATAGATAGATATTATAGCAAACTAGCGGCTGCCCGCGCCTTCGCCAGCGTTTATCGGGATAAAATTTGCCATGTTATTTCAGGTCCCAAACTATACCCATACCAAACAGCCTAATCGGTTCAGTAGTTTTTGCGTGAAAGAGTAACAAATATCCAACCATACATCCATCCTTACAAACTTTGACATTTATAATATTAGTAGGAAGTAGGATAGCCAAGAGTGACTGTGATATCCTGTGACCTAATTACAAAACCTATAATCTAAGTAAATACCCTCAATATATTCCAGCTCACGTCACCGCGAGGGAATCGCAATCTCTGAGTAAATAGTGTTTGTCAATCCAACGGCTTGACGTTGGCACTGGCCCGACGTGACGTCATGATAAATAACCTTGATATAGCTAGTTTAAATAACGGTGAAATAGCTAGTGTAAATAGCAGTGAAATAGCTAGTGTCGTAACAGTGAATTTGCTGTAAGTTTCAATAAAGTTAGACGGCTACTGGAATGATATCAGAGTGTACAGAGCGTAAGGATTGTTGCTTTCTGTGTCACTAGTACATATTAAATAGGAAAGTCCTCCGCCGCGTCTGTCTCGACTGTTCCGAATTGTTCGCGATAAACTCAAAAACCACAGAATGGATTTTCATTCAGCAGTTTTCACCAATCCATAGTGTGATTCATGAGAAAGGTTTATACAGGGTGGAAAAAATCTATGGGCCCTGGAGGGGAAGCACCTTAAATCCTTTAGTTAGCGCATATTACTATAACTAACAATCCTTTATATTTAAAAAGAAACAAAGTCGCATTAAATGATTTTAAAAAAAGTGCTTGCCCATGGGTATCGAACCGACTAAAATTAAAAAAAAAAGCATTCACACACGGTACAAACGGGACGATTAGATGGCCTATGAGAAGTCCAGACATGACGCCTCTGGACTAAATTTTATTGGGTCATGTAAAAAATGAAATTTACAAAACGTGTTATAATAGTAAATGTTATTAGGAGCATACACCACACACAACACATTATTGCAGAGGGCTACAAGAAACGAATTTCAACGTAGACTCAATTTGTGTATCCGGAACGAGTAATTTGTTAGTTAATCAAGATTTCTCGGCTCAATATCCGTCTATTTAAAAAAAATGTTTTATGTTTTGTGTTCTTTGTATTGATAGTAAAATAAAACCAAATATTTATTAGACATATGTTTGTACATATTTTATCCTTAACAATAAATCCTACTGCTTCGCATAATAAAATAGTGTGAGTTTATTTGTTAATTTTTAGTAGGTTCGATTCCCACGTGAGACAAGCGTTTTTTAGAAGATCTTTGATTGCGATTTTGTTTCTTTTTAAAAATGTTGTAATGTTTTCTTTCAGTCAAATAAGCTTACTAAAGGATTTAAGGTACTTCCCCTCCAGGGCCCATAGATTTTTTCCACCCTGTATATATAATTTGACAAAGTTTTGGGTCAATTGGTTGAAAATAATAATTGTTCGAAGTGTCGAAAATGTTAAGCCGCCTGCGCCTGGGAGCTTTCATTTGAAACGTGGCCTAATCCCTTTGAGATATATGCTCTACCTTTTACCCGTGAGAAGCTGGGAAGGGTTGCTAGTAAAAACATCTAAAAATCTATGGTGCAGTGATAACTGCCGATACCGATGCTAGAGACCGGTATTTCTGCCGATGACGTCACCGGCAAAGTCGAGTGCTTTGAAAATACCTATTGTAGAGTTGCCTTTACCGATGTCTTGCCAAACGAAAGTCAACTTCTCTAGATATAAAAGTTACTCTATGGTCAACTGCTACCTTCCAAGGGGAAGAAATATTCGACATAATTTGGATGGATTTTTTCAGGCTGACCGAAGTTTCTGTAAATTGGCGAGGCGTATTCTTAAGCTTTATAAACTCGGAAAGGTTTATAATATAAGTATTATAAACCTTTCCGAGTTTATAAAAATTTACAACGTAATTCCGCCAATGTCTTAACATTGCGGACATTGGCGGAATTATGTCGATCTGACGCAGAGCGCAGTATTCTTTAAAAAAAAACGAATAAACCAAGTTTTATTATTAAGGCGCATAGTGATGTGACACTAGCGCCACTCTATTTTTTTTCTTATATTATGGTTATGGAAAAGAATCACCAAAAGTTCTCACCGCAAATTGATAATACCCAGTATAAACTATTTTTCGACACCTCTGTAATAGTTTTGTTTCATTTAGTATTAGCAAAAATTTATTTTTTTAGGTGACCACCAAACCCTACAAACCATTTTCTGCTGAATGCTCTTGCACGCATTGTCTGCTGCAGGTATCGAAAAATAGTTTAAACTGAGTATTATCAATTGACGGTGAAAACTTTTGCTAATTCTTTTCAATAACGATAATATAAGAAAAAATAAAGAGTGGCGCTAGTGTCACATCACTATGCGCCTTAATTTGTATTCTTCATACGAATACAGGTTAGATAATTTTTCAAACGCTTTTTCGGTGAATTTATTCGCCACGGATAACAAATGAAAAATAAATTGAGCTCCAATTTTTAACAAAAAGGATACAAACCATTTAACTCGCATAAACTGATTCGTTTAGAATATCCCGGAAACTCTGTTACTGATACCATGAAAAATTACTCGCATTTATCAATTCTTCCCTACATAATCATCATTATCATCACATCAGCCCATAGTCGTCCTCCAGGACATAGTCCTCCCCAAACGACGCCACAAATAGCTACATAATATCACCAGATATTGGTAAGTGTATTTTCGTCGTTAATTAGCTGCATTTTAGTTAAAAATAAAAACACGATTTGATTGTTTTTAAAAAGCTAATAACCAACATTACATTCCTTAGTATATTTTCACTGTTTTTAAATTTTTTACGAGTTAATACTCATCTGTACGTCTAATACATATGTACCATAATAGATGCGGTACGTCGGAAAAAAAATATGGGGGCATAAAAACAAATGAGACGGACGTTCCTTCTTCGGCAGTATGTATTTTTTTATATAAATAATGTTCATCAATTTCTCCGTCAAATAGACCGATTTGGAAAACTATTGTATGAAAAATCATCCCTAGATGGTCTCATAACAAAATTATTCTCGAGTGATAAGTAATTGTTTTTTTTTATAGTATAAAACCTTCGTTTGACCACAATATCACCTGATGGAAAGTGATGATGTGGCCGATGTTGTATCACGAAGGTCTAGAAGACACCGCTATTGTCCTGAAACTATAAAAAACTGTGTAAATACGAATTTGAAGTTTTTTTTTTTATTTATGATGGTAAAGCGTTTGACCACTATCACACTTAAGTGAAGATGTGGTGTAAGGTCTGGATGTTGTTGTCCTGAAAGTTGATCTTAAAGGTGAGTTCTAGATAGGTACCACAAGTTGTATGGGACCACACTATATGTCTATCACTGAGTTCACTGATAGGTAAGTAGTTAAAGTTTATGCCAGTTAGTTTAAATGAGCACGACCACAAGATTCACTGTTAAAGTTAAGTTTATTTACGCAGTTATGTAAATACAAAGATAAGGTGGCAAATCTTCCTTTGATAGGTGTTTCTTGCTTAATAGTAGGTCAAGTACTGAGGTTAGGTATATAAAATTATGACAGTCAAAGTAAAATGCAGCGCGTGCAAAATGCCGCGTGCGACAAGTTTGCTTATGTATGGTATAACCGTACATGTGGCCTAAAATGGAGCACGCTTATCTGTCTGATTTAAGTTTATTCAAAAGAATAATTATAATATCTGAATAATATTTTAGGGATTGGCAGCTATTTTCTATTTAAATCCCAGAGTTAAGTTTAAGTCATTTAAGTAACTCTGGATAAAAATCTGTAGATGGAGCTAATCCTTAGAGCTTAATCGAGAAAAACCAGCTCAGCGCTTCGAGCTAATATTGCAAGACTTCCGTGGCAATATTGGTTAGAGGACTGCCAGCTTTTAGAACTAGTACTAGGTTTCTATTTAATTTTACGGTCTTTCGTGGAAAGTCATGAATATCCATTCAAATGATGCAATGCGAAATGGAGTGTGGGAAGATCTCCCACTCGATGGACCGACGACATCGTAGCGGTAATAGGGAGTCGATGGATTGTGGCGGCTCAGGGCCGCTATTCGTGGCATCGTTCATCATCATTCGGGGGAGGCCTATGTTCAGCTGTGGATGTATACGGGCTGACGATGATCATGCCATTAAATTTAAATCCTATTAGGACTATTATTGCGATATTTGGCCAACCACATTCACCAAGTCTGGCCAAATTCCAAACATTAATTACAATTAAATCTGAACTGTAACGATTTATTGGCAATATAAAACCCACAAATTAATTATGCAATGGCTAAAGTTGCTGGAGGCTCCACACGAGAGATTAAATCGGATAAATCGGCGACTTTTGTCGTTGTGGTGTGAACACTTGTCGAATATTCCGACTCTACAACTATCTAATATACCGACTCTACCAAATGTAACTTGCTTACTTCTTAGTCAAGTGTTCGTGCTGTAATGTGAAAAATATAAGAACTGGTAGAAATTGCTTGCTTGCTATGATTCCCTACATACATATTTATATATATACAGAGGGAGGGCCGTAGCTTCCTACTGTGTATTACCAACACCTTACTGCGATCACCAATCCGCCTGCCAAGAGTGGTGATTATGGCAAACCCCCCCTCCCCCAATATCATGACAACAATTATTCGTGGCGTCGTTTGAGGGAGGCCTATGTTCAGCAGTGGACGTATACGGGCTGATGATGATGAAACATATATATTATAGCTGCGTCTGGCTATATCTTTGATGGGCTTTATTCGAAGTAGTCTCATTTGGAAGCTAGATAGTTAACCACGCAGAAAAAAAAAATATCATTGAATCTCGCGCCAACAGGAGATTTCTCTTAAGTCAGTAAGTTTCTCGTCCGACTGCATCCTTTGTTTTCTCTTAAATCAACGTAAAGCTACTTGAAGCCAATTTACACTGTTTCGTTGCCAGAATATGAGTTACGGCCAAGAATGCCGTCTCCATTTCAAAATCCATTTGTTTCCGGTTGCCAGTCTACCGATAAATGTTGCCAGAGTACATAATTTCTTCAAGGAGTTGTTTTAGAGTAGTTTAGTTAAGTTTTATTGGTGGAGGTGACAAGAGTGAGTACGTTTTACAATGTCTGTCTCAGTTGCTATTGCCGCTTCTACATAACTAGTTGTTGTCATTTTGCATTTTGTATTAATTTTATTGAGCAATAAAAACTATTTAAGTAGCCAATCACATTAGTAACTTATGATTAAAATTACATCACTCACCTTCGGTTTGCCGACGATATAGTCATTATGGCAGAATCACTGGAAGACCTTAGCAGGATGCTCAGAGACCTCAACACCGTTTCCCGCCAAGTGGGTCTTAAAATGAACATGGGTAAGACAAATATCATGTCTAATGCCCATGTCGCACCCTTACCGATCTATGTGGGGAACGATGTTATCGAAGTTGTTGATCATTATGTTTACCTAGGCCAACTAGGTAAATCCAACTTCGATAAAGAGGTCTGCCGACGAATCCAAATCGGATGGGCAGCGTTCGGGAAACTTCGCAATATCTTCTCGTCACAGATACCGCAGAGCCTCAAGACGAAAGTTTTTAACCAATGTGTGCTACCAGTGATGACTTACGGATCCGAGACGTGGTCGCTCACTATAGGCCTTGTGCATAAGCTCAAAGTCACCCAGCGAGCTATGGAGAGAGCTATGCTCGGAGTTTCTCTATGCGATAGGGTCCGGAATCGTAGAAAAACCAAAGTTACCGACATAGCTCTCAGAATCAACAGGCTGAAATGGCGATGGGCAGGCCATATAGCTCGTAGAACCGATAACCGCTGGGGAGTAAAGGTTCTCGAGTGGCGACCGCGATGCAATGCGAAACGGAGTGTGGGAAGACCTCCCACTCGATAGACCGACGACATCGTAGCAGTCGCAGGGAGTCGTTGGATGGAGGCGGCTCAGGACCGCTATTCGTGGCGTCGTTTGGGGGAGGCCTATGCTCAGCAGTGGTCATGTACGGGCTGATGATGATGATGATGATGATTAAAATTTAAATAAATAACATGATTTTTTTAGAGGCACTTACACATTTAAACTAGGCAAAATAATCCTACTAATATTATAAATGTCAAAGTTTGTATGGATGGATGTATGTACATATATTTGTTCCTCTTTCACGTTAAAACTACATATCTGATTATGCTGAAATTTGGTTTGGATACAGTTTGATACCTGAAATAACATAATAGGCAATTTTTTTATCCCGATAAAACGCGGGTGAAGGCGCGGGCAGCTAGTTAACTTAATTATTGTTAATGACACAAATAAAACAAAAAAAATAACACAGGTAAAATTGAAACTACTGAAAAACATAGTCACTGTGGTATGGTCTTATGTCGTGTCTAAAGAGTTTGGAGTAAACATTGTTGTCTAGGGTAGAATAGAGAAAAATTACGTCACTTTGTCATCGAATGCGTAAATTATTTGAAATTCATTCCTTCAACTTTTATAATGTACGCAATGTATGACGATGCTATGTCATTATTGCCTATTCTACCCTAGAGAACAATCCCCGTGCTTGGCCTACTGGTGTCTAATTTCAAATGACGAAAAAAATACCTACGCAAGTCCCATCTCGTGTCCACAATACACTAGATTCGGAAACAATGGATTTTTATTGTTCTCAATCGTCGAACGATAGAATTACAAAACTTTTAGACATGCCAGTTCTACATAGTCCGCTGCAGAAGTTAAAATAGAAACAAAATTTAAGGTAGTAACACACTATTATATTGTGTCGTGACACGCTAGAAGTATAAGGATTGTCCAGCATTATTTATTTATGTGGTTATCTGATACTCTTTATGACCTCGAAGCATCCGAACGGCTGAAGCGATTTTGATAAATGAGGTATCAAAAGACTCATCTGGACTCCTATAATGGTTTTTTGCAAACAATTCGTAGGACCTTGCCTCTTTATTTTATAAAATAGGTGAAAGATAAGGGACTTATTTAGGTTTCTTATGGTTTAAAATTTATTACTTTTATAGAATAGAAAGAAATCAATGGTATAATAGATACAGTTGAGCTAACTGCAAACCGTTGCAAACAATCAAGAGGTAGCTGAATTAATGACTTGTTTATTCAATTACCTTATTTTTGTCATTGCCGAAAACCATCACAACCGCCAGTAAATTGTGAAGTAAAGCACTTAACATTATGTATATCTACTAAGTACCTCCCTAAAACTTAAAGTGCTTCATAACCATAAACATCCTAACTTTAGTTGTTACATAAAACAGCTTGTCGTTAATTATTCTCTAAAAAGCAACTTCCACAGTAACCAGACATTCAAAGGAAGGTAAATAAATAAATAGGTATATAATGCTGCGTTTTTGTTTAGAAGTTTGCCTGGAAGAGATCGCTTCTGAGCGATAAGGTCGTCCATTGTTCATAATATCCAATGTCTGTATTCTCAGCAGTGGGAAACATCTAGCTATAATAGTAACTAGTTGCTGGCCGCACCTTCGCCCGCGTTTTATCGGGATAAAAAATAGCCTACATGTTATTCCAGGTCCCAAACTATAACCGTATAAAACTTCAGCCCAATCAGTTCAGTAGTTTTTGCGTCATCACTAGCTGCTGCCCTCGCCTTCGCCTGCGTTTTATCGTGATAAATGTAATCTATATGTTATTTCAGGTCCCAAACTATACCTACCCATACCAAACTTCAACCCAATCAGGGTGACTATCGACAAACGTCCATACATCCATTCTCACAGACAAGACATTTATAATATTAGTAGGATATTTTTCACGCAGCATGAATCGAACCCGCAACTGTTGCGTCTCAAGCGAAGAGTCGTCCACTATGCCGCGGAAGTCGTCAACATTAACCCGAAATTACAAAGGAAAATCATGCAAATTGACGTGAAATTAGGAACTACCATAGCATGTAGCTCATTTGATGAAACATAGCATCTCCATACATTGCGACTCATCGACTCATCAATCATGCGAGTTTGTGTAACAGGGGCGGAGTTAGGATGAAAAAAGAGGGTGATTATTTACCAAAATACTCAGCAAATCTATTTATGAAATTTGTTAATTTTCTGGAAGTAACGCGTTGCTGGCTGCATAATTATACCAATAATTATGCAGCCAGCAACGCGTTGCTGCGGCTAAAATAGACTGAGTGTGGCACTTAATGCAACTCATAAATTAAATAAAAAAAGTTAAAGTAAGTTTAAGCATTTTAATATTACAAGTAACATAATATTAGAGACACCTTGAATCTCTTTTTGCATTAAGTACAGTGATACGCATGTATATAGGGTGGATTTTTTGGACGGCGCAGTACGGAAGCTACCTTAACCAGTGAAGCTACAGGAAAATAGGCATAGTAGACCCATATTTTTTAGAGAAATATTCAAATTCATTCTCAGATTCAAACAATGCACAGTATTACTGTATATACTTTAGTATGTTTAAGATGTACTGGTACTACTTCACGTCTAATATCATATTTTACCAAATGAACCATTGAATTATTAAAGTGTTACTGTAATACCTAAAATTATTCAAAAAGAACTACAAGAAGTAGAGTAAAAGTCAAGTTACAAGCTTTTTTTAGTTTATTTCTACACAATGCAGTGTGAAATGTCCAGCATTATTTAAAGTACGACGTAATAAAAGACAATTTGCCGTCTTAGCTACGACCGCAAAATTAGCCACAGGGGAAACATTGCGCATTGCATTTTATTGCAGCCAGCCATTGACTTGCAGTGAATTTTAATTTCGAGAAAATGGAAGACTAGCATATGCTCATGCTTCGCTAACTTCTTTAACTTAGAATCAAAATAAAGTCTAACCTTAGTACTCAGGGAAGCTATAGTCAAACTTAGCAAAATTCACATGCAGTGTGACCCATTCATGATAAAGATATAATTATGGTCAATATTTATTGAGGTATCGATCTTAAATTGCCAAGTAAAAATCAACACACGAAAGACAATTTTCGGTTCAGTAAGTACTGGGGGGTAGTTTTAATTTTTTTGCTGCGAAAACACTTGACAAAAGCGAATCAAAAATTTCTGGTTATCTACTTGGCAAATTTTATCTCTTTATTGATTAGTCGAAATAAAAATAGATTCTGCGCACTAGTAAAAACCCTCAGAGCTTTTCTTGGATGTAAAAGAGCGAGAGAATATAAGAGATTATCTATTCAACATGATAAAAAATACGAACTTTCAAATTGTGCCCCTTTAATATTAGCCTGTAAGCCGATCCTGCAAATTTCTGAATACGTATCCTGCAATTTGGAAATTTAACCTCACTCCGATACGCGTTATATTGTGTTCCGGCACTTTGACTACGATTGCAAGAGAAAATAGACTTTATTGTGGTGCTGTGTTGATTGAAAATGGTGCAACTGGTTACCTGTAGCCTTTTATTACGAAGTTATTGGTATGGGAGCAGACACATAATGACAATGAATATTAAAACTTATGCGAAAATCGCCTTTTGTGTCTTATAGAAGCAATTTTTACATAATTTTAACAGGTTTTATTCCCTTTGACACAACTGGCTTATTAGTCGTGTCACGGTAGAAGTTATATTTGCCGCAGGGCACTATTGGTAGTGTCACGGGAGATACAAGTTTAAAGAGGAGCTCCTATTTTTCCAATCATAACTGAGTTTCTTTGTATAGTAATTGTTCGTTTAGTTTAAAAGTTACCTTTTTTTATAGGTGGGGGTCGTCGTAACGAAAAAAAAGGTTTAGACATTTATTTATTAAACTAGCGACCCGCCCCGGCTATGCACGGGTACAATGCTGGTACTAAATCCTACTGTAACGAGGGGGGTTGGGCGGTAGAAGTAAAGGAACAGTCTTTCGTCGAAACACGGTTTATTCAGGACGCACGCGTTTACAAGTATGGTCCCGGAGGGACGGTATGGCCACTTTTGCCACACGAATCGGTTGCCGAGTAATCCGAGTCTCACCTTTTCGTTGGTAAAAGTTACCTCAAAAACTACCACTACCAATAGCCGGGAGATCCGGAATAATTGGTATGGAGGGCCCTACGATTCGATACAGTACTTTTTTTTTTTTTTTTCGAAAGGATTATAATGCTGTTGACCGCAGATGGCCATGACAGCGTTACCGGGCTTTTGGCGGGTGCAGAGGGCGCCTCGCCGGTAAAATTAGGAGTACAAAATTTTGTCTAAGTTTATGTACTCAAGCCGTGCGTTTTCGTCAGCGCGATCTAGCCTTCGTTCAATTTTAGCAGCGCCATCTAGTTAACGAACGGCGCACTTTGCTTGCGCTCTTGTCTACTAGTGTAGGATGAGGAGTTTATGTTTGTTTTCGCGTTACACTACTAATATTATAAATGTCAAAGTTTGTATGGATGGATGGGTGGATGGATGTATGAATAGTTGTTACTCTTTAAAAAACTAATGAACCGATTAGGCTGAAATTTGCTATGGGTATAGTAGTTTGGGCTTGGAATAACATATAGGCTATTTAATATCCCGTAAAACGTGGGCGAAGGGGCAGGCAGCGGCTAGTTGTACGTATAAACGTTGCTCTTGAATCTCTTTATCGATTAAACAAATCGCATCAAAATCCGTTGCGTAGTTTTAAAGATCTAAACATATACATATAGGGACAGACAGCGGGAAGCGACTTTGTTTTATACTATGTAGTGAAGTTGATAGTCGCGTACAGTTTTCAAAATTCTTACTATCAAGGTTAAAAATCTAATTAAATTAATGGAAGCTAGGCTATCATTGAACACGACTACAGGTCACGTCACGGTATAATAGCGCCGACCTTGATGCGCAGAACGCTCACTCGATGGACCGACGACATTGTAGCGGTCGCAGGGAGTCGTTGGATGGAGGCGGCTCAGGACCGCTATTCGTGGCGTCGTTTGGGGGAGGCCTATGTTCAGCAGTGGACGTGTACGGGCTGATGATGATGATGCGCAGAAGTCGGTTTTTATATTTTTACACCGTTTTACACTGCACGGAACCCCCCTCCACTTTCGTCGAGCGCTATTAAACCGTGACGAGACGCGTACATTTGGAACTCGAGTAGAAATTAATCAATAGATTGAGCGTACGTAGTGTAGGAGCATGTAATATATATAAAAAAATATTTTTTATCACATTTTTCTCAGATAAAATAGGGCGTAGTCTATTTCATTTTAGTTTTTGCACCGTATGAAGACTCACATTGTATATGTTCGAACGTTGGATTTGTTCCAGCTGCTTGATTCAGTTTGTGAGTGTATCACACATACTTTTCTTGCCATTCATTGGTTAGTTTTCTTGTGATTTTTAATCAATGTACAGCGAAAATATTATCAGTAATACATTTACAAATAGATTTTTTTTTTATAGTATAATATAGACTTTTGTCTGACCACAATTTCAACTGATGGAAAATGATGATGTGGCCGATGTTGTATCACGAAGGTCTAGAAGACACCTATTCACTCTTGTCTTCCTAGGTGTGTCCATGAGAATCGACGAGCTGAGATCTTACACCCCTTTCAACTTAGTAAAGATTTTTTTTTGCGCGTTGCTGTCCATTGCCGGGCATTGGTAAAATAAAAAATATGAAAAGAAAAAAAAATATAATATGATATTTTGTTATTTATGTTAATATAATACTCACGAAATATTCATTTCCTTATTAATATATATAATTATCACAAATGCTTTATTTGTATTGTCATATAATATTTTGGCCAGTACTTTACAAAATTAAATAAATTGGAGACATTAAAAAAAGAAAACCCTTTTTACCCTTTCCCACAATTCAGCTATTATTATCGTAAAACAGTTATCCCCACTATATTACCTATTAGCAACACGCCCCAGCTTTGCACGGGTATTTAGCAAAAAAATCATACATTTGTAAGCCTAAAGAAATAAAGTTATTGATTCTGATTCTGACGTGTATGGGCTGATGATGATGATGATGTCACCCGGGGATAGTGTAGCTTCCCAACAGTGAAAGTATTTTTCAAATCGGTTTAGTAGTTTCGGAGACTATTCAATGCAAACAAACAATCTTTCCTCTTTCTAATTTTATCATAGTATAGATTCACTGTAAAGTCACGCCTTCTCCTAAATCTGTCCTAACGTTAGGGCGTTCATAAATCTAGGAGAAAACAAATTCTGGCGTTATCGTTTTTGCAAAGGTGCTTTGGGCGGGAAGCTTGTCGTGATGGAGTACCTTTACAGTTTAGACACGCCCAAGTGACCTCCATGGGCGTTTGTGACGTCGCCATTCAAGTTTGTTTGCTACATTTACCTCTTTTTACCAAAAAGCAGTACCTAACTGTTAAAATCCCTGTGGATTGTACGTGTCGGCAGCAAAGTGGAAAAACCACATAAACCAAAAAATACCATTTTTACAAAACATTAACATAATAAATGTTAAAAAATTATTCGTACAATATGCCTCGAAAGTTAATACAAGGTGCACCGAGATGGTTGTTCGTGTTCATTCTGATAGAAAATCATTCTTTACATGTAAACTGCTTTTACTTAAAAAAAAATTATAAAATGTTTAGTGTCATTTACTATAAAACCAATAAATTGTTTCCAATTATGTAATGAAAACTTTTACTTATTTCAAGAATAAATTAGTAATTGCTAGTGAAAAATGTCTACTGTGTAAGATTCGATTTTTAAGTAGGTATTTACCAACGTAGAGGCAAATTTTTATTCTCATGTTTTCCTATTTTACAGAAATAACCAGATCCTGTAACACCTTGTGCTTAAAATCCTGCATAGTGTTACGAAATAATTAAAAATGTCAGCAAAAATAGTGCAGCTTTTCATTTTCCTCTCCGGTTTTTATGTTAACATTTTCGTAACAAGTGTTTCTGTACAAGAATACTTGTGTCTAGACCGAAGTAGTTTTTGCTTTTCTGTTCCACTGAACGAGACCACTCTATGTAATCTAAATAAAATAAATAATGCTGGACAGTTCACACAGCGTTATCTAGCCCCAAGCTAAGCAGAGCTTGTGTTATGGGTACTAGATGACTGATTATTCTTTTTCTTTTTCATTTCTTCCACTAGGGGACAAAAATATTAATAACACCTTATTTCTTATTTGATAATATTAACTATGTATGTAAAAATAATAACTAGAATACATTACATAGATTGATATATTTTTTTATAAATAAATAATAAATAAGGCATTTATTTATCTCTCACAATAAGTTCTTATTTATGTAAAGGTGAAACTAATTACAAGAACTTATGTAGTAGGTAATCTTCTATGCATAGGTATTAAGTAATCGACTATCCACTAGTGGACAAAAAATTGAAATGAAGAGAATATCAATAACACCTTATTTCTTATATGCTAATAATAACAATGTTTATAGTATAAAATTTGACTTGTGTTAGTGCTTATTTTGTAAGCCTAAAGAAATAAAGTTATTGATTCTGATTCTGATTCTGACTAAGACTTTTAATTGATGATTGATAAATCGACTAAGACCTTTTTTGTGAGAGAACTGGCGCCTGTGATAGGTTTTAGAAAAAAGCCTGTGGTACAGGTCACTAGGCCCTTCACTCCGCCGGATTATATCAAAACACTGTTTCTAAGAAATTACTAAATTATCCCAAAAAAATTACCGAGAGCTTACGAACTATAAACAAAACACTAACGGCGGAGCGGCCATATTTTTTAAGTTAAAAAGTAACCTAAAGTTTTTCCAGGTGCCATAAAGCCTTGTCAAATTTCATTAGGTTCCGTTCAGGCATTTAAGAGTGAAAAGGTTACAGACAGACATTATTTATTATCGCATTTATAATATAGGTCTATTTTCTACTTTATGTATACATAGTATATTACAGCATATTTTTTTTCTATCTATGTTTCTACCTTTATACCTTTTGTATACCCTTGCCTTTCTTAAATTGTAAACTTTCTATAATTTTCTATAACATCCAAAGGTTGCCTGGAAGAAATCAATTCTAAGCGATAAGACCGCTCATTGTACTTGCTCATGTCTTTGTTTTTTATATAACTTTGTGGTGTACAAAGAGGAGTTTTGTATTGTATATTATTAATTAAAGTAAGGATTGAATAAAGATTAATAATCTAATCACAGACAAGTACAGTCCGGCCTTATCGCACAGGAGTAGTCTTATCCTGGCAACCTTTGGAAATATTGTCGCTTAGTATCGGTCGAGATTTCAGTCAAATTAATGTTTATTCGCTATTAAAATCGCCATAAAAAAGATAAAATTACAAAGAAGAAGGAAAGGTAAAAACAAAGAAAAACCTTGCAAACCCAATCAGCACAGTAAAATAACAATTTTGTGCCTAAACAATCTCATAAAAATCTTATCCATTCCCTAATTCCCATCATAAAATGGACCATAGACACCAGAAATTCGATGTCCCCAAGACAAAGCGTACAAAAGAACCTCATTAGCTGTCGACAGATGTTCATCGGTGTAGAAACGGCTTTAGGGTGCGTCCGGCGGTGTGTAAACCCTTTTGGAATAATATTTTTTCGGACAAGGATTTTCCTATTTTGTAATATGAGTTGTAGAAATACAGGAATATTATTTAGTACATATTTCGTTTGGGTCGTGTAGGTTAGGTCGTTTGGGGGAGGCCTAGGTTCAGCAGTGGGCGTATATGGGCCGATGATGATGATAAGGTGGATAATGTTTTACTATTAAACGATTAAGAATGTTATGTAGGTTCAGTCACGTCACGTCCTTATACAGCCTTAACCAGCAAAAATAAAAAAATAATTGCTCTTTATTAGCTGACTGCACTAATTTGTACTTAATCCAGTCAAATTTGAAGTGAAATGTTTGTAAATAAAACACCCATCTAATTCTAATTCTAAGTGGGGGAACTGAGATCTGCACTGACATCTCGCATGGGAGTGTATTGTGCATTGTCCCCCTGCCTAAACAGGCCCTAACCAGCCCAGCTCCTTGAAGTACCGGAGCAGGACTTTTGGTGTTTGACAGCTTCCTTTCAGCTTCTCTGTGGGTGTCGATGTGGTTGGAGTCTCAATGAGACTCTTCAGTCCAGTCTTGCGTCTGACCTCCTCTGTGGCTGTACAGTATACCACAACGTGTTCCACAGTTTCTTCTTCTTGGAAGCAGCCACGACACAGGCTGCTGCACACCCATACTTAACCTAAAATTAAGTCTGTATGATTGTATTTTTTACAAAGTACATTCCTTTTCGATTTGATAATATAATTGTTTGCAATATTTATTGATTCCTTCAATAAATATTGCAAACAATTATAACATTCCCTATTCTGTCTCGTCTGAAGCTAGACCTCAAGAAATTCTTGATTTTTCTTTTGCGGTCTGTTTACAAACATCTCACATCGAATTTGAATCAAATTTATGCTTTGAGCCCTGGTTAGACGTTCATAGTATTTGTTACCCATTGTAGGAAAATCCCAGTGGGTATCAGCTAATCCTTCTAGCACTAAAATTCCCTCGAAGATCGCGAAAACTAATAAGAAATTCAAGCGAAACTTACCGCTACCGTGGATACCTGGGTAGCGAATACCGCGTAAATCTGAACAGGCCTATACTCCGTTTCAAAAACCTGGATAATTTTTGTTTACAAAGGGGTTATGAAACTCAAGAAATATTGGTGGAAAATATTTAATGACATTGGTATCATCGAATCAAAGCACACAAGCTCAAAACAATTTATATTTTAGAAAACTTTCATTCATCATCATCATCATCATCAGCCTATACACGTCCACTGCTGGACATAGGCCTCCCCCGTACGACGCCACAAATAGCGGTCCTGAGCCGCCTCCATCCATCGACTCCCTGCGACCGCTACGATGTCGTCGGTCCATCCTAGTGGATGGTCTCCCATGTAGGGGGGGATTTGCCATAATCACCACGCTTGGCAGGCGGATTGGTGATCGCAGTGTTGGTGTTTAAAAATACTCAGAAGGAAGCTGCTGCCCATCCTCTGGTAAGTTCCCTTAGTCGGCTCTTACGACATCCACGGGTTGAGTTGGAGGGGTCGATATTCGTACGCCGCGGCCCCACGGCCCATCATTCATCATATAGGTAATTGATCTCGTTCGTTTCCGAATTCAAATTTAAACATTATTTGCTACACATGTTAGATTATGCGTTATTGAAGTTTATGTTTAAGATTTATTGATAACTTTGCTGTTACTTTGTTTTCATTCATAAATGTCTTTGTTGACATAAACTTCGTAAATTCTAAGTCAGAGTATAGTTACAATACAAACTATCTTCACCTATAAGAACCTGCCTGTAAATGTGACGGACAAACAAACAGTTAGAAATCCTTTTAAATATACTAGCCGGTGCTCACGGCGTCGGACACGCTTTTCAAGTCGCCTATGTCCGGAGCACCGTTTACCTCCCTGCTATATTTCATTAGTGTCCGTTTCTTTTTCATACTCGACTGACCTTCGTTTCACCTCAATCTCACCCGATGGAGTGACAATATGACCGATAGTGTATCACGGGGGTCTAGAAGACACCTATTCACTCTTGTCTTGAGACCCAGATTGTCGTGCAGCCGTTTAAACGTGAAAAGTTAACAAAACAGACAGACTTTCGAATTCATAATATGATATTTTTATGGATATTAAAGCTAGTAGTTCTTAAAAGGAATCCGTGTGTTGCCATATTTGCTATTTCTATCCCTAAAACAATCCCAAACATCTACTTCACATTCTTTTTCGTATATTAAAATAACTGTTTTTCTGGCTACACTACATTTTGTAAGGGGAAACAAAAAAAATAAACAAGTATGGGAATTGTTTACCAAAAAAGAAAGATTTAACTTGGGGCGAGGGATTATAAATATTATGTTGCATGTTGCTCATAGCTTCCGTGGAAATTTCATAAAAGTTTGGATGGAAGGATGGTTGTGCGTTACTGAAAAGTTTGAGCTGAATTTTTGCATAGGCTACTAAGCTACTTAGCCTATGCAAAATTTTGCCCCTAGCCATCGCCTGAAATCAAACAGTTGTCTTGTGGGATGAAAATAGTTGATATTTGATTCCATGTCTTAAGGCGCTACCCCGACCCAATCAGAGTCACCACCTATTTTATCTTACAAATTATTATAACAAAGGAATTTTCAAAAACCCATTTGTTTAACATAATAATACGCCAAAATAGGTGGCGGCGCTAGTTTGGTTCTGGGAACCACCTTAACATGGAATCAAATATCAACTATTTTTATTCCATCATGGTATAGAAAAATAATTTAATTAATTAATTTATTTATTAGGGCAGTGCCATAGAAAATGCTTTATTAAACAGTTTACAAAACAATTAACAAAACATACAAGCAATTCGGTACAAAAATTTGATCATTGGCGGTCTTGTCGCTCACGAGCGATCTATACCAGACAACCGTACACAACAAACAACAAAACGCATAATAAAACATTTTTATAGAACAGTGCAAATCACCATAGAATGTGTGCTCATAGCAGGCCTCCACAATATTAAGAACGGAGCGGATATCCTTAGCCCCACCAAAACTATGTCCCCAATCTTATTGGAATTTTCCATACGTAATCGGATGCAAAATAGCTATGTTTGTAGCGGTTTAGTTTTTCAAAAAACATAATAATAATCTTTAAAAGGAGGGAAACTAATTTTGACCAGCAAATCGAGTAATTTTCAAGCGATTTTTTATTACACCTTTATTCAATAATCTTTCGCGTTGCAAACATCCTAAATATATTCAACACTATGAGTAAATAATCAAAAATATTTCGGAAATCAATCGTTTATTCAAAATGAATCGGAAAGTATGAAATAATATCAAAAAATTGTGAAATTCCTTCTAGTTTCTGCAATGCTTAATACCGTTTTTTTTTTGGCAAATTATCCGGTCAATTCCGTTAATTCGGATTTCGAATAAACCGGATTGCAATCTCTAGACGTGAAACAACAACAAAGCCGCATGGATTTGGAAGATTCGTAGCCTTCTTAATTGCACAAACAACAGCTTCTAAAATAAAGAAATACATAATCTTGGAACATTTCCACAGAAACAACGCGTGCAAATCCGGGTACAAAAACCAGTTTTCAATCAAATAAAATTACACCTCGTAAGTTACGAAAACTACCAGCGAATCTATTCGTATAGGGAAAAACTTATTCAAATGTTATTTCTCCCCTTTTCCGACTTTGGAAATACGGGGCTTTTTCTTTTGTCACTATTCTCCATTTGATCGATGGGTACTTAGGCACTTACCTAAATAGATACAGGATGAATGGTGGGTATATTGATATAGATTTTCGTCAGTCTAGCTAGAAGCTTTTCATGGGAATCTAGCTTCCAACCACAGAGTAAAAACTAGCTGCAGCTATACTGTGTCTACCATCATACTTAATCGTTTATAATTTGTTTTGAAAAAACTCTATATTGACAAAGAAAATAACAATCAAATATTATAAACAAATTAAAGATATCTTTATTGACAAAGATAATAACAATCAAATATTATAAACAAATTAAAGATATCTTTATTGACAAAGATAATAACAATCAAATATTATAAACAAATTAAAGATATCTTTATTGACAAAGAAAATAACAATCAAATATTATAAACAAATTAAAGATATCTTTATTGACAAAGAAAATAACAATCAAATATTATAAACAAATTAAAGATATCTTTATTGACAAAGAAAATAACAATCAAATAATATAAAAAGGGTTTCATAGCCCAAAAGTCAAGTCAGTTGGTTGAGTGAACAATGTTTTTTGGATATGCTTGGATTTCTTGGGTGTTCAATGTGTAAATATATAAAGTACCATCCTAGTCCCAATTATGTATCGTGTTTAAATAATTATAATGTACTTCCTAATAATAATATATACATGTTAGGCACTCTGCCGTCGTCACTCCACAAGGGCCCTACTGAAAACCAGCGCAGTATTGGACAATTATTTGCCCAATACTTCATAACGCTGAGATAGGGACCCTTTTTACCCCCTTTTTTAATAATTTTTAGTTAATAGAATTCTATGTATATATGTCTCCTATGTTAATTTTAGACTGTTTATTTGTTGTTCTTGTTATTTAATTTTGTGGGTAAATAAATAAATTTTATCTTTATCTTTTATCAAAAGGATAGAAAGAAACCTTATAAGATCACTTTGTTGTCCGCCTGTCCGTCCGTCCATCTGTCAAGCCTCTTTTCTCAGGAACGGAGGTATCGAGTTGAAATTAACATCAAATACCGTTACCTCTTGGAGCCATGATATAAATCAAACTTCTAAGTCAACGCAATCAAAAGGTATGCCCATTTATGCCCGAATATATTGATACTAGCGACCCGCCCCGGCTTTACACGGGTGCAATGCTGATACTAAATTATACATATAAATCTCTTCAATCACTCTAAAGTTACAAGTCCGAGATGGGCTGCAGACTGCGACCGCAGGCGACATTGCGGCTATTGCGCTACACCACTGGCGCTGCAGTCTGCGGTCGTTGCGTGCTGCAGCCGCAGGCCGCAGTGTTGCCGCGCTTGGAATTAATTTCATAGAGATGCATAGAAACTAGTAGTGTCGCTTGCAGCCTGCAGCTGCAGTTTGCGGACTGCGGTCCATCTTGAAATAGCACCTTAACTATTAACCGCATCAAAATCCGTTGCGTAGTTTTAAAGATCTAAGCATACATAGGGACTGACAGCAGGAAGCGACTTTGTTTTATACCATGTAGTGATTTCCAAGGGAAGCTAGTCGTATATATACGATCTGTTCAGTAGTTTTGGCTTAAAGAAGTAAGAAACATCCATCCATACATCCAAACTTTCGCATTGGGTATACTATTAATGTGATGAAATGAAATACAATGAAACGAAATGAAATAGATTTATTGTAGAAACTGTATACAAAAAAGATCTTAAAAGCTAGGCGGAACAACAGTTTCTCCATTAATTATGGACGTACAATATTTTATATAACCAGGTATTTTATTGACAAAGAAAATAACAATCAAATAATATAAACAAATTAAACTAGTATTTACAATTGAAACAATTGAGCTAACTGCAGAGTGTTGCAAACAATCTACAGATAGTTCAACTGGTCCATATTAATACCACTCGGAAGCGTACCCAAGACGCTGGCTGCATTACCTCGCTGTATGGCAATGCTAATGCGCTGCGACAGATACTCACCAGCTCTCGGGTCACGCGTTGCTTCGACCAGGCGCTCAGAGAATTTTTTTGAAAACCCGGAGAGCCTCGGTACCCCGCGGACCCAGGGTCTCGACTCCAAGGGGAGCAAATGCGTAGTCTCTGTCGAGACCTGCATATTTGCGCCTCTTGAGATCCTGGGCCAAATCTGCCGCCGAACCAGCCCTCACGGATGTCCTTAAAAGATGGGAAGGCGCAAGTGTGTCTACACATGTAGCGTCTCACACAATAGGCCTCCCCAGCTCCCAAGGGACTAAAGTCATGCCGTCGGGCCTCTTACCATCGTCACGCAACAAACCATTATTTTATTTACTATATATTTCTTTAATGTCATAAAAAACAATTCTATGAGCCACCACACTGATAGTAAATTTAAGACAAAACTTCGTAGTTTTGTCTTAAATTTACTATCAGGCAGTTCTCTTGTCTTTGTAGGAATTATACTTTTACAGTCATGGTAGAGCTATTTTTCCCACTCAGTGCTGTTTTGTGTTTCGTGATGTACAAAACACAAGATCTTTATTGCAGTAATCTTGTTGTATGAAAAATAGATTACTTCTAGATCTTCTAGCTATATACAGGGTGTTCCACATCTGCGGTTCAAACCGATATCAATTTAATATACAGCAAGCTGATTTTAATAAAACTCTGTTGGCTAGACGCCAGCCGTCTGCTGACTAATCCTCCGTATATAGAAGGAGTGTATGTCTGTCAGTCAAAGTCAATTATTGTTTGTTTTGGTTGCCCTACATATTTCTGACGCCAAGCTGTGTTGATATTCATTCTGGGTAGAGAGAAGTTCTTATAATAATTACCTGCATATGTTTATCCTAACTTATATATAAATGCGAAAGTGTGTTTGTTTGTTTGTCTTTCCTTCATGCCCTATCTAAGCAACCAATCGACTTGATTTTTGGCATAGAGTTAGGTCAAAGGATGGAGAGTAACTTTTTGTCCTGGTTAAAGATCGCATTTCCATGGGAGATTTACGGGAATATTTATGCTTTTTATCCCCCTAGAAATGTGAAATTCGAATTTAACGCGGGTGAAACCGCGGGGAACAGACAGTTTCCTATAATTCTTAATTATTTATTACACGAAATAAAATATACATGTAAAACTTAAAAATAAAGCGATTATGGCAAAGGCGAGCTTTACCGTCAAAAGAGTTCTCTTCCAGCAAACCATAAACACAATCTGTGTTTATGGTTTGCTGGAATAAAATGTACATAAGACAAAAATTATTACTTAGTAATGAAAAATATAATTATATCTACTCATTAAAAAAAAATATACACTATTTATACTTTTAAATAAATAAAAAATGTATACCTAATACTTTTCTATTGATTTTGTAAGGTTTTAACTGTAGTGTATTAATATATAATAAATTTCTGTAGTGTATGGTATTAATTAAATCAGGTATCTGGTACTCATAATACGAACTCTGGTACCCATAAACAGCTTGGGGCTAGAGTGTGCTTTTTAAAATATAGTGCAAATAGGCCTAAACCAATGATTTTCTACTAACAATCACGAATAATATTAGAAAAATCAACAAAAAAGGTTCTTAGAAAAGCCGTTATTTATATCAAAAAACAAACAACTTAGTAAATGAACTGGTCGATATCAATACCAGTCGGAGGCGTCCCCAAGACGCTGGCTGCATTGCCCCGCTGTATGGCAATGATAATGTGCTGCGCCAGCATAAGTGCAGTAACTAATGCTGTAGAGTAGCATTCGTTACTGCAATTATGCTAAGGAGGGAGAGACCTGGATTTTTTGCAGTTAGCTCAGTTGTTTTAATTTTAAATCATCATCATCATCAGCCCGTACACGTCCACTGCTGAACATAGACCTCCCCCAAACGACGCCACGAATAGTGGTCCTGAGCCCCCTCCATCCAACGACTCTCTGCGACCGCTACGATGTCGTCCATCGGTCTTCCCACACTCCGTTTCGCATTGCATCGCGGTCGCCACTCGAGAACCTTTACTCCCCAACGATTATCGGTTCTACGAGCTATATGGCCTGCCCATCGCCACTTCAGCCTACAAATTCTGAGAGCTATGTCGGTAACTTTGGTTCTTCTACGAATTTCCGTATTCCGGACCTATCGCGTAGAGAAACTCCGAGCATAATTTTAAATACTAGTTCTAATTTGTTTCTATTATTTGATTGTAATTTTCTTTTTTAATAAACTTAGTAAACATTTTATTCAAGATTCATAAGATAAACCGCGTGCTCAAGCTAGTATACAATATAAATATGCACAAGGTGTGGCCAGATGCCGTAGTTTATGGATTCCACGGCAACCCTTTATAGGTTTAGATGTTTTTTATTTCCCTTTATTTTACTAGCCTGTACTTATTGTTTTTTTTATTATTTTTATATTTGGCCGTGGGGCCACGGCGTACGAATATCGACCCCTCCAACTCAACCCGGGGATGTGGTAAGAGCCGACTAATAGAACCTATCAGAGGAAGGGCAGCAGCTTCCTTCTGAGTATTTTTCACCAACACTGCGATCACCAATCCGCCTGCCAAGCGTGGTGATTATGGCAAAATCCACTACTACATGGGAGACCATCCACTCGATGGACCGACGAAATCGTAGCGGTAGCAGGGATGGAGGCGGTTTAGGACTGCTATTTGTGGCGTCGTATGGGGAGGCCTATGTCCAGCAGTGGACGTGTATGGGCTGATATGATGATGATGACTTACTGTGTTATAGACAAGGATGGATAACATAAGGAACGATACATCAGAGGAAGTTTGAAAGTGGCGCCAGTGACGAAATAAATTAGAAGTTACAGGTTAGCGTGGTATGGGGCAAGTTATGCGGAGCGAAGAATGTCATGTGACGAGAAGAGTGTTAAATTTAGATGTGGAGGGAAATAAAGGGAGAGGAAGACCGAAGAAAAGATGGATGGATTGTGTGAAAGAGGACATGGATAATGTCAATTTAACAGCTGGTCAGAGTTTTTTAGTTAAAGAGCGAATGAATTTTTATAGTAGCGCCCGCCCATAAATTGGCGGAAATAATGGTCGATTCGACGCTACACCAAATAAAATTAACAACATGGTATTAATTATGTCATGAACTGTACACGTTCTGTCCAGTTGAGAATCCATCGAGCTGAGAATCTGTCCAGTTGCGAATCTGTCCAGTTGCTACGGAAGCGGTTATGAAAGGTAAGCACTGAGATGACGGCTGATAGAGGAGAGTAGAAGAAAAATACATGTTGTGCCGACCACACCTACGAGTAGTGTGGGATAAGGACAGAAAGAAGAGAAGACTTACTGTTATAGAATAACGTCGTTACTACGAGTATTTCAGATGTCAGATTTCAATAACTTAATTTCTTAGGGCTGCCATTGGCGCGTCGACGGCTGCCGTTGGCGCGTCGACGGCTACCGTTAACTTTGCCGTTGGCACTTTGCCGCTCGTGTATATGAGCACTTAGACAATTCAAAATACTATCATAGCATTATACATATTATATAGTAATTATAATCAAATAGGAAATAAGGTGTTCTTGATTTTCTCTTCACTTTTTGTCCACTCGTGGAAGAATTTAAGAAGAAACCATTAGTACATTTATATATCACTTACTTATGTATGCATATATATACATGTTTAATTTGCCTATCTAAATCTAATTATGTAAAGCTTCATCGTTAAACTGATCTCTCGTTCTTTGTTGAAATCAAATTTCAAAATTTTTTGCTGCACATGTGAGATAATTCTCTGTTGAAGTTTGTGTGTTAGTTTTTAGTGATAACTTTGCTGTTACCCTGTTGTTTTCTGCGATTGTTCAGTTATTGTTAAGTTGTCATTCATAAATGTCTTTGTTGACATAAAATGTCTTGGATTCTAAATCGGAGTATAGCTAGTCCAGTAATAAGTGTTCGTGATCCCTTAGTTATATGATTACATTATTTAGTTTAAAAATTAAATGCTGGACAATTCAGACAGCATTATCTAGCCCCAAGCTAAGCAGAGCTTGTGTTATGGGTACTGGATAACTGATATACGTTAATATTATACACTACATAGATAGATATTTTTCATCATACATAGAAAACATCCAGAATACCGTGAATAAATATTTGCACATCGTACAAACATTTGTTCCGAGGCAGGAATCGAATCCGAAACCTATTGCGTTGCAGGCGGTCCTTCGCCCGCCGCGCCACAAAAGTCGTCATTCAACAATACAATTGCGAAAAACAATACGACTTATATGCAATTTTACCCCAAATAAGAGGAAATTCCGATGTTATTGCCAGCTTTCATCTCTTTTCCTTTCCCTCTCGCTCTGCCATAACCTTGCCATAATAATACTTCAGTCTACTACATAATCGTTATTTTAATCACGAGATACTAAAGGGTCTGCGCAAACGAACCACAACCACAATACATTTTTTTTTGTTATAAAGTCCTAAGCTTGTCACCGCCTTGATAAGTGTTGGGTAAAACCAGGGCAATCGCTCGGCATATGCTGAGCCAACACCTATTTTAGCACAGACTCATGGCAAAAGCATGTTTGTACCTACCATTTGTGTCACTTTTAGATCTTGTTGTTCTTTGTTTAGTTTTGTTCATTAACTATGTGTATCAAAATAATTTATCTTCTCTTCTTATTAATCTCTATCTTCTACATAAAGTATATCTTCTATTCTCTTAGGAGTTTCGAGACTTACTTTGCTATGTGTCTAGTTGCAAACGAGCAAAATTCCATAACCCCTTTGGAGATACTTCATAAGAAATATATACGGAACCCTAAAAAAGCATCAAATCACGATCTTTTATTTTTGGAAGACTTGTAGACTAAATTATGGAATTTTATAAAACAATAAAAAAGTACACCTCAATGACCCAGTTTTGAAGTTACAGATCAAAAATAACATAAAAATCGATTTTTATCAAAATTTGTGTAATATCCGATATTATTCAAATTTTTTTAGTAAGGTATCTAGCTTCCAATTGACTACTATACTTTCAATAAAATACACCGTTTACTTAAAAAAAAACGAGGAAAAACAAAATGATGTAGTTTTTATTTTTGTATCGCTTTAGTTTTTGAGATAAACATTTTTTTCCGATTTTCATCGATAAATATTTGCCACGTATCCACACACATTTCGTTTGATTAGGTTCGACAATACACATTGTATAGATAATCCTTTATTTCATAGCATTATTTACGCCTGAACCCTACAAATAAGTTTTTTGACACGTGACTTACACGTTACACACACGACACAGTAGTTCGTTTGCGTCAACCCTAAAACTCGATGTAGTACGTAATTTTAGGTTATTTTCGACACAATATCGCGTTACTTTTTAGGGTTACGTCCGTAAAAGTGACAGTAACGTTGTTTGTACATCGTTTACGTGTGTTTTATTTTCATATTAGAGAGTTGACACAAACTCGTTTACATTCTAAACGTTATACAGGGTGTATTATCGGTCAAAAACAGCTACTTTGGAAATCCCTTTGTGTTATATTTTGTGTGTATACACAATAATTATAGCTTTAACAGGTATTAAGTCTAACATTACTTAGTCTAACATTACTTCAGGTAATGTTAAGTCCACGCGAATGAAATCGAGGGCGAGTCGGATAGTGAACAAATAAAGTAAGTACCTACTGCAATTCGGGATGGTGTTTGAAAAATAAACGTTCTCTAGCGTTTTTTTAGACATTTGTAATTTTTAATTTTCGTTTGTTGATAAAAATATTACATGGTTTTGGTACATAGTATCTTAACTCCTAGTTTAGGTTTAACTAGACACAAGAATTCTCTTATAATAGCAATAATTAAATTAATATTGGTTGTAAAAACGGTAGTCAGATAGGCAAACAAACACAGCTGTGCCACAGTCATGTTCTCGAGTCGTGTAGCTGTAAGGCGAGGCGTGGTGTGAAGTTGTACACAAGTGATCCACCAATCACGCGCATCGGGCCAGCGAACAATGAGTGACAACGCTGCGCTTGAGCTTAGCTATAGAATGCTCCTTTTCATGGCAAAGTAAAATAATCAAAAAATGTATTAATGTAAATATTTAGTTAATAAGTAATAAGTAGCATCCTGTAGGGTTTGCGACTGGTATCCCAACCCCTTGTGGACTTCTAGAATTCCTTTATAATAAACATGGGTCATGCGATGGGGACAAATATCTCATGTTAAAAGGGACTGTATGTTTTTAATGGTACAGATCTTTGCTTAGATCAGTGACAGTACATAAGAACGGAATGGATAGCGTTAGCCCCCATACAAACGTACTTTCCGCTTCATTTGGAAACTATGTCCCCGATCTTATTGAAATTTCCATACGTAATCGGATGAAAAATAGCTGTTTAGTTTTTCAAAGAACATAATGATCTTTAAATGAGAGCGAAACTATTTTGACCACCAAATCGAGTCATTTTCAAGCGATTTTTATGCATGATGGACACCTTTATTCGAAAATCTGTTTCATTGCAAACATCCTAAATATATTCAACATTATAAATAATCAAAAATATTTCTGAAATCAATCGTCTATTCAAAATAAATACGAAAAAATATCAAAAAATAGTGCCGACAAGCACACGCACACAGCTACATGACAGCTTCGTATTTGGCGCTTTGTCACTAATCGCGCGCCCCATTTCATTCGACGTGAAACAACAACAGATCCGCATGGGCCGATCCATTTCATAAGTTGTTTTATCTTGAAATGACTGAAGAAGTTTTTTTTTGTTTAGCGTCGTATTTATGTCTTAATTAACAAAAACCCACTATAAATAAATAATTCTTCATCTCCTGAAGTGGATGTAATTTATTTTAGTGGTGTATCTTTCTGTGCCTGTTAACAGTTCGTCCAAACGCGATCCTTCTATATAGTTTTTTTATCCTACTAATATTATCAGAAGATATAATATTTTTTTATCTAATTTAACTCTAGTGTTTAAGTTATCGTAGTAAGTTCTGATTTTAAAATAAAGATATTTTATTCCTATTTTTTTTAAATAATTTATTGACAAAGTAAATAACAATCAAATAATATAAAGAAATTAAACAAGTATTTACAATTGAAACAATTGAGCTAACTGCAGACTGTTGCAAACAATCTACAGATAGCTCAACTGGTCCATATCAATACCAGTCGGAAGCGTCCCCAAGACGCTGGCTGCATTGCCCCGCTGTATGGCAATGCTAATGCGCTATTCTTTATTCTATTATAATCATAAGTGTGATTATGGCAAAACCCCCCTACATGGGAGACCATCCTCTCGATGGACCGACAACATTGTAGCGGTCGCAGAGAGTCGATGGACGGATGCGGGCAATTACTCCAAAAAAACCGTAAGAAAGAAAATTAATTAATCAATATAAACTAATTAGAAATAGTATTTACAATTGAAACAATTGAGCTAACTGCAGACTGTTAAACAATCTATAGATAGCTCATTTGGTCCGTATCAATACCAGTAGGTAAGTTAGGTACACGTTTCGTCACTGTTTAATAGCGCTCGACGAAAGTGGAATTCTGCGCAGGTGTAAAACGATGTAAAAATCTAAAAATTGATTTCTGCGCGTCAAGGTCAGCGCAAGGTCAGCGCTATTAAACCGTGACGACCAGTCTATGTAGTTAAAGTCAAAAACAAAGTAAAAACACTTTATTTCCGTAAATACAATAAATGTACATACACCAAGAAAAGGTAATTTTATTTTCTGACATGGAAAATGAAAAGAATTTTTTTATTTCTGTCGCTTCGGTATGTAGACTAAAGTAAAGAAGCGACGAAGAAACCTTTAGCCTGTTAAGTGTTACTTATGTAACTTCTAAAACCGGTTATTAAATATTCAAGCCACGTTTTGTGCTACGAAAATAGCATAATACGTTTTTGAGCTTTATTAAATAGACAAAACTGCAAAATGCAGCTCTAACGCTATGGAAATAAGGCTTTCATAAATTTCGGTACTTTGAATAGCTTACGTATGTTAGCTATGAAATAAGTCAGAAATCTCAAAAGCAGCCCTAAGACTAAGGAAATATAGCTGTTATTTGAGCAGACGGAACCGCTTAGTTAGAAACGTGTGCGAGTATAGCTGAAGATATGTATTTGTTGTGGTAAACCTTAAAATTTAACTTTAGAGCTAAGAAAATAGAGCTCACTTTTATTAAGAAGGTGAAACATGATATCCAAGTATATCATGTTTTCTTAGCTCTAAAGTTAAATTTTAAGGTTCTAGGATCCTAGATATTATATGTAAACAAAAGGGTTTACTAAACCAAAAAATATTGAAGGAAAATATTTAACATAACTCGTTTTATCGTAGCTAATTACAGAAGTTCGAAACAATCTTTGGTTTTGTGGCTGTCCATTCATAATTTAAATAAAAATATTTTATTTCGGACAACAGAATCCATAATTTATTAGTAAATAGACGGCACTTATAATTAGGGTTAGTTATTTGACAAGTTACTAAATACTAAACTACATTAAACATTTAGTAGATCATATTTAAGTCGTCTCTCGTCCGTTTTCGAACACAAATCTGTGCCTTTTTCGCCGCGCGTATGCAATAATTATTATTGAAGATTTTGTTCATAACTTTGCGATACTTTTTTTCTATTATTTTTATTAATTTTTGTTAATAATCTAAGATATTTCATGTAAACAAAGTCATTAAACTTTCTTTACATAACATATCTTGGTTTCTAGAACCGACTTTAGATGTTTATGTGTACGTTATTTAAATATACGATAGAAACTTGAAAATGCAGCTTTAAAGCCAAAGAATAGAACTCAATTTTTAAAATGAAACTTAGTTTAAATAGTTTAAGGAATGAGAGGCTGTCTGTATTCGTCCTCGTCCTCGTCCTAGACGCAATAGTTGAAGCACGGAGTACAAAGTAACGACGTAACTTACTCGCAGTAGTGGTGTCGCCTGAAAGGGCGTTTGATGTTCCACTAGGGAGGTGAAAGGCAAATATCGATATCGATAGAATTCCAACAGTGATTTACAAATTTTTTTTGCTGCATACTATACTTAAACCGTCCCTTGCGTCGCATATCCGAGTCACACTAATTTATTTATTCGCAAGTTCCCTTTTGCGTAACTGCGAAAAGTTGCCTCAATTCTCTTTGTACTACTCATTATGTTTCCTTTTGTTCAACTGCAAATTTTCTCATTTTATATAAAATTATGAAATATTACCTTTTTTATCCATTACTTGTGTTTGTTCTAATGATGCTATGAAATAGAATATTTTTTTCCAATACTTTAAATAAATCTGAACAATTGACACAGTATCATAAAGCCCGAAGTAAAGCAGAGCTTGTGTTATGGATACTAGATAACTGATATACTAAATATACATTAAATAGATAGTTTTCCTATTACTTATTGTTAGAAAAGATCCAAAAAACATCTAGACAAATATCTGAAGATCATACATGTTATTTGTTATTCCTACTTATATTTAAAATAAATGTCAAAGTAATTATTTCAGTCCGTCTGTTACCTTTCACGCCTAAAACGGATAAACGAATCTTAATGAAATTTGGCAGGGAGTTAGACAATATTCTGGGAATGGACTTAAATCACTTTTTACTCTAGGAAAGAGCGTTTCAAACGGCAGGAGCTACTTTTAAATGATATCCCAAAAATTTACGATTTCGGCGGGACTTGAAACTGCGACCTTCTCCCCAATACGGCAATAATGCGCTAACCGCTTTGCCACAAAATCAAGTACCTGACGAGTAGTTTTTGGGATATCGGTTAATTTCTTTGAGATTACCTCGAATGCGAGGCTTACGCACTATAAAGTAAAGTAAGTAAAGTAATATTTTATTGCATCAAATACATGTGTGTAAGTTACATATGTAGATGTCGTATGTTAATATGAGACACAATGTATTTCTATCGGTACGGCGTGCAATATTTTCGTACAATATCAAATAAAGAGTTAAGTCAATGGAAAATAAATTAAAATCATAAGAAAAATATAAAAATTTCACAAAAAATATTATAAAACTTATTTGCTACCTACCGTCGTATTATCGAAAAAAATGTTTGTCTGCCATATCCCATAACAAAAACCTTAGGAGCTAGGTACTACTTTATTATATTCTGGAAAATCTGCAAATTATCGATACTTTAGCTGCCCATCCCTAGGCCTCTGAATCTTGTCCCTTGCGGCGTGCCTCCGGGTCACACTAATTTATTCATCTTTCATTTTGTACTCGCTTCAGTACAAAAACGTGTTGAAACGCGCAACCGCAGTACAGACTGACAGTTTTACAAAATTTAGTATTAGAGGGGTCAATTCGGATGGTATAAAAACTAAACTTAAATATCTTATTTGACAGCAATGCTTTTTATTTCGGTGAATAAAAAAAATGTAGGTAGAGGTAATAAAAAAAAAATATTGGATAATCTACAGAACATTATCTAGGCCTAAGCCAAGCAGAGCTTCTGTTATGGGTACTAGATGACTGATATACATACAAAGAAATATATTTTTTACTATACATAGAAAATACTCAGAACACCCGGGACAAATATTTGCAGATCGTACAAATCTTTGTCCCAATGCAGGAATCGAACGGAGGTGGACCTTTGCCCGCCGCGCCACATCGGTCGTTCTAGATAAAGATAAATCAGATTTTAGTATTAATTAGTCACAATCTTCGATCATAAATTCTGATCTTTGAGGAAAATAAACGAAAACCAATCCCTCTACGGTTTTCTGGTAGAGATCGCTCTCGAGCGATAAGACTGCCACTTGTAACTTAGTTTTAAAGTTTTTTTTTGTTTTTTACCAATATGGTTCATGGTTCATTTATTGGTAAATTTATAGTATTACACGTCAAATATGAACATAGTACCTACACCTTAAAATATACTGAAGTATATATTATAGGTAGATGTTACAATTACAATCTACAATTAAAATAATTAAGAATACAATTCATTCATAATAATTATGTCCTTGGAATAAAGATAATGTGAAATAACAATGCTATTTCAGCAATTCGTCTATCCTGTTGAAGGATTGTTCGATGAGCCAGTTCTATAATTTGTATTTAAAGGATTGCGTTGACTTAGCATTCGTGATCGTGATTGGGAGACGATTGTAGACCGCCGGCCCTAGGATATGTATAAGTTTCGAGGTTTTACTAAGGCTCCGCTGGACGGCCCTCAGTTTATGCCTATTCCTTGTCGTGTAAGTGTGACCATCACCGAACTTAGCGTACTCACTAAGGTGATTACGAGTGTATATGGCTGTTTGCAGGATGACCAGGAAGGGGACTGTTAGGATCCTAGGTCTTTAAAAATAGGTCGGGCGGGCGTGTCCCACGGAACGCGGACTTTCGCTCTAACAGCTCTCTTCTGTATTCTGAACGCTCGCTCCCAATCAGCGGCTTTCCCCCAGAATTCAACGCCATACTGAAGGAGCGAATGAACAGAAGCGAAGTAGCAGCTCCTAGACATGTTCTGGTCCAGAGTCGACGACAACCTCGAGAGCGCGAAGCAAGCCCTACCTAGCCTATCACAAAGCTTGTCAATATGAAGCTCCCACGTCAGACCCTCATCGAGCTGGAAACCTAGAAAAGTAGCTGACTTGACCTGGTTGACAAACTTGTCTCCCAAGCTCACGCACAAGGCCCTCTGTGCGCGTACGGCCAGGTTAAATACGATAAAGTTCGTTTCTGTGACATTCAGTAGGAAGCCATTCATTCGGAACCAACCGTTTAGTTTCTCCGCCACCATGCTCAAACTCCCCTCCAATGAATCAATTGTGGGCGCCTGGACTAATGCGGCAATGTCATCCGCGTACATTAGTACGTCTGCGGTATTAAAGTACCCCGGCAGATCATTGAGGAGGAGAGAAAACATGATGTTAGAGAGCGACGAACCCTGCGCCACTCTTACTGAAGTCTTGAGTGATTAAAGATTATTTATCGGGTATTTATCGCGTACCTTTTGTTATATTTTTATAACAAAAGGTACGCGATAAATACCCGATAAATAATCTTTAATTATGTCAACAAATCGCGAAAGTTTAAAAAGTTTTAAGTCTTGAGTGGTTTTGAAACCACTTTTCCTCCAGCCCCCGTGACAACCTGACACCGACTAGCCATAAAGTCAGTTAGGAGAGCTAATGACGGACCGCTAAATCGATAGTGCTTCAGTTTTTCAGCGAGAACGTCATGATCAGCGACGTCGAAGGCCTTCGACAGGTCGCACATGACGACCGCCACGTACTGTCGATTCTCTCGCGCCTCCATCACGCGCCGCACCAGCTCCCGCGCCACGTCTGTAGTTGATCTTCCCGTCCGATATGCATACTGCCTATCGGACAGGGGCTCCGTCTTACCTAGGAATTCCGTGAGTCTTGCTGTCCAATAAATGTGCAATAAAGAATTTTTTATCTATCTAATTTAAGTAATTGCGAAAGTAATTCTGACTCGGATCTTAATGAAATTTTGCAAAGACATAACCAGTGAAGAACATCGGTATTTTATATCGCGAAAAAATACGTGCGAAGTCACACCCTGTTTATTTAATAACTTAATAGTATAGTATACACCAAGTGTATAAAGCAGAGTCTTTTCTCGTCACGGGTGATATTGAATCCCTAGCGCAACTCGGGTTACTAGAATAACTCACGAGTAGAGCGAGGGAGTTATTAGAATCCTGAGTGAGAGAAGGATTTTATCAAGTCCAAGATGAAGATAGCTTTATGTTAGAGGAGAGTACTCTACTTTTCACACTTTATGCGATAAAATTTTAAATGTTTGGTAACGTGTTTCGCAGTCAATCAAGTCTACCACCCCAGGTGAATTAAGTATACCGCCCGTTTTTTTATTCCGCCGTCTGGACAGAGGTTAGTTCGAATTTTAAACAACATCTCATTGTATGGAACTGCTTGGTAAAAAAACAGGTATATTTTGATGTTCTAAATTCAATTCCATTATTCCATTCGGTGTAATGTTCGTTATTCCCAAGGTGTTTCGAATTTGGAACCTCAAAATATGGATGAAAATGTTGACCAAGGAGACCCACCCGCACTGAGAGATTTCATTCGATTTGTTTGAATTTGGACGTTCACCTTTTTCGGCCAATAGAGCATAATAGTTAATTAATAAAGTAATAACAAATAACAACATAACCATAACCATAACCATAATCACTTGTGTTCTGTTCCTGTCCACTGACCCAATGACATATAAAAACATTCGAACATAAAGTGTGAAAAAAACATAGGTAACGCTTACTGTTTACTGTACCTATGATGTTAGGTACTTACCAGTAACTGGAGGCAAACACGATGAATATCGAAATTTGCTGAAATATCCGCAAAAAGCCGATATTTGTACAAAATGGGCAATAATTGAACGATGACGCATCATTATTGTAGAATAGTGAAAGCCCTCAGGAGTTGGAACGTGACGTAGGTACGTTTTAGGTGGTTCTAGTTTGTAGTCGTTTTATTTCTTTTTACTTCGATAGAGAAAAATTACCTATGTATTTTTTAGACTAGGTATTATATTACAGATTGGTTATTCTACCTGTCTTCGCTTTATTTTACGTTGGTAACCTGTACCTAATAATTTATATGTTGAAGTTTAAGTATGGCAAAAAAATTATGAACGAAGTTCAAAATGGGATTAAATTTTCTAATGTTTAAAACTGTAAGCTGTCGTAAACTCCTTACACCAAAATCAAATAAAAATAACAAAAAAAAATATTTAAAAATCGAACTAGTCCAACTCCTTGGCAAAAAATCTTTAACAATAAACTATTTGAAAAAGGAACTTGATTGAAAACGTATTTCAAAGAAGGCATGAGTCGGATCTTTTACCTCTATGGTCGGAGAAAAAATAATGGCTGACCCTGGGCTGACCTGTAAAGACGTGTATTGTACACAAAACTAAAACAAACCTAAGAAAAGGCAATAGGCTATTGTGGCTTTCGCCTAACCCAAAAAAAAAATGTCTATGGTCGAAATAAAATCAAATAAATAAATATAACGTAAGGCTGACAACTCGTTTTCGTTTTCCCTCCATCACGTGGTAAATACGTAAGTACACTTTTCAATTTACCTTTTCCATGAAGCGTGCAGAGTGTGACGTACCAGAAAACGATACCTGGATTCAATATGTCCATAATCATGTCCATCTTACAATTGCCCGTCCGGGGGATGGATGTCGGGCGTGATGTAAAAGGAGCCAGGCAAATATCCCTTTCTTTAGGGATAATGTCAAATAAATCCTTCATCTTTGACCCTTCTCTTAGAGCTCTGTAGATTTCATTAGGATGAGAGATGGTTCTCTAAATAATATTATTAACAATCTTTGGTCTGATATAGTGTTCTGTTAGAGTGCGTCCAGATTATAATCAATACTAAGATTATAAAGAGGTAAAGTTTGTGATGTTGTAGGGGGTAATCCATGTCATTACGCCCCATAACACCGGTCAGTTTGAACTATTGTACTACCGAACCAGTTGATGTGTGATTTTGACCTTAGACAATCGAACCCGCTATTGTGTACCTTAACCGTTATTTCATGAAAATATTCTAATTAAAAAACATGCAATTTATAGTAAATTTCATGTTTTTTTTTGTAATAAAAACGCACGGGCAAACATTATTTTCTTTTCTTAATTCGTTATTTAACAAATCCATGCCTTAAGAACAAAAAAAATATTAAAACGTAAGTTAACCCTAGAGATATAATCTATGTGTATTATTAATTAATATTATAAAGAGGAAAGATTTGTTTGTTTGTTTGCATTGAATAGGTTCCGAAACTACTGAACCGATTTGAAAAATTCTTTCACTGTTGGGAAGCCACACTATCCGCGGGTGACATAGGCTAGACTTTCGACCTTAACCTTATTTTCATGAAAACATTCTAATACATCGCAAATTTCATGTATTTGTAATAAAATCGTACGGACAAAAAATATTTTCTTTTCTTGATTCTTTATTTTACTAATCCAATAGGTACGCACATAGAAGAGAAAAAATTAAAAACTATTGAAAACGCGAGCTTAATTCTAACAAGAGTTATTTTCAATGGCGTTAGTCAGTTCTGTTCTTGCAAACCTTACCGGAAGAGACAAAAAGAAAACAAATATGTTTAATTATGCATTTTTAGGAAAATAACTTTTTAATTTATCAACATCTAATACTGCCAGCTTTCCGTTGAGTTCATAAAAATCCTCTAATCTGTCCCTGCCACTCAAATGGTTATAAAATATTACCGTTGACCCTGTGTTGCCATAGCATGACCCTACTTCGGTACTTATTTATTGAAGCTGTTAGAAAAATGACAGTACTTATGTATCATTATTGAAGGAGGTAAAAAATTCATTGGATGTCGGATGGAGTCATTCCCAACGTCTCGCGTGAGACGTGCTCAGTCGCAACGTCTCACGAAAAGTATTCCTCACGTCTCACGAAAGTCAGAGCGTCGTGATTAATAATCTACATCATCTAGTATACATATGTCTATCTTTTTATTATTGACATCCTTTGAGGGCAAAATATGAAATAAGAAGGTTATAATTTTCAATGGCAGCTGTCATTAGTGACAGTAATAGTCACAAAACCTAGTAAAGAATGAAAAAAGAGCCTATGGTCATAAATAACAACAAATGTCAAAATGACACAGGATGTCAAAAAATTTTTTTTGTGCCATATTCTAATCAAATTCAAATTTAGACTGACAAAGTTCAACAATGAAAAAAAACAACCGCCGTAAACGACGATCTTAAATTAGTATACTACTTAAGTAATTATAAATTTTTAGGATTCAGTAGTAATCAAGAAACCCTTAAAGTTTCACCATGTCCGTTAGTCAGTCCGTCTGTCATCCGCGGCTTAGCTCAGAGACTAGTATTACTAGAAAGCAGTAATTGGGTATACATATTAATTAAGCCTACAAAGTGGTAAAGTATAATCCTAATTTTTTTTCTTCAACTCTCATGAACAAATTGCATTATCTATCCACACTCATAAATTCTCATGATAACCATAGGTTTGCTGTAAGAAAACTCTTTTATGGTTAAGCTCGTCTTTGTATGTACCCGCGCCTTCGCCCGCGTTTTATCGGGATAAAAAATAGACTATATGATAATCCAGGTCCCAAACTATACCCATACCAAATTTCAGCCTAATCGGTTCAGTAGTTTTTGCGTGAAAGAGTAGGTAACAAATATCCATACATCCATTCATACAAACTACGACATTTATAATATTAGTAGGATACGATTTAATTCATAGTTTGTAATTATTTTAAGCATTGTACTAACTTTTGCCGCGTTTTGTTTCGTATTTGATGAAGTTCCTATAAAGCATACGGTTTTCTCTAGTCCACTATAAAAAGTCATAGAAAATTTCATCAGCACAAGAGTAAAGATTCTCATGCTTGCCCCTCTGATGGATTTCTCCGATGACGTCCATTTTTAAGGGCTCTCGTCGCGTCACGTAATTTATCGTCGAAAAAAAGGTTGATGAAATAAATTGTTTGGCGACGTGAGACTTTGTTCATTTATAAGAATAAACGTCACGCTTGTAATATCGGAAAGTGCCCAAAGGTTTATGTACAGAAAAAGGTTGCGAAGCTCTGTGAAGACATAAAAAAGTACGAGAAAATTGGAATTGTTTTTTCATCATCATAATCATCATATTAGACGATCGATGCCCACTGCTGGGCATGGACGATGAAGATCCTTAGGCCTCCCCTAAGGATCTCCACAATGAGCGATTTTACTTTGTCGCACCGATTTCCCGCGATCTTCACTAGGTCGTCGGTCCATCGCGTGGAGGACCTACCCACACTGCGCCTTCCGGTGCGTGGTCACCACTCAAGAGCCTTGATGCCTCAGCCACCGTTGGTCCTACGAGCTATATGCCCTGCCCACTGCCACTTGAGTTTCGCAACTCTGAGAGCTATGTCGGTTACTTTGGTTCATGTTCTGATCTCGTCTTGTATTTATCGATCTCTGTTCTGTACCAATTATTAAATATAAAATGAATGAAATCATTTCATTGCCCTACTCATCATATTAGCTCACACACGTCCACTGTTGGACATATGCTCCCTATACAACGCCACAAATATCGGTCCTTAGCCATCTCTATCCATCAGCTACATTTTTCTTTAGATATAAGATATTTTTATTTAGATATAAGATTTCTTATTTAGATATAGGATCTATAATAAGACATTTATCATTGTTTTTAAATAATGTTCATTTTAGTACAATATAGTGTTCATTCGTTCATCGCTACAATGTCGTCGGTCCATCGAATGGTAGTTATTCCAAAGTAGGAGGGTTGTGCCATAATTACCATGCTTGACAGACGGATTGGTGATCGCAGTGTAGATGTTAAAAGTAGTCAGACGGAAGCTGCTGCACTTCCTCTTATAGGTTCCCGTCGGCTCTTATGACTTCCATGGGCCTAGTTGGAGGGATCGTACAAACATTTGTCTCAAGGCGCGAATCGAACCCGCAACATCCTGCGTCACCGGTGGACTTTCGCACGCCACGCTAAATCAGTCGTCATCATGGATGTTTATAAATTAGTAGGTATGGCTGTACATAATATATAATAACATAAAAAATTTTCTTTGTTGCAGCTTGCTCCATCATCGGTACACCATCAGACCCCGGAGCTGATTATGACCACAAACCAACAATGGTGACGCACAAACATAATAAATGGACCAGTAGTTATAAGACAAACCGCAATAATATAAATAATAATAATAAAATAAATAACGTAATAATACAAGATAAAATTTATAAAGAATTTAGTGGTTATGATATAAAACAAAAGAATGATTTTGATTTTGTAGAGAAAGATAATGAGAATAGTAAAAGGGTACCACAAGTTATAAATAATATAAGGAATAGTAGTAAAAGTGTAAGGAAAGAAACTATACTATTTGACAAAGAGAATGCAAAGATAGAGAAAAATATCATGTTTTCTTATAATAAAATTCAAAATATAAAAAAGAAAAGAAAATTTAAACAGACAATAGGGAAAATGAGAAATTATAATCCTAATTCAAATAATGTAATTTTTGAGAGCAAAAGTATAGAAAGAGTACTACCATACAAAAATAATTACGAAGGAGTAAGTTTAAATTCTCTTATAAAATATGAAAAGAAAAGAGCAAATGAGATGAGGAGAGGGAGAAAAGAGGTGAAAAGGGTAAAGAGGAACACAGACCCATGTGATGCTTTTTACTACGATGAAATCAAAGGGTATATAACTCATCCGTATAAGGATTCCAGTGATTTGTATTCTAATAATACTGACTGCACAACTGTTGTAAAAGGTAAGTTCTTCTTACAGATGTTATTTTTATATCTTACTAGCTGTGTCTGCGGCTTCGCCCCATTGAATTGAATATTTTGCGCGGAACCCATTTTTTTTTGTTACTGTCCTATTCTAGACGGAGATAAATCAAAAATCATTCAAATCGGTTCAGCCGAAGATTTATTGAAGACCTCTATAGCACTGTGGGTAAACCGCCGGAAACGCATATATTGTGGGTTCAATTTCCAAGGCAGGACAATGTTGATATTAAATCAATTGTGAATAATATTGTTCAATTGTAAAATATAATCATTGATAATACAAAATATACAAATTATGAGATAGAAAAATAGTACAAATATTTGTCTTAAAGCGGGAATAGAACCCGCAACCTCCATTACCTCGCATACAAAGTTGTAGAAGGCTATCAAGAATAGCATACAATTGGTAGAGGACTATGAACAACAGTGTGGTCTGCTAATGATGATGAGGTAGGAAAATCGATGATTCTAAATCATGGATTTTATCGATATTCGTTTACCTACTTATTTTTTGTTATTATTGATTTTTAAGGGGGTAAAATAACAGCAAAATCCCATACAAAAATGCGTCATCGTAAACACCTACTGAACGTCGTATAGCGAAACCCAATTTCGTAGCAAAAGCCTACGCCGTAGCAACAGCCTACGTCGTAGCAAATTCTCGTAGCATTGCTACGGATATTTCGCTGTAGAAAGATGGTTCATCACAATAATTTTGCGATCGCGATGCAACGCGACACGGTGTGTTGGAAGACTATCTACTCGATGGAGGCGGCTCAGGCTTCGTATGGGGGAGGCCTATGTCAAAGAGTGAACGTGTATGGGCTGATAAATGATGACTTTGACTATCATCATCATATTATCAGCCCACATAAGTCCACTCTTGTACATAGGCCTCTATCCATCGACTCCCTGCGACCGCTACGATGTCGTCGGTCGAGTGGATGGTCTCCCAACACTCCATTTTGCATTGCATCATGGCCGTCGATAGTCACAGTAATTTGTTTTTATTTCAGTCCCTGAAGGCTACGTAATAGAGCTCACTTTCGTGGATAAATTTCGCATTGAGTACCATCCGGATTGCGCTTACGATTATTTGGAGGTGAGTGCAATAGACCGTTTAATTACGATTTAAGAGTTGGTAGCTATTATTTATTTATTTTTATTTTACGAATTTTAAGAAAACTTATGTATTTTAAGACTCGATGGACTGACGACATCGTAGCGGTCGCTAGGAGTCGTTGGATCGAGGCGGCTCAGGGTCGCAATTCGTGGCGTCGTTTGGGGGAGGCCTATGTCCACCAGTGGACGTGTATGGGCTGATATGATGATGTACTAACTAACCCTATTTAAATGACGCTTCTGATTAATATTGATATGTATTATTGTATTGAATTATGCCATAAAGATATATTGTAACACTTGAAAAACGTATTTTTTATAAAGTTATGTACGCATTGGTTCAGCTTGCTGTAATTTTCTTCCAACAGTCTGCAGTTAGCTCAACTATTCCAATTATAAATATTAGTTCTTATTAAGTGGTAATACATTTCTTTTGTTAATAACCTAAATAAAACTTAATACTTTGAATTGAAACCAATAATATTCACTGTTTTAGAATACAAGATATTTTTTTATGCAACAAAGACAATTATGAATAGAAACTGATATCAATAACAGAAACCAACAAGGTAACAACGAAGTTATCACTAAAATCTAAAACACAAACATCAACAACGCATAATATCACATGTGTAGCAAATTGTTTCGAGCTTCTGTGCTTTCCTACGATGATATCGATGTCGTGGAATATTCTCCACCGATATTCCTGGGGTTTTGTATACAAAAAATATCTAGGTTTTTGAATCACGAGTAAAGGTACTTTTATCGCCACAAAACGCTGTAGGAATTATGGTACAAGAATTTTTATTACAGATACGAGACGGCGAACAAGGCTACTCAGACCTCCTCGGCCACGTGTGTGGACAAGCATTCCCACGCGTGATGAAGACGAAAGGACCCCACGCGTGGTTAAAGTTCCACTCTGACGATACGATCGAGTACGAAGGTTTTAACATCAAAGTTACGCAGTTGAAGGATCCTTCTAGCTGTAAGTTTAAAAATATATATTTTATTTTTATTGATTCACGACAGCAAACAATTATACTCAAGTGTTACTATAAACAAAATTAAACCTATGTAATCTTACTCTAAGTATAATCAGCCCCGTTGTCCACGAATTATATCAATTAGTAGGGCAAAAACTGTCACAGATAGTTAATATGCTAGATAAGCCTACTCGGAAAAGGAAAATCGAAGTTTCTTTTTCGTGTTCGTGCAAAACCAACTCTTATGTCCATTGCATAAGATTAGCGTTTGCACGAAAAAGAATCAGAAACTTCGATTTCGTTTTAAAGAGTACGGCCCCAGGATCCTACATTACATTTACCTACTACCTGAGAATTTCTTAAAGTAAAATCGTACTAATAGTATAAAAGTTAAAGTTTGTGAGTATGGATATTTTATATACTAGATCTAACCGGTATTGTGCTGACTGGTGCCTGATGTAGGTTTGGTAAAACTGGTATTTCATGTCACCAGGGCTTCACTCTACGGACTCGTACAGTACCCGGGTTTTTGTGCCTATCTGTTTAGTAAACTTGGCGATACAGCTAAAATGAGCTAATATAAAAGATATATGAACTTACAGCTATGTGAACATATGTATAGAAGATAAACGTAATTAAAGACTAATAATATCTAACAGTTAAAAAATAAAAACTAAGTCCTTCTGCCTTATAAGTTTGTGTGGATGTGTGTACGTGTGTGAGTGGTGTGTTTGTGTGTGGGTTAGTCAGTAATTTTTGTCTATTTATTAGCGCTAATTATTATTCTCTCGTATCATCAATAATAGTAATAAACAAAGAATGGTGTGAGTTGCAGAATGAAAATTATATTTTTTTACGATTCGTCAACTCACACCAGTTGGGACAAGATTCATGGTGTGAGTTCACGAACGACTCGTTTTTATAACTCTGCATCCTAATCATGATATTGGTTTAAGAAAGCTTTCTATTTTTTTATAGTCTTGTTGTTTCAACCAATTACTTAACAAGGGTTTTACTTGGTTGGAAATAACATATAGGTTACTTTTATCCCGATAGAATGCGGACGAAGGCGCGGGCAGCAGCTAGTTATACATAAACTTATATTTACTATTAACAAGTCAAAAGGAATCCTGCCTTATGCTGCATACAAAAAGCATGCGGCTGCCTTATCAGTTATTATATCGCGATTGCGTTGCGAGCTCGCCGTGACAAAAAAAAACGGGTGCGCGCAAACGCAGTGACATCGCGAAATATTGCACTCTTGGGCGCGTAGGCTCTCGTTCGGTCGACGATACTTACGGAATGGTTTTATTCTCTTTGGTCAAGACGTCTCGACACGATATCTCGACGAGTGTGTGCTTCCACCATAAAACTAATCTATTTGATATCTTTCAGACAGCATTCCACCATCGTGCTACGTGACTCTACCAGTGACAGACAACGGGGTGATCAAATCCTCGGAAATCAACCCGTCATGTAAAGAAGGCTCGGCGTCTCATGGACTTGACGTACTGTGGAAAATTCAAACACCAGATGACACGAAGGTAAATGATCTGTTGTTTACGGAGCCATATGACGCCATTTTGTAAAAAGGATAGACATAGGATTTCACGTACACAGGAACGGGACAGAGCAGAGCGTCGTAGGCGCAAAATCATGTTTTTGCTTATTGTCTATTAATTTGGAAATTTATGTACAAAAATAAGTCAAAGATTGCCTCGATATTACATTATTTAATACGATGACAAGAAAAAATCTTGTTATTACTAGTTTAGGAGAAATAAGGTAGTAACTAAGAAAATATCAATTATTTCTGATACTCAAAATAGTTTATTTTTTCTCATTATGAAAAGAAGGAGATCTGTCTTGTATTGTATAGATTATTATAATTTTTTTAGACGTTTATTCAATAAAGATTGCGGAGAAAAAAGATTATAACGTAAAACTATTGACGTCAATTCACATATACATATCTGGGCCTTAATCTCATTTTTAATGGGATATTTTCCATGAACCAAAACATAGAACCCTGTTGTGTGAATGTGAAAAAACCGACGAAGTAGCGTACCAACCAGGCCGTGTTTCGAAACTGTTTGTGAGCAGTGCCACATTTGCCATACAGCAGCGGGGCAATGCAACCAGCGTCTTGGGGACGCTTCCGATTGGTATTACTATGGACCAGTTGAGCTTCAATTAGGTTGTTTGCAACAGTCTGCGGTTAATTCAACTGTTTCAATTGTAAATACTAGTTTTTATTTGTTTCTTTTCTTTAATTAGAATTATCTTTGTTATTCTGACTAATGTTATAAATGCGAAAGTGTGTTTGTTTGTTTGTCCTTCCTTCGTGCTCTAACTAAGCAACATATTGATTTGATTATTGGTATAGTTAGTTTAAAGGATGAAGAATTTAAAGGAACAAGGCTACTTTTTGTCCTGGTAAAATATGAAATTCCCATGGGTTCTTAATTAACGAAAAACTACTGAACGGGAAAAAAGACCTTTTATCCCCTAGAAATATGGAATTCGAATAAAACGCGGGTGAAAGCAGGGGAACAGCTAGTTATAAATAAATAAATATTCTTCCAGATATTTCTCAACTTCACGGAGTATGAATTGGGGGACCCCAACGAGTGCGACAAGAATGGGATCCAAATTTTCGGGGCTGTCTTGGAATTGAGTGCAAAGTAAGTTTTCTTCCTTCACAAAAACTTTGAGTCAATGACTGTAGCCCTGCAATATTCCACATTCAAACGCCAAAAAAAATTTGGAGTTTCAAGTTGGAATATTGTAGGGCTCTCTTTTATAAAACTGACCAATTGCGAGGCAAAATGAACACGGAGGGTACAAAACTAGGTTATGAAAAAAAAAAATTGTTTTGAAAAATACGAAAAACCGACTTCAAGTTCTTTAATTTTACAGTTTTTAAGTTTTGCGGATTAAATAGTAATCCCTCGGGAATAAATAAAAAATTAATATTTAATAATACATTTTTATGGGACCGGGATTATCCTGTATTTACTGAAAAAGAAACATCCGCGGTAACAAACGCGGGTGACGGCGCGGACAGCAGCTACACACACACACTTGGGTAGCTTTACTTGTAAGCTTTATTGTGTTACAACACCAGATTTACTTACTTCAGTCCTAGAGGATTCTGTGTAAAGATAATTCACTAAGATTAAAGAATTTAATAATATCCCAAAAATTTACGACTCCGGTGGGACTTGAACCCGCGACTTTCCCCTGAATACGGGGAATCTTATATATAAAATTTCCATGTCACAATGTTAGTTACCGTACTCCTCCGAAACGGGTTTACCGATTTTTACCAAATTTTATATGCGTATTCAGTAGGTCTGAGAATCGGCTATCAATAAAATTCCTTCTCATTCACCAGGTTGGAGTACTACTGTGGCTCCGTGGCGAACCCCGTCACCAGCAAAGCCGAGAAGCCAGGTGAACTAGGAAACGTAATGCACATTCGGCTTTATACCGTCAAAGCACAGCAGAAGAATACCACCTTTGTAGCCAAGTATACCGCGTTTCGGACGATCAACCCAGCTATTGAAGGTAAGAACTCTTTAATCTATACATGGATTTCTAATTAATAAATACAGAATTCTACTTTTCAAGTTTCCAATTTATATTTTCTTTAAATTAAACTAGTATTTACAATTGAAACAATTGAGCTAACTGCAGACTGTTGCAAACAATCTACAGATAGCTTAACTGGTCCATATCAATACCAGTCGAGAAGCGTCCCCAAGACGCTGGCTGCATTGTCTCGCTGTATGGCAATGCTAATGCGCTGCGCCAGATACTCACCAGCTCTCGGGTCACGCGTCGCTTCGACCGGGCGCTCAGATAATTTTTTGAAAACCCGGAGAGCCTCGTTACCCCACGGACCTATGGTCTCCAAGGGAAATTATATATTATCCAATTTTTGTTTATATTATTTGATTGTTATTTTCTTCTATATTTTCAATTCTAAATTTTATCGCATTTTCCTAAGAAGATACAATAACTATGTACGTGGCGTTTTCGTAATTGACGCCATCTCTCTCGCTTGCTCGTCTATCACGAAATATTTCAGAGAGAATTGCAAAGAATTTAAATACTAAATTGTCAACTTCAACTTCTTACTAGATGTCTCTGCATTCGGATTGTCAGTGTCACTCCTGCTGGACGAACGATATCACTCTCCCTGCGCAGCTATTCTAACTCGATCGAAAAGTTACCATGACTCGAAATCTGGACCTAATCCGCGCGATATTCAAATAATTTAGCGGTTCTTAACATTTTCTGCGTTCTACAAGCAATATCAATATCAGAAAAGTAGTTTACCGTAAATCGCAAAACATTTTCTATGAACCCATATTTTAACTAATTTCGATTCGACTCGACTTTTGGAGAAATTAATAATTTATGAGATGTATTACTAAAAAATCTACATCATTACCAAAAGCCCCATTAATCGTACTTCATTAGAACATGGATTCATAGAAAATGGTCAGAGATTTATGAAAAACTAACTAACTTTTAGAGAGTTGTAGAACGCAGAAAATATTAAATACCGCTAAAATATTTGAATTTCGCGCGGATTATTTGAATTTCGCGCGGATTTGTGTCATATTTCGAGTCACTTTTCGATTGAGTTAAAATAGCCGTGCTGAATGAATTGTTCGGAAATCATCCAGATAGGTGAAATGGCTTGTTGGTCTGGTCTGATTGGCCTGGTGCGTGATCTAGCGTACTGATTGAGATCCCGTGTTGAACAAGTAGCTCAAGCAATGTATTTATAACAAATAGTCCCTTTTTGTATATTCTAATCTGTAATTTTAAATTGTACGTATACAAATAATTCATCAATTTTGTTCTTTTTTTGTATGTGGTTTGCCACCCGTTTTGATACGCGCCAAAGGTCCTGTCAGAAAACCAGCATTGCTCTACTTCTTGTGGAGCAACATTATGCTGTGATGGGATCAATTGGTTCGCTGAGTATAGTAACTTGTAGCTATTTTAGAACTATGTAATTTTAATTTTGTTATTTTGTCAGTTATATTATAACAGTCGCAAGCTGTACTTCATAGCGAATCAATAAAGATTTTCTTTCTTTCATCAACAAACATACAACTATCGCAATAAAAAAAAAATAGCTAACATGTATACAACACCATCCTACAAATTAAGTTATAAAAATGTTCCGAAGGAAGAGCATGACATCCTGCCGTAGAACAGTTTTTACTAGTACGGAGGACTGTCACCGTTACTAAGGTTCTGGTACTGATGACATACCTAGCAAATAACAACAAAGTCGTAGGCATATAGTAGATAATTCGTGATAATTTATTTACATACATTTAGATTTATATAAACCTACCTACTAATGTTTACCAAAATACTATATTGCACCAACCTACTAGTTAATATTTTTTAAGAAATATACATTGTATATTTTTACGCATGTACAATAGTGTGATGTATTCCAGGTGACACCTGCCGCGAAGACGAGTTTGACTGTGCTGACAACACCTGCATCAAGGCCACCCTATCGTGCAATAAATACGCTGACTGCCGACTGAAGACTGACGAGGATATTGACTTGTGCAAGGTATATTATCCTGTTGACAATTGTGCTATACGAGCTTGCTTTTAGCCTTTGATACAATACAGTACAAAAATCTTTATTGTGCACCACAAAGTTTAATAAAAAAAATATATTAACAACATACATACATAGGGTGCCAAACTCATAACCCTCCTCCGTTAGTAGGCGGGTAATGAACAAGCACAATGGGCGGCCTTATGCCTTGATGGTTTTAGCTCAACGGGTAACACGTAGGTTTTTTATGCATATGGTTCTCTTGGAAATTTCGAAATATGCGGACTTGACGGCTGTAACTTTTGATTGCGTTGACTTAAAAGCTTGATTTATATCACGACTCCAAGAAATTACGGGGTTGAGTATTTGACGTTAATTTAAACTCGATACTTTCACGCGTTGACCGTGGGGCCGCGGCTTAAGAATATCCACCCCTCCAACTCAACCCGTGGATGTCGTAAGAGCCGACTAAGAGAACCTACCAGAGGAAGGGCAGCAGCTTCCTTCTGAATATTTTTCAACACCTACACTGCGATCACCAATGTGCCTGCCAAGCGTGGTGATTATGGCAAATCCGCCCCCTACATGGGAGACCATCCACTCGATGGACCGATGACATTGTAGCGGTCGCAGGGAGTCGATGGATGGAGGCAGCTTAGGACCGCTATTTGTGGCGTCGTCGTATGGGGGAGGCCTATGTCCAGCAGTGGACGTGTATGAGCTGATATGATGATGATGATATGATGACTTTCACGCGTTTCTGGGAAGAGCGGGTTGTCACGTAGACGGACAGACGGACAAGAAAATTGATCCTATAAGGGTTCCTTTTTTCCTTTGTTACTGTACGCAGAGAACCAATAGGTCCCATCTCAGCACTATGTTGCTCCACAAGAAGTAGAGCAAAACCTAAATATTTTTAGATTTTTCCACGCCGTCATTGTATTTTTTGCCGCTGATAGCTGCATCTTGCTAGAAAATTTGACCTCAAACATCCTGTATCCTACTAATATTATAAATTTCAAAGTTTGTATGGATGGATGTATGGAAATTCGTTTCTCTTTCATGCAAAAACTACTGAACCGATTAGGCTGAAATTTGGTATGGGTATAGTTTGGGACCTGGATTAACATAGAGGCTATTTTTTATCCCGATAAAACGCTTGCGAAGGCGTGGGCAGCAGCTAGTTTTTTCATATAAGCAGACTTTGTTAAAGAGATTATATTTTCAGGATGAAGCCGGTTCCCCAATCAAGCAGACTCACATCCTGGTGATCCTGATCATCTTCTCCTTGATCCTGTCTGGCATGATGTTTGTGTTTCTCTTCAAATGCATCAGGAAACTCTACCAGGACCATAAGATTATCAAGGTTAGTGGATTAGTTGAATCGCCCTCTTTATCTGAGCCCGTGGATGTCGTAAGACCGACTAAAAGAAGCTACTAGAGAAAGGGCAATAGCTTTCTGTTCTGTAGGTATATTTGTTGTATCTGTATACAACGACCAGCGTGGCGCAGCGGGCGAAGGTCCGCCTGCGACGCAGGAGGTAGCGGGATCGTTTTAATGACTGACATTTTTAAACTTACATGATGCATTGAAGAGTTCAAAAGCGGGAACTTCGGGGTTTTGGACCTCCTAAAGCCTAAATTTGATAATTCTTAAAAAAAAAATTGCCTTTTTTATATCCTAATATAGCTTTATTGACAAAGAAAATAACAATCAAATAATATAAACAAATTAAACTAGTATTTACAATTGAAACAATTGAGCGAACTGCAGACTGTTGCAAACAATCTATAGATAGCTCAACCGGTCCATATTTTTTGCCTTCAGGAACACATAAGACAATCGTGCGAGGACCGACTGGACCGGCTAGACAGCCTCGAGAACCGACTCACGCTTGACGCAAAACGACTCCAAAGGGATAGTGAGCCGAGAGCGTCGTTAGAAAGAGAGAACCATGCCAACGAAATGTTCAAGAGGAAAAGAGACAGCTTCTCTAAGCGTCAGGTAAGTAAACGAACTGTGTGACACGGTAAATGAAGGTTCGCCTGAGAGGCAATAGGTAAATCAAAAATATCACTATGTATTATTTCCATGTCAGTGTTCAATTTTAGGAATTCGACCTTTTCTAAGTGTACCCTACCTACATTTACTCACAGTGGCGGTAGCTCTGCTTAGCTTGGGGATAGATAATGCTGTGTTAATTGTCCAGTATTATTAATTTATTGTATTTACGGAAATAAAGAATTTTCGATTTTGATATTGCTGCGGGTTTATTTTTGTATGATCTGCCAATATTTAAAAGTCGTAGTCGGAGATAGCAAACAGAGCGTGTATAAGGAATTCCACAAAATTTTCCATCATCATCAATCAGTACACACACATACATTCTCACACTTTTCTGAGGGCGGGGAGTAGTACAGTCCTGTGCAAAGATAAAAATATTAGAACAAAATACAATATAATTTATCTCTTTCACTATTAAAAAAACAAAGTCCTCCGCCGCGTCTGTCTGTCTGTCTGTTCGCGATAAACCCAAAAACTATTGAACGGATTTTCATGCCGTTTTCACCAATCGAGAGAGTGATTCATGAGGAAGATTTAAGTATATAATTTGTCAAGGTTTTGTGTCAATTGGTTGAAATATAACGATAATTGTTGGAAGTGTCGGAAAAAGTCAAGCCTCCTACTTTCATACATATACCATTACTTTCATCGCAAACGCTACCTTAAGCTTTTGAGATATGAGCTGGACTACCTGTGTGAAGTCGGGGCGGGTTGCTAGTAAATATATAACCTACAAATAAACGATGAGGCAGCAAAAGTTAAAAATTGTGGAGGATCATCATCGCCCGCCTCCTTGGAAAGTTTTGTTTAAAATAAACCGCGATCCCAATGTTAATCGGAAAAGAATCTGGTAAATCGTGCGGTGTAACTGTTTGCTAACGATTGAAATCATGTAATAATAGTTTTTAGTAATAACTTGGGTGTTACCTTGTTGTTTTTTGTTACGCGACCTGGAGCCGGTCCGGGGCGGAAGTTTCTGCTCTACCTATGTTCTTGTCTTCTCCTATGCCTATATTCCGATTTAGAATCCATGATATTTTATGTCAACAACATTTTTTATGAATGAAAACTTTAAAAACTGATCCCAAGGTTACCTGGAAGAGATCGCTTAAAGCGATAAGGCCGCCCTTTGTACTTCTTTGTTTGTCAGCATTTCCTTGTTGTATTGTATTTTGTGTTTGTGTGGTACAATAAAGAGTTATCTATCTATCTATCTAACAATAACAGAAAACAACAAGGTAACGCCAAAGTTATTACTAAATACTAAACTTCAACAACGCATAATGTCACATGTGTAGCAAAAAATATTTAATTTTGAATTCTAAAACTAACGAGAGATCCGTTAAATTATGAATGAGAGCTTTCAAAATCAAAATTGTTTCGAGCTACTGTGCTTCACATCAATGATACCAATGTCGTGAAAATATTCCACCAATATTGTTTGGGGTTGGTAACCCCTTTGTATACAAAAAATATCCAGGTTTTTATAGTTAAGGGAGGGAGTATAGTTATTCCGCGGCTTCGCTCGCGAGCAGAAGTTCCTTTCCAATGTAGGCGCTAAGCGTTTTTAAATATTAATAATACTTCTCTTTCAGCCCACAAGCATAGACTCGGACTTCCAAGAAACCCATCTGAACATCGATGAAGAGATTTGGAGACGCGAAGTAGAGCCCCAAATAGAACCAGAGGATATCCTTATAGGTACGTTATAGGGAAATCTAAGCATAGGTATGTAGGTTATAGGCAAAGCAGGCTGGCAAAGTAAGCATAGCTAGGTTATAGCGGTTAGTAAGCAGGCCTGATTAGGTTAGGTAATAGCCTAACCTAACAGGCCTTAGGGTTCGCCCAGTTTTCTTAAATTTTCCAAATTCCTTCGATTTTTTTTTTTATTTCTTATTTGTAAGATCTTCTAGAAAACATTTAACTTTTTTTTAAATGTTTTCTAGAAGATCTTACATGAATGAAATCGGTGAAGCCGTTCTCAAGTTATAGCCCCGTTTAAACAATTACACATCTTGACTCTTGTACTAGATGGATACGATCGCGAAACAAAAAGTAGCGTTCGTCCACTGTGAACGATTGGAACTTTTAATTTCCCAATCGTCAACAGTGTTGACGACGGGGTATTACCGACCGGGAATGACTCGCCAACCAAGAGAAATAGGGGTTAATTTTTATATTATTTAGATGTATATAATACGACGACATCGTAGCGGTCGCAGGGAGTCGATAGATGGAGGCGGCTCAGGACCGCTATTTGTGGCGTCGCGTACGGGGGAGGCCTATGTCCAGCAGTGGACGTGTATGGGCTGATGATGATGATGATGATATAGATAGAGTTGAATGGCAGTTGGTTTGATTTAGAAACTTTTTGAGGTTATGAAGATTTTCAATTAATAATAACGTCATGCCAAATGTATGGCAACTCGCTGTAACTGCAGACACTAAACCAACGTGCTCTGGATTACAGTGTCTTATAAATAAGCATAGAAAACATTATTATATTTAAGTTTTGAATAAAGAAATACAAATAATAAATACAAATTTATTTAAATGCCGATCTGCAAATGTTTGTCACGCGTGTTCTGGGTATTTTCTATGTTTAGTAAAAAAATATCTATCTATGTACTATATTGTATTATGTATATCAGTCATCTAGTACCCATAACACAAGCCCTGTAGCTTGGGGCTAGATGACGTTGTGTGGATTTTCTAACATTATTTATTATTTATTTCTAGAACGGAACGGCAAGCGTCGGCCGAGTAGAAAGGAAGGCAGCATACGGAGCAAGCGCGGGAGCGAAGAGAGAGGCAATAGAGATGTGTCGGTGGGTGCACCTGATACGAAGGAGTCCGGGTGTCAGACGAGGGAGAGCTTGTTCCAAACTGATCCGCCGCCTAGTTCTGATGGGAAGAGTAAGTTAATATTTAGATATGAGCTCATGTTAATATTTAGATAAGAGCTCATGTTAATATTTAGATAAGAGCTCATGGTAGAAGCAAGGTGGGCGAAAGTCCACCTGTGACGCAGGAGGTTGTGGGTTCGATTCCCGCATCCGGCCAAATGTTTGTACGATCTGCAGATATTTGTTCAGGGTGTTCTGAATGTTTTCTATATATAATAAAAAATAAATATATCTATGTAGTCTATTATATTATGTGTATCTAGCTAGTACCCATAACACAAGCTCTGCTTAGCTTGGGGCTAGATGATGCTGTCTGAATTGTCCCGCTTTATTTATTTATTCGTTGCTGAGTGAAGTAACTAATGTCTGTATAATGGCTTTTGGGACAAATAGAAAATCCCATTGTACCCACAAATGAGCAGGCTCGTGGGACATCTGGGAATATTGTACTATTTGCGCCAGTAATGAAAAGGCTAAAAGGGCATGTGGGAATAAACATGTTATTCATTACCCTATTATTTTTTGACAAAGAAAATAACAATCAAATGGTACAAAGAAATTAAACTAGTATTTACAATTGAAACAATTGAGCTAACTGCAGACTGTGGCAAACAATCTACAGATAGCTCAACTGGTCCATATACCAGTCGGAAGCGTCCTCAAGACGCTGGCTGCATTGCCTCGGTGTATGGCAATGCTAATACGCTGCGCCCATGCTGCGCCAGATACTCACCAGCTCTCGGGTCACGCATCGCTTCGACCATTATTTTTAACTTGAAAACTCGAACAGCAACAAAATTCTACTTTATTATCTAAAAGAAAAGTAAATATTGGTACCTATCTATCTTGCTCTTGGTATTTATTTATTCATCATCATCATCAGCCCATATACGTCCACTGCTGGACATTAGCCTCCCCCGTACGACGCCACAAATAGCGGTCCTGAGCCGCCTCTGTCCATCGACTCCCTGCGACCGCTACGATATCGTCGGTCCATCGAGTGGATGGTCTCCCATGTAGGGGGATTTGCCAAAATCACCACGCTTGACAGGCGGATGGGTGATCGCAGTGTTGGTGTTGAAAAATACTCAGAAGGAAGCTGCTGCCCTTCCTCTGGTAGGTTCCCTTAGTCGGCTCTTACAACATCCACGGGTTGAGTTGGAGGGGTCGATATTTGTACGCCGCGACCCCACGGCCCATTTATTTATTCCATATGTATACATAATATATTTTCTACTTTGTGCTATATTATTGTATTTTATTTTATGTATTAATGTTATACATCCTTGCCTTTCTTAAATTGTAAATTTTCTATCCAACCAAACGTTGCCTGGAAGAAATCGCTCCTAAGAGATAAGACCGCTCATTGTACATTGTACTTGTTTATATTAATGTCTATGTGTTTTATTTATCTTTGTGGTGTACATAAAGAGTTTTGTAATTAAAAAAATCCACATCATGTCGTGACCTTATTTTCCAAAATTTATTAACAATTTTGAAAATATAACTTCTGCTCTTAGGTTCGAGCAGCAACAGCCGTGGTTTCTCCACATTCGGGTACAGCGGCGCCACCATCGTTAGGCCTTCGCCCCCCACCAACACCTCCGAAATCAAGATAGAGCTGCTCAAGCAGTCCTCTAGGCAGGACTCTGTCAAACCACGTATGTACGACACGCTAGTTTCCACTCGCGGCTTTGCACATGGTTTTCCTGGATAAAAAGTTACCTACTTATATTTTATTCTTGGTTTCAGAACTACATACCTCTCTGCAAAATTTCAGCCCGATCCGTTCAGTAGTTTTAGCGTAAAGAGATAACAAACAACTAAACATTCAAACATTGTTCCGGATGTTCTGGGTATTTCAATAAAAAAATATCTATATACATATGTAATATATTGTATTATTTATATCAGTTATCTAGTACCCATAACACAAGCTCTGCTTAGCTTGGGGCTATATGATATTGTGTGGATTTTCAGTCGAAAAAATTAAGTTAAGAGAATCACTTAAACATTTTTTAGTTGTATGTACGTATGACGTTTAAAATTTGACTTGGCTATGTATTTTTTTGTAAGCCCAATGAAATATGCTTTATTATACGATATTTTTGTGAAAAAAGAAAAATATTCAGAATCGGCATACTACTGGATCTATGTAGGTATTCTATAGCACTTCAATTCCTGTACTTGAGTTTAAAATTGGACCTACATATGTTTGAGCTTAATTTGTATTAAATTAACGTACCTACCTAATTCTGACTCTGAATTATTTTAATTTCTCTCAAAATAGTGTTTGTTCTAAGTTATTTTGGGTCTATTTTCACTTGAAAACTTCCAACAAAGTTCCTTCAAAGAATGCCTATGGGAGTAAATTTACTACCAAATACCGATACCGGGCTTGTTTCGGATATTTATGGCCCCGGCTCTGCGGTACGCTGGGGAAATAATGGGTAGGCCGCTGTGACGGGGATTTACAAGTGGCACATGGGAAAAATTTGTGGGATGATTTTAGGGTTAAAAGTTGCTGACGTAGCAGGGAATTTCGGACTGGATATTTACCGATATTATTTTATCTGTTATTTGCTTCCTGTAAGGAGTACTAGAGAATATTGCCGAGAAGTGGGGTGACCACCGAACCACCGATCGATGGTTGTCATAATTATAATATTCTGAAAAACAGAGTAATTCTTTTTCATTTATTTATAACGAAAAAAGTTTATTTCGTACAAATTATCAAAGTATGTCATAAAATGTCGAACGAGCAAACCAAGATCTCTAGACATGTCTCAAAAAATCAAACTTTTGAAAACTTTAATTGTTTTTAACCTTTGGTGACTAATTTTAAACAAAACAAGACCATAATAATACTAACGCAATAATTTTCATCTTCCTGAAATCCACAAATGAAAAAAATCCTGTATGATTTTTAATTTCCACAGAAAAGAAAATTGACCGCCGCCCGATGAGCACCGAGACCACCCGATCAGCACCCGACGTTATCATCGTCTCCAAACCGATTCGCTGATTACGACCCCCGGGGCCCGCACCGTGGGCCCCGACGCCCCCCGAGTGGCCTCTAGGGCCCCGACTGCGTCCGGAGGGCTCCCACAGTTACTTAGACACTAGAAGCATTAACTTCGACACAAGTGAAGGTTATTACAGCCAGTATTTTGACCATAAAGTGACTTATGACTACTGTTTAAAGAGTGACTTCTGTAAGAGTCAAACACTGCCAAGGAATTTAGGTTCTTCTGATAAGGCGCCTCGAAGGAACGTGTGCTTTTACGGTGTTGGTGATGAGTGTGATGATAATACTTTTGTGGTTAGAGCCGACATTGAGGCGCCGAGATAACGAATGGCTTAGTTGTGACTAGTTTAAGTGGTTTTTTTTATTAGTTATACCTACCTAAATGACATGTCTTTTTTTATAGTTTTTGTTAGAGTTAATTTATACTAATGTTCTGACAATATTTTATCGTGTGTCGCGTCGCGGGTTTTTCTTTAGATACGTTATTGAGATTTGTTTTGTAAAAAAATAAGGTATTCCTTATAAACCGATTTGATTTGTTCACATTAAGTAAAAGTATCGCAAATTATTGTTATTAATTATTGTTAAACATTAAAAATGGTTGATATACTGTTATTGTTAAGTATAAATATTTTAATATCTTTTATTAAACGTTCAAATTTTTCTATGAAATGTCTTCCATTATATAGAATCATTTGTTTTCTTTATTGAAATTAGCATAAGTCTCTTGAATTAATTAAATACGAAAAAGTGTTACAAGAATCTAAAGAAAACAAGACCAAATTCGTAAAACATGTACATCCATTGTATAAAAAAGTTGTTTAATTCGTAGTTATTGTAATTTTTTTAACATATTTCGCTAACTTTATCCATTAATTTACTGTTAAATTTGTTGAAACACTCTGGGTTTAAGTTACTTACTCATATTATGAGTCAGCCAAGCTTACAAAATAAAGTTTCCAAGTCATAGGTAGTCTTTGAGCTCTAAGTTGTTTGAGATACAACTTAGTAAGAGTCACTTACGAAGTTTGAACTTGTTCTTAGTGCGAAAGTAGGTGGCAACTACCAACTTCATGGATGCTCCAAACTTTTTAGCTATGCCGAGATCTCAGTTCGCAATGAACCCGTGAATACCCGTCAGTTTTAATATTGTAAATGGTAGTAAGCTTTCGTGTCATCGAATCACAAAAAATAGTTTTTTTAAAATAATTGTAGATTTAATGAAAGTTTATTTATCCAATTTACTTTTTTTTATGTTTACATGTTTTTGGATGGGAATATAATGCAATTGACCAGTCAAAAACTTATTGACATTCTGTAGTGGTACGGCCGTAGCGTTATCATCTATTTATGTGTATACCGAGGGATGTCTAGATTTTTCCAAGAAGGTTAGTGACGTTGAAAAGATCAGATTATGCTTGTAAAGTCGTTAAGACGGTTTCCTGAGCCTGAGCTCCGCCACCTATTTTATCGCTAAACAAAGAAATTTATAAAAATTCCTTCGCCAGTTTATGATACCTATCATAAGCTTATTTTCAATGCCTTTGTAATAGTTTTATTTTGTATGTGTAGTTTAGGCAGAGATGTGAAGTTGGACTTTGTGGTCATCAAACTCGGTTTTCGCATCTCCTCCTAATCTATACAATATAAAACTATTACAGAGGCATAAAAAATAAGCTTATGATAGGTATCACAAACGGACCAAGGGATTTTTGAAAATTCCTTTGTATATCGTATTAATACGATAAAATAGGTGGCGGCTCTGATGGGGTCGGGGTAGCCCCTCAATGTTTTGTCTAGCATTTGTATTGTGGTCATGCTCGTTACTAAAGTCAAATAGACTCATCCCCCTATTTTATATACACCCCATTATTTCCCCCTTAAAATGTATGTTTCCAATTTCATTTTTAGAGGTTTTTAATTAAATTAAAAATAATTAAAAAAAGTTTTTAATTATTTTTAATTTAAGCTATACCATTATTCTAGCTTTTGCGGTATTGAGAAAATATTGATATATTGTATTATGTATATCAGTTATCTAGTACCCATAAGCCCCAAGCTCTGCTTAGCTTGGGGCTAGAGAATGCTGTGTGAATTGTCCAACATTATTTATTTATTTTCTTTATTTATTATTGATTTTAAACGGCATTATTATATAACTTATTTCGATTGAACTTTGAACTAACAATACTTAGAATTTGTAGTGTATTGAATAAAGTGTATTGTAAATAAAATAATTTATAAATTGTTAAATTTGTAAGTAAAAATAAAATTAAGGTGATTTTTCTAAATAGTTTTTTTTATACGTCCCAAATTTCAAGCCTTTTGTATCTAAGGAGGACCCTTAAGGTGAGAATATGCTCAGCTCGCAGAAGCTTAATTTTTTTATGAAGCTCTAATTTTTTTAAACTATTTTCCACTATTTGCTGCCTGCGCCTCCGCCTGCGTTTTATCGGGATAAAAAAATACCCTATATGTTATTGCAGGTCCCGAAAAATACTCATACCAAATTTAAGCCTTATCGGTTCAGTAGTTTTTGCGTGAAAGAGTAACACATATCCATACATCCGTCCTTACAAACTTTGACATTTATAATATTAGTAGGAGTAGGGTAGTTTAATAAAGTAGGTATTAACTGAGAGCTTGGCAAGCAGAAAATAATGAGAAAAGTGTTTGTGTTCTTAGAAAATAATGCTTTAAACTCACTACCGGGTGTACCACTAAAATACCCTGACCTCCTGGTACACCCTACTATAGGTTGATTTTTAAAATTCATAGAGTTACGTAACTACCTACCAGTAATTTTAATACCAATCTCCATTTTATTCCCAAAATATATAGTTAAAAACTAAAACACGACTACATAAAAGTCTTAAACAAGCGTTTACCTATTGTCCTTATCATTTTCTTTTGATACTTAGTAGAGATGAGTCCGGTATTCAATAACTAACTCAGTACCTGTTAGCATGGTCCTAAAATATCTAACGCTATTGTAAAATCCGCACACCGCTAGGGAATAACTATGCAAAGCGAGCATCACGCCTAACCGACCGTGAGCCATATCTACCCAACGCTTCAATACCTATACTTACCTAACTATCATCTACGCATAGGTACTAGCGGAGTACCCGTAAAGTTATTTAGCTGCAACAAGTATTTGGTATTTCATTTCTAACCAAATTGGTTAGAAATATATTGGGTAGAAATCAGTACAGGTATAGAGTATTGTAACGTTATTGGGTACCAGTTGGTACTAGCGGTATTGAAACAAAATACCCAACTAATACCCGGTAGCCAAAATATCCAATAACTCCCATCCTTAATACTTAGGTAGTCGGAGGCACCCACCCCGTATACATACGGTACAATTAGTAACATAGGCCTCCGACTACCTAAGTATCAAAAGAAAATGATAAGGACAATAGGTGAACGCTTGTTTAAGACTTTTATGTAGTCGGGTTTTAGTTTTTAACTATATTTTTTTTACACCTTTTTGCTAATAGTTTGAGAATCATTAATCTCAAAAATTTGAAAAACTGTTTTGGAAAGCTACTTTCCAACACACGAGCATATTTACTAACATTGAAATTTTCGACCCTTTCATCGACCCCCGCTATCTTGTTAGACCCCCACTTTTATCTGATTTCACATAGCCTATAACCATTGGGCTATTAAGACGAATCATATGACACCTCATTTGTTGAAATCGGACCAGTAGTTTCACCGCTACGTGGGAACATAAAAATCGGCTACATACATACATATATACATAGGGTGTCAAAATCATAACCCTCTCGTAGTCGGGTAAAAAAGACAGTCACTTACATGAAAATGGTTTTGTCAAGGAATTTATATGCTAACGTAATTAGTATATAAATTCCTTGGGTTTTGTATATTTACAATTTATATTTATGCATATGACTGACCACTTTATTTTATAAAGTTGTCATTCGGTCACAAATGACCAGAGAAGTAGGAAACCATCAAGGATCTTTTTTGAACAAAACCTTGAAGGATCACCCTACGACACTTCAATAAAAGAATTTTTTCGCTCTTGTTTCCTGACTATGGATAAATGGACTAATTTTCATAATTTCCAGTTCACTTAGACTAGGTACATTACCAATGGCAAGGGAAAATTAATCTAACAATAAGTAATTATTAGAATTTAAATTCATCTTTCGTCCGCGGCCCAATCAGACCTCTTGAGGCATGACGGAAAAACGATTTGGAGGACAAAACAATTTAAAGCAATCTCAAATGTTTTTAAGTAACAATATACAATATTTTTTAAAACAATGCTACTATGGAGTAACGTTGGTTTAAATAAAGCTGTGGGCTGGTTAACGGTCTCGATTTTAAAGTCTGTTTGTTTCGCAAACTCGTGGTAGGGGTAAAATATATAAATTATGGTCGCAATTTCAAGCAGCGAGCTGAGAGGCAAATTCAAAGTGAATTTTTAACTTCGTAATGACTGAGGAATTAACTCGTAATTTATATCCAACCTTGTTATGTTTACAGCTATAAGAACTTCTACGCCACCTAGAACACCTGGAAATCTGCAGATCGTATGAATTCCCCGAGGCTTCGAGGGAATCGAACCCGTAACCTCCAGCGTCGCAGTCAAATCTTGGCTCACTGATGTTCATCATATGTCGACTATAATTTCTAACTATCATCATCATCATCAGCCCATACACGTCCACTGCTGGACATAGGCCTCCCCCGTACGACGCCACAAATAGCGGTCCTGAGCCGCCTCCATCCATCGATTCCCTGCGACCGCTACGATGTCGTCGGTCCATCGAGTGGATGGTCTCCCATGTAGGGGGGGATTTGCCATAATCACCACGCTTGGCAGGCGGATTGGTGATCGCAGTGTTGGTGTTTAAAAATACTCAGAAGGAAGCTGCTGCCCTTCCTCTGGTAGGTTCCCTTAGTCGGCTTTTACGACATCCACGGGTTGAGTTGGAGGGGTCGATATTCGTACGCCGCGACCCCACGGCTTAATCAATCAAAAATGCGTACCAACCGTTTAATTTCTAGCTAATCAATCAAAAATGCTTTATGTCCGTAATTACAACCACTGTACACTTAGAAAAGGTAAAAAACTTTACTTTTCTTGAAAAAATATAAATCAAACAGCCTCAAAGAGTAGATTTTATTTATATACAATATCAACCTGCCTATGAACAGTAGATAAACACAAAATATATATACATAGTAGATACTTATAATATTTAAAGTACCAGGAGAGCAGATATTGTAAGGAGATACAGAGAGATGATTTGAGATTCACTGGTAAAATCTATTATGTACCTACTTCCTTTATGTTAACGTAGCATCACATTTTGCTACGTAGCATCTCGTTTTTGCTACGTAGCATCACGTTTTTGCTACGTAGCACCACGTTTTTGATACGTAGCATCACGTTTTGCTACGTAGCATCACATTTTGCTACGTAGCATCACGTTTTTGCTACGTAGCATCACGTTTTTGCTACGTAGCATCACGTTTAATAATAAATTTACTTAACCATAAAATAGTTGGTACACATTTAATTTACCAGTGAAAAAATATAAATATTTATATAATTGATCTCTCGAGGATGCGTGAATGCTGCAAGCATTATGGGCACGTTTGCACTGGGAACGGTCAGGGGTGGGTTATTTAATGACTAATTTTTATATTGTATTTTTTATACATATGTGCTGTGACTTAGTGAATAAATAAACCATCAATGATTAAATATAATCTATACTAAATGTACTAAGTAATATATTATTAAAAAGTATCATTATATGTACTTAAATAAAACAACGTACAATTGATCTCTGTATCTCCTGTGTAAAAATCTGGTGGTAGAAAATAAATACTACTCGTAGCATATCACAATGTTGGTATGGTTTCGTCCCGGCCTACCACCAGGGTTAGGCTTGGTGGTAGTACGGGTCTGCAGTGTCTCTGCCGATATATCAGCAGCACAGTTGGCTGCACTTTACAACCTTGTCGCTATAAAGTTGCCTTACTCAACGACCGTGTACTCTCTGCCAATAATCATTCTTTATTATGCAACTAGTTTTCACCCGCGGCTTCGCACGCGTGGTTTCCGAGATAAAATATAGTACCTATACGTACTCCAAGTCAACAAAGATGTAAAACTCCTCAATCTGACACGACTACGTGACAAACTCCGACAAATCGTGAGTATTGTCACAATCATCTATTTAGTTTGTACCCGACTACCGGAGGGTTATGATTTTAGCACCCTATGTATGTATATATGTATGTATGTAGCCGATTTATTTGTTCCCACGTAGCGCTGAAACTACTACTTCGATTTCAACAAGTGAGGTATCGATTGATTCGTCTCAATACCCCGATGGTTATAGGCTATATGGTGTTCGACAAAATTGAGGGTCTTAAGAAATAGCTCGGTCTAAATTACACCTGGAACACTTTGATAGAGCGATAAAATTTTGCAAGAGACGACATCTAGTTACAGTTCGAGTCCAATTTATTTTGATGTGATGAGTGAAGGATGACACACCCGTTGCCATGGAGACCTCTTGTGTACAGCTGTTGGCATGGACACTATTTATTTGTTACCATGGCAACGGGTCATCTAGGGATGGGCAAATGAAAAATGTATCGATATATGTATGGTAAAAAGAATCGATATTTCGATATATCGATATTTTTGCTCATCAAAATTGTGCAGGCAAGCGGTGGAGCGTGTTGCCGGGCCATAGATCAATGACCCCAAGCACTTACCCCCTTATTCTTAATGCTCTGCTAACTTGAAACAGCTGCTAAGCAGTGTTACCCGACTACGACGAGGGTTATGATTTTGACACCCTATGTATGTATGTAGCCGATTTTTATGTTCCCACGTAGCGCTGAAACTACTGGTCCGATTTCAACAAATGAGGTATCGTATGATTCGTCATAATAGCCCAATAGTTATAGGCTATGTGACGTCAGATAAAAATTGGGGTCTAACGAGATAGCGGGGGTCTAAGAAAAGGTCGAAAATCTCAATGTTAGTAAATATGCTCGTGTGTGGTATCGTTGCAAAGGCCTTTGTTTGTACTTTGCGAAACCGTTTCTTAAACTTTTGTGAAGTTAACTATTCTCAAACTATTAGCAAAAAGGTGTGAAAAAAATATAGTTAAAAAGTAAAACCCGACTACATAAAAGTCTTAAAGCGTTCACCTATTGTCCATAGCATTTTCTTTTGATACTTAGGTAGTCGGAGGCACCCACCCTAATACCTAGGGTACAATTAGTAACAAAGGCCTCCGACTACCAAAGTATCAAAAGAAAATGATAAGGACAATAGGTGAACGCTTGTTTAAGTCTTTTATGTAGTCGGGTTTTAGTTTTTAACTATATTTTTTGGGTATCACGGATAGCTCTCTATAAAGAGGATGCGTGAATGCAGAGAAGACGGCTGCGCATGTGCTTGTAGAGTGGGATAGCGTGTCTTCTCAACGACTGCAGGACCTCGGGAGGCATGCACCGGCGTCAGCAAGCTGCTGGCTTTCCTAGAGGAGATTGGGTGGTTAGACTAGCACCTCCTTCCTACCAAAAACATTATCATCATAGTAGGTAATTATTCAATGAATTAAAGGTCAAATACCAGCTTGCAGCCTTAGACTCGATAGCAGACGCAATGCCTTCAGACTCATTGACGATCAGTAGGTACCTTGCTGATATTGCTCGTGTGTCAATCTTTTATAGGATACCATCTCACTCTTATACCAACTCTCAACTTCGGAACCCTTATATACCCTATAGCCTTTACTTCATCGAGTCAAAGGCTAAAACAGCAGCCATGAAGCTAGGAATCCCTAACAAGGTTAAGCGATACTTCACACCGGGACAGCTTCTATCCCTTTATAAAGCACAGGTCCGGTCTGGTTTGGAGTATTGCTGCCATGTTTGGGATGGCTCGGCTAAATACCAGCTTGCAGCCTTAGACTCGATAGAACGAAGAGCCTTCAGACTCATAGACGAGTACCTTGCAGAAACTAAGATCCAAAGTCTCGATCACCGCCGCAAGGTTGCTTGTCTCTCGATCTTTTATAGGATACATTTCGGTGAATGCTCCCAGGAACTTCATGACCTGATTCCACCATCTCCCTTCCACTCCAGGAGAAGCTGACGGACGGCACAATACCATCCTTATCAGGTGGATATACCATCCACTCGTACAAAGCGGTTTTCGTCCACATTAATCACTCGCACCGCTAAGGAATGGAACTCGCTGCCTGCTTCAGTTTTTCCGGAGAATTACAATCTGGGTCTCTTCAAGACAAGAGTGAATAGGTGTTTTCTAGACATCTAGTGACCGTTGGCCACATCGTCACTTTCCATAACGTGAGATTAAGGTCAAACGAAGGACTATCGACTACAAAAAAGCTTGTATAAATTGTACTCTTCCAAGGTACGCGCATACCTTAATTTTCCCTTTATTCTCCAAACCTAATTTACCGCATAAAACCAACATTAGTGGGCCTCTGTGACCCATTTCACAAAGCTTTCTGTATACAGAAGCCCCATACAAAATATGGAAATCAATTTCCATCGGATTTGCCTGATTGGAATCGTAATTTACTTAGTTTGTAGATTATGAATATTTAGTGAAATATGGGTATTTTGAGTTATGTACTTGTGAATTTTAGGCTACGAAACGCACATGTGGGTTACATAAGCCCAAGGTAATTTAAGTGGGTTTGATACGTAGATTAGAATTCAACCGCGGTTGCGACGATTAAAAAAAATCACATCTTACGCCCTTGAGAAAAGCCGTACAAGTATATAAATTATTATAAAAGTGCTTGTATTATACAAGTTATGCTTGAATAATGGAGCTCAAAAGAAAGAGACAAAAATAAACAGTGTGGTAAGCAACCGATGTTACGCCTAAAATCTGCAAACTCCTTTGATATCATATAAATATTTTAAAAAAACTGGTATTTACCTGTATCTCTTTGATTGAGCAACATGTAGGTATTGCATGCAATACCTGTATTTCAGTTGTTGGTCTGGCTTAAAGCACCACCTTACGTCGTCGAGGTCGTCTTTATGTACCTAAGCTGCAGTTATGGCGCATAGTGATGTGACACTAGCGCCGCTCTTTATTTTTTCTTGTATTATCGTCATCGTTCTCGACGCAATGGATAATACCTAGTATAAGCTATTTTTTTATACTACTGTATTAGTTTTGTTTTATTTCGATTAAACAGAAAATGGGTTTTAACTTTGGTGGCCACCAAACGCAATAAACCATTTTCTGCTAATATTAAATGAAACAAAACTATTACAGAGATATCGAAAAATAGTTTATACAGGGTATTATCCATTAGCCTCGAGAACTTTTGATAATCGTTTTCCATAACGATAATACAAGAAAAAATAAAGAGTGGCGCTAGTGTCACATCACTACGCGCCTTAAGTCGTCCCAGAGCCATTTCAATTCAATGTTGCATAATAACATAAGTTACTTGGACTGCAAGTTTAAGCTATCTAGACGCTTGTCTAGAACAGGTTGCAACTGCTAACTATATTAATTCTGTGCCTGTCGCATCTATTATGGAGGTGTCTTGCTTCATATTGGAAAATAATATGAATAGAAAGCTAGCGGTGTTGCCCGTTGTTAATATTACTATTAGCCCCTAGCAAACGTCGTGACCGTTTTAGTTTCATTCGTCTGTCAGACTCACCTTGGTCAAGATTAAGGAAGTTTTTTTTTGTTTAAGTTTAGCTTCCCCCCGCACACGCATATTCCAGGTTTCCACTCATTATCACCTCAACGGTACACCATGTTTATACATGGTGTCCCGGTGGAGTTTTTATGTATGTATGTATATACAAACACAAAACTAGTAACATAAAAATACAAACATACAAAACAGACAGGGTGCCAAACTCATAACCATCCTCCGTTGGTATAGTCGTGTAACTGTAGGTGAACTACTCAAGAAAATTATGAATAAAGGTAATTAATATCTATTGTTTTCTATATAACTTGTTTGATTCTTTAATAATTTTATCAATTTTCATTTAAAATGGAAAATTGTTTATTTGTATAAAATATTTGTTACATGCTAGACAGTTGTTAGGACATCCTTTTAAGTAAGTATGTAAAAATACTTGTGCCAGGATCTCCTGCGCTTCCATACAATACATGGATTTAACAAATAATCTAACAATAAATGAATTATTTGCGACGCGCCCCGGCTTCACACGGGTGCAATGCTAAATTATACATATAAAACATCCTCTTGAATCACTATCTATTAAAAAAATTACATCAATATCCATTGCGTAGTTTTAAAGATACATACATAGATAGGGTCAGACAGTCCGTGGAGCAAGTATGCGAGGTATCCGCTGTGGAGCTTACCGAATATAATATTGTAGTGGTATGTGTGTATAGATCGAACAAAACCTCTGTTTTACTATTTTATCCATTGTTGGAGCGCTTGCTCGATAAGCTAGTGGACAGCGGAAAGGACTGCGTCGTCGTTGGTGACATGAATAAAGACTGCATGTGCCCGCTTAATAGCGACAATCTCTATACGCGTAATTACTGTAACGTTATCGATTTTCCCACGAGGATAACCGCTATGACTAGCACCTGCTTAGATCATGCCTACGTGAGCGGTGAGCGAGTGCAGCCCGGGACTGTACGCGCGACCGCGACACGCATGCTGTGGAGCGACCACCATGCCGTGAGAGTCGACTTGTTGTGCGAGCCTAACGCCCCGCCCACACCGCGTCGCGCGAGGTCCTATACTAGAGCGAATCAATGTAATTTTATATCCGCTATTGAAATTGTCGATTGGGTGAATGTTGGTCAAAGGCGGGCGACTGCAGACGAGCTGGCCCAATAGAGATGAATCCGGTATTCAATAACTAACTCAGTACCTGTTAGCATGGTCCTAAAATATCTAACGCTATTGTAAAATCCGCATACCGCTAGGGAATAACTGTGCAAAGCGAGCATCGCGCCTAACCGACCGTGAGCCATAACTACCCAACGCTTCAATACCTATACTTACCTAACTATCATTTACGCATAGGTACTAATGGACCGTTCACCCGTAAAGTTATGTAGCTGCAACAAGTATTTGGTATTTCTAACCAAATCGGTTAGAAATATGTTGGGTAGAAATCAGGACAGGTAAGGAGTATAGTAACGTTATTGGGTACCAGTTGGTGCTAGCGGTATTGAAACAAAATACCTAACTAATAACCGGTAGCCAAAATATCCAATAACTCCCATCCTTATAGCCCAATCAGTTGTAAACATTTTAATAAATAAATTAGATATCTGTTTTCCATTCAAACTCGTGTCCGGAAGGAAAAAGAATAACTCATGGGTCACAAAAGATATTATGAGCTTAGAATTCCTTCTCAGAGAAATTAAGTCTAGTGTTGCAAAATTTCCCTTAAACCAAGCTTTATCAAATGAATTTGACGATTACCAAAATAGATTTAATCAGATTCTAAAAACAGCGAGAAGCCGTTTTTACTAAAATATTATATCCAGGTCGATTAACACGAATAAATCCATGTGGGATGTAGTGAGGCTCGAGACCGGACGACGCCGACTGAACCTTGAGCTTGTCGATACCCTCCGGACCCCTAGCGGCTCCAGGTACGCGAGCGGAGCTGAGGCAGCCAACGCCGTGAACTCGCACTTCGTGAATGCCGCGGCGACCTGCGGCGCGCCCGCCGCCGACGTTACGGCTGCGTTACGTGCGCTATTAGGTGCGCGGGCCCCTGCCGACCGCTCACTCAGGTTCAAACCTTTCACGCCTTTGGAGGTATTTAAAACTATATCCAATGGAGTTGCACATAAGTCTACTAAGGATATATATGAAATATCGGTTTCGTTGGTGCGCGCCGCCGCTGCGCCGCTTAGCTTTATTCTTTCGACACTTTTTAATTTGTGCTTGAGCGAAGGACATTATCCACAGGTATTAAAAAATGTCAGAATTTCGCCCCTATACAAGGGTGAAGGTAAAAAGGAAGACCTCAACAGTTACCGGCCGGTCTCAATAATACCCGCCATAGCAAAAGTTTTTGAATAGGGCCTCAGCGGAAGGCTCACGGAATACCTTGCGGATACTCAATCCCTTTCCCATAGACAATTTGCCTACAGGTCCGGACGGTCAACGACGGACGTGGCCCGAGAGTTGGTAAGTCGTGTGCTGCGGGCTCGTGAAGACCGACTGCAGGTGGCGGTGATTCTGTGGGATCTATCAAAAGCATTTGATGTCGCCGATCATAGCGTGCTCACCGCTAAGCTGGCACACTACGGTATCGATGGCCCCGCACTCTCTCTTATGAGAAATTTTATGAGAAACCGATCGCAGACCGTAAGAGCTGGTGAACACGTCAAGTCGGCGCCTCTCAAGGCGACTATAGGTGTGGCTCAGGGATCCTCGCTGTCTAATATCATGTTCTCCCTCCTCCTCAACGACTTGCCTGACTGCATCGGTGACGTGCATGCACTAATGTATGCGGACGACGTTGCTGCTGTCGTCACGGCGCCCACTTTAGAAGGCCTGGAGAGGAGGTTGAACGTGGTATCTGCGAGGCTGCATGAGTGGTTCCATTGTAACGGCTTCTTATTGAATGTTACTAAGACCAATTTTATTCACTTTAACCTTGCAGGCCGTACCTATAGAAGCTTGGATGTGTTCCTAGGTGGTGCCGCAATCGCTTAGGTGAAGCACACCTTATTCCTGGGCTTTATGGTGGACGAAAGCCTAACGTGGGAGCTTCACATTGATAGACTCTGCGAGAGGGTGGGCAGGGCCTGCTTCGCTTTGTGGCGTATATCAGTTACTCTAGAAGAGGGGATGACCAGAAGCTGTTACTTTGCATCCGTTCACTCGCTCCTTCAATATGGCGTGGAGCTGTGGGGCAGAGCTGCCGACTGGGAGCGAGCGTTCAGGATGCAGAAGAGTGCAGTTCGAGCTATTGTGAGAGTTTCTTGGAATACCTCGCCTCGCCCATTCTTCAAGAAGCTAAAAATAATGACTGTGCCCGCCCTCTTCATCTTTAACGCAGCTGTGTATGCTCACCGCCACCTGGACGAGTACACGAGACTCGGTGACGCCCATAGGTATCCGACCCGGCACGCTCAAAGGTTAAAAGTGGTGCAGCGGCGGCTCACTAAATCGAAGAAACTGGTTCACGTGATGGGACCAGCCGTTTATAACCGCCTTCCGAAGACTATTACCTCTGCCCGATCAGCGCAAGCCTTTAAAAACAAGCTGAAGAACTGGCTTATCGAGCAAGTCCATACGTCATAATTTTTCCAGTAGAGTACATACAATCTAGGAGTCTTCAAATCCCGAGTGAATAAGTTCCTTCTGGGAAAGCGTGCTCCATCTTAGGCCACATCTTCACTTTCCCGAGTGAGATGGTGGTCAAAAGCTTTACCATTATCAATAAAAAAAAATATTGTACGGTGTAACATTTATACCATATTACCCATATTATATTATTTATGTTAATTGATTGCTATAATTTTATAACTTATGTTGAATTCATTGTGATTATTAATTTAAATTTCTTATGAAATATTTAATGAATCTTATGTATTATGATGAACTGACTACTATTATTATTTGTACTTTTATGACATGTAACAAGCGTTATTAATAATGAATCTGAATCTGAACAGACAGACAGCAGGAAGCGACTTTGTTTTATACTATGTAGTGATAAATTCTGCATTCTGCTATGTGCTGCAATTAGAATATATAAATGTTTTTGAATATATAAAATATTCAAAAACATGTATTCGCTTTGTATACTAATATACAAAAAGTTAGTAAATCGGCTTTATGAATAAATTGTATATCAGTATTTCTGTACAATCAGATAACTTTTCTCCAAAGATGTCAAGTTAGCTTGGCACGTCCATTAGGAATTCATTAAGCCCAAAGTTAGACGGGTCAAAGGGATTTCCAGCTAGAATTGCCAATCACATACATTTTCCAATCACACAACTCAAATAAGAGTTTACTATATATATTATATTTACATATAGAGTTTACTTTGTTAGACTGAATTGGTCTGAAACTAAGTTATACTATATATTCAGAATAAAGGTAAATAATTATGTATGGTAAGTAACGAAAACAAAAGTAAAAGGTATTTATTCTGGTCGTGGGGCCGCGGCGTAGGGAACCTACCAGCTTCCTTCTGAGTATTTTTCAACACCAACACTGCGATCACCAATCCGCCTGCCAAGCGTGGTGATTATGGTAAAACCCCCCTACATGAGAGACCATCGACTCGATGGACCGACGACATCGTAGCGGTCGCAGGGAGTCGGGACCGCTATTTGTGGGGTCGTATGGGGGAGGCCTATGTCCAGCTGTAGACGTGTATGGGCTGATATGATAATGATGATTTATTCTGTATAGTAAAGTAAAAGTAAAGAGAGCATAAACAAATAGTAACTTTACTATTTGTTTACGCTCTCTTTACAACCGTGAAAACAACAAAGGTTGTTGCTCAGCATGATGCACGCTAACGATGACGCTACTGTACGCTGGTGCCATGCAACACCAACACGACACTAGTTTTATGCTAAGAAATTGTGGTTAAAAACAATTGAAAATGCAAGCAGATCGGCTCTACTTATAAAATTCAGTGAAGGCGCTAATAGGTCCCACGATCCAAGAAAACTGGGAGGGTTCCCAGAAGAGCAGACCTGTTTCCTGTTTTCTTCTTCTCCAGGTGACGTCACTGTCCAAGAAATTTATTTCAACAAAATGTAGAACTTGGGAAACAAAATGTGATAAGGGTCAATTGAAAAATCAATAAAAAATGATAATCGTCAATTATGTTTGTTAGATCAGTCAAAACTGCGTTAATGAAATAAAAGTTAATGTGATAAATAATTGGTAAATACAAACACTACATAGTATTTTTAGCCTTATGCAGGAGTTCGGGGAGTTACGATTTTACACTACTGGTATCACCAGGAAACAGATTCGTCTTCTCATTAGCTGATGGCGTCGATGACGTAGCCTGGATACACCCACGTGACCATTGTGTCTCGGAAGAGCATATATGTATGTATATTGCTGCATTTATGTAAATTGGAGGGAGGTAGCGCTTTTTACAAATTGAATTAGAAATTTTAAAGTAAAATTAAGAAACTTTGTTAATATATACAATTATAAAATTACCTCGTAACTTAGCATAAACTTACTAACAAACGAAATCTCATTGTTTTTTGTATTAACTACCCTCAATCTGTAAAATTATAGATTTGGTACCAATGTTTGTTTCACGACATATACGATTTATTTATATTTATTTTTTTACTTTCTAACCATATCTTTCCAACAAAAGCCATTGGTGATAGCGGGCACAAGTAGGGCAAGCATAATACTTAACTCCAGCCAAACTCGCAGTGAATTTATTTTAAACAAACCGTTCATACTTAACCTAAAATTCATTTTGTTGCCGTGTTTTTCTAAAGACAGCAAACATTCCTTGTCGATTTTAGATCTCATGCTATCAATTCGATGACCGATGTGGCGCAGCGAACGAAGGTCCGCCTGCGACGCAGGAGGTTGCTGGGGGTTCGTTCCCGCCTTAGGACAAATGTTTGTACGATCTGTTAATATTTGCCACGGGTATGCTGCGTATTTTCTATGTGTAATAAAAATATCTATCTATGTAATGTATTGTATTAAGTGATCTGGTACTCAAACACAAGTTCTACTTAGTTTGTGGCTAGATGATGCTGCGTGGATTGTCCAGCATTATTTATTTTATTTTTTGATTTATTTATAATTACTTCTAAAACTGAATACCACGCCTGCGAACTTATTTTGCTGTGGTATGTTAACAGAAATTTCTCATCAAATTCGACTGAAGTTTGTGTACATTATATGAATGCAAATTCTTTCACATCGGAAAAGCTGAAAACAGAAACCATTCGTGGCAGCATTCAGCCATTTCATCTCTAATCACGTCAGCATTTGAATCAAGCGGGATCTCTTCAATCCCGCCGACTGCGCACTGCATAAAGCTGTCATTATGCAGGACAGTGTCGCAGGTTCCACACTTCTAGGTAAGCTGTTGTGCCCGTTTGAGCGCGCGGTGACCATGATTTACAACTTTCTGAAGCTTTTCGGATTTATTAATACGCCGGCCATATCATATATCGGCCATACCACTGTTAAGCTAGTCTTTAGAGAGAGAGAGAGAGAGAGAGAGAGCAAAAACTCTCTCTCTATCTCTCAAGATATTTAGGGTTATTTTTACAGGTTTCAAATGGCAACAGAAAGCGGATTATAGGTTATCTCGCTTGCCCAAAACGTTGATACTATCAAGGTATTGGGAAAGCATCAACTTAATATGCACTTTTGAAATGGTAAGAAAGCAGCAAAAACTTAAAGTCAAACCGGCTTACTTTAAGAATCTTGCACGTACAACGTTCGAAAGCCGTATCCTTGTCTTAACGTTTACTACGAGCTCTACTTTTTCAGTAAAATCTATTCGTGGCAGGAAGTATTTCAGCGAGCATTTTCCCACTCTACATAACAGCGTCGGTGAACAAATTCAATCCCGTCTACTACGCACTGCATAAATCCATCATTATGCAGGAGAGTGTCGCAGATTCCACCCTTCCGGCGCGGCTTCCGGGTAATCTGATGTGATCACTCGTTTTAGTGCGCGGTGACCTTGGTTTTGTAAGTTTATATTCAAAAAAGTTTGCCGCATTTAACATCTGCCTGCAGTCTTTCGCTAGCAACTACCGTTTGCCAAGTCGCGGTGTCCACTCAAGAACACGTTTACAGCAGCGGTTGTTGGTTCTTTCATATTGTCTTCTGTGCTGAGAGAGATTTAAATCAGCTTCAGTTTCACCAGTGTGTAGTCAGTTGAAAGAAAAAGAAAACACAAATGATAAGCACCTTAGCTTTGAATAACCAACTTATTTCTATCCTATAAAGCGCTAAATCTTGGCTACTCTATCACAGCATGATCGCAGCTCAGTCTCGCTCTAATTAGACGCTCTCGTCAGTCTCGCCGAGAGCTCTAGCGGCTCTAATTGCGCTGGAGGTGACAAAGGTGTTTGCGATGGCAATAACGAAGAGCCCAAGGATGCTAATTAGAGATCCGCTCGTCTGAAATACAGAACCCTAGGATGAGATTAAAGGGTTAGAGTACTAGCAGGCTAGTTCCTGTACTGACGTACAGGAACTAGCCTGCTAGTACTCTAACGCAGCCTGTTTTTTTTTCTACATAGGTATTAGTGATTGTGCATAGCTTCGCTGATTTGCAAAAATATTTTCCTATTAAACATAAATAGATAGATAAAAAATATCTTTCTATGTATGTATTGTATTAAGTATATCAGACATCTAGTCGCCTAACACAAGCTCTGCTTAGCTAGGGGCTAGATGATGATGTGCAGATTGTCCAGCATTATTTATTTATTTTTATTGATAAATCGATAAATTATCTCTAGAAAGATTTTAAAATTTCGAGTTATTGAAACTATCATGTTTATTTAAAACCCTAAAGGTAATAAGGGATATTAACCATGATTAGAGAAATTAAAACTCAAATCATGGTAAATATCCCGTTATTAACCGTTTTTTTATGTTTTTTATCTCAATACGACTCTCAAGACAGTGAAAAATAACATTAAAGAAACTGCATTAAGATCTACTCAACGCTTTAAATTCAAATAAATCTGAAAACGTATAAAATAGATTTAAAACAGCTCGACATAAAACTGAGAGCAACCATATCTTGACTTTCCGCTACGATTTACCAACGAAATAAATGTATCCAGATCACCTTAGGGCTGTCACAATAAACATACCAACGAATTCATCAAGGAAGTAAGCGGGTTAACAACGAACCTTATTTTTTGCGAATTACGATATGACTGTCTCTTGTAAGCGTGGTAAAATTTTAAGGATTCAGATATGCAAAAAAGTAGATTTTGATATTTTTTACCTTAATTCAGTCTTGTTCTAGGCGTGCAATATACTTACGAAGATATATCTGAGAGCAATAATAATTGGGCAGTTGGAGTGTGGATGCGAAGTGTTTAGTGGGAGAATTAGGCCGTAAACTTACTGAAGTGACAGGTGACTCCCGCTCCGGGTCTTTCCTGGTGCTGAGGATTGCCATCGCTATTCAGCGAGGTAATGCTGCAAGCATTATGGGCACCTTTGCACCGGGAACGGTCAGGGGTGGGTTATTTAATGACTAATTTTTATATTGTATTTTAATACATATGTATGTGCTGTGACGAAATATTACTCGAAAATAAATAATAATAGGAAGCTAGGTAAACTTAGATTTCTGACGTAAGTATAGCTTAAGTAACACCAACCGGTTGTACCTTTATGACACACACAACGATTATGATCAACACGCTTACGTCAGCTACTGAAAATGCCCCCCCCCCCCCTCCCCCTCCCCCAAACAAAGGGGGTTTGGCTACTAGTTTAGCCAGTTTGAATAAACTTTCAACAGTGGCAACCCTATTTCAGTTCATGCTTTGCTGTTTTCGATATCGTCCGTTTCGCATCAACGCTTCCACAAATGTAATTTTTGACAGCTTGTATGGCAAAACTTTAAAGCTAAAATTTTAAAGCTAAGAATGTTGCCAGTTATGTATTCACACCAGATTCTCTCTGTGGCTTTGCTTTCAAAATCTGGATATAAGTCAGAGATATTTTAGAAAATATAGTTTGTAAATCAGACCACCATCATCAAGCGTTATTCCCGAAAATACAGCATTCTTTACACTCTCAGTACCCATGATCCACATGACCGGTGGCGGCACCCCTTCGGGTCATACCGTGGTAACTGGGTAGTGAGTGCTTTAAAAACCCTAATGATTAGTTGGTAAGTAACACAAACAACATCCTACTTCCTACTAATATTATAAATGAAAAGTTTGTATAGATCATCATCAGCCATCACCAGCATCACGTCCACAGCTCCAGCTGTGGACGTGTATGGGCAGATATAGACCTCCCCCGTACGACAACACAAATAGCGGTCTTGAGCTATTTCCATCCAGCGACTCCCTGTAACCGCTACGATGTCGTCGATCCATCGAGTGGATGGTCTCCCATGTAGTGGAGGATTTGCCATAATCACCACGCTTGGCAGGCGGATTGGTGATCGCAGTGTTGGTGTTTAAAAATACTCAGAAGGAAGCTGCTGTCCTTCCTCTGGTAGGTTCCCTTAGTCAGCTCTTACGACATCCACGGGATGAGTTGGAGGGCTGATATTCGTACGCCGCGGCCCTACGGCCATCGGTTTCTATGGATGGATGTATGGATATTTTGTTAGGTAATTTTTCACGCAAAAACTACTGAACCGATTAAGCTGAAATTTGGTATGGGTACAGTTTGGGACCCGGAATAACATATAGGCTATTTTTTATCCCGATAAATCGCGGGCGAAGGCGCGGGTAGCAGCTAGTACCTTCATAAAACTACAGACATTCAAAAATTAGACGGATTTCAAAGATTTATTATTTAATTTTTAAAATCACGCGGCTTTTTTAAGACCTACTACTTTAAAACTGAGAATAATCCCGCCGTTGAACGATCGTTTATTCCTAGGGGAACAGAAGTCTGGCTCTGCACTTCAATGTAAAGTAAAAACTAGAGAGGTAGTGGAGGGCATGAAGATGTTAAAACTGGAAGCGGCATGCCTCTAAAGGAAAGTTTTACAGTGAGTGAGTAGTGCAGCTAGGAAGGGCAAAAAAAATTTAACAAAGTCAAATTTAAGGATAGGAATGTCAGGATATAATAAAATAAAAATTTGAATAAAAATAAGAATCAGAAATAATTCGAATTAAGAATAAAATAAAATTTACTTAATCTATTAATTAAATATGCAGCCATTCAACAGAGTCCCCACCTCAAACCTCCTAAAGGTAAGTAACTGAGTATAATAATTGTATGCTTGACAAAAACAAATAACCGAATTAGAATCCCTTCTTATTTACACTGTTTTAAAAAAGTTTTGCGGGACAAGTAATCGAACCCTCGAGCATAAAATTTGTATGGCACCGACCCGACATTTAATATTACTGAACCAAAAGAATTATCAGAATCGCTTATCCAAAAAGCACAACCAGCCTAACATAGAACCTGGACGGGACATCTACAGGTTTAGTTATCTGAATCTATTTCCAGCCCTTGTTAGGGGCACGGAGGGAGGCCTCGAGGCTATGCCTCTTTGCCCCGGCTTCAACTCGGGGAGTGGCAACCTCTCGGTCTTAGAGTTTTACGCAATACTCTTTTTGCGTTTTCCTTGTTTATTTGGGCAATTTATGGTTGTATATTTTTAGCCGTAGGTTGGGGCCGCGGCGTTCGAATATTGACCTCTCCAACTCAACCCGTGGATGTCGTAAGAGCCGACTAAGGGAACCTACCAGAGGAAGGGTAGCAGCTTCCTTCTGAGTATTTATCAACACCAACACTGGGATCACCAATCCGCCTGCCAAGCGTGGTGATTATGGCATATCCCCCCTACATGGGAGACCATCCAATCAATGGACCAACGACATCGTAGCGGTCGCAGGGAGTCGATGGATAGAGGCGGCTCAGAACCGCTATTTAATTTTGTGGCGTCGTATGGCGGAGGCCTATGTCGAGCATCGTCGTGTATGGGCTGGTATGATGATGATGATATATCCCGTTACCAACTTTAGTGTTGTAAATAACCATGATAGTAACAAAAGTTTAATTTAAGTCACCTCCACAGATCTCTGTATCTTCGTATATGTGTAGAACCTCTGATTCTGCTAGTGGAGTGGTTTCTATTGTCTCTCTTCGCGTTACATTACTTTAGCGGGTTCAATTCTCGCGCTTGCGTAAACTCCGCAAAGAGTGTATAAACAAGGGTTATATTTTTACGGTTATCAAAATAATATTTTATGAGAAAGGAGCGAGTTTTCTTTCTATGGCCTGTATTTCAGTTGAAACAAGTCTAAAAGCTATCGGTAGTATAAGTGGAAATGTCCTTTTTGCGTTAATCTGAGATGGTAGGCTATTTACTACTAATATTATAAGCGCGAAAGTTTGTATGCATGGATGTTTCTCTTTCACGCAAGAATGATGTATAGATTTTAATGAAACTTAACAATAATATAGCTTATGTAACGGTATTGAGAGTATGTTTATGGCAGGCGTCCATAGTCTCCCCATAGCTCAATTACGCAGTCCATCCATTCAGCACAATAACATGGCTTATTTTGTTATTTTCATTTTCTTTTGCAATAGTCTCTACACCTGGCGGATATCATCTTCGGGTGTATCATATTGTGCAACCGAGGATGATACCCGCTATGTGTAGCTCTCGCCTGTAGATTAATTCTCATAAAGGGCCTCTGTGCTGTTGGCTTCGGCTCCACGCATGCCTCCCAAAGGACCGGGTCACTATATGGCCCGTGTTATTGGAAATGAGAAATATAGCTAATCAGAATAACACAAAGGCTATAACTTATAAAGATACTAGCTGGTGCCCGTGACTTCGTCTGCGCAGGATTAATACTTGCGTTAGTCCAAGTGGGCGTAGCCGCGGGCGGGTCAGCCAGTAAAATATATTGGTAATGTACTCATTTTCAACAGCACACATAATAATATGTCCACCACTGAAAATTCCTCCCCCAAATGGGGGATTCGGCCCTCTGACTTTTTCAAAGTCCTCCTTGTGGCCTTGGTGGGCCTGATGCGCGCTTTATTTATTTTATTTAAAATAAACAGCTTATTTAACAGTTATAGCCCGGCTACACGCTCAAACATTTGTGCAAACTTGCATGCACAAACACAGTTTGCGCAAGCAAGATGGAGCGTGTGGCCGGGTTCATCTTGCTTGCGCAAACTGGTTTGTGCAAACATGCATGCTCAAACACAGTTTGGGCAAGCAAGATGGAGCGTGTGGCCGGGCTTAAACCAGTTTGCGCAAGGAAGATGGAGCGTGTGGCCGGGCTCATCTTGCTAGCGCAAACTGGTTTGTGCAATCAAGTATGCACAAATGTTTGAGCGTGTAGCCGGGCTATTATGGTTCGAACTTATGGGTAACTTTAGCCTATCAGTTTCCGTTTATGTAATAAGTCCATAAAAACTTAAAAGCAGTAAAAACCACAAATAACAATAGAAACAAACAATAATATGGATCAAAACACTAACTGATAAAGATTATATAACATTACTAGCCGCCACCCGCGCCTTCGCCCGCGTTTTATCGGGACACAAATAGCCTATATCCCGATAAAACGCGGGCGGATATAGTTTGGGACCTGAAATAACATATTATGTTATTCCAGGTCCCAAACTATATCCATACCAAATTTCAGCATAATCGGTTCAGTAGTTTTTCCGAGAAAGAGTAACAAATATTCAAACATCCATACATCCATTCATACAAACTTTGACATTTATAATATTACTAGCTGCCACGCGGGCCTTGCCCGTGTTTTATCGGGATAAAAATAGCCTATATGTTATTCCAGGTTCCAAACTATATCTATACCAAATTTCAGCCTAATCGGTTCAGTAGTTTTTCCGAGAAAGAGTAACAAATATCCATACATCCATCCATACAAACTTTAACATTTATAATATTAAGTAGAATAGTACATTTAAGCCAATCAATTCAAGACCAACACACAGAATAAAGTAAATTTAGTAGTTATAATAGATTTAATCTGCAAAGAAAGACTTAATAACCTGAATTTTTATGCCATTTTGCCTCAAAGAATAAAAATCTGTATTTTGGGAATATTCCTTGCTAAAAAGGTTACATGTGCGTTTATCGCAAGACTTCAATTTTACGTTACGTATACAGCAGTTCCCGAGAGGGCACTGCGCTCGCACAACCGACAACAGCTCCACGAATAGTATTAACTTAAAATAGAATTTCGGGTCTAAAACAGTGAAAAAACAAGTAAAAAAAAGTGTAAAATCTTACCAAAAACTAGTGAAAACGTTATCTCGGCGAAACATAACGAAAAAAGCTACAAAAACATAAAATCAATATACTATAAACAGTGTTTGTCCATCTTTTTTTTTTTGCTATTTGACGGTTGTCGAAAACTTACAGTAAACCGTTGGAATATTACAACAGAGCTTCTTTTTCGTCTCATATTGGCCCGCTGGCTCAGTTGTTTAACACGTCGAAAAAAATAGCGCCTGGTACGTAACCGTTGTTGGATCGAATCCTCCTCATCACTACACCACTCATTACATTTTGCACAAAGATTTTTTTTTATTTTTATTTATTCAAGGGAGGAATAAAAATGGAAGACCTTATGAAGGCTATTGCAGCCATAGGACAACTAATTAAAGACATTGATGCCAAACTTTCTTCAAAAATTGACCACCTCGATGGAAAAATAAGCTCACTTCAACCACAACTCGAAGAATTAAAAACAAATCAAAAAAAGCAAGAAGAACGCCTAGACTATCTTGAGAAAGAAGTGAGAATCAGGAACTTGGTGTTTTTCGGTGTTCCGGAACAGGAAAAAACCTATTTGGAGCTAGAAAAGTCAATACTCAACATTTTCAATTAAGATCTACAAATACAAACGTCTTCAAGCGAAATCCAACATGTACGACGCATTGGAAAAAAAGGGGAGAAGCCTAGACCCATAAACGTGGACCTCACTACTTATGGCAAAAAAATTGCCTATGAAAATTTATTCAGGTCAAACAACTGAGTTAATTTTACTATATGATACCGTGCCGTATCTCGAGCCTAAGAACTTTGTATGGTAATTTAAGGTAACGTCGGAAAAATTGCCTTTTTAGCAACTAAAATTATGACCGGGCGCTTGGAAATTGCTTGGCAATTAGGTCTATTTTACTCATAAACTGGTTCCATTTATTTTAAAAAAATACTATTAGTGCACATACAAAATGAGTACTAGACAAACAAAATTAGTAGTAAGTAGTATTTACAGTTTAAAGAGTTGAGATAGCTGCAGACTGTTGCAACAAGGTATAGATAGCTCAGCTGATGCATATCCATACCAATCGCGACCCGTGTCTACAAGACGCTGGCTGTTTGCCCCGCTGCCGCGCCGCCGCCGCCGCGCCGTAAGGCAATCCTAAGTTGAAATGGTTCCAATATCAATTCCAAAAAAAGGCATGCCAATCCTACCCTCGGTTATGTAAAGTTTGGCACTCTTGAATTGTATGGTGGCGCACGATTTGGATTTATGAAATCGCAATTTTGCTTGACTTCCTTATTTGCAATCTTGCAAGCAGCGACTTCAAAAACTTGTTTTCATCTACTTTTTAGGACTAACCATAAGATGCCAAAAATGCCGGTTGCCAGAATCAAATTGACACTTTTTGTAATTTGCTTCAACTAGGTAGGTACGTTACGTGGGTACTCCTAAAATGACCAGCAAGTAACTTTTTGTTGCTTTTGGTTACTAATTTTTTAGTGAAACATTTTGTCATATTTTCAGCAAATCGTAGGTAAAGAGATGTGGGAGAACATAATTAATTTATAAAAATTTCAGTTATCCCCTTCAGGAGTGATTTTCAGAGGGAATAACTGGAATACGTCCATTTTTTTGCGGCAAAACAGCAGGAACGAAAGCGTGACCTTTTTGTCGCTTTCCAATGACAATCTCGACCCATTTGGGCAAACGATCCAATACAAAATTACTGCCCTATATCTACCTACCTAGTTACACTATTGGATCCGCTGCAATTTTTTCCGCTTCCGCCCTACGCTCCCACTCAAACTGCCCACTGAAAACACAAGCAAAGGGATGAATTATGCTAGATCGTAGAGGGCTTGAGCCGAGCCCCGTGTGAGGCAGTGACGTCTCGGATTCAAAACGCCACGAACAATTTATATGATGCAGTTCATGTTATACCGTGCGGTGTCCACGTCCTTGACGAGGCTGAGATGTGTTCCGACGGTGCACCGTTCCGCCCCGCGCCCCACATAAAGCCTTTTCACATGCATACAGTCACGGCACAGGGTGCCGTGTAATGCAGTAATGTATGGGACGGGCCACACTGGTCACACACAGACGACTCTGACGCGGCTCGTATCTACCTCACATGTTAGCTCACTTTGTAAGTGCTCATATACACGAGCGTAGAGCGCAGAGAACTGTAGCCGTCGACGCGTGGACGGCTGCCGTCGACAGTCGACTGCTGGCGTCAATTGTCGACGGCTGCCGTTGGCGCGTCGACGGTTGCCGTCGACAAATGTCGACAGCTACAGTTACGTCTGCCGTTGGCACTTTGCCGCTCGTATATATGAGCATTAACCGATCTAAAGTCCACGTCACACTGAGAGCAATTCTAGCTAAACCTAATCTTTACTAAGCTTAAACCTTATCTTATACATATACTTATATAAAAATCTCGTGTCACTCAAAGTCTTTGTAACCAAACTACTCCGAAACGGCTTGACTGATTTTTATGGAATTTTTTTCTATATATTCGGTAAGTTTGATAATAAGTAGAGATGAGTCCGGTATTCAATAACTAACTCAGTACCTGTTAGCATGGTCCTAAAATATCTAAAATCCGCACACCGCTAGGGAATAACTATGCAAAGCGAGCATCGCGCCTAACCGACCGTGAGCCATAACTACCCAACGCTTCAATACCTATACTTACCTAACTATCATCTACGCATTGGTACTAGCGGACCATTCACCCGTAAAGTTATGTAGCTGCAACAAGTATTTGGTATTTGTAACCAAATCGGTTAGAAATATATTGGGTAGAAATCAGGACAGGTATAGAGTATTGTAACGTTATTGGGTACCAGTTGGTACTAGCGGTATTGAAACAAAATACCCAACTAATAACCGGTAGCCAAAATATCCAACAACTCCCATCCTTAAATAAGTGAGGTGAGATTGTGGTCAAATGAAGGCCCCAAAGTGATAAGGGTGGACTCACCCCAAAATATATATATTTCGGAGATCTTTTTCAGATTTGGCACAAAAAATACATAATGACCACCAATTCTCACCTTTCTAACACCAACCCCTATTTTTTAATAGCGATATTAGTTAGTACTATAGTAATCTTCCACCCTTGGTGGTCGATGGCAAAACAACGTTTTCCGGGCTAGCTAATTGTTCCATAAAATATTCAGTACCTGATCCACTGGCTAAAGGCTTAACTAATGGACCCAAGTTTGCAATATTTAATCTGGTTGTTCCAGTCCATTTATATAGGTTTTTCTTCCTTTGGCAAAGAGGAATACCAAGATGAACGCAAACAAAGGAAACTTACATACAGTGCTTTTTGAGTACCTATGCAATTTACCCTACAGTAAATTGCATAGGTACTCAAAAAGCACTGAATGTTAACGCTTATAGCCAACTAGCTGCTGACCGAGCCTTCGCCCACGTTTTATCGGGATAAAAAATAGCCTATAAATATGTTATTCCAGGTCCCAAACTATACCTATACCAAATTTCAGCCCAATCAGTTCAGTAGTTTTTTCGTGAAAGAGTAACAAATATATCCATACAAACTTTGGTTACCGCTTCATGACTTTTTTCGCCTAATGGTGGAGCGAAAGCCTACGAAATGAACCTAAGAACCAAACCATACACGTATTTTACCCCATTTATCAAAATCATTTTAGCCATTTAGATGATTGTGAGTTAGGTACATTATGTACGACCAATGTTTTATTAGTGTTGTTTGTTGGCGGAAGCTCCTTAGTAATGAAGAGTGTCCACCGACCACACTCGGATGGAGAACATAACCCATACCTACATATCTCCTCAAAGAGAAGATAGAAGATGGTTTCTTTAGTTCACAAACAGATAGTAAAAAACAAAAATGACAGTACTTATGAATAAAAAATTAAATGGGATTCAACACTGGGGTTCAGCTACCAAGAGCAACGTCGAGATTCTTGAGAGATTTCACCCGAAATATGCTCAACATTCTTCCACACGTGAGTTACATGCATTGTATATAGACATCAAAATGCCTACAGCCAAACAAAAGATAGAGAACTTCAGCACAAAATACCAAGTAACACTCGATGGACATAGAAACCAAATCGCCCCCACCCTCCAAAGACCTGGCAGCATCAAATTCTCCAGGATGAAAAGATATCAGAATCAATAACTTTATTTCTTTAGGCTTACAAAATAAGCACATAGACAAGTCAAATTGTATACTATAAACATAGTTATTATCAAATAAGAAATAAGGTGTTGTAGTGACACAGATTAGCATATAGTACGCGGCGCATTTGCATTTCTTCAATTAAGCATTTTCATTAGCAAGCCGCTGTCACGCCAGTCACTTCTAAAGCCTCTGATTAATGTACACGTATCCCAATATTGGATAATAGAATATCGTAATTGTCATTTAATGTATTTGTGTTTATTATTAATGAATATACTCAGTTCAGTGTACAACCCTTTTCTTACCAACCGCACACCCACAGTAATAAATAATCTATAGACTAAAATAACAAAAATGTTATTGATATAGCATCCCTGACATGGTGACTAGATAATCAGACAAAGATCGAGAGCCGACTCTTTAGACTACACTCTCTCTAAATGCCACAGAATAGGTAGAATCGGACAGCAACCTCGACTATTGTTTAGAAAATCAGACAGCCACGCAGCAGAATATTTGTACAAAAAAATAAGATTCCCAAATAGAGTAGGTGGACACGGGGACATAAAAAAACGCGCTAATAAAAATAATTAAGTAAAAAACACTAGTAACGAAGTCAGGTAAAAAGGTGCTCCGCTTCGTCGGAAGCCAGTCCCGTTTATGTTACCTAACTGGACAGCAAATTATGAAAACAAGTTCATCGAAATGAAATAAACCAACAAACTCCTACGCAGCGAAATGTTTTTGACATGAGTTTTTTACCAAACTTTTTTAATTTAACTTGGGACCAACACGGTACCAATTGTTGTCTGTTAGGGAATTATGTTACCTTCTTGTTGGAAACATAGCCGCTTATCGTTGGAATGTTTTTTACGATACGTCTGATAAATATCGAGGACCACCAGAAACTGCTGTCTAGTGCGACTTATCGAGCAACTCATCAAAGAAAAGCCCTCGATAAATATCGAATTGCTGATTTTGAGAATACGTTTGGTTGCTAAGAAGCAATCACTCGATAATTTGACAGTTTTTTCCATATTTATCGAGTAGATACATTGCCAGAATTGCCCTCCTGAACTACACGAGTAGATAGTATTCTCCGGTTCTGGACCACCCCCAACACCTCCTAAAAAAGCTCGCCGGCTGAGGACGTCGGCCTAAAATCTACGAGATCGATCAAAAGAGAAGATGTTGACACTTTCTTTGACTTTCTTGAAAGAAGCTCACTTTCTAGAAAGTCAGTGTCAACATCTTCTCTTTAGATCGATCTCGTAGATTTTAGGCCGACGTCCTCACCAACATCATCGCTACAGAACGACGTCCATAGATCGTCACGATGATCGGTACTACCCGCATCCAACGGTTTCCTGCAACCTTCACCGGTCGTCGGTCCACTTCGTGTGTTATTCCCAAGATCTCACCTGAACTCCACCTCAGAATTTATATTTAGTTGTGTAAGAAATCGATTCTCACGGCTCTCTCGGTGCGATCGGCTCAGTTATATGCGTGATAGTATTCCCCTGTTCTGGACCAACACCATATCATAAAGAAGCCGGCCTAAAAAAAATTTAAAAAAAAAAACTATTGTTCACTAATCACCTATCTCGACGACTGACTTTCGTGGGTCCTTTATTATGCAGGGTCCTCTCCTACGTCAGTCCTTTATTGCCTCAACGCGTCTTCATTACTCATTGTCTTTTTATTTTACTCAGATGTTGGTTTTTTAGGGACAAGGTAGACGATGATAAATGCACAAATAAAACCCGCATGACTTACTTTCATTTTTACCCGACTACGAGAGGGTTATGATTTTGACACCCTATGTATGTATGTATATATGTATGTATGTATATATATATATATGTATGTATGTATGTAGTCGATTTTTATGTTCCCTCGTAGCGCTGAAACTACTGGTCCGATTTCAACAAATGAGGTGTCATATGATTTGTCTTAATAGCCCGATGGTTATAGGCTATGTGACGTCAGATAAAAATGGGGGTCTAACGAGATAGCGGGGGTCGAAGAAACGGTCGAAAATTTTTATGTTAGTAAATATGCTCGTGTGTGGTATCGTTGCAAAGGTCTTTGTTTGTACTTTGTACTTACCGAAACCGTTTCTCAAACTTTTGTGAGGTTAACGATTCCCAAACTATTAGCAAAAAGGTGTAAAAAAAAATATAGTTAAAAACTAAAACCCGACTACATAAAAGTCTTAAACAAGCGTTCACCTATTGTCCTTATCATTTTCTTTTGATACTTAGGTAGTCGGAGGCACCCACCCCATATACCTACGGTACAATTAGTAACAAAGGCCTCCGACTACCTAAGTATCAAAAGAAAATGCTATGGACAATAGGTGAACGCTTGTTTAAGATTTTTATGTAGTCGGGTTTTAGTTTTTAACTATATTTTTTTTAATCAACATACTTATTTATTGTACGTAACTTACATAATGTATTATTTTCATTTGAAACATGATTTGAATAATTTAAAGAGGAGAATATCATTATTATACAATTTGTCACTTCCAAATAATTCAATGAAATCGTTCATTGAATTTCCATAGTACTTGTAATATAAGTATGTTAAACTATATTCCCCACAGCAGGAAGTAAAATCGTGCTGTATTCTGTACCTATTAAAATTCCACTGTCTCGAATTCCGCTTCAAGAAAGCCGTATGGGGGCCTGCAGGTGGTCGACCATATGAATCAAAATACTGACCAATTCCATTTTTATCGATGTGTATGGCTATCCAGTACGATCCAGGTTTATTGTCAGGATCCAAATTGCTTATTATGTAAGTTGGAGTCTTACTACGAAGCGGTAATCTATTAGCTGCATACACATTGTTTCTTAGAGTTGGGTGAATTCTAGACAAATATTTTTTTATCTCGATTGTGTTCATTTTATTACATAGACATAATCTACCGTACCTGTGATATGTTCAATGGATTTCATGTGAATGACAAGTAAACAGGTACAAGGTAACATTTTGTATATACATAGGTAAACAACCATACCTCAATTTGTCTTTAATCTACCAGTAAGTCGTGTTATTTCTATTAGGAATGCAATATCAGTGCTCATTGTTTTGAATCATTCAAAATCCTTGTTGAACAGTTGTCTTGATAACACTAATGTTGATAAATACTATTATCTCCGACGCCCTTTGGACATGATTAAGCTTTAAGAATCGTAAAAATAATAAAAGGTAGGTACATGTTCAAAACTATTTAATTCAATTAACAAATATAAGCTTTTAAAACTAATACAACGAATACTTAGCTACTATAGTCTTTACTATATATAAACACTTAAAACTATTACAACGAATATTATAATAAGCATTTAAAACTAATACAATAAATACTTAGCTACTATAGTCTACACATACATTGCGATTTTTATCTATTTCAATAACATTATCAAACTCAGCTTACACAATACAGTTGATGGTTTGCAAAAGAGCTAATTCAAAACGAACTTCCAATCTTACGTTACCATGTTTTATAAGATTCCAATGACTCGATGAGCTAGCTGATAAATCGGGCGTTAAATCGAAAGCTCATAGACATTAAAAGGTCTGAAATTACACAATTCACTAAAAAATGTATCTGTAATCGAATCAGCTTTTGGTCAAAGAATAGTTTCTTATAAAATTGATTCCAAAAATGATAATTTAAATACATATGAGACACCGGAAATATTTTTAAACTCAATCAAAGATGAACTGATGAAATTAATTGAAGAATCTGTTCAAGAACACACAGTTTTTAAAGTTAACTTTGAACTACACGCCGATTTCGTTCAACAAACCAAAAACATAGAATCAAACTTTAGTTTTCAAACTTGTAATTATATAATATTTAGTGAGGATTATTTAAATATATTTTTTTCATCTTTGAGTGAAACTCTAATGAATAAAATCAGTACCTTTAAAAAAAAGACAGAGGTTGGAGTCTTAAAAACATTAAATCAATAGATATGAATGTCAATAAATTTAATCCTTTACGTGGCACTTCTCATATCGAACTACCAAAAGAAATAAGAACAAAAAAAGCCGTAATAAATGTAAAAAATGCCGACAATATGTGTTTCAAGTGGGCTTTGCTATCAGCTTTGTATCCAGCTTAAACACACTCAGATCTCTATCTGAGTGTGTTTTAGCAGGATACTCTTATCCTTATACAGTATGCATTCCAATAAGTTGAACTTTGATGGTGTATCTTTTCCGGTTAAAATATCTGACATAGCCAAAGTAGAAAAACTAAACAACATTAGTATCAATGTTTTCGGTTTAGAATTTAATAAAATTCAAAATTGCAATAGTGTAGTAGGACCACTGTTTTTGACAAAATCTCGCAAAACTACACATATCAATTTGCTTTTAATATCAAATGGTCCAAATAATCATTACTGTTACATAAAGAATTTATCACGTCTAGTAAGCAAACAAATCTCTAATCAAGAACATACCATATACATATGTGATGGATGTTTATTAAAATTCTCAACTCAGGAAAGGTTGATCAATCATCAACAACATGACTGTGCTCATGTAATAACAGAATTACCCAATGGAAACACAACATCGAAAAATTGGTTTGGACAAAACGTTCCAAATGATAAACTTATGTTTGATAAATTCGAGCAAAGCTAAATATACCTTTTGTAATCTATGCTGATTTTGAAGCTTTGCTAAATCCTATAAAATCATGTTCTAACGATCCCTCAAAACCTTATACAAACAACATTAATAAACATGAGGAGTATAGTTTTGGATACTATATTAAATGTTCATAATGATGATAGCTTGTCAAAATATGAAACGTATTTTGGTACAAATTGCACTAAAGTTTGCGTCTGTGCGAAGATTTGAAACTTATAAGTAGGAAAAACTGTTTTCAAATTAGTCCAAAACCATTGTCAAAACAAAAAATTTCAACAATAAAAATCTGTCACATTTGTAAGAGTGACTTGAATAGTGAAATAAGCTTAGATTTTGATTGGTATACTGGTTGCTTTAGAGGTGTCGCACATGAAGCATGTATGAACAAGTTTCGGAGTCCACGTCACGTACCTGTTTTTCTTCACAACCCAATTATGATCCTCATTTTATCGTTCATGCCTTGAACTATGTTGAAGTTGATATCATTCCTCAAACTAAAGAAAAATATACATATATCATTTACTAAAACATTACACGTAAATAATCAAAAAATAAAACTAAGATTCGTATATTCAATAAAATGTTTACCTTGTAGTCTCGATCAGTTGGCCAAAAATTTAAACGATGAACTATTTATCACATTACAAAACAACTTTCCAAATACCAATGATTTTATTCGTCTTAGAAAGAAAGGCGTTTATCCATATGAATTTATGACATCAAGTGAATGTTTAAAGTTCCCATCACTCCCTAGCAAAGATCAGTTGTATAACTCACTGTCAGATATATTCGTTTCAGATGATGACTATAGTCATGCGATAGATGTTTGAAAATACTTTGACTGTCAAAATATGTCAGATTATTCCGATTTGTATCTCGTAACGTCTTGTTATCAATGTCTTATTATTAACTGATGTTTTTGAAAATTTCAGAACTCCATGTTTAAAAACGTATGGGTTAGATCCAGCTCATTACTATACAGCTCCAGGATTAAGTTGGGATGCTATGTTAAAATATACGAAAATTGAATTGGAGTTGTTAAAAGATTTTGACAAAATAGCATTTATCAGGAATGGTATCCGAGGTGGCGTATCTCTGTTCAGTAACCGCTATGCCAAAGCTAATAATATATATTTGAAAGATTTTGATAAGAATAAACCAATTTCATATCTGACATATTTTGACGCGAATAATTTATACGGTTGGGCTATGTCTTAATACCTACCAGTTGGTGGATTTGAATGGATTAGTTCGGATACAAACTTTGATGTACCGGATGATTCAGATTATGGATATTCTAAATCAGAAGTAGATTTAGAATATCCTGGTGAACTTCATGATATACATTCTGATTTACTTTTATGCCCTGATAACATATGTATAGGTGATTCTAAAGAAAAAAGTTAGTTCCAAACCTCAATAATAAAACCAAATACAAAATTCAATACAGAAACTTAAAACAATGTATTAAGATGGGTTCAAAACTAACAAAAATTCATAAAATATTAAAATTCAAACATTTCTCTTTAGTTAAAGAAATATATAGATTTAAATACTCTTTTGCAGACTTCTGCTAAATCAGATTTTGAAAAAGACTTTTTTAAAATAATGAACATTGCAGTGTTTGGAAAAACAATGGAAAATATTGAAAAGCGAATTAACTCACTGGGAGAATCATGGTAAATCTCTTGGTGCACAAGATTTGATTGCAAAACCTGAGTTCCACAGCATATCAATTTTTGCAGAAAATCTAGTGGCAATTAAGTTAAAGAAAACCAAGTTACTATACAACAAACCTATTTACTTAGGGTTTTGTACATTAGATATTTCAAAAACTCTAATGTATGATTTTCATTACATGTTGACAAAGTTTATAAATCAAATTACTTTACACCGATACTAGACCGAGATAGCCGTGGGGCCGCGGCATATGAATATCGACCCCTCCAACTCAACCCGTGGATGTCGTAAAAGCCGACTAAGGGAACCTACCAGAGGAAGGGCAGCAGCTCCCTTCTGAGTATTTTTAAACACCAACACTGCGATCACCAATCCGCCTGCCAAGCGTGGTGATTATGGCAAATCCCCCCTACATGGGAGACCATCCACTCGATGGACCGACGACATCGTAGCGGTCGCAGGGAGTCGATGGATGGAGGCGGCTCAGGACCGCTATTTGTGGCGTCGTAAGGGGAGGCCTATTTCAAGCAGTGGACGTGTTTGGGCTGATGATGATGATGATGATGACACTGATACTGACAGTTGAATATATAAAATTTTTACAAACTATTTTTATGAGGACATAAAACCAGATTTGGAAGATATGGATATCCAAAAATCAATAAAAAAAATGTTAGGTTTTTTAAAGACGAAAACAATGGTAAAATATTAAAAGAATTTGTGGGGTTAAGATCTAAAATGTATGCGCTGGATGTTGAAAATAAATTTGTAGCAAAAGCTAAAGTGTTACAAATGAAAATGTTAAATTATAAGTCTTGCCTCTTCGATAAAAATGTTCAGTTTAGCAGTATGCTTAGATTTAAGTCAATAAAACAAAGAATATATACGCAGCAAATAAACAAAACATCTTTATCGTACAGTGATACGAAACGACATATTCTACCCAATGATGTTGACACATTAGCGTGGGGTCTTTAAAAATTAAGATAAAATTGTATAGTTTGTTATTATTAATGTAGTTGATTTACTTGTATAAAGTTGTTTGTTTTAAAAGATGTTTGTTTTTACACTGTAAAATATAATTAGTTTTTATATTAAGATAGTTGGTAATATTATGGCAGTTAACTTGTATAAAGTTTATTTATTCTAAAATATGTTTGTTTTTACACAGTAAAAGATAATGTTATTATAATTAGTGTTAATTAATTTTGTTTGTCTGAAATAAAACTTTTTTCCTTGGCTTCCAAATAACTTGTTTCATTCCGTTCTTGTACCTATTACTACCTACCTATTTTAATCATCCCCACTAAACATTATATAATTACAAGTTTGAAAACAAAAGTTTGATTCTATGTTTTTGGTTTGTTGAACGAAATCAGCGTGTAGTTCAAAGTTAACTTTAAAACACACAGTTTTAAAGTTAAGTTCTTGAATAGATTCTTCAATTAATTTCATCAGTTTATCTTTGATTGATTTTAAAAATATTTCCAGTGTCTCATATGTATTTAAATTATCATTTTTGGAATCAATTTTATAAGAAACTATTCTTTGACCAAAAGCCGATTTGATTACAGATACATTTTTTTAGTGAATTGTGTAATTTCAGAACTTTTTTTTCTGTAAGTTTCTTTTTAAATGATTCGCGAAATACTTTCTTTTAACTAAAACTTGACGCGAACTACATTTCACCTGATCGTTTGTGACACAATGATCCGCATTGCCAGCTGATGATGAGGAAGGTTCTTCAAATCTTGCCTTTTTCGTACTGCGACTTTCACTCTCAATGGTTCTTTTTAGAGAACCCCCAGATTGACTGGAACGAAAAAAATAATTGAATATTCATGTTGTAAAAACAAACATTATCTCAAAGTATTTAGTAGTAGCAAAATATAACTTACTTGGTATTTCTTTCAACCGCTTCACATAAGTTAAAAAGGTTTTCATTGTCAGAATCATCATTGGTAATACAATCATCTTGAATTATTTTAGCTGCGTTGTACAAGTCCTCATCGTTGCTGTCTTCAAACACCATGTAAGTTTCCACTTTATCACAAACATAATTTAATGTTTTGTCTAAATTATCTTCAGTGATAGTATTCTCGAAGAAAGCACTAACACAGACTTCACTGATATGTTCCATGCTATTAGGAGAGATCGTTCTTGTACAGTGTTTAAAAATGAACTGACATCAGCACAATATCTACCGTCACTACTTATACAGTGCGCAGGTATAAAATTAAGTGAATCCGCAGGTATACAAAATTATGAACATAATTTTTATCAAAGAATAATTATAATTAGCTAATTTTTGTAATTGAAATGGTATTTTTTGGAAGTTGGTGACGCAGAAATTTCTTTTGCTATGTTAAAAACAAGTTTTTGAACACTTTCATAAGTATTGTTGAACTGCTCATTTTGTGGTATTTTGTTTATCTTTTTCAAATCAAATACTTCAATTTTTATTAAATGTTTTGATTGTAATATATCATCGTTATTTGCTGATATGTAAACACTACCAGCTTCCTTCCGAGTATTTTTAAACACCAACACTGCGATCACCAATCCGTCTGCCAAGCGTGGTGATTATGGCAAATCCCCCCCTACATGGGAGACCATCCACTCGATGGATCGACGTAGCGGTCGCAGGGAGTCGATGGATGGAGGCGGCTCAGGACCGCTATTTGTGGCGTCGAATGAAACACTACCACCATCCGGGTGGGCTTTAGAAATTGATGATGTTTGTTGCTTTTTTTTCTTTATACTGCTCATTTCAAATAGGGATTCCAATCCATCACTAGATCTTTTTCTCTTGTTATACTTCGGAATTGACTTATCTAGCACGATTTTTAAATCTGATGTGTCATCATCGTATACTCCATAGTAATATTGTTTGAATGTATTTTCATCAGAGTTCTGCAACAACAGAAATTATAATATCAAATTTACTTAACGTAATGCGAAAAATATAAATTTACTGGATAATATTAGGTAAATTAATTAATAAAATAGCTTACCTCCATTTTGTTGTTTACAAAAGTTTGTTCTGGTCCCAAACTACGAAAGAATCACTAGTCTTACTAATAATTTGTCTATGAAACTCTTCACCAAATGATACACATTCCATCTTCCGACACCATTTTATACCCAAATCAAAGCACACATCTTTAGTTTAATCATGTCCAAAGGGCGTCGGAGATAATAGTATTTATCAACATTAGTGTTATCAAGACAACTGTTCAACAAGGATTTTGAATGATTCAAAACAATGAGCACTGATATTGCATTCCTAATAGAAATAACACGACTTACTGATAGATTAAAGACAAATTGAGGTATATATGGTTGTTTACCTATGTATATACAAAATTTTACCTTGTACCTGCTTACTTGTCATTCACATGACGATCCATTGAACATATCACAGGTACGGTAGATTATGTCTATGTAATAAAATGAACACAATCGAGATAAAAAAATATTTATCTAGAATTCACCCAACTCTAAGAAACAATGTGTATGCAGCTAATAGATTACCGCTTTGTGGTAAGACTTCAACTTACATAATAAGCAATTGGATCCTGACAATAAACCTGGATCGCAATGGATAGCCATACACATCGATAAAAATTTAATTGGTTAGTATTTTGATTCATATGGTCGACCACCTGCAGGCCCCCATACGGCTTTCTTGAAGCGGAATTCGAGACAATGGAATTTTAATAGGTACAGAATACAGCACGATTTTACTTCCTGCTGTGGGGAATATAGTTTAACATACTTATATTACAAGTACTATGGAAATTCAATGAACGATTACATTGAATTATTTGGAAGTGACAAAGTGTATAATGATATCCTCCTCTTTAAATTATTCAAATTATGTTTCAAATGAAAATAATACATTATGTAAGTTATGTACAATAAATAAGTATGATGATTAAAAAATGAAAGCAAGTCATGCGGGTTTTATTTGTGCATTTATCACCGTCTCTACCTTGTCCCTAAAAAAACACCATCTGAGTAAAATAAAAAGACAATGAGTAATGAAGACGCGTTGAGGCAAGTAATTAGGAAATTACCCTGCATAATAAAGGACCCACGAAAGTCAGTCGTCGGGATAGGTGATTAGTGAACAATAGAATGGTGAGATGTAGGTCATTAGTAATGTAGTGGAACCTCAAGCTATCTTTGGAAACGTAAGTCGTAAAATGGATAGCACAGATCGATCGGGCGTGTGCCAAAACATAAGAAAAGACACCAAATTTTTTTTTAGGCCGACTTTTTTAGGAGATGGTGGGATTGGTCCAGAACCGGGGAATACTATCTACTTACACGCATATCACTGAGCTGATCGCGCCGAGAGAGCCGCGAGAATCGATTTCTTACACAACTAAATATAAATTCTGAGGTGGAGTTCAGGTGAGATCTTGGGAATAACACACGAAGTGGACCGACGACCGGTGAAGGTTGCAGGAATCTGTTGGATGCGGGTAGTACCGGTCATCGTGACGATCAATGGACGTCGTCGTTCTGTAGCGATAATGTTGATTGTGACTTTCTAGAAAGTGAGCGCCTTTCAAGAAAGTCAGTGTCAAGATCTTCTCTTTAGATCGATATCGTAGATCGATAATAGTATAATAAGTTTGAAGAAAATCGGTGCAGCAGTAGTGCGACACATCTTATAGTATAACTGAGAAATGTATTTCTTTTTATAATAATGCTGGACAATCCACACAACATCGCCAAAGTAAGCAGAGTTTGTGTGATGGGTGCCTAAAAATAACTGAAATGCTTAAATTACATTCATCTATGTATATCTACTTTTTTATAGAAAGAAAACACGAGACCAAGAACCAATGTCTGCAGACTAAACAAACATTTGTCCCGAGTCGGAAATCGATCCCAAGTCCACCTGCGTCGCAGGCGGACCTGAATGAATGATAATGAATAACTCAAATATTTCTATTTCCCTTACGAACTACTACAAAATAAATCTCTAATATTTAATAATAGTTTTTGTGATTTCGATTTTGTGCGTAACAGAGCGCAAGGCAAACGTGGCTCCGCTCAGCATTGTGCTGGATAGAATCAGAATCAATAACTTTATTCCTTTAGGCTTACAAAATAAGCACTTATACAAATTATTTTATACTGTAAACATAGTTATTATTATCAAATAAGAAATAAGGTGTTATTGATATTCTCTTCATTTCAATTTTTTGTCTACTAGTGGAAGAAATACACTTTGATGTATGGACCCAGCGCTGGTTTTCAACGCAAACCAAAAAAAGCACGTCACGCACGACCCTCTAGAGGTGCAATAATAACAGAGAACCTGCGTCACAGAGGTATCGCAAAGTGCCTTTTAGTAGCTTTTGAAAGTACTATGGAAGAAGTTTTGCTGAAAGTATTTACATGTAAAAAGAATCTCATTGTTTGTGGCGACTTTAATATAGATATTCTAGCGAATGCCCTTGCCGATAGATTGCTTAATTTATTCAAATGCTTTAGTTTACAACATACTTTTATTGACCCAACTAGGGTTACCCTAACATCTGCCACTTGTTTAGATAATATTTACTGTAGTGAATCTCCAACCACCAAAACATTAATCAAGCATTTCAAATCAGATCATTATGGTCAGAGTGTTAATTTTAGTTATAATTTGAATGATAGAAACAATGTTGAGGAATATATCTACAGACCTATTACAGAGAGCCGTATTAAGAATTTTCAAAGTAAAGTGGAACTAGCAGTATCTAATATATCTTGTTCTGATGACCCTAATGTTCTATTTACCAATCTTTTTAATATTATAAACAGAGAACACAGTGAAATATTCAAACTTAAAACATGCACAGTTAGAGACAGGGTCGGGTTTACTGATTGGGCTACTCCCGGCATTTATAGAAGTAGGAATAGACTATACGATCTTTATGGTGCTAGAGAAGCTATGTTACATGATCCTGTGTTTCTCTTGTATGTAACCAACTACTCGAAAACATTTAAGAAAGCAACACAGCAAAGTGCCTATTTTTGAGGAAAAAAATTGTAAACTCATCTAATAAAATAAAAGCAACATGGAAACTAATAAATAACGAAACTAGTAAATCAAAGCCACGTAACAGAGAAATAAGGTTAAAAATTAATAATTCAATTCTTATACATGAAAAGGATATTGCCGATGCTTTTGATGCATTCTTCTCCGATATCCCTAAAGTTGTTACCCGGACTCTAAACTCCTCCCTTTCGATGGCGGTTAAATTATTAGAATCATCTGTTGAAAAATGTAAAGAGGTCTTTATATTTACTCATGTAAATGCCAATTATATAGTCAAAACGTTTAAGTCTATTAACATCAAAAATACTGAGGATCTCTGGGGTATCTCAACCAAAGTACTAAGTTCAATTATAAAGGAAGTGGCTCCTTGTTTGGCCTTTATTTTCAATAGTTGTGTCGACGCAGGAGTTTTTCCTGATCTCATGAAATATAGTAAACTGGTTCCTCTTTTTAAATCTGGAAGTCACACTGATCCGGCCAACTACAGACCAATTTCAATACTTCCAGCAAAAAGTAAAATTTTTGAAAAAATTATTCTCACTCAGTTGTCCTCTCATTTCAACCTTAATAGGCTACTCCATAAAAATCAATTTGGCTTCACCAAGGGTAGATCAACAACCGATGCTGGTACAGTTTTACTTAAGCATATATTGGATGCCTGGGATAAAGCAAAAAACGCTATTGGTATATTCTGTGACCTTTCTAAGGCTTTTGATTGTGTAGATCATGCTACATTAATTGGAAAATTGAAACACTATGGAATTCAAAACAAGGCACTGGACCTTATGCAATCATATTTATCTGATAGAGTTCAAAAAGTAGATATTGGTAAAGAAAGATCTAGGGTCTCAAAAATTGAAATTAGGCGTCCCGCAAGGATCAATATTAGGTCCTTTCTTATTTTTAGTATACGTAAATGATCTCCCCTTTTTAGCAAAAGATCTGTGTGATATAGTCTTATTTTCTGATGATACTTCACTGATTTTTAAAGTTGACAGAAATAAATGTAATTATGACGATGTAAATGATTCGCTTTCACACGTACTAGATTGGTTCACCACCAATAACCTCTTACTCAATGCTAAAAAAACCAAATGCATTAAATTCATGTTACCTAATGTAAGAGAATTTCCAACGAAGATAATGCTAAAGAATGAGATTGTTGACTTTGTAGACTCTACTGTTTTCTTAGGGTTACATATTGATTCCACTCTTCAATGGAAACCCCAAATTAATGCTCTCGCAGGCAGACTTAGTTCAGCGGTTCAGCGGCCTATGCAGTTCGAACAATTAGATATATTACCGATGAAGATACAGCTAGGTTAGTTTATTTCAGTTACTTTCATAGTATTATGTCTTATGGTATTTTGCTTTGGGGACAGGCAGCTGACATCCAGACTATCTTTGTTCTCCAGAAAAGAGCGGTACGCGCAATTTACAAATTAAAACCACGCGACTCTTTGAGAGAATTATTTAAAGAAATAAATATTTTGACAGTAATATCGCAGTACATCTATGAAAATCTTATGTATACGCACAAAAATAGAGATAGCTTTTTGAAAAAGTGTGATGTTCACAATAGAAATACAAGAAACAAGAACAAATTACACATCCCAGCATATAGATTACGAAAGGTAGGGAAATCATTTATGGGCAATTGCGTGCGCTTCTATAATAAGCTTCCATCTGAAGCAACTGAACTCCCTATTCGTAAATTTAAACAGTACATTAAACAAAATCTTATCCTGAAGGCCTTTTACTCCATAGATGATTACATCAATGATGTTAATGCTTGGCCAGGTGTCGCTCCGTTCCGCACTGTCAGTAGTATGTAAGAAATTCAATGTTCTGTTTAGCTTTAAAGAAATATTGACATGTATCTAAATTGCATTAAATTTATATTTAGATAGGCAAAATAAACATGTATTAGACACATAAGTGATATTATAATGTGCTAGTGGTTTCTTTATCACTTCTTCCACTAGTGGACAAAAAATTGAAGTGAAAAGAATATCAATAACACCTTATTTCTTATTTGATAATAATAACTATGTTTATAGTATACAATTTGACTTGTCTAAGTGCTTATTTTGTAAGCCTAAAGAAATAAAGTTATTGATTCTGATTCTGATTCTGCCGTGATCGTGTGTCATCTAACTAAGCTAGGATTAAGTGGTAAAAACCTCGCTACACATAAAAAGTCAGCCCATCACAGCCCACGATTATCCACACCAACTACTTAATTAAACTGTAGCTTTATGGGCCACTAAGGCCCTGATTAGAAAGGCTTTTTCATTAGCCGTCCTAATGAAGATGTGCCCTATTTTACTTTTAGTGGCCCTATTAGATTAGGAGTCGGATGAATAGATTAATGAGGAAGCAAGTGTGTCAATTGTCTAAGCGATTTATGGTGTTTTTTTTTAAACAGTTTTATTTGTTATGCGATATCTACTCGAATTTTTGTCTGAATTTATTGAGACTTTCGCCTATAACTGTACATATTATATTATAATTGAGTTACTCCGTGTCCGTCCCACTCGCTTTGGACCAAAGTGGGACGTAGGCGGAAAATCAAATTCAGAGGTGATTTATTTCGCATTTATTAACAAGGAATATTCTAATATTTTTTTAATTTAAAGTCGTTTATTAGTATTTGTAGAAACATAAAATTATTTGTGCCGTTATGAAAATAATTATCTAAACAAGACTATTTGTGGTTTTAAAACAGATTTTCAAGGAATTGTGCGTAAGTATTTTTAATTTTGTGCGTAGGTACAAAGTTTCATAAAAAAACTAAAAGAAGCTGAAGTTTCTTTGTATCGTTTTTGGCTCAAACAGTATTTCACTTTAGAAACATGCGACAAAAGAAATTCATAATTTTATAAAATATAAAATAATAAATAAACATTAATTTTTAATATTAAAAAAAAATATACAACACGCTTTCAGAACCAAGCACTTTTATTTGGACTTAGATAATTATCATCTAGTACCAAAGTGCTTGGGAAGTCCAACATTCCAGGCATTTCGCTTAGGAGTTCCTATGGCCACCTTTGATCTCCTTCATCAGACCAGCTCGATGGTACCATAACACTGCATTGTCACCAAACTTACATAAGTATGCCAAACAGCTCAATCGGTCGAGGATAATTGGTCTAAAACTCAGTTGAAAGATTTGTCCCACACAAACTAACAGGGCAAGTAGAATTAAAGGTTGTAAAAGTTGAACCGCGCAGTATTAAAAGGGGGACCCCCTTTTAACTTAGTCACTACATATTATAAAACAAAGTCCTGCACCGCATGTGTCTGTCTGTTTATATAATAAACTCAAAAATAACCGAACGCATTTTCATACGGTTTTCACAAATCGATAGAGTGATTCATGAGGACGGTTTTGGTATATAATTTGTCAAGTTTTTGTGAAAATTGGTTGAAATATAACGATAAAATTGTTGGAAGTTTCGGAAAAACTCAAGCCACCTGGAAGCTTGCATCGAAAGAGCTTGCCTAAGATATAACAAAACAATTCATGGTGGGATATTCCACTTTTCTATCTACAAAAAAGTCCACGATGGCATATATCTATTTTTTAAAGATAGCTTACTATACCCATTTTATCTTAAGTTATCAAACATGCAGGCCTAATAATACTACCCGTGTGAAGCCGGGGCGGGTTGTTAGTTAAAACAAAGGTAACCCTTCTTGCGCAGTCGGATAAAAGGAATGGCTCATCGTTTTATTAGTTCTGCATCGTTGCTACTCGCTACATTGACACTCGAGGCGTATTGGCTTAACTGCGGCTTTAACGTTTTACGTTCCCGTTCTTGACTTTGTAGTGACTTGATACTTTGATGCCTTAAATCTGACGTTAACTTGACGTTGGAGTTATATTTTATGGCTTGCTTGAAGGAGATTGGAAACTTCAGTCGCTTCTCTGGGTGTGTGTAATAGTTTAAGGTTTAGTCCGTTCTCATTCAGAATGGGATGCAATGGAGCCATTTCGAACTCAGAGCGCGCGCCCACGGCTACTTTTGTAGCGATGCAAATGCGCGACAAGATCGCGACTGTATCGCTACAGTCACGATAAAGTCGCGATGCTGTCGCGGTATAATAGCGGAAAAGTAATTCGACGTAATCGTATTTTCTGCCAGGTCGTACGAATATGAAAATTTGAAAAATAAAAACATAAGTGAGGAAGAAAAATTCGATTTGTTACCTGACGAATTGAATTAATGACTGTAAAAAAAATGTCTGTTGTCACATCACGGAGAGCTAGGAGTTGTTTTTTACATTGCTTACACATTACTATAATAAGATAAAATAACAGTTAATAATGGAGACCCCATTATTAACTGTTGAATTATGGGTTTTCTACCGAAAAACCTATTAAATTTACCCTAGGTCCGTGGAGTACCGAGGCTCTCCGGGTTTTCAAAAAATTATCTGAGCGCCTAGTCGAAGCGACGCGTGACCCGAGAGCTGGTGAATATCTGGCGCATCGCATTATCATTGCCATACAGCGAGGTAATGCAGCCAGCGTCTTGGGGACGCTTCCGACTGATATTGATATGGACCAGTTGAGCTATCCGTAGATTGTTTGCAACAGTCTGCAGTAAGCTCAATTATTTTAATTGTAAATACTAGTTTAATTTGTTTATATTATTTGATTGTTATTTTCTTCGTCAATAAAGAATTAATTCCTATAAAATCAATAGTGAGACTTCGTCTTAGACATCCATGGGTCCAATGGTTCTAAATTGTCTATTCCAGCTTCTCCTTGAAGCTTTGCACCTAACTACCAATCACACTTCTTGTAACAAACTATCTCTCTGTAAAGAATAGATAGAAAGATAATGTATTTAAAATAATGCCTTATAAAATAATAAATAGTAGAAAGATCATCATCATCATCATATCAATCCATACACGTCCACTGCTGGACATATGCCTCCCCATACGACGCCACAAATAGCGGTCCTGAGCCGCCTTCATCCATCGACTCTAGATAGAAATCTAATAGAAAGATAATGCCTTATAAAATAAATTGGCAAACAGTAACTACTAATTAAATCTAGTGTGGCACAATCGGCGTCCTTATTGCTGAAAGCGATCTCTTCATGGAAACCTTTGGATGTATAGAATCGATTAGTATAAAAAGTGACGGTGGCGTACATGATAGTAAAAATACATATTTCGACTGGAATAACATGTATACAAACAGAAATTTTACTAAGCAAAATGAAAGCATTTAACAAAAAGAAAAGCAAGGGTTTTCAAAATAAACTGAGTACCTACATATGTTAGAATATTTGTTACTTCAATACAAAACATTGAATAAAATAACAATCAATTTTCACCCCAAAGCAAACGTTGAAAAAGAAAAACTACTGCTGAACCGGGGCGAATACAAAAATGCATATCCTATTGGAGCGCAGCCAGCATGCGTGAATTTTTTACGATCCTGCTGAAAATCTCTCGGATTCAGGATTTATTGTGGTACACTTAATCACATATAACTAAATGCAATAAATATTCAAGCTTGAGTGATTAGAGCTAAATAGCTAGTATAAACGCAATTGTACGACTATTCGGTGTTTTGGCAACTGCAACTCAGCTGTTATACGATTAAAGGCTGGATAAATCAAATCTTATTCGATTATTTTGTTAGTTGGGTAGTTATTAATCCTTTGGCTTTTGGGATGGCTGGACATCATCATCATCATCATCAGCCTGTGTTAGTCCACTGCTGGACATAGCCCTCCCCTAATCTTCTTCAGCTTGACGCATCCAGCATTCGCCGTCAGTCTTTCGCAGGTCGTCACCCCACCTGGCCGGGGGCATCCTACACTACGTTTACTGAGTCGTGGTCTCTACTCAAGAACACGTTTACCTCAGCGGTTGTCGGTTCTTTGTAAGCTATGACTGCCCAGCACACTGCCTCTTCAGCTTGTTAATTCTTAAAGCTATTTCGATAACTTGGATTTCTGTCTGATGTATTCGTGATGAATATACAAAACATTCGAAGATACAAAACATGGCGGGCGAAGGTCTGCTTGCGACGCAGGAGGTGCGGGTTCGATTCCCGCCTAGGGACAAATATTTGTACGATCTGCAAATACTTGTTACGGGTGTTCTGTGTATTTTCTATGTAAATTTGTCAATCTTTGTATGTATTGCCTTATGTCTCAGTCATCTAGTACCCATAACACAAGCTCTGCTTAGCTTGGGGCTAGATGATGCTGTGTGGATTGTCCAGCATTATTTATTATAATTTCTATATATAATTCTATTTACATGATATGGACCAGTTGAGCTATCTGTAGATTGTTTGCAACAGTCTGCAGTTAGCTCAATTGTTTCAATTGTAAATACTAGTTTAATTTCTTTATATTATTTGAATATTTACATGATAAAATGGGTAATATCGCGGAAAAAAAACACAAATGAGTTATTTAGATTAAATGTTAAATGGTAATTAATAAAAAATATTACCTCCTGCGATATTTATAATAGCTTGGGTTGTGATACTTATGTGATTAGCTGTAGTACTGAATAATGTGCAATATTTATAAAACTAAGCTTTATTGTGATATTTAAAACTATAATAGCTACCTCTCAAGTTGCATGGCGCCCTAACAGGGCTCCTAATACCTAGCCTCTAAGTGAAATATTTAAGACCTCTCACATTGTATGTATTAGGATTGCAAAATAAATAAATAAGCTACATAGAGGAACTTGTTGTTGACGACGGGTAATCGCATAACAGAGAATAAACTACAAAAAAGAGTAATAAAAGATGAAAATAAAATGGACACCGCGTTACCACTAAGCTATCTGTGGTGAATTATAATAATGTTAGTTCTCATTGCTTTTACAAATGTTATCCTCTAAAACCTTCATGTGAAGCTAGTTTACATGAAGGTTTTAGAGGATAGGAGGAGTTAGACGATAGGGTAGTCAACTTTTCTTCTATAAATTCTGCAAAACAGCATAAATTAAAAAGAAGAAAAAGAAAACATTTATTGGCACAAATACAACTTGTTCCTAAAACAGGCAGCGCGGAGTCCTCTCTCACCAACCTCAGACGAAAATAATAAAGTTATCGAAAAAACAATCATAAAAACAAGACCTAGGTCTCGCATTAACAGAAATTTATTGGCCCTCGTAATGGACTCGCTGAGGCCTCCCTTGATACATGGCCGTTATTTGGCCCCCTGCCAAGAGGCCTAGTGTGAACTCGTTAGAGACGCTACAATCGACTGCGGTACTGAGATAGGTTGATATAGAAGGAAAACTGTAGGTTGATTTTATTAGGTAACTATACCCTAGTCAAACTAGATGTAGAATATTTGTAAACAAACGACTCATAATAGACCGGCTCAAACATTTGTGCATGCATGATTGCACAAACTAGTTTGCGCAAGCAAGATGACCCCGGCCACATGCTCCATCTTGCTTCGCAAACTGATTAGAACCCGGCCACACACTCGATCTATGCTAAATCATGACTGAAGCGTGACAGCATCGTGACAGTAGAACCGTGGTTACGTGGGAGTGGGTAATTCTGGAAATATATCTACGCGATAAAAATGACAAGAACTGTCAAAATATCGAGTGATAAACAAGCGTACTCTTGAAAATCTGCAATTCGATATTTATCGAGGGTTTTTCTTTGATGAGTTGCTCGATAAATCGCACGATAATGCAGTTTTTGGCGTTATCGATATTTAACACAAGATATTTTTATCCCGTGATAATGAGTATCACTCCGCAGAATTGGCCCCCAGGTCGCTGGTTGTGTACCTTCTCCCACGTAACCACGGTTCTGTGAGAATCGCGACTGTATCGATGCGAACGCACGTCAGCATCGCGACAGCATCGCTACAAAAAGTTGCCGTGGCGTGGGATAGCGCTCTTAGACTGAAGAGATATGAAATTAAGCGAGCGGATTTCTTTCTACTTACACCAAAATGTAGAACCTCGATACAGAGTTATTTATTTTAAAAACGCAGTCCTAACAAGCTTGAAATAAAACATCACTTGCTCCTTGCACTGAAATAAAGCTAAAAGATAGATACTTCCGAGATCGCGGGAGGCACTGTGCCGAAAGAGCAAACCAAACCGGAAAGTGACCGAATATTACACCAAATGTAAAATGAACCTTATATCATCTATGCCTATATTATAAAATGCTTTGTCGTGAATGACTGACTGACGGATCAACGCACAGCCTAAGCTGCTTATCGTAGAGACCTGAAACTTGGAGCATGTGTTCTTTGTATGACGTAGGCATCCGATAAGAAAGGATTTTCCGAAATTGGGGTATAATTTCGGAAAATCCTTTCTTATCGGAAGCCTAAGTGAGTGATAAAAAGGGGGAGCAAAGAGCATCGAACATCGTTGGGATACCTACTAGTCCGCCATTTTGAAAAAAAACGTGATTCGGCGGCCAGTGATGAAACCCATGTCAATCGACAGAGTAAATGAATCACGTTTTTTTCAAAATGGCGGACTAGTAGGTATGCCAGCCTCCATACAAAAATGTTCGAACCTCTTTGTATGGTGACAACGTGATTCCTTGGTCTAATCTACACACACACTGCATGCTTAACAAACACCTATTTAATCTGGGTATCACGGACAACCCCTATACAGAGGGTGCATGAATGCAGAGGAGACGGCCGCGCATGTGCTTGTAGAGTGCGATAGCGTGGCTTCCCAACGACTGCAGTACCTCCGACACCGAGGACGCCTGGGGAGGCGTGCACCGGCGGCGTCAGCGAGCTGCTGGCTTTCCTGGAGGACATCGGGTGGTTAGACTAGTAGCCCCCCACCCGACACGCAAAAAGGGCCCACCTGTGGCCTAGTTGCGGAAAATTGTCCAGAAACAAGTTACAAGTTGGTCCAATCTACTTCAAATTTGGCATCAACCTTTTTTAACAGAATTGATGAAAGACGTGTATTGTATTTTATTGAAATTCATCCCCTAACGGAGTTAAAAAGCGGTAGAAAGTTATTTTAGCGGTGATTTGCTTTGAAGTTGATATCAATACTATTTAGTGCTTTTTAATTTAACACATGTTTGAAAACTCAATATTGCATAAAAAGGCAGACAAACAATTCCAAATACCTACAATACATTTTCTACATTTGTTTAATGTAGAAAATTTATAAATAATATATAATATAAATTTAAAGCCGTGGGGTCGCGGCGTACGAATATCGACCCCTCCAACTCAACCCGTGGATGTCGTAAAAGCCGACTAAGGGAACCTACCAGAGGAAGGGCAGCAGCTTCCTTCTGAGTATTTTTAAACACCAACACGGCGATCACCAATCCGCCTGCCAAGCGTGGTGATTATGGCAAATCCCCCCCTACATGGGACACCATCCACTCGATGGACCGACGACATCGTAGCGGTCGCAGGGAGTCGATGGATGGAGGTGGCTCAGGACCGCTATTTGTGGCGTCGTACGGGGGAGGCCTATGTCCAGCAGTGGACGGTATGGGCTGATGATGATGATGATGATGATGATGATAAATTTAAAGTATTATTGTCTAGCTACCATCAATAATATATGTAGGTATATATTATTGATGGTAGCTAGACAATAATACTTTAACTTTTTTTGTATTGGACAAATTTTGCAGTTGGCATTGAACATGTTGGTATGAACATCTGAAAAAGTACATGTACCATTTTGAAAAAGTACAAACTGGCTCCTGAAACACAAGTTGTAACTATTTTGTGACCTATGGATTCTTTTTTAATATTTGTAATCCTACTGTTGTGTCAAAAGATTTTTTTTTTGCACTGTTTTCATGTGTGTTGTATAAATAGGAACATACCTACCAGTATTTGCTTTTGTAATGGAGTGGTCTTTTTCATTCCAGAAATAAAATTACATTCATCAGAAGCCCGTATACGTCCACAGTTGAACATAGGCATCCCAAGAAAAGTTAGTTTTTCGGTGATTTTTTTGGATGTTTCGGTGTGACAGTCTGCCGATTCTCCGTGGAACACCAGTAGATCCGAACACAGACTTACAAAGATTGCTGAGGCATCAGCGTGAAACCGCACTCTGCAGTAGAGCATAGCTTCAATTATTACTAAACTAGCTTGATCTAGCGGCTTCTCGCGTGATTTTCCGAGATAATATTATGAGCCTTTATTTCAAATTCAAACTATTTACACATTTTATATACTATTTGTATTATTGTATTTGCTATTTGTGGCGTCGTACGGGGGAGGCCTATTTCCAGCAGTGGACGTGTATTGGCTGATGATGATGATAAACTATTTACAAAAAATTTAGAACGCTCAGCAGTAGTTTGTTTGCCGCAGGGCAAAGGCCTCCCTAGCCTTTTCCACTCCTCCTGTCTTGAGTACTCCTCATCCACGTCCTGCCTGCTCCTTTGATAAGCCCATCGAGTGAAAGGTCTGCCCTGATTACTTTTCCAAGTTTTTTTTAGTTTAAATAAATAAACTAATCTTGGGCAATACACACAGTATCATCTAGCCCCAAGCTAAGCAGAGCTTGTGTTATGGGTACTAGATGACTGATATACATAATACAATATATTATATAGATAGATATTTTTAATTATACATTAGTAACCCGCCCTGGCTTCGCACGGGTGCAATGCTCATACTAAATTATACATATAAGCCTTGAATCACTTGAATCACTCTATCTATTCAAAAAACCGCTTCAAAATCCGTTGTGTAATTTTAAAGATCTATGCATACATAGGGACAGACAGACAGCGGGAAGAGACTTTGTAGTAAGTATACTATGTAGTGATAGGAAATACCCATAACATCCGAGACAAATATTTGCAGATCGTACAAGCATTTGTCCCAAGGTAGGAATCGAACCCGCAACCTCCTGCGTGGCAGGCGGACGTTCGCCCGCCGCCGCTCCATATCTGTCGTCAAGATTTTACTAATTTCTAACAGATATATACTATAAATACACTTTCTAATAAATATATATGTATGTATTAGCAACTATGGGTAGGTGTGTATGGTTGAAAATGCCATGACGCCTCTACAGAATGTAACTATTTAACTATGACACTGACATCTAAATTGAATCGAGTTAATATGTTATCCCGTACAAAGTTTTAACAGGATTATTCCGGTGAATGTACTCGCAGTTTCAGTTGATTCTGGTTCGCTCGATTTTACTTATGTTTTTGGCTTATGTTAGATATTTATTATCAGCTAGCATTGTCATGCCCAACCAAATAAATATAATATTATTGTAATTTCTTATACTTTTCGAAGCCTGTTTTAGCTAGAGTTTATAGCGTCGGCGATACCGTTTTTTCTGTAAAAACGTTGTCCTCCGAACCAAACACGGAAACAACGTACCAACAAAGATTGAGGACTCAACTTTTCGACTCAACGAGTTCGTGCACGAGTTCTAGCATCTCGACATATTCCACGACAAGCTCAGTGTTGTTAAAAGTCTTATCTGGCACAGCGTATCAGCGACGCTTCGGACTGGTGTTGATACGGACCAGTTGAGCTACCTGTAGATTGTTTGCAACTGCAGTTGGCTCCATTGTTCCAATTGTAAATAAGTACTTACTTGTTCCAATTTATTTATATTATTTGATTAATCTATTCATGATAATTCATCGATCGATAATGATCGTTACGATACGATAATGATTGTTACGATAACGTTAGATAATGATCGTTACCACCACAATCGATATATTTAACTGAATAGTTTTTTGTCAAATGTTAATGTTACCTAGTTCTTACCTATAATCTATAATAAAATACCTAAGAGCTACAAAGATTTAAATGTAAACTTATTTAGGACTAAATTTAAAAAACTTTTATGTGAAAAATGCTACTATAATATTGTCGAATTTCTAAATGATGTAATCTGATTTTATGCTGCGTATACTAAATTCAAATCTAAAATTAATAATCTTGTTAATTTCCTAATGTTATGTACAATTAATTAATTTAGACATGCATGCCATACTCTCTAATTCTTTTGCACACCAATGTATATTGGTCAAACATGTTGGATCAAAAAAATTATTTGTCATCTTTTTTTTTACATGTGTTTTGCAAATAAATAACTTTTACTTTTACTTTTTTTACTTTCGTTAATTATTAAAGATTGTCATTTTGTTAAATTAAGTACGATACTTTCAGTCTTCACTTTGTCATTTGTTTACAACATTTTCATTTAATTTAATTAAGTACTTTCGACATTTAATTAAGTACTATCAACCTTCACTCTGTAATAACCCATCATTGGAAACAAATGGCTATATATAATAAGTAACCAAACATTTATGTAATATGTAAGCTGTATGTTTCCTTATTAAAAATAAAAAATTATTTATTTTTTTATTATTTGTTAATGAATCTATGTTATGTTATATTATATCATAGATTTATAGGTTAATAATATAAGATAGTGGGTGTTTTGTTTCTTGCACTGTAAACTTTTATCTTCTTTAATAAATGAATATTAATAAAAATAAAAAATACATTTGGAATTCGAGCCCATGAATTACATGAATTTCAGAAGACATTTTGAAGGATAAATGGAAATCTAAAAGTTTTTCATATGGCTTTGAATTCGCATCTTTCTAATCTCTATTCTTACGTTAGGCACCTTTTCCTCATTCAAAATATCACGTAACGATTTACGTGATATTTTGTACGATAAGTTCCAAAAATTGCTACCATATAAAAGAACACGTGGCTCGAATCTATGCGCCCCGTGAATACGCATGTCAAAAGTTGAAAATTCATCAGTTCTGCATTTTTTATCTCCTGATATTATTATTAGTAGTTCCATAACAAACTCTTCTTTGGTTTTTGTTATTATAGTGCCCTGACTCTCGGGGTAATTTCTACGAAAAAAGGTTGCGGGTTCAAGTGCCGTCGATGTCGACATTTTTTGGGATATTGTAACATTAGAACCTTTTCTTTGTTTTTGAATCAACCGAATTAAGCGGTCCCGACACCAGACACTATAAAACAATTTGCTCAATTGTAACATAAAACTACGTGCCGGTGAAAGGTTTTTCAACCCCTGGCTCATCCAGATCGTCACGCATGCATGCAATAAAACTTCATAAAACCATATTTTTGTTTTCTAGATTTTAGTCAGAAAATATTTAAATATTTTCACATAGGAGTAGACTTTGTAATAAAATCTAAAACCTTGTTGTTTTTAGTTTTGTATTTTATTTAAATGATTCTGCAAGTCGTACTAGATATATGTATAGTTAAAACCTTAAAGGTGTGTTAGTAAAAGCATTAAGAGACTCACTGTCAACGAATTGTCATAAAAACAGTCAGTCAACAAGCTCCTAAGCCTGCCTGGGAGAAATAGCTTTTAGAGGGCACATGAGGGCACAATTTTACAGATTTTTATATTGATTTGGGAAATTTCGAAGCTTTATGTTCATTGAAGGACTTTTGTAAAGATTGGCTTGTGCTTACTGCTTGAAGAAAATAAAATTGTTTGTTCCAAAACTCATGACTATAAACCTAAATTTCAAAATCCAACGCAAATAAATCAATATGAGTTAGAATCCTTTTCGAAAAGGTAGGCAGGTACGAGTAACTACAGACCGTTCACCAAAAGTGGTCCCCTGACGTGATGTTTCGAACCATGCATGGTTGGAACTATGGCAGGTACATCTTATAGTGAACGGTCTTTACTTACATACCTACCAACTTACCGAAACAAATAATTAAAAAATAGTAGGACGAAGAGAAACTGGTTGGGAAAATGACAAACTGGGTGAGCGATGAAGTGAAAGAAAATGATCAAGTGGGTGAATGATGAAATGAGTAAATGATGAAATGGAATGTAAGCCTCCTTCGTGGTCCTACTAGTAGGACAAAATAGTAGGACCACGAGAAAACGGCGAATAGGTTAGGTTGAGTCTATTTGACGTTAGTAACGAGACGTGATCGTGAAGTCTCCTTTTTGTATGGGTTTTGAGTAGTTCCACATCCGCACGAAAGAGGCGCTGTACCAAATCCTATAGAAAATGGAGACGTCGATGCCTCACGAAAAATAGCTATGGGCTGCTCCGAGACGGACGAGGGCTGTAGAAAGTGACCAAGATACTAGGTAAGCGACAAATAATAAAAAAAATATATATTATTCCACGTTTACGAAATATTTAGAATTCACCTTTTTCATTCATCATCAGCCCGTACACGTCCACTGCTGAACATAGGAATTATTTAGAATTCACCTAATTAACCATAATTTAACTGTCGTAAGTTATATAAGCTAAACTTAGATAAAATCTAAAAAATATCTTCGAAAAATTATTCTATCGAGAAAAGTTTCACTAAATATATTTTTGCTTTATAATTAATTTTATAAAAACCTTCATATTATAAATTCTAGTTGATATTTTGTGGATTGGATAAGCTGCGCTCCCCACTGTTTTGGGGAAATATCTCTTCAAAAATGAGCATTTATTTTTAAATTTTTTACTTAGCCCCTTTCACCACCATTATCCCAACTCAGGCAGTGTAAATTGGCCCATCACGAAGATTGAATGGTCCATCCCAAGTTACATAATTTCATCTATGTTTGATAGAGGTCGTTTACAACTTTTACTTATAGCCAGCTTATAGCTAGATTATAGCCACTTTTAGCCAAGATTTTATAGATGCTATAAAAAACAGCTGAGTTGGTGCTATTTCATTAGATGACGTCGGTAGTACAGTTGGCGAATTGACGCCTGGGGCGTAGGAGGTTCGATTCCCAAGGTGGTGCAAATATTAGTGGTTAATTTTTGAACTAAAATTTTTAAATAATTCTAGGCAATTTACACGCCTCAAGCTAATCAAAGCTTGTGTTATGGGTACTAGATATACTTAATACAATACACATAGATAAATATTTTATATTATACATAGAAAACATATAAAATACACGGAACAACTATCTGCAGATCGTACAAACTCTTGTCCCGAGGCAGAAATCAAACCAGCAACATCCTGCGTACCCCAGGCGAACCTTTGCCCTCCACGCTACAGAGGTCGTCGAATATAATTTGATCTAATTTTATATGAATGTAAGCGGGTAAACTACGAACCCAGTCTATGTTGGAAGAATACCAACGGTTCAATTACTAGAGCTTTTCTATGAAATCTTAAAAAAACCAATGACGCTTTTATTTTGACACTAGATGGCGCTGCACAAAAGTCAAGTGACAATATCAAGTGTTATAAATAAAATAAACAACGAAATAATTTTCTATTTCCACTCGGATAAAAATATTTTTTTAAGCAGTTTTTGATACCTTAGTTGCCAGTAGATAAGATAGATCTTAGTATATACTAAGTCATACATATCGCATAATCTTAGTATTTGGCAACCACGTTTTTTTATAGGTCGCATTTAAAAGCCCTCATAGGTAAGTTACTAAATCAATTGCAACATTATCGCTATATAAATAAAGTCCATGCCAAAAACTTATTCTGCCACTCCCCACATCTTTTGCGAAGTTCTTTGTGAAAGTTCCACATAAAGTTGATTTTGAACCGGTCGCGATCGGACGTCCGGAGCGGATATCCGGACTTCACCACAGTCGTACATTACTGTCAACAACTGTATTGAGCGGAGAAATATATTGGAAAATATATTTACAACATGATAGTTTGATATGGGTCACTGAGTTCCAATAACATCAGCGAGGAATATTTATATCGAAGTAATTTAATTCTAATTAATCATTATTAACAAAAAAAATTACAATGAAATAATAGAAACAAATAAGAAGTATTAACAATTGAACTAACTACAGACTGTTACAAACAATCTACAGGTAGCTCAACTGGTCCATAAATTAAACATCATCATCATATCAGCCGATCGACGTCCACTGCTGGACATAGGCCTCCCCTAAGGATCTCCACAAAGACCGATTTTGCGCAGCCCGCATCCAGCGATTTCTCGCGACCTTCACTAGGTCGTCGGTCCATCGCGTTGGGGGCCTACCCACACTGCGCTTTCGGGTACGTGGTCGCCACTCTAGAGCCTTGCGGCCCCAGCGTTACAAACAACCTACATGCACCTCAACTCCATATGTAATTAATAATATTCCATAAATTCTATTGGTTAACGCATTCAATACTGAGGGTGAGTTGTAGACTTAAGGCTCGTCGAATTCAATCTTTTTGTTATTTTTTTTTTTTTAAATACCTTGACTGTGAGTCCTTAAGCCATCGAGTACCCCTTAAATGGGAAATGGCTGATTATTTGTTACGAAACAATTCTGTCACTAATCGCACAGATTAATGTGAAGGCGCTCACCGCCTGCTATGTTCTGATAGGCTGAAAAAATATCGCGCAATAAAAAAGGGATGAGGTAAAACGCATTGCTAGTGCTATCGATGTTCTAGCTAGTCAGAATTCAATAATGATATTTAGTTCATTTTATTTACATTGTACTAATAATCATTATTATTGATTATAATATGTTTAACGGAGAAATAGATGAATATATGTATATAAAAAAGTTTTAAAATAACTTTGGAATTGGTTACATGGAAACAGCAAAAAATAGACTTAGTGATTTTTACATCTAAGCCATCCCATTTGCCATCTACGATCGTTCAAAAATCACAAGCAAAAATTGTTACGTGTAAATAGTGTGGAATAATGTTGATGGGGCTCAAATATCGATATCGATAGTCTAACTAAACCAGCTTGTTCCTTCTCTACCTTCTCTGCGTAAAGCAGGAAGAAAATATAAACGAAATTAGGTAAGAAAAAGCAGTATTTTATTCACCAAGCTACGGGACAGACGCACGGTTCTAACTTTTGGTCGGCGCTGAAGTGACGACAGTCGGTGTCTGCTTAAGTAAGTACTAAAACACTGACGTGCGGCAGAGAATTGCGTTTTTGTATGGCCCCTCTAAGGGATAATGTACTCGATGCCTTGCACACTATGAGAACAAAAACCTCAGATTTAGATCTAGGCTGAAATCATTCTGAACTCAATATTGCAGTGTACCATACACGCCTACTTATACACACATCAATCATCATCATTATCATATCAGCCCATAAACGTCCACAGGTGGTTTTATTTCATGTGAAATGCAGAAAATATAGAAAACCGCTAAACTGTTGAATCGCGCGGATCTATGTCGGTCTCCATGTGAAAGGCTCGTTAACGGAGTTCCTGAATAGCGCTGCTGCTTTCGTTGATTACCGAAAATGCGTGTGCACGGGGATTCCTGAGTGACACACTGAAATGATAATGATGATTATGATGAATCAACATTTACTTATTAATACACAACGTCGAACACGTTACGTTCAAATCTAAGGGCTTATACACACAGCATCCGTTTTACTGTATTCGTTTATTTTCCCATGATGGTTTATGTAGTTGAAGGACACACACCTGACAGCGTATTCCGGATCCAGTAAACGATTGTTACCGGACCGTTTTTTACGGATTTTTATCTACTGGAAAAAATCGTTTACTGTATCGGGAATACTGTCGTGTGTGAAATCTTACAACTACATACGCCATCACGGGAAAATAAACTGATCCAGTAAAACGGATCCTGTAGAACGGATGCTGTGTGAATTAGCCCTTACACACATCCATAGAGGCGACTGAAGTTTTCAATATCCTTCAAGCAAGTCATAAAATGTAACTCCAACGTCAAGTTAACGTCAGATTTAAGGCATCAAAGTATCAACTCACTGTGTGTATGAGCCCTAACACGTAAATAGAACACATGACGCCAGGCAGAATCACCCCATGATGTAGATTATTTATATTTCCCTTCGCCCTTTCATGCATCAGAATTAGCTGCGATATCAACGATGGGTTGGTATTATATCGAATGAGTCTTATTCGATATAATATCCACCGCGAATTTTATTCAACTTCACTGTAAGTACGAAAAATGGATATGACACATTTTGAAAAAGGAAGTGAGCTGCCCCGCCCTATAGAAAAAAAAACGAGTATGAGGGCCTACGCACTATTATAACAATAACAAAAGAATTGTTTAATGTCAAATCAGGGTAAATGCTTAATAGTCATAATAGTAATTTATTTGTAATAATTATTAAAAGTCAAGAATTAGCAATACAATTAAACACACATTGTTAAAAATATATTTATACTACACCTGCTCGGAAAGTTGCCTATTTCTTTTCCAAATATAAGATAGAAAATAAATCATTGCAGGCGTATAGGAATCCGGGAGGAAAAACTCTATGGAATTTCATTTAAAACTGTATGGAAATAAAGGTTTAAGGTTTAAAGAACTTTATTTCTCATAGAAATCCATTTCTTTTTTTAATTCGTTCGTTCTTTTTTTAATTTCCTAAAAGTTCGGCGGGTAGCTATGGTTATTTTTATTTAGGTCAAACGACAAAAAGTTTTTACTCCAAGTCCGTTTATGGCTCTTCCGATTTCCGACAATTTTTTTTAAAAAAGAGCCCAATTATTATAGTGCGGGAAGTTCTTCTAAATTTGAATTTGGTATAGGCAATTTTATTAATTGTACAGAATGTCGTCGAGTGATAGTGAAAGTTTTATAACACCGCCAGAAATAAAAGATATATTCTGCTTTTTATTTTCCTGGAAGGTGTAGTATAAAGCACTATGTATCACTCGGCAGAAAGTGCGATTCCTACCTCGTGTTTTTTAAGGCCCTCGGCGGCGCCTTGGGTCTCAAATGACACACTCGATAGGAATTGGGCACTTTTTCGCCTAAGTGTACAATGTACCTTAAAAAAATTACCTAAAATACGAATTAGGTATACTTGTTTTCTATTGCCACCTCCGTCCAATTCTCACATCCACATACGAAGACGAATATCAAATCGTACAAATGACCGGCGGCGGGCTCTCTCGCCCCATCTGATATCAAACCCTTGGAATAACCGAAAAATCACAAAAATAAAAGAAAAACCGAGGACCGTCTGCAGAATTTGTACAAATCTGATAACTGGTGTATTACCCTATTGATCTGTGAAGGGGTGTTATTGGGGTTTTTCTTACAAGAAAAAATCACAGTAGCCGCCTAAATTCCTGACTTCAGGAAGTTGGCGGTGTTACACCCCCGTACCTCGGAAAGCATAGGCTGAATGAAATATTGCAAACCTAGAACTACTTCTCTCAACAAAAAAAATCTAGTCAGGTTTGCAGACATAATTATAGTGCGCAAGTGTGTGCGCAAACACAGGTGCACGCAGTACGGGGCGGGCATCCTGGGGGGAAACGAACAGGGGGCCAATTCTGCGTATCACGTGATACTTTATCTAGTGATACAGTGTTACCCATTATCACGGGATAAAAATTACATCTGATAAATAACGAGTACCGGCAAAAGCTGCATTCTCGTGCGACATAACGAAATATCGAATTACAGTATCCCTCGATATTTTGACAGTTCTTGTCATATTTATCGAGCATATAATATACATATTTCCAGAATAATCCTCCAGCGCGGCTCGCTTCGCAAGCCGCAATGTTACACCTCCGCAATGCGTGGCTCGCTTTTGGGTAGGTACGCTTCTGACTGGTATGATCAGTTGAGCTACCTGTAGATTGTTTGCAACAGGCTGCAGTTAACTCAATCACTCACATCATTCATAACACAATTTTAAATAGTTGTTCTAATTTGTCTCGTGATGTTAATATAATGTCATGCAACGGAAAATTCAAAATCCAAAAAGAGAGTTAAGTCACGGGCAGACGCTTGTATCTTAATACAATTCGAACCGCAGATTGAATGAAACTAAGTTCAACAAAATTCAACTTGAACAACAAATCAAATCCAAACAGTGCTGAGTTTCAGTTCAAACAACTTGTCGGATAAAATACGTCGAAACATTTGAAACATTTTGTAGAACAAGTTATAGAACCGACAGTTGGTTTCATGTAGTTTCATGTTTCTCTCTGGATCTTGAACTAACAGGGTTGTAGCAAGGATTCAGTTTGTTGGGAACAACTAAAGTGGATACCACTCCATTCACCTCCTCCGAGCCCTCTTATCTAGATCGAAAGGTTGCCTATTTTAATTCTCCAAAATACTCAATCTTTTGTTTCATTTTTTTTTTTTTTGTGCAATTTGAAACTTTAATTTGGTGTATAAGTGAACACCAATTAAAACAAAACACGCCATTTCGTGATGGAGAATTAAAACTTGCACACACACTGGGCAGGGGTGCAGCAAAGGTACAGACAGTATAAGGGCACCGGGCCACACTCATACTCTCTCATATGTACAGATAGCTTCTGCAGCTGCGCTTACATGGTGGCACTAGGATATGAGACAGTCTACGCAGGAATAATGTTAGTACAGTACCTATTGAAGACATTTCTTATATCCAACCGCCAAAAATTAGACAAAAAAAATCACTTCTTGCTCCGCTCGTCGATAACGTATTTGGTTACCGTGTGTTAGGACACACGGGAACATAATCAAATTACTCGTTATTATAATTTAGTGCAGCCCTCACTGTTTCTTAGCTATGTGTATATTAAGCAAAGCACACTAAATGGGTACCGACAGCTGAATGTTCACGTGGAACGTAAAGTGGTAGTGCAATTCTGCAGTCAGAAATGAGGGAAAACATTGACCCCAGAAGCACCATGTCATCCAGTATGGATCCTAATTCAGACCTGGATTTTAACCTTTGCCAGCTGAAGTAACTACATAATTGTTCACACGCGTACGATGGTACAGAGATATCGTACCGAATTCAATATTATGAACGAGGAGAGAATTGTACTGGATCTCGATATTTTATTTTGCATATCTCATCCCCTGGGCATAAATATGATAAGCGATAATTTATGGGACCCCCTCGGGATCATTTTCTATACAATAGTGAAAGAATTTTCATAATCGGTCCATAATTGGCGGAGATATCGCGTAACATACATAAAAAACATACAGACGAATTGATAACCTCCTCCTTTTGAAGTCGGTAAAAAATATCGAATATCAAAGTGCTTTATTTCCTTTAGACCTTACAGGACTCTTGGATACGTCACAAAATTAAAATTAAACAAATAGGCAAATAAATGTGAAAATGGGAAATAAATAATATAATATTACATAGATTTTTTGTTTTATTCAATCTTTTTAAGGTAATTATGTAGAAAGTTGTATCCCCCGGGGGATTAGTATTTATCCCGCAATAGTTAAAATATGTGTAAAAGTAAGGGAATTTGAATTCGATTTATCGTTTTTTAAAACACGACATCTCTCTTATCCCTATTAGCTATGAGCCGTACCTACACAAGTGGTTTGAAGGGTTAGAAACTAAGTGGTTCCAATAATTCAATATGTCCTGTGCACATCAATCAATTATCCTTTCCTAGAGAAAGTCTTCGGTTTTCATTGTTCTGTGATTTTCAAGTGCAGCCTATGTCCGAATTTGCTGAACAGGGTGTCCCTTACACCCTGTTAAGGGGCTTCGTGATCTAACTCCCAAAGCTTTTTATTGTCTATTCCTGATTGCCACCACAACCTCGCCCCCCCCCCCCCCCCCCTTACGTCTGCTGCGCCTCTTTGGTAGTCATTTAAAGATAGGCATGAAACCTTTTTAGTTTCCAGGAACCCCTGTTAGAAATTGCGAGAAAAAAAGAGAATTACAGAAAACCTGTCATTCCACATTTTCTAGCAAAATGAACAAAATGTACGAAAAATTATAAAAAGCGAAAAAATCCAAAAAAAATTAAAAAAAAACTAAACAAAACAAAAATTAGAAAAGCGTCAATAAAATACAAAAAAAATATCACACCATTTTGAAGACAAACAATATAATTGAAAGATGCCTGTCCAGTACGGATGTTATAGGTGTTTCACCCATGGAACCTTCGCCAGGTAACTATAGATTTAGCCACTGTCCTTCTCTTCTCATGAGCTTTTCTTGGATACGCAAATAGCTTTGTGGGTCCCACTGTATCTTCTCTTGGTCCAAGTTCTTTATTGGTAACAAATTGGGTAACATACCCTCAACACATCTGGGGATTTTACAAGCATGATTTTGAGCATGCTGAACCCAGATTTATCGTACGTGTCAACATTTCTCGGTTTGCCACGACCCATCATTAGATAATGCATGTGTTCCGCCTGCGACGCCTTAGGATTCCAGTTCGACACACGCTTCTGGACTAGCAAATAATAATAATAATGCTGGACAATCCACACTAAAATGTTTTTACGATCTGCAAATATTTGTTCCAGGTGCTCTGGATATTTTCTATAAAAATATATGTAGTGTATTGTATTATGGATATCAGTTATCTAGTACCAAAAACACACGCTCTGCTTAGCTTGGAGTGTCTTGGAGCTAGATGATGCTGTGTGGATAATCCAGCATTATTTATTTACCTAGCTGGTATTACATTTTGTTGACTTATTGATTGATTGAATCCAGGTGTCCTGGAAACTGCAATCCGCAATGTAGCTCCTACTGGTACCCTGGCTGTTACAGCTACTATTGAAGGCCAGCCGAAGCTATAGACTTGAAGATTGCTGGTAAGTTTTAACTCACTTTAGAAACTCTCACTTTTTACCAGTTTTTATTTAACTTGCAATGGACAATATATTGTTTATTCGAGAGGAATCTTGCCATTCAAGAGCAGTTATCATCAACCGATTGAGATGAAATTTGGCATACATAAGTAAGTTCGGTGACAATGCAATGTCATGGTACCATCGAGCTGGTCTAATGATGGAACCTAAGGTGGCCATATCAACTCCTAAACGAAACGACTTAACCACGTCGAGTTTGACTTCGTTGTATTTTTCTACCCAAGCACTTTGGTTCGAGATGATATAAAAGTTTGTATATAGAAATTTTTCAAAAACTAAAAAATTATTTGACACTATACTAGCGGTGCTTTACAAATAAGCTAAGCTACCAGTCAAGAAACATTGGTTACACACAGAATCAAAATTAAGTTTTGAAAATTTTGAATGGAAATATTAAATTCGGAAATATTAAATTCTACTTCACTTCTTATAGGTAACAGCAACCTGAACAACTGAAATGCTAGCTGCTGCAAAACTGCAATCACTACAATACTACTGAAGATCTTGTTGCAACCTTGCTTGTGGATGTTAATTGAAGATTGAAATGGTGTGATTTAGTGTCTTCGTTTGTTAATAAGAGTGGAATTTTTATAAGTTTTGGTTTAATTTCTAGTTTTTGTGTAGTTTATAGGCAGGTAATTACTCAGATATAAAATATGAAAGCTTTTAAGAATCAGAATCAAAATCAGAATCAGAATCAATAACTTTATTTCTTTATATGAAAGCTTTTAAGAATCAGAATCAGAATCAATAACTTTATTTGTCTTATAGACAAGTCAAATTTTATACTATAAACATAGTTATTATTATCAAATAAGAAATAAGGTGTTATTGTTATTCTCTTCACTTCAATTTTTTGTCCACTAGTGGAAGAAGAAGGATGGACATAATGTATTAATTGAAAGCTTTTATTTTTATTTCGTCTGTCCGTAGTGTGCGTTACCCCAGCAGAAAAGTTTCTTCTAGAATGAAGTGAGTTCCACAAATAATTAGTACGTTCTACGCTGTAAATGTGCGTCAAGTTAAAAAATTTGTGCATGTTCACGTTTTGGAATAAAACGCAAAATTCGTTTCCTGCTGGGGTAACGTTTTTCCAGCAGGAAGATTCTAAACGAATGACCCTAGACAAATTTGACTTATATGGGCAGATACCTTATATTTGTGTATAAACGATGGTCTAAAAATAAAATTTGTGCGTCTTAAGGTTTTTGAGATATTCAATTTCCTGCTGAGGTAACGTTTTGCAAAAGCTTGTTTCTCGGAAACCATTGAATGTGCATCTACAAAACATACATACACTAGTAGCTTATGATTAGTGCTTATTTATGAAATAGTAAAACTTTCAAAAATATGTACAGTTTTTATGTAACCTTGTTTTTCTTTGAAACCTTAAAAAAATTCTAGCTCTTTAATGGACAGACATAGAGGTTCATTGTAAACGGTGTTCGGTTCTTGCTGTTATTTTTTGTAACCATAAAAAGTTTCAAGAAGATTCATACACGCGTTTTTGAATAATATCGATTAAGACGTAACTGATAAGGTCATAACTTTGACGTCAAAATACAAGAAACCTTTCAACCCAAGATTGTAGGTAATAAAAAAACCATTAGTGCGTTCCATGATAATTATATCCTGAAAATTTCAGCTCTCTACGTCTCGTATTGAGCTAGTTGTAAAGGAATGACTGAAATAAGAGTTACACTTCTTAATCACCCTTATTCTACCAGGTGATACGACCAAATTCGAATGACCACTAAAAAGCGACTGTTTCATACATATTGATGACCTTTTTAATTTTGCTACCGAGACGCATTGGGCCTTGGTACACTCGAGTACAAAAGATGGATAATTTTTGCCAACTACATATTTTAGGTCCAAGACAGTAGGTAAGTACCTACCTATCTTTTTAACGTACGAAGTAGGGTAAAGTTTTTCGAGGATTGTATTCCTACATAAGTGATTTTAATAGTTTGTATATATACATATATGTATAGTTTGTATATATTATACTGGTAGTATTATTTAGTAGAAGACTTTTAAGACATCAGCGGGCTGAGTTGTAGGGGTCAATTCTTAAGCTGACTAATTGATCTGTGATTTAAAGCTAATGAAAAATATAAATAATATGTCTTTAATTAATTTGTTTTCTTTATGATTTTTTGTTTATTGATAATAAGCTGTTCCCCGCGGTTTCACCCGCGTTAAATTCAAATTTATATACATATCTAGGGGATAAACAAGTAGCCTATATAAATATAAATAAATAAAATAAAAATAAATAATGTTTAACAATCTACACAACATCATCTAGCCCCAAACTAAGCAGAGCTTTTGTTATGGGGTACTAGATGACTGATATACATAATACCATATATTACATAGATAGATACTTTTTACATACAAAGAAAATACCCAGAACAACCGAGATAAATATTTGCAGTTCGTAAAAAAAATTGTCCCAAGGCGGGAATCGAACCCGCAACCTCCTGCGTCGTAGGCGGACCTTCATCCGCCGCGCCACATCGTCGTCAACAACAATTACAATATGTTACTCTCTATCCATTCAACTAACTCTATGCCAATAATCAAGTCGATTGGTTGCTTAGTTAGGGCGTGAAGGAAGGACAAACAAAAGAACACTCGCATTTATAATATTAGTTAGGATGTTGATTCGAATCATTAACCCTAACTAATATTATAAAAGCGAAAATGTATTTGTTTAGGAATTTATTTGTTTGTTCGTCCTTCCTTACGAGGGCTTGGTTGCTTAGTTAGGGAACTAAGCAACCAATCGACTTGATTTTTGGCATAGAGTTAACTGAAAGGATGGAGAGTATAACAAACAGACAAGTTACTTTTCAGCTGTTTGTTCTACTGTCTTTAGATATTATAGTCATAGGTACATTATGTTATTTTTAATGTTTCATTCCTTATAAAATAGTTGGCAAAAATTATCCATATCTTTTGTACTCGAGTGTACAAGGCCCAATGCGTCTCGGTAGCAAAATTAAAAAGGTCATCAATATGTATGAAACAGTCGCTTTTTAGTGGTCATTCGAATTTGGTCGTATCACCTGGTAGAATAAGGGTGATTAAGAAGTGTAACTCTTATTTCAGTCATTCCTTTACAACTAGCTCAATACGAGACGTAGAGAGCTGAAATTTTCAGGATATAATTATCATGGAACGCACTAATGGTTTTTTTATTACCTACAATCTTGGGTTGAAAGGTTTCTTGTATTTTGACGTCAAAGTTATGACCTTATCAGTTACATCTTAATCGATATTATTAAAAAACGCGTGTATGAATCTTCTTGAAACTTTTTATGGTTACAAAAAATAACAGCAAGAACCGAACACCGTTTACAATGAACCTCTATGTCTGTCCATTAAAGAGCTAGAATTTTTTTAAGGTTTCAAAGAAAAACAAGGTTACATAAAAACTGTACATATTTTTGAAAGTTTTACTATTTCATAAATAAGCACTAATCATAAGCTACTAGTGTATATATGTTTTGTAGATGCACATTCAATGGTTTCCGAGAAACAAGCTTTTGCAAAACGTTACCCCAGCAGGAAATTGAATATCTCGAAAACCTTAAGACGCACAAATTTTATTTTTAGACCCTCGTTTATACACAAATATAAGCTATCTGCCCATATAAGTCAAATATGTCTAGGGTCATTCGTTTAGAATCTTCCTGCTGGAAAAACGTTACCCCAGCAGGAAACGAATTTTGCGTTTTATTCCAAAACGTGAAGATGCACAATTTTTTTAACTTGACGCACATTTACAGCTTAGAACGCACTAATTATTTGTGTAACTCACTTCATTCTAGAAGAAACTTTTCTGCTGGGGTAACGCACACCTGTCCGTATGTAAACTCTCTTTACTAAGGAACGCATGGAGCTATCGAGTTGAAATTAACCTCAAATACTCAAGTCCGTAACCTCTTGGGGTCATAATATAAATTAAACTTCTAAGGCTCCGCACAAACGAGCCACCGACCACAGCCACTGATGGCCAGCGACATCCACATAACATACTTTTTCATATATTTTGTGTCGACGCGCCGCATACGTGTAGCCGGTGGCGGCCACTCACTCGCTTCTGACACTGTTGTGGTGGTAGCGCGCGACAACCACGGGTGGCTGTGTTCGGTGGCCCATTTGCGCGGAGCCCTAAGTCAACGCAATCAAAGATATAACCGTTTATGCCCAATTTTTTAAAATTTCCAATCTAATCACAGGCACACCAAACCTATGTCTATTCCCAAAATTTTACAGAAACAAGGTCTTTTAACTAGAAAACCCTTGGTCTGCGAGTCGACTCGCACTGGGCCGGTTTTATTATAGTCTGTCAAAAAATGAGAATTCAAAATTCATAAAAAATCTAGAACAGCCTAACGTACGGTAAATACTTTTTATTAGCTAATTAATAAAGAAAGGCTCAGGCTATTAAAAATAATTTACTTTATACAACATCGATCAAGGCATTTGCCGCTTCGAAACATAGATCATGTAAAAGGTTACTATAAAGGCTCCTAAACCCGGCGGCACACACAGTGCCGCCGGGTTTTTGCTGAGCAGCCATGCCGCCGGCATATGCAAGCCGCCGGCACATGCCGTATAAAGCCGCCAAGCATCATTCCATTTGTGACAGTCGTTTAGAACGCTAGTGAAGTGAAACGCTGGCGGAACCCCGCGTAACCCGCCGACTCACCCTGGCGGTCATTTCGGCGGCTCTGTATGCGGCAACGCGGCAAGCCTAGCGGCGGGGCGGCTCGAATATCCGCTGGTCTGCCGGTATTGCCGCTGCATTGTGTGTAGGAGCTTTAATACTTCATTGTTAAAATGAAGTATTATGAATTATTATTATGGTTACCGTATAGAATACCGTATAGGTTATATACGTAGACCGAGAATAGGGTAAGCATAAGATTCTCGGTCTATGCTTCTATAGTTCAAAACCCATAGAGGTAAAATTGTATAAACTATAAAAAAACTCTTTTCTTTCTTCTCTATGATAATCTAAAAACAAAACCACTATCATTGTCATTCTGACACGAAGAAAAAAAATTCTATCTTTCCACTTCCACAATTTTTGGCAAAATCAAAACTCAAAAAAATATAACAAATTGGATCTAGAAAAAACGTATTACAACTACCAAATCAATTTCTTTCAAAACATAACGAAGTATTCGAAGTATCAAAGCCAAGATGCCTTACCAGACCGGATGCTACCGCGCCTTCACTCACCAGTCCTTCGCCAGATGCCCCGGGGGCTGCGACTGCTGCATGCCCTGCTGCAGCTGCCCCTGCGTCCAGGGGTGCTGCTGCAACCCCGTCGGACCCTGCTGTAACCAACATGGAAACTATACCTAATAGCTGCCCAATAAGAACTAGAGGTAAAGCTGTGATGTAGAAAATGTCTATGTTTGATAATACATGTGTGGAAGTTAAGCTTTTTGTTTTTTTACAACCTTTTAAGTTTTAACTATGTATATTCGAGTGAAATCTTACAACTCAATTTTAGACCAGTTATCCTCAACCGATTGAACTGAAAGGCATACTTAAAAATATGCTGTCGGACCACTTGTACCATTAGGCAGCACCATTGATGGTACAATTTTATTAGAATGAAATAATATTTAGTAACAATTCCGCGTATAACCCACTCTGATAGTATTCATCAAAGTAAGTCATCAACTAGTTTCGTCTCTCCTCGAGACATCTTCAGGACACCACAATACTCGACCTTGACATTGAGATTGCCAAGCAACACCGACGGAGTCCAGTCAGTTTTTATTTGTTATGCAATGTCATGGTATCATCGAGCTGGTCTGATGATGAAATTCGAAGCTGGCCATAGGAACTTAAAGAAACAACTTAACCACGTCGAGTTTGGAGTCGTTGGATTTGTCTTCCCAAGCACTTTGGTCCTGGATGATATAAAAGCTTGTATTTAAAAGTTTTTTAGAAATTTAAAAATTATTAATATTGCTTTCATAATCACATGAGTAAAGTAGGAGTCAGGAATTTATAGGGGGCGATTAATACACACGGCCTATACAGGTGAGTTTTTTAGGGCTAATAAGGGGAAGTCTGAAACCGTGAGAGTTATCGAAAAGTCATGTAAGGAGTTACGTGCTCGATACATGAATAATGTCGTCGTAGAGTCAAGTCTCACTAGAGCGTCACATCGTCTTTTTCACTTTTTTCGGCTTCCTGACACGGTAACATTACGTTTTTTTAGTTCGGAAACCTTCGTGTCCGAGTCCAACTTGCACTTGGTCGGCTTTATTAATTTTGCTGCTGCTAAGCACTATAACTTAGACATTGATTTAAGAAATAGTTTCTAAAGTTAGGTGTGGTTAAACCACGTTGGTTAAACCAGGTTACACGTTCCTCCAAACTGAAAGTTTGTACGAAATTACTTAGTAACTTAGATAATTAAACCACGGTTAGTTACCTACTGCTTTTTGCATCGCTTTGTACAAAGGCAGGGCCGGTTTCCACAAATCGTATATTGTTTAAAAATAACATTCCTGCAAATAACGTGCTTCATTGTTTTAACACATTTTTTTAAACAAATTAACAATGGCCATAATACATTAGAAACAAAGCCAAAGCCTTATTTTTTTTCGCCCGTTCCACATATCCCTACTCGTAGGGAAGAACAAATTTTTTTCCACCTATTACTACTAGGAGGGTAACGTGATTTTTTTACTACCATGCATTTCTACTATGATAAATTACAAGTACGAAGAAAAAGCATAAAAAACCAAGATTAACTCTCATCGTTTTAGAAATAAGACTCAATTTATAAAATTTCCTATTTATAGATTTACTACTACCTAGTTTTCAGACTTTGTTGTTGACTTAATCGTAAATAAAAAAATAGATATGGACACAGAAACTGATATTACAAAATATCAACTATATGTATAATTCGCGAATCTGCATGATCTGTATCATACGAAAATTTGCATCCAATTGTCATTGTTCAGACAATAGTACAACCCGCTGCCATACCATATTTAACCCGAGTTTAATTTAACCAAAGCTGGCTGCCGGCCAGCCAGGAATGTATGGGGAAAGAAATAACCCTCTGGGATTAACTGAAACTGCAACATAGGGGAAATTCATGGAGGGAAAGAAAGGTTTGCTGGTTTTATTTTGGATGGATACAAATATTATCTTTCTACTTGTACGGCGATCAATACAATACAATACAAAAGTACTTTATTGTCCACCAGAAAACAACATTACAAAGATATGTTACATAGGAAAAGTACAATGGGCGGCCTTATCAAATAGTATAAGAGAACAAAAAAATTTAGAGCATTATAAATACTAATTATACAGTAGGTACGACTTACTATAAAGACATCGGTAAAATATAACAAAAAATAAGGCAAAAGGAGTAAATTAATATGCATGTAGCGCTGTTTTTCAATTTACTTCTCTGGGTAGCTGGTCACCGAGAGGTTAAGGTGAAAGTGGGACGCAATAAAACAGTTAATAAAATTAAAATTGAAAAGGAAACAATCCTTATCGCTTAGAAGTGATCTCTTCCAGGCAACATTTTGATGGAAAGAATTGTAAACTTAAGAGGGGCAGGGGTGTACCAAAGATGAGTTAAGATAAATATTAACATAACAGAAATTTGAACCTACTAAAATATAGATTCATAAATAAATATATATTCTAAGTAAAGTACATATTCAATGATCCAACCAGTAGATCTAACAATATATCTGTGAATTTTGAAGAGCTTCGTTCACTCTAATTACTCCGGCCAACGTTAGTAACAAAGAATATTACAATTAAAAATTAAAAAACAAATTATAATTAGTATTTATACCGTGTGTATTATTACTTAAAAAGCGACTCACACACAACTCAAAAAAATAACGTTTTGCCATCAGCCTAAAGCCGCTGCCCCTTTGCAGCGTACGCGGCGCACGGCCACGCGGCGCATTTTAGCTGGGTCGTGGAATCGTTTGTTCGACAATGAGGGGCTACGTTTTCACTGCAGCACATACTGTACGCACACGCTGGGCATTTAAGCTGTGTGGGTTCGTTTGTTTGAAAACGAGGGTCGAAAGTGTGTACCGCCTGCATAGCGTGTACCGTGTGCATTAAGTTGACAGCGTTGAGCTGCGTGGGCACCATATTAGAGCAAAGCACGCGTGCAGCAATGACGTCATTAATCTCATATTTTTGCGTAGCGTTTTACTATAAAAACTTTCGTAGTTTGACAAATTCATTATGAATGTAAGCGGGTTAACTACGAACCTAGTTTGTGTTGGAAGAACACCAACGTTTCATCCCATAACGAAGTTGTTGTGCGTAGCGTCTTCAATGTGTTCATGGGTGGAGTGGAGGTTATCATCACACATAAATTTTCTTGCAAAGCGAACCTAAACAAACGCGTGTAGCCTCTTAGTGCGCAGCGGTGGGAAAGCGGCTTTACCTTACCCAAATTTACACATGGAATTGCGATTTTTTCACAGTTATCAGTGAAAATCTGTCAAAAATTTGTCACAATTCGTTAGAAGTATTCGGCTTTTAACCTTCACTTTTCCCTTACCTGCAGCAATGGAGACGACAGCAACTAATAGCAACAGAAAGTAACTCTAGAGTTGTAAAGTACCTATCTTGGAATTGGTAATAAAGCAATTTGAATTTGAATTATATTCAACAATTTCACAGATATATTGCTGAAACTACACCATTTTATAAAAGAAAATGTATCTGCCATTACGAATAAAGTACCAACTCTCAACTTTCGACCTAAAGCGCTCGGTTCATTATGGCGCAGTAAAAACGTCTGATGTGTAAAATAAAGAGTAATATTTGGTACACTTCAGTGCAAAATATTGGCACAACACAAACAACTCTACAGCTGGGAACCGACTGGTGTTAAGGGGCGTAATGTACCATACAAAGGTAGCAAGCATGATACGTTACTGCTAAAATCCGTCGCATTGATCGTTACGAGCGCTTTCTTTCCTCGTATTGACTGCACGAGCGCTCACTATGTAATTTAAGAATGTAGGTAACATGTTACATCAGCATTGTAACACCGGTCGGTATCAACCTTAAAAAGGATCGGTATCGCTCGCCCCATCGATAAACACTAACTCCCAGTGATCATTAATATTCTCTGTATGTATATCCATTCTATAAATTAATGTTTATAAATAGATCTAACGAGCATTAAAAAATCTATAGATCCACTGAGATTCATCAGATTTTTTTCTAGTGCTACATCATCGCTCTACCGTTATACGCCACCGTAGCTACTCGTACATCGTAACCATGGCGTAGCAAATTCGTAACTTTAGCCAGATACGATAGTGTACTCTACACTTTGGAAGGCACGAAAGAAAAAAAAAATTAAATGCTTCAATATGATGTAAAGCAGACTACTAAAACTGTTCGTTTTTGGGCTGCCGGGATGAAATTTTGCAAAGATTTAGATCAATCTTAGATTTAGAATAACTTCTTAGCTACTTTTATTTCAAAAAACGACAGAAATCGCGAGCAGAAGTTAAATGAAATGAAATATTATTTATTAGCAAAATATTAATCAACGTACTTCGCTGAGGAAAAGGACTAACGAATTTATATGATTATAAAATATTTTAACTTCAATACTACCAAAATAAAAGACTGACAGCGTGAGCTGACGAATGAGAGTCGACATTGCATGACATCGTTAGTCAGGGTTTTGTTCGTTGTTTTGTCCCCACGTGTACATCACAAGCTTCAATTTACTAAAAGGCTCGCAGAAGATAGGTACGGCTTCCTCACGTAGACAAAGACGTGAAGGATGGTAGTTATGAAAATAATAATAATAATTTATTGTTCGACAAAATGACGATGTTATTTATTTTTTGTCCTCGAAAAACTAGGTTTATCGAGCGTGAGAGAAGTAATATGGTGTTTTTAAAAGGATTTTGCTGTTTTCTGAGGATATTTTGCGTTAAGTTGTGGTTTAAGCGAGAACACCTGCATTTCTATTTTTTAATGGACAACAGACCTTCGATTGGCCACAATCTCACCTGATGGAAAGTGACGATGTGGCCGACGGTGTATCACGAAGGTCTAGAAGATACCTATTCACTCTTGTCTTGAAGAGTCCCAGATTGTAAATCATGAGTTAATGCAGGTATTACTGGCGATAATTTTATCGTGCTACTCTCTCTACGAGTTTTTGAAAGGGAAAAATACCTGGTTTTTGATGATTGCAGACATTTATTTATTCATCATATATGTATATTAGGTATAACTATATCAGAATCAGAATCACAATCAATAACTTTATTTCTTTAGGCTTACAAAATAAGGACTTAGACAAGTCAAATTTTATACTATAAACATAGTTATTCATATCAAATAAGAATTAAGGTGTTATTAATATTCTCTTCACTTAAATTTTTTGTCCACTAGTGGAAGAAGTGAAAAAGAAACCACTAGCACATTTATAATATCACTTAAGTGTCTAATACATTGTTATTTTGCCTATCTAAATATAAATTTAATGCGATTTAGATACATATTTCTATAAAGCTAAACAGAACATTGAATTTCTTGCATACTACTGTCAGTGCGGAACGGAGCGACATCTGGCCAAGCATTAACATCATTGATGTAATCGTCTATATATCTAATACAATGTATGAGGTTTTAATGATACCGATATGGGCTCCTTGAAATATTGCTCAATTTATTGCGAAACCAGAAATTATTAACCGAGCGTATGCCTAGAATATTTATCAATAGTTTACGTAGTTAGGTACTTATTTGCTCATACCTTTATTATCACAGAAAATCTTGAGTCACGGCGTAATAGGTATCTCAAAGATAGAGTTGGGTCAAGCACCCTTATACCTATTGGAGTAGGGTTGTAATTATAGAAGAAGGGTTCTTACGGTTTCGTGGAGTTGATAGGTACTTGTATAAACAAATTTGATATCGAGTAAAGTAACTATAAATCAATATATATATCTTATATATAAAATTTCCATGTCACAATGTTAGTTACCGTACTCCTCCGAAACAGCTTTACCGATTTTTACCAAATTTTATATGCGTATTCAGTAGGTCTGAGAATCGGCTACTATCTATTTTCCATACCCCTAAGTGATAAGGGTTGAAGGCAAAACAACTTTTAGCGGGTCAGCTAGTATTATATAAAAATGATTTCATATTTCCCCTGGTCCGGCTATAACTTGAATACGGCTTTACCGTTTTCATTCTTCTTTTTTAAATATACTTCATAGAAGGTTCTTACTTTTAAAAAAAAAATTTAACCTTAGCCCAGCGTTATAGATACTCTTTGCTAAGCACGTTTGAAATAACTGTCAGTTGTTTGACTCGAATCAGGACAACGTCTGTCGGGTCAGCTAGTAAAATATGTATAATTCCAAAATTTTATTATTTGAATGGGACTTGAACTCGCCATCTTACACTCTGTACGGAAATTCGTTGCCAATTACGCCACCAAGCCGCACAGGAAGCAATTTAATGATGATAACCAGATTTTTTTTACATAGCATCTAGCCCCAAGGTTGCTGTTCTTGGGCCACCAACATCTATATTCTAGTCTAGGTTACAATCTAATTTATTGTAGTCAATATATAGGGTGTTAGTCTAATTAGTACACAATATCGTGGGGGGATATTCTGTTGGTGCCACAGTAGTATATAAAATTATCAAACGGGATCCAAGGTCAATATTATACAAACCCTTATTTTGCAAGCTCTGTATTACGTTATACTACAGTCCCTCCAAACAGATTAGCTTACATTATGGAGGGCATTGACCGTGTGTTCAATTTTTACAGATTTTTTTACTGAAACGTGCTATTTTCCCATAATTTTATGAATGATGTCAGAATAGACTAGAAGGTCTAGATATTGTAGAAGTTCTAGATATAGTAAGAAATAGAAGTTCTAGGTATAGACTAGTTCTAGTTCTAGATGTAGTACAAAATATATATTTTTCCTTTTACCTTTATATTTTATCCATCAATTGAGATATCCTACAAATGGAGCCACTGTGAGGTACATACATACATACTTACCCGCATCGAGGTTGCTTAATATCTGCTATTCGTCAACCTCATGGATGTACGAAAATGCGGGTTGCCTCCACTGAAATTCATAAAAGCTTGATAAGACCTACGCGGTTTTCGATACCCAAAGCGGCAGCAAGAAGTTGCGGTAGGATTTAACGGTTGGTGCGGTCCGCGGTATGCGGTAACCCACCCGAGTATTTTATTGATAAAAGAATACCCGCATATCCACTCGGATTTCAACTTCGCTCTAGGTATCGGATACTGCGTATGTCGGAACAGGTCTTGCATCAGTAAGTCAAATATTATAAAGTAGAAAAGTTTGTGTTGATGTTTCTTAGTGTGCAAATAACGCTGAAATTGAATACTTAACGGATTGGACTGAAATTTGCGATAATAAAATATACTTTATTCCACGTGTGAGTTAAACCTGATTTTGCTCACTATTTTTGAAAAAAGTCACCATTTTCAAGCAGGAATGGTAAAATAATAATTCACAAGAAATAGTAGATTGTTTTACAAGTCATCCTGTATAACAACCTCGTATATAATGGGATGGTTTAGTCCCGAGTAAAACATTCTACTTTTCACTTCGATTGCGAGAAAATAAAACAATTCAAAATTAGACAATTTTCAGAAATTTTATTAAAAATTAAATGTGCAGTTAGAGCAAATAGAATGTTTAGTAATATGTTTTTCCCGGGCAATTTTATTTCGGTTCTCTGTGATTGGGATGTGATAATATTTTGAGTTGATTGTTGTGGAGTAAAAGTTGGAGAGACTCGACTCATGCTTGAGTTTCCTGCATTATTAAGATCTGAGTGCGGCTTCAGCTGAGTTGACATATTCATCCAATCCCGCGATGTAGATGCTTGAGGTTTTGTAATGTTTGGTAGAATATTGATTCCTTCCGTAATCCGCTGCGTGACGTGATACTTGTTTTGTATAGAATCCTCTATATAACCTTCAGCCACTTGATCGGACCTCCATCCACCGTGCCGTTTTAATGTCGTTATATTCGCACCAGAGTCCGCCAACAGAGTCGCGGATGTTCTGCGGAAACAATGGCCGGTGTAGAGTTCCGGATTTGGTAAATTTAGATAAGTGGCAATATCTTTAGGCATGTTACCAAATTTATTTTTGCCTATGACTTGCCTTGTGCATTTACCATTTTGATAATTTAGAAAAAATCTTCTCGTTGAAACATTAGTGGGACGTAACTCCTGATATTTTAACCTTCGCATCATGACAAGAGCCCTAACCGGACACTGTCGCCTTAACAAGCACATGTTCAATTTGGGGCTATGCGACACAAAATCGTGCAGACTCTGTGAGGAGGCAGATGAAACGCCCCTCCATCTGCTAGGAGAGTGTGGAGCACTGATGCAAAAACGTAGCACTCATCTGGGCAAGCACCTGCTCAGCCCAGACGAGCTACGAGACACCTCCCCGAAGAGAATCCTACAGTTCCTCGCAGCTGCAAGGGTAAGTGGCGAACTATAAACGCCGCAGCTTCCAAGGGTGAACACTCGAAGTGGCGATCACAATAGGCCTACCATGGCCGCTGTGACACTAAAGCCACATAAAGCAAATAAAGCAAATAAAAAAAAAAACTCCTGATAGGCTTTAACTATATTAAGGTATTCTCCACTGATGACAAATTTACGCTCTTTGTTCGTTTTCGTGTTCGGCAGACTCACAGCTTGTAGGTTTGTATCCGTTTCTACGTCTTTTAGCGTTATATTGGCAAGCTCTATTCCTCTGCATGCACCGCTGATTCCATAAATTAAAGCAACCTGTTGAACAAAAAAATAAGTGTGTTAATAATCGTAATAACCTAGGTATATAATTTAGGTATGTAGGTAGGTATCTATTTATTTAGTTTGAGTAGAGTACATAAGTAGGTTACCTTTGTTGCCAAGTATTGTTTATTTGGAGCGTTATTTAAAAATGTTTCGATTTCTTGTGTCGTCAAGACTTTAGATTTTTTTGCCTTGTATCCAGTGGACAATTTCTTCAGTAAAGCCGTTAAATTTACATATTTTTTAATATCGACGTCATGTTTCGTTTGTAAGGTCATTCTTAACATTGAATATGTGCTCCTTAGAGTCGACGATTTGAATTTTTTCGATAATTCATCAAAATAAGTGAGAAAAACCCCTTCTGTAAAAGAATCCACACGTTTTTAATCTATACATTTCATAAAATTTTAAAATTTTAACTCTTTAAATATATTCCACGTGATTTTGTCGGCAACAGATTCATAATTATTAATTTTCCCTTTTCTTCCATTTGCACACATTTTTCACGTTCACAATTTGGAAGTAAAAGTCAGGAAGTTAAACGTAAAAGTTTGTGATTTGGAATGAAGAAAATTCTAGAGATTTAGCGCCAATACCATCTTTTTTTTTAAATCTCTATTTAACCCGCAACGAAACAGTTCGCATTCTACCGAGAAGGGAAGAATCAACCTTCATAAAACATCACCAAGAGGGTTCTATTTAAAAAAAAAAAGATTGACAGAGCACCAAGAAGTCGAGTTTTTATGTAAGAGAACGAATGCTTTGTACGGGCTGATGATTTTAGACAAAAATTAAAAAGAAAAAATACTTTATAGCCCGAGGTATTAAACTCGAGTTTTAGGCCCGCTAAGCTACACTATTATGATACACTTTTTGAGCAAGAGAAGTGAAAACAATTATACATAGCCACAGAGGCTCTGAAAAAAGGTGTTTATATACGTCATAAGCTTTTAAATCTTATAGGCCTCGTAGTCCTAAAAACGCTTCAGTGTTATTTTATTGCTGACAGTATACTTCCATACATAATATTTTAAATTCAAAAGTATTTCTGTTTGTCTGTATGTCTGTGACCTCCTCGCGCATAAACGGCTGAAGATTTTTTTTTTAAATCTGGTAGGCATTGGTTGGTGTAAAACGGTTTACCAGGACGGACATATGATACTTGAAAAGTACGTGCAAAGCAGCGAGCAGAGGCTAGAACGACATAAATTAAAATTTAGTATCAAATATTTAGCGCATCCACTATTCTCACATCACGGAAACCCCGTTATAAATGGCCGTGCATTGGACTCGTGAGGGGAATTTGCGACTCCACCTGAAGAACTCTAAACGAAACTCGATTACGGAAGCTAATGGTAGGATTTAAGGTTCTTTTTTGCAGATTTAATAATGAAAAGACTAAAAGACAAATAAATAAGAACAATTTAACTCACATTATGATGATCCTAGTCGCATTTCGGCCACGGCGGTGTCTCAACGGGAGACAAGCCATATGCAGGATATTATTATAGTGCACAACTGTATGCGCAAACACAGGTGTACTCTATTCCATTACTCTCTATCTATCAATATTTTTGATTTTCTCAAAAGTTTCCCGGTCGCTCCGTTGATGTAACTGATTTTATCAATCGTTATTTCTTAAAATTTTAGGGGTTCATTTTTTACCGAAAAGCGAGAAAACTTGCGCATTTCGCCGTTTTATCCTTAAATTGTTTTTATCTTGGGCTAGCTTTGCTCGGCTTCGCTCGTCGTATTTGTTTTAACTTTCTGACGTTCATTTTAATCATAATAGGTAGTGTGTTTTTTATATTTTTGAATGTGCCTTAATTGAATAAAATATAGCCCAAAAGTAGCCTCTAATTTAACTCTCAATGATATATTTTTTGGGAGTTTTATAACAAACTGGCGGGCCGCCCCGGCTTCGCACGGGTATTAAACAATAAATTCAAGATGCCTATTTTTTGGAAAATATGATAGTTTTATTTCTCAACAGTGAAAGAATTTTTCAAATCGGTTCAGTAGTTTCGGAGCCTATTCAATGCAAATAAACAATCAAACCTTTCCTCTTTATAAATTAACTAGCTGCTTCCCGCGGCTTCGCCCCGTTGAATTATTTTTTTCGCGCGGAACCCTAATTTTTTTGCGCGGAACCCTAATTTTTTTTATCTTATGTCCTTTTCCTGGTTCCACGCTACCTGCACACCAAATTTCAGCCAAATCGGTTCAGCCGTTCTCGAGTTATAAATAGTGTAACTAACACAACTTTCTTTTATATATATAGATATATATACACACGGGCCATAGACATACTAGAAATTTTGATTTATTTTGAATTTTGACTTGGGCTCGCGCGATGAAACTTTTAGCGGCCCGAAGAGAGACTAACTTCGTTTTTGTCGCAAAACATTCTACGGAACCTCCTAACGAAGGTTACCCAACACCCTGTATCTACGTAAACGTATATACTTCAACGAACGTAGTTAGGATATTTACCAATCAGGAGGCCGGAGACACGAGGTATCCCTGCGGGCGATCCAACCTGATTTAACTTCGCTTATCAAGTTAGAGGAAAATGCCTGGCATTCGGAGACAGTCTTTATTTGTGTTCGAAGGTAGAAGGTACAGTCAGTACAAGTTTTCCATCACCATTTCATAATACCTAGCTGACCCGCCCGCGGCTAGGCCCGCGTGGATAGGAATACCCCATGCCTTGTTTTAATATTATATTTTAGAGGGATTAGACAGCGTTTTCGATGAAAACTCCCGGGCGCGGATGGCTTGACTTTTTCTGATACTAACGGTTAGGTACCATAAATCGATTATAAGGATACAAAAACGTCCGACAAATTTCAACCGTGGAGTTTTTGTAGTGGAATGTAGTAAAAAATCCTAAGTCTATGGAGTGAAAACGCTGTCTATGGCGTTTTCGATGAAGGCGGCTTGACTTTTTCCGACACTTCCAACAATTATCTTCAACTATTGAAAAATGAAAAAAAAAAACAAAATCTTCATCTAACAAAAACCTTGACAAATTATATACTTAAACCTTCCTCATGAATCACCCTATCGATTGGTTAAAGCGCATGAAAATCCGTTCAGTAGTTTTGAGTTTATTTATTGTTAGATATACGGACAGACAAGTGAAACGATTGCTGGTTAGCTTTGCACTGGTTTATTCACACGATTAGGAGTGGGGTGCAGCCCCGCCTACATACCCAACATTCCTCCCCTTATTACAATAATACTTAAATAATAACGTTCTTAAGACTAACTCAGATTAAAAATACTTTTTGAAACATACTTTGGGACGTTCACGTAATACCCTCTTAGGCGTTGTAACGCCCGAAACTTCGGTCGGTTCGGGATCGACTTCCTGAAATTCTTCATTCGAGTTCGTTGAATCATCCGCAGTTGTTGCACCTGAGTTCTCAGACCCGGTAGGCCCTACAACATCACACTCATTCTCATCTTCCCCTGAGAGTGAAGAATCATTTGGTCGGTATAATTCTTGCCGTCTTCCTTTGGTTACATGCCCAGTAGAGATACTCGATGATTCGAGTTCAATCGGGCGTTCAGGCGCTGCGCGACGATGGCGTGGACGGCGGCGACGACAGAGACGGTGAAGTAGGTGAGGTAAGCGGCGGCGGCGGCGACAACGGCGACGGCGGCAGAGAACGCATCGTTAACTGTTCAGGTGAGTTCAGGTCTCCATTTTGTGCTTCTCTATTCCAAAAACTGTCACTGGTTCCTTTATAAATAACTAATTGATTTAGGTGTCTTTTATGAATCTCCGAGGTAGCAATATCTTTTACTAAGTACACAACTTTACCTATTCGTTTTTGTACAACCCCTTTACACCAAGTGTACTTTGTATTATTAATAAATTTCTTGTACAACACTAAGTAGTTTTTCTTTAAGAATTTAGTCTCATTGTTAGTTTGTTGCGAACACTGTAAATTATCATTCAAATCAGCTGGACGCGTTGACAAGGGTGATGATGGCGATGCTTTTGGATTAATTAAATCCAACCGCGACCTTAACTTATGACCAAACACCATTTGTGCCGGGGAGAACCCGGTCGTTGTATGTATAGAGTTACGGTAGTCCATAAGATATTTTAGTAATTTTACTGATATATTTTTTGCATTCAGGCCTGACGAAAGACAAGATTTTATACCTTTTTTAACAATTTTTACAAAACTTTCAGCCTGACCGTTACTTGGCGGGTGATAGATGGGTGATGTCTTATGTGAAATCCCATTAGATGCACAAAAAGACTCGAATTCTCGTGAACAAAAATATGTGCCATTATCACTCACTATAGTTTTCGGAACGCCGAAACGTGACATAAACTCACATAATTTTACTATTATTGCAGCTGAAGACGTACGTGACATGAACCTATCATGCTCTCGACAGCTTGGTCAATTCCTGGAAACCAAAACCTTGAGCGAGCTTCGGCTTTTGTTTTAACTATGCCTAGATGTGAAGTGTGTAGCTCTTTTAACATAGTCTGATATAAACTTGCGGGAATAACCACCTTATGGCCCCTCATGATGCATCCACTTTCTAAAGACAGCTGAGTTCTACATAAATAATAAGGCTTAATACGAATATCATTAATTTTCGGTGGCCAACCATTCAATATACATTTACTCACTAAGCCTAAGACAACGTCATTTTCTGTCTCTTTTCGTAGCATTTCTAGGGTAACGGGCATACTATTATCTACTACGAAACAGACATAGGTCGCGCGGTCATATGCTACCTCGCAATCGCAGCACCTACATTGTTCTGTGCACGCGCACTCGTGCACATCCCTAGGCAGGCTCGCGCGCGATAGGTAGTCCACGCTGTTATCGCTACTACGTATGTATTCTATTTTATAATTATAGCTACTTAGGAATAAAGCGTAGCGTTGTAACCGGTTCGCCGACATATCTGGTATGCCTTTATGAGACCCGAAAATAGACAACAATGGTTTGTGGTCCGTCCGTAGTGTGAAAGGATCACTTCTACCATACAAGTATTGATGAAACCGGCGTACACCGTAAATTATCGCAGTCGCTTCCTTCTGGATCTGCGCATAACGCTTTTCCGCAGAATTTAATGTCCGTGACACATACGATACGGGTCTTTCTACCCCGTCCGTCCCCACCTGCGACAGAATAGCTCCTAACCCCCTTGGCGACGCGTCCACAGTCAAAATTACCTGAGCGCTTGGATCAAAATGTGCCAGAACCTTTTCAGAGGTCATAATTTCCTTTATTTTCCGGAAAGCTGTCTCATGAATTTCAGTCCAGTCCCATTTACATTCTTTTTTTAATAAGTCATATAAAGGACTAAGAATCGAGGATGCGTCTTGTACGAAGTTTCTATAGTAGTTAATGAGACCAAGGAACGACTGAAGTTCATTGACATTCTTCGGTACCGGCGCTTGGACCATAGCTTGAATTTTTTCCGGCGCTTTCTTTAACCCGTCCTTTGAGATAACATAACCCAGGTAGTGAACCTCATCCTGAAAAAAACTGCACTTTCCTTTTTGTAATGTAAGTCCCGCGCCCTGCAATCTGTTCAATACGGCGTAAAGTTTCTCCAGGTGATCCTGCCGGTCCTTACCCGTTATTAAGATATCGTCTAACATGCACAGAACTCCATCTAAACCTGAAAGCACGCTTTCTATCGCGCGCTGAAAAATAGAAGGCGAGCTCGAAAGTCCGAAAACGAGCCTAGTATACCTTAATAACCCACGATTCGTATTTACGCAAGTGTAATTCCGTGACTCATTATCAAGTACCAGCTGATTATAAGCCATAGACAAGTCAAGTTTACTAAACTGCTGGCCGCCGTGGATCTTCGTAAACAGTTCACTGGTCGTTGGAAGTGGATATTGTTCCACCAACAGCTGTTTATTTATTGTTCCCGAAAAATCCGCACAGAGCCTGACTGATCCGTCTCTTTTCAGCACCGGTACAATCGGAGATGCATACTCCGAATATTCTATAGGTTCAAGTATACCTAGGTCAACTAACCTGTCGATTTCTTTGCCTACTTTATCACGCAATGCAAACGCCACTGGACGGGCTTTGCAAAAAACCGGTTTGGCGTTATCTTTTAACGACAATTTAATCTTGTACTTGTTGAAAGTTCCTAAGTTATCTGAGAATAGATTTGGATATTGTTTTTGTAAAAAATCTACAGACACTTCGGAATTACTGCAGTAATTCACCGGCATTAACTGTAATTTAAAGTTTGAAATAAAATCCCGACCTAAGAGTGGGGGCCCGCCATCGCGCACAACATAAAAAACAATATCATGCGTCTGCCCCGAGTAGCTGACTGGTAAACAAAATGTACCTAAACATACTATTTTTGTTCCGTTATACGTCATCAGCTGTTTTATCGTACTAGATAAGGGCACATCTTTAAAATTGGTTTTATAAAACCCTTCGGAAACTACCGTTACAGTTGAACCACTGTCTACTTCAAATTTATATTGTAAATTTCTTATACAGACTGATTCTACCATGGGTTCTCCTCGATACGAGCGAATATATCCACCTCTACGTAATTCACTTTAGGGCACATTTTACGTAAGTGGCCTTTAACGTGGCATTTTTTACAAACGTAATTTGCAAACCTACACTCAGATGACTTATGATTGGTGAAGCCACACACGTTACACTTCACTTTTCCTACGTTTGCGCGATTTCCCTTATTTGAGATCTTGAAGAGCTGGTCGTCTGCCCCTGCAGCCTGTGCGGCAGCGGCGCCGGCGACGGGGCGCCCCACCGCTGCAGCGCTCCGCGCCCGACTGTGGTTTTCCGCTGTCTCCACGACCTTGGCCAGTGTAAGGTCAGCTAAATCCTTAGCATAAAGTTCTTCCTTCTCTCGACCCGGCAGCATCCCCATGATGAACTTGTCACGCAGCGCCTCTTCGACGTTCAAGAAGCCACACTTCGATGTCAGGCCTCGCAATCTCGCTGCCCATTGTGAGTAAGTTTCACCCGGTTGCTGCGTGGCTGCGTAGAAGTTATGACGCTCTCCAAAACCAACGCTTTTCGGGGTGAAATGCGCGTCCAGTAGCTTTAGGAAGTCTTCGTAGGGCACGTCCTCGACCTCTTTAGGTAATGCTAGGTCGGATGCTAGCTTGTAGGTAGCCTCGGCGAGTGCACTAAGCAGGATCGCTTTCCTCTTTTTGCCCGTGGAGTCCGTTGTCTGATTTATATCGTTCGCAATAAAATATTGCCCAATACGGCTTTTATAAGTCTTCCACGTCTGCGAATTATGATCGAAACCGCTCAGGATTCCAAATTGCGCATTAGAATTTGCCATTTTGCACGCGATTATAATAACATTGAGGGTAGATCGGCGCCACTGTTAGATATACGGACAGACAAGTGAAACGATTGCTGGTTAGCTTTGCACTGGTTTATTCACACGATTAGGAGTGGGGTGCAGCCCCGCCTACATACCCAACATTTATATTTTTTGAGTTTATCGCGAACAGACAGACGCGGCGGATAGCTTTGTTTTCTAATAATTATGTACGTAGTGAAACAATGTTTGAAATACAAAATAACTGACCTTAAATTAAAATTCCAGCAGATTTAAACGTCGAGTCCTAAAACCAAGTCTTACGTAAAACAAAGATACAGCTTTAATTAAAGTTAAATAAAAAGTTGTCAAGTTAGAGTAATGTAATGTAGGGTTCCGTATTTTCTCTAATCATCTGTAAATTAGAAATAGCTGTTTTGGAGATTGATGGACGCATACCATATCGTGAACTGTATTATTGCAGCGAATTCTGATCTTTAAAAAGGCAAAGGATAGGAGACGTCTCTTTTTAAACTATTTTATTTTCAAATTTTTTGATGACCTCTGTGGCGCAGCGGGCGATGGTCCGCCTGCGACGCAGGAGGTTGTGGGTTCGATTCCCGCCTCGGGACAAATGTTTGTACGATCTGCAAATATTTCTTCAGGGTGTTCTGGATGTGTGGTAGTGGGTCAGCGAGCTTACAGAATATTCAGGGGAATATTCGGCCGAATTCCCCCGAATATTCTACCGAATTATCCCGAACGTTCTGCCGAATTCTTCCGATTATTCGGGGGAATCATATTCTCCCGAATATTTGGGGGAATGCAATCGGCAGAATTCGGGGGAATTTTCATTCTTCCGAATATTCTCCCGAATGTAATCGGCAGAATTCCCCCGAATATTTGTCTTCAGAATTTCTTCCGATTATTCTCCCGATTGGATTCGGGGGAATTCTGCTGAACATTCTCCCGAATTCCCCCGATTATTCGGAAGAAATTTAATGCACAATTTTTTTATTCTCAAATCTTTATCCATACTTAGCCTACCATATAAGTAGTTTTCCAGGATTCCCCCGAATCCAATCGGGAGAATAATCGGAAGAAATTCTGAAGAAAAATATTCGGGGGAATTCTGCCGATTACATTCGGGAGAATATTTGGAAGAATGTAAATTCCCCCGAATTATCGGAAGAATTCGGCAGAACGTTCGGGAGAATTCGGGAGAATATTCGGGGGAATTCGGCCGAATATTCCCCCGAATATTCTGTAAGCTCGGTGACGCACAATCGCTCTGCTTAGCTTGGGGCTAGATAATGCTGTGTGAATATTCCAGCATTATTTATTTATTTATTAATGTAATTTGCTCTCTTCTGGCTCCCCTATTTCGCGAGGGGACTTGAACCCGCTACCCCCTGCGTTGCAGGATTACTTTCGACAGCTAATGCAACTGAGGTGATCACGTCAACTGTCAAAATAAAAATATTACTCAAAGTAGAAGAGGTTTCATAGAATATACTAAAGAAAGAGATAAAAAGAAATAACTTGCGTTACTCCCAACTTAACGTACATTCAACTTATAACTAAACTAGCTGCTGCCCAAGGCTTCACACGCGTTTTATCGTGATTAAAAATAGCTTATATGTTAATTCAGTTCCCAAGCTATACCCATACAAAATATCAGCTTAATTGGTTCTGTAGATTTTGCGTGAAATTGTAACAAATATCCATCTATACATCCATCCTAACAAACATTGACATTTATAATATTAGTAGGAGTAGGATGAATAAAAACCAACGCATTGAACAGGTAAAACAGGAACGTATTATCCGTTCGCGCATCATCCCCAGGAACCCTAAATAGGGCTCAAGAGTATCATTTAAAGCGCCCTATAAATCAGTGGCCTTATTGCTCATAATCTCTCCTTAATTAATTTTTGTGAGGATGAAATTTAATGTAGGCTTTTGTGGTAATTTTTTCAACCCTTTGTTTGTATTTTTTGCAGAAATTATAAGGAGAGGTCTTTGTCTTTGCAACATAAGTAGGTACAGTTGGCTATGATGGGTCATATTAGATAAAATATTGCTTACCTCAAAAAAGATTTCGAAGTGTAGAAGTCCTAGTAGGTACCAGAAATGCATAAACCATGAAAAGGTTTTCGCGACCTTTGATCGCGCGAACCGACCTGACCTTTGACTCTGTGAATCTACTGTGAAATACCTCTCCATTGTTTCTGCTATCCTGGTATCTGATATCTGTTTGTTACCTCTTCACACAAAAATGAAAACTGCCGCACTAATATTTTTCATTCAGGCAGTTTTAGCTTATAAGCCTGGAATATAGGCTCCTTTTTATCCCATAAATCACTGGTACAAAAATAACCTTTAAACATTTCCTTTTAAATTACGCAACTACTTCATACTCATTTGTTTTAAGAACTGGACCGGTTCTAAGGGTTAAAACAACGCGTGCAAAGACAAGTAAGTGTTTTAGAATTTAACTGAATATAAACAGGAGCTTGAGTATAGTCAAGAGCAACCACTAGTGAAGTTAGTGAAGTCATTAAAACTGCATTAGCGCGAGAGCCGTTTAGAAATGCAAATTTTATAAGTAATGCACCCTGTCCTGTGCCACCCGGTACGGTGACAATGATTCGCTGAAAAGTGCAGGACATTTTTCAAGTATAATTTCCGGTTTCTCACCAAATTATATTCGTCGTCATCATCATCATTATCAGCCCGTATACGTCCACTGCTCAACATGAGGAATATTCAGTGTCGAGGGTCGGGACCTTTATAAAGGACCACGGAATGAACAATGTTTCTCCATCGGGATCTGTCTTCCAAAGCACGAAGATTGCTGAACATAGGCCACTCCCAAATGACGCCACGAATAGCGGTCCTGAGCCGCCTCCATCCATTGACTCCTCGCTACCGCTACAATGTCAGCTAAATATATTATTCTGACTTTACGAAGAAAAGAAAGTTACAGCTTAAATGAAGAAAAATTAAATTAGAACTAGCGTATAACTACAATGTATAACTGAAACAGTTGTACTAGATGAAATCTATTATTATCAGCGATGTAAAGGCAGCTCAACTGATTCATATCAACACCAATCAGAAGCGTCACCAAGACGTTGGCTGCATTACCCCGCTTTATGGCAATGCTGATGCGCTTTGCCAGATATATTAACCATAAGTATATCCCAGATATGTTCGCTAGCTGCTGCCTGCGGCTTCGCAGGTGCTTTTCATACACTGTATGTCCATCCCCGGGATACCATCTACCTCCCTGCCACATTTCATTAAGATCTGTTCAGCCGTTTAGGCGTGAAAAGGTAACAGACAAACAGTGTTACTTTCAAATTTATAATATTTAGTAGTATTAGTAGTTATATTATTCTGTTATATTCAATTTTGATTTTTATAAGGTACTTCTTTCTACAAAACTATTATTATGCAACCTATGCTGAGATACAGTCATTTTTGTTAGTTTCGGGCTTAGTGCTCATATACACGAGCGGCAAAGTGCCAAAGGCAGAGGTAACTGTAGCCGTCCGACAGCTGTCGACGGCAACCGTCAACGCGCCAACGGCAACCGTCGCGTGGACGGCTGCTGTCGATAGTCGACAGCTGCCGTCAACTGTCGACGGTTGACGGTACAGTTACCTCTGCCGTTGGCACTTACAATTTTTAATTTTCTCTTAATGAATTTATTAGCATAATTAAAAACATAACCATCTTTCACGCGGAGTCGCGTAAAAAAAATAAATATTTTTGTCATAAAAGTCTGTAGGAAATCGCTTGTGAACGATACGTTGAAAAGAAAATATCATGTATAGAGGCGCCAGGTGGACAGGAATGGAACTAGACTGGGGACGTCGTCGGAAAATAAAAAGTGTAGGAGGGTTGATTTTTAAAAAAAGGGAAGCAAAGTTGCTAAGGGGATTTGGAGTGGAAGTAGGTATGTGTTCTAATTACCATTAAAGTTATTTGTAATACTTGATACCAGTGTTTGTACTGATTTGTCTTTCAAATCAGAAGTGCGACACACGCGCCCGATGCAGTGATGGTATGTAGACTTTATTATAAATGACGTCTGATGACCAATGGTCCCGCACATGGTGTACAACCTGGTAAATGTTAAGTAAGTTGATTACTTACTTACATAAGTAAGGTTCCGACTTACCACCCACTCACAATTCAATTCTCAACAAGTAAACAATGCTTCAAGGTCAATTCATCCCGAACCCGTCTGTTGTTTTTGGTTGACTATCTTCGCAACCACTTGTAGATTCTTTTGAAATACCTACCTTTTGAATAGCTAACAATCTTACATATATTGTTTCGTGTTCTAAGTAAACACAGGTACACGAGTCAGTCTCTATCCTAAGTCCAACTTGGACGCAATGCAAAGAAACAACCGAGTAAGCTATGTACCTACTTACCTATAGGTATATACTCCAGCCTTACATAATCTCTCAATATATACCATCCAGCAGTATGAATATGCCATGACAATAAATATCTAGGCATCAAATAATATTTTGAACTTCAAAATGTACCTACCTACCAATTATTAGTTAGTTTACTGAGAACATATTTTAACCAAAAATTGAAATCTTTGAGTTGAATAATTTGCTAATAGCAATCCTACTACTAATCCAGTCTGGCCATCAAAATAATTATTTTGTACATCTAAGTTTTCAAGAGCTCGGATAACACAATGTTTTATATTTTCCTATTGTGTGATGCAAAGTTTGGATAATATAACCCAATTATTCACATAAACAGTTTTTCTAGTTACCTACCTATATTCAGCCAATTTTAGCAGGCACCAGAGGATCTAAAACTTCACTACGGATAAAAATATTTTGTTTAATTGTTATAAATAAGAGACTTGTGAGAAACATGCATATTAGGTCAGCTTAATCTTGTGTTAAATGTGTGATATGTGAAATTGGGCAGTAGGCCCTAAACTTAAGTTTGGTTTTACTCGGGCAGTGATCAAGCTCAAATTAATTTTACAGTTGTCATAATGATAGTTAAATAAGCAAGTACTTATGTATATGTACATAAGTACTAATACATAGTACATACCTAAGGACACATTCGTCGTTTCCACACTTTCAAACAAATTATTGCAATATATTGCACATAATATAATTTTAGTTAAAATATGTTGTTCTGCCAAAGATCATCAATTGTTTCCAAACCGTTACCCCTATTTTATTCATGGAACAGAGTCCGTTGATGCTCACTTGAATTTTTGAATTAATTCTGTCTAATATTATAATAATAAATAGGTAACAAACATTTTAAAATTGTCTAAAGTTCATGTTTCCTATATATGCTCAATTTCCTATAATTTAACAGAAAAATTATAATCAGGTATGGAAACAAATTGGAACTATACTCCGGTGTAGAATTCAAGATATTTTATGTCAACAAAGACATTTATGAATGACAACTTAGCAAAAACTTGTGACAATATCAGAAAACAACAAGTAAATTTATCACTAAAACAACACTAACACAAACCTCAATAACGCATAATCTATTTTGTGCTTCTGTTAAGCTTTGGTGCTTTGTTTCAATGATAATGTTGTTAAACATTTTCCAACAATATTCCTTGGGTTTTGTAACCCTGTTGTATAAAATAATATCCATGTTTTTTTAATTGGAGTATAGTAATTAGAATTGACATAATTTAGTTGCAGACTGTTGCCAACAATCTAGAGGCTCAGCTAATCTATCTTAATACTGGTCGAAAATGTCCTCAGACACTGGCTACATTAGTCCGCTGTAGGGAAATGCCGATGCGCTGTGCCAAATATTTACTCACCACTATACTAGATGCATGATATACAGCATGTAGGAATATATTATCTACTTCTTCAAAACTTGATACATGGCATCACTAAAGTACTAACAATGTTTTGTTTAACCCTTCCTCTTCCTATCCTTTTATCTATATTTTAACCCCTAATGGTGACCTATATTTATTTATTTAACTATGTACATTATTGTGAACATTTAACCATACACTATATTTTAACCTTTAACCATACACTATATTTTAACCTTTAATGATGACACCAATTATGCACATCATTTTAACCCCTAATGATAACTTATAATTGAGCACATTGTTGTAACCCTTAACCATAAATATATATATATATATAAAATTGAAAAAATATTATACCGTTTAATAATTACATATTTATAAAATGTTTATGTAAGGACCCGATTGATACAAACAAAACTAAAAAAAAAAACAATTGATTGAAATTTAATTGCACTAATTAGAAGAAATTTTGAAAAGCAAATATGTCTGAAGTCGGAGCTCTAACACCCCCACTTGATACTGAAAGGCAGGAATACATAGCCAACTACAGGGAAAGAAAGCGACATAAGTCAGCATCTCTACGTAAGACTCGTAGTCGAACCAGATCACCTAGCCCTAAACGGGCCCGACGTCATCGACGCCGTCACACACTATCTAAACAGCGCACACAAAGGAGGAGCCGACGCAGATCTCGCTCGCGTTCTACCTCGTCGTCAAGTTCTTTGAGGAGTAGAGACCGCAGATCGCATACGCGCGAAAGGAAGACAAAGTCCAGACGCCGAACATACTATTATACATCTGTGTCAAGCGAGTCCAACTCATCAAGGTCTAATTCTAGATCCAAGGAAGGCTATGGACATCATGGATCCAATCGAGTAAATGATAAACGACACGATCGATATTCAATATTTAATAAGTTTATTGATGTGATTGGACAACACGAAAATACTTCCTTTTCTGGCGCTCAAGACGTTATTCCGAAGTTTGACCCTAGCCAAAAATCTCAAACAACTCAACTATGGCTAAAGAAAGTGAACGAAACATCACAGATATACCAATGGAGCGAAAAACAAATAATTTTTCACGCCTTACCAAAGCTCGACGGATTAGCACGTAGATGGTATGAAGGCTTGACCTCCGTTAAATTGACTTGGAAAGAATGGCAAAGAAAACTCTTGAAAAATTTTCCAGACGATAGAAACTATGCTGATCGTTTAATAGAAATGCTTGACAGGAAAAGCCGTAGCGAAGAGACACTTGAAGAGTACTTCTATGACAAAGCCAAACTGGTTAATCACTGCAACATAAAAGGAAGAGAAGCAGTCCAGTGTATTATCCATGGCATTTTTGACCATAACATAAGATTAAATGCTCAAGGTGCTAATTTCAAAAGCCCAACTAAGCTTTTGCGTTATCTTCGCAGCATAACAGTTAGACCATTTAAAAGAAGTACCACATTGCAAAAGTCAATACAACCCACTTCTGTCAAATTCAAAGACAACAATAAAATGCAAAAATCTAACAATACGAATACGAAGTCTACACGGAAAGTACAATGTTACAATTGCGCTGAAATTGGACACATAACACACAAATGCACTAAAGAACGGCAACAATGCTCTCATTGTAATCGTTACGGTCACATAGTTGACTTCTGCAGAGAAAAACAGCAAAGCCGAAACACTAATACACCTAAGCAGTCAGTAAGTGTCCAAAACGGGAGCGGTAAAAATGAAGTTAACTGCATTATATCTCATACAAGTCCCACGGACCATAATATATATTACAAAACCGTTAAGATCAACGATATTAATAAAACAGCTTTTATTGATTTTGGTAGCCAGTGCACAATAATTAAGCAAACCGTTGCTACCGAAATGAGTTTAAAATTGGACAAAAATGATTTACCAGCAATGAAAGGCTTTGCATTTGGTGTCACACAACCCATAGGACGTGTGCATATTGCGGTTGCAGTAGACTTCGTGAATGCATATATAGAAGCATATGTGGTACCTGACGAATTTTTGAATACTGATATATTAATAGGACAAAATCTCACTGAAAAACCGGAAATTATTGTATGCAAAACGAATACCAGCTTAGTTTTGTACTCGGAAAATCTTGAAATGAATAAAACCCAAGTATTTTGTACGACCGATACTTCATTTAAGGGAATGTACGTTGTCAATGTGAAATGCGAAGTTGACTATACAGGATACATGTATATCCCTGGAAATTCATGTTTCAAAGAAGGCGAAGAGATGATTGTCTTACAGGGAGTGTACTATGTGAAGAAAGGTGTGGGGCAGATTGTTGTCATAAATTTCTCTGGAGAAGAAGCTACATTAAAGGCTAATAAGTTACTTGCACGCGCACGCCTGCTACCAACGGAGAAAGACATGGTAGTCTCCAAACCACCAGCTGAAATTCAGGTTAATAAAGTTCATAAAGAACATTGTTTAGTTAATAAAACCCTACCTAAAAGTAAAATTACCATTGATATGGTTAACATAGGGTCAGATATCAAGGACATCCAAAAGCAAAACCTTTTAGATCTTATCAATGAATATCGTAACTGTTTTGCGCTAAGCACTAACGAATTAGGGACAACATCGATCACAGAAATGCATATAAAAACATCGGACGATGCTCCTGTTTCATACAAACCTTATCGTTTACCATACAGTGAGAGGACAGTCGTAAGAAATTTAGTAAACGAGCTTTTAGAAAACAATATAGTACAAGAATCGAATTCTTCATTTGCAAGTCCAGTCGTCTTGGTAAAAAAGAAAAACAGTGACTATAGATTGTGTGTGGATTATAGAGCACTGAATAAGAAAACCATTAAAGACTCTTATCCGATGCCAGTAATAGATGATCTTCTAGACCGTCTTAATGGGCATAAATATTTTACAAGCCTAGATTTGAAATCTGGCTATCACCAGATACCTATGGCAATAGATTCGAGACATATGACAGCTTTCGTTACTCCTGATGGGCATTACGAGTATACACGCATGCCTTTTGGGCTAGTAAACGCCCCTGCTGTCTTCCAGCATATGATAAATAAGGCATTAGGAGAAAACCGATACAAATTAGCAATACCATATATGGACGATTTGCTTTCTCCTGCAATAAATTTTAACGAAGGAATGACTAAATTGCGTGAAATATTTGAATCATTACGAAAAGCAGGTTTAACGTTAAATATAAAAAAATGTTTCTTTTTTGAGACTTCATTAGATTATTTGGGATATGAGGTTTCTAATGAGGGATTAAAGCCAGGTTCCCGAAAGACAGAAGCAGTAGCGGTATTCCCAACTCCGTCCAATGTACATCAGGTACGTCAATTTGTTGGACTAGCTAGCTTCTTCCGTAGGTTTGTGCTGAATTTTGCTAGCATTATCAAACCATTGACTATCCTTACTAAGGCAAATACACCCTGGATATGGGGAAATGAACAAGATGAGGCATTTAAAACAATAAAAGCTAAATTGACGGAAAGACCTCTATTAGCGCTTTATGATCACTCATACATCACTGAAGTTCATTGTGACGCTAGTAAACTAGGAGTAGGTGGAATACTATTGCAACGTCCAAATGAGCAGAGCCCTTTTAAACCCGTTGCATACTTTAGCAAACAGACGACGAAAGATGAAGAATACCTTCATTCTTACGAATTAGAAACATTAGCTGTGGTTTTATCACTAAAGAAATTCCGCACATATTTGATAGGTATACCTTTTAAAGTATATACGGACTGCAATGCCCTGAAATCGACCTTGACGAAAAGAGATTTAGTACCACGAATTGCTAGGTGGTGGTTGCTACTCCAGGAATATAATTTCACCATCGAATACCGGCCTGGCGATCAGATGAAGCATGTGGACGCTTTAAGCAGAAACCCGGTCCCAGACACCGGATATGACAGTTTGGCTGATATGCGAGAATTTGAAATAATGAACGTTACTACAACATCCACAACTGAATGGCTTCAAACTGTACAGATGACAGACCCCAAATTGAAATTTATAAAATCTGTATTGGATAGTAATAAGAAAGACATTCAAGATGTTTTGGATAATTACACCTTACGAGATGAAAAGATTTATAAACGAGTTGACGGTAAGCTGAAATGGGTCGTACCAAATGGAGCCAAATGGCGAATATGCCAACTCAATCATGATGAAGCAGGACATTTTGCGTTCGATAAAACTCTGGACAAAATAAAGCAGGACTATTGGTTTCCCAAAATGAGAAGATTTATCAAAAAGTATGTCAGTGCATGCATAAGTTGTGCCCTTAACAAATCGTCAACATCAAAACGTAGCGGATACTTGCATCCTATACCAAAAGGTGACACACCATTTCACACACTTCACATGGACCATTTAGGACCATTCGTAAGGAGCAAGAGTGGAAATTCCTATATTTTAGGAATCATTGATGGATTTAGCAAATTTATATTTGTGAAACCTGTGAAGAACCTTAAAAGCAAAACAACTGTGAAAGTGTTGCAAGAAATCGTTGATATCATCGGAGTCCCTAAGATAATTATATCAGACAGGGGCACTAGTTTCACTTCTATAATATTTAAGAAATATGTTGAATCAATTGGTACAAAACATGTATTGAATGCTGTAGCCACTCCTCGTGCTAACGGACAGATAGAGAGATATAACCGCACTATACTAGAGTCCTTAGCAGCATCTAATAATGGGTTAGACGAACGAGAGTGGGACACACATGTGGGTAAAATTCAATGGGCTATGAATAATACAATAAACAAAACTACAGGAACAACACCATCTGATATAATTTTTGGAAGACGAACTACGAATGCGAAAGAAGGACATGTATTAAATGAAATCCAAGAACCAATAAAAGATGACCAATCTGAACCTAATTTGGAAGAGGTTCGCGAATCAGCGAGAATGAAAACAGCTAATAACCAGGCTCAAATGAAGTCCCGATATGACAATTCCAGAGCTCCAACAAAATTTTTTGATACAGGAGATCTTGTTATGATCCCTAATCACAACTATCCTGCCGATGGTAAAAGTAAAAAGCTACATCCAAAATTTAAAGGACCTTACAAAGTAACAGCACTCCTAAAAAATGATCGTTATGAAATATCAACTATTCCAGGGCACTCGAAAAGAAAATATAAAAGTATATATCCAGCAGACCAATTAAGAAAATGGATAACCTTTGACTGTCAAAGCGAAACTGAAAAAGATGATGATATTTCATCGAGCGATGTATCGAATGAACACGATGAAAATTAAGCATAAATACTTTTTAATACAATAAATCCAGTATTATTAATGTAAAGAATACCTAGCATTTATATTATATATTAAAAAATAACCAAGTTATTACTGTTATAGTACTAAATCAAATTATCTCTATAGTTGTTGATCTAAAATATGATAAGTACTCTGTACATGAATAATATCCACATAAAATAAATGGACATTAATATCTTATGTATACGTATGGATAGATCCTATTCCTACAATTTGTTGCAGAGGGAAAGAGAATAGATGCATTTAAGAATCCGTCGTGAAGCAGCATCTAGCCTTTGCCATAATTGGAATAAATAAATGTGGGTATAATTAATGTTTTATTATATTTTTCAGTTTTAAGTATTATGAGTTTGCCCGATCACGAGGACTCAAATACCTGTTTGTGAGATTTGCCCGATTACGAGGACTCAAAACAGCGTAATAAGTTTGCCCGACCACAATGACTTAAATACCTGTTTGTGAGATTTGCCCGATTACGAGGACTCAAAACAGCGTAATAAGTTTGCCCGATCACGAGGACTTAAATACCTGTTTGTGAGATTTGCCCGATTACGAGGACTCAAAACAGCGTAATAAGTTTGCCCGATCACGATGACTCAAATACCTGTTTGTGAGATTTGCCCGATTACGAGGACTCAAAACAGCTTAATGAATCTGGATGATCACGAGGACTCAAATGGTGGTAATGTAAAATAATAGTAATAATAGTATATAATTTTACTATTCAATACACTAAATGAGAACTCACAATTTTTTTTATAATAATTCCCGATTTAACTTTAAATATATTACATAAAAGAGTTATTTGATTCATTATGAAATTTATTCACGTGTCCTTTTCTTCCAGCATTACGTACATTTATTTATTTATTTATGTATTTTTTAACCAATTTTTGTTTTCTCTCCTTCACGCAGATGCTGTTTCGAAATGACCTCTTTGATCGTCTGCCTACACTCTCATCACGTTACTCATGATGGTCATGGTGAAGAAGAAGACATTCTTAGGATTTTTATTTTAATTTTTTTTATTTTTTGTTTTTCTCTTTCAGTTTTCCAATGATTCATATATTTTGATTTGTTTAGCTAGCTAATATTTGTATGAGTAGTATAGTGAGAATAGTGTAGTTAGGTATAAAGGAAACTTAAATGAACATGTTATACATTTTATTCATTGGTAAAATTATCGTTTCTTTATGCTGTTTTGTCTTTGAGATAATTAATTAGTTCTTGTGTTAAGACGTATGAGGACATACCTACAATAGTTTTAATGGCCGGATCGGACTGGGGACATTCCTGTTCTAGGACAGCCGACTATTAGCATAATTAAAAACATAACCATCTTTCACGCGGAGTCGCGTAAAAAAAATAAATATTTTTGTCATAAAAGTCTGTAGGAAATCGCTTGTGAACGATACGTTGAAAAGAAAATATCATGTATAGAGGCGCCAGGTGGACAGGAATGGAACTAGACTGGGGACGTCGTCGGAAAATAAAAAGTGTAGGAGGGTTGATTTTTAAAAAAAGGGAAGCAAAGTTGCTAAGGGGATTTGGAGTGGAAGTAGGTATGTGTTCTAATTACCATTAAAGTTATTTGTAATACTTGATACCAGTGTTTGTACTGATTTGTCTTTCAAATTGTTCAACATTTGTATGTCAGGACTTATTTATTACATAAAAATATTGTATTCTTTTTTCTATTACAACAAATAATGGACGAGTAACTTTAAATCATGATCATCATCAATATTTGACGACCTCTGTGGCGCGGCGGGCGAAGGTCCGCCTGCGACGCAAGAGGTTGCGGGTTCGATCTCCAGATATTTATTCAAGGTGTTCTGGATGTTTTCTATGTATAAAAAAAAACTATCCATGTAGTGTATTATATTATGTATATCAGTTATCTAGTACCCATAACACAAGCTCTGCTTAACTTGGGGCTAGATAATGCTGTGTGAATTGTCCAGCATTATTTATTTATTTATTTTATATTTAATAGTAGGTAAGCACTTATGTTTCTATATTTTTTAATTTATTTAGCTAACCGCTAATAAAACGACCTTTAGATGATCTATTGGGTAGTAAAATTACTGAAGATAATACTATTATTATCTTCAGTAATTTTATATTATATTTATATATTTATATTTTGCAGTAAATGTACTGTTGATAGAATAAACTAGTTTTGCGGTAAACGAAAACGGTTAACTCATTAACTGAAAACTATTTAAAAAAACGGTTCATTGATTCAACGCTCACTACTAGCAGCTACCGGCAAGATACTTATTTTTATGTCAAACATAATGTTGAAAACTACATTAAAACTATATTTTGCAGTAAATGATATAGTTTTAATGTAGTTTTCAAGTAAATGTAACATTTACTGCAAAATATAGTTTTCAACATTATGTTTGACATAAAAATAAGTATCTTGCCGGTAGCTGCTAGTAGTGAGCGTTGAATCAACGAACCGTTTTTTTAAATAGTTTTCAGTTAATGAGTTAACCGTTTTCGTTTACCGCAAAACTAGTTGATTCTATCAACTGGTTAATTCATTCAACGATATTAACAGTTTAAAGTCAACTGGTTTTTCAACATAACTACATTAAATTGGCGAGTTTTACAACGTTTACAGCATTACCACAAAAAACATTATTACTCCTGAGACACTTGTTTATTAGTTATTTAGCAAAAGAGATACCATAAAACCATGTTTTGCCGTTAATTATAGTTAGAGATGGCTAAGACAGCGTTTAAATTTAAATAACAACCACCCCCTGTTTAACACGCGTTTAACCCTTGCCATATTGCTTTCTCTCAGTAGGTAGGTAAGTTAATTGCAAGATTTGCAAGGCACTGAATATTTCCCATTATGCTGATTTGAATGATTTGAACAACATTAAATTCGTGGATAGCAGTCGTTGTCTAGTGACTACAGAGTGCGAGTGAATCCTTTCGTACATCACGACTAATTCGAAAACGGTACCGGTTCAACAGATTTTCGACATATTTTTTGACATAATCAAATATGATAATAACATTCCACTATCATAATTCTCGTAGTAGGTTGATACTCAAATTCAAGTTGTCTGTGCCTTAGATTTATTTATTAAGCAAATAACACGATTTAATAATATAACAATTACATAATATACCATAACATTACACTTTATTGCACACCAAGAAAATATAAATATACAGAAAAATATAGATAACATAGTTGCACAATGGGCGGCTTTATCGCTAAGAACGATCTCTTCCAGACAACCTTTACATTTGTAACTTAAGATTAAAAATTATATAAAATAATATGAATATTATTTCAGGTACACGTAAATCGATCAAATAAATAAACTTAATTTATACGGTAACACAATTTAAAAAAAATATAATCAAAACAAACAGGTAACCTTTCATACATCACTTTTGCAAAACCTCAGGCATACCAGCATTGTATTCTTCCATTCATCTGCGAAGATATCAGAGTCTGGGTTCTGGTCAAGAAGTCTGTTGAGGATGGCGAGGGTACGAGGCAGTGGAGAATTGGCACGAGCAACGGTTCTACTGAAAGGGACAGAGAAAAGTCTGTGGCTTCTGTTGCGAAGGTAATTAATAATCCGGAACGTAGAGACGAAAGAGAAGATTGTGGAAATCAGGAACGTCGATTATGCCACAAAGCACCTTGCACATTGATGCTGTCTGATCGTACGCTCTTCTGGTTTGTAGAGTTGTATAGGTACTCAAAACACCTTGTGGGAATTTGATTGGGTACAACCCAAAAACTCCTTACGAAACTAGGCCCGCCATGCCATCTGGTAGGCGCCCTTTGTTATTATCTTTAGTTTTTGTCGCTATTACCTAGTATGATTTCTATTCAAATAGGTGAACTATGAAAATATTGGACTTATCTTCTTTAAAACTGGTAGGTAAAGGTATACACACACTAAACATAATCACATAGGCGAAAAATAACACTAAGAAGTACACACAATTCAATAGACTAGCAAAATCACACCACGCTGCACTATCACTGCCTTTCTCCCATCGAGGGAAAACAAATTTCTCGTAGCTTTTATAAATATATTCATTAACATTTGCTATAAAAATCGGTATCTCCTCCTTGCTCTTACAAATTAACTTCAAAACATACACCATTATAAGGCTCGTAACGTTTAAAACAACAGCAAAGCGGTAACAATGGAGAATTCTCGGAGTATCCTTGCTATGCTTCGGTATATCTTCGTCCCATTGGCGAATTGCATAGAAATTACATAGCAAAGAAAAACACACGACAGTCAGACGGACAGAAGACCTCACATCCAGGAATGAACTGTAGAAATTCAATACAGAAAAAAAGATAATCGGATAAACCACCATCGCTGCAATGGCTTTAGACTCTCTTTCCAGCGTGAACCTCATAATCAACTGTCTATTCACATTTTGATTCTCCTCTTGATCGTACTTTACGATGTTCCAATCTGCACCATTTGGTTCCACGACCGCGGTTAGAGAAGTTTTGAAATCTAGACGAAACATGTTAATTTGCTCTGCAGGGGGTCCGAATTCGAGTGAGCAGACTCTCGTATCAAACGGCCAGTTCTTCACGTCGCCGGTACATCTTACCGAGAAATAAGTTTTGGTCGCGCATCTGACATTGCCTGTGTGCATGATCCTGCAAACTGTAAAACCGTTGACGGCTTTATCAAAATCTTCTTCTATGCTATTGTAAAGCTTTACAGCAGGAAGCCAGAGCTGTCGTATATTAATCGATGTATCGTCAATTCCGTCGTAGTCGTTAGCATTCCATTTAAGCCTCTCATCTTTCCAACCAATATGCGTCCCGACAGAAAGAGAAAGAATATCCTGTTCGGCCATAACAAGCCTCAGGAGCATAAATTGGAATGTAACCGCTATTGTTTCAGAGTTATTTTTTGCTTTTGGGGGTACCATTTTGTCGTAGTTACACATCAGCTTGTCGTTAAGCTGTTCTTCCTGGGAATTTAGCAGAGATCTACGATCGATTGTACAATTTTCAAGAGAGACGTACTTGGGTTTGTATAAGTACGCTTGGGTTAAAGGAAGCAGATATAACAATACAAATAGTAACATGGTTGGATTTGAACTGATTAAGTTTGGAAGATATTGGATAGGTACGTACGTGCGTAGTTCATGATAGGATTACGCCCACTTTTATAGAGATCCGTGAGTGGCAATTGTAGCATTTGGTAGGTAATATAAAATTAGTTTGTTTCAGGTAAAATTAAGATAAACAGACATTTATTGAAACCACAAAGATACAGCACAGACCTAAAAGTAGCAGAATATAAGATAGTATATACCTACCTAACTTACATACTAAATACCAAAAAGCTAGCTAAGCAGGTAGGCAGGCTAGGTAGTGGATAGGTCGGCTACCGACTGTGTGCTCTGCGCTGTAGCGATGCAGGCTAAAAGGTTCTGCCTCAGTTTATGCTACCTCGCATAAATGCAAGGTAGCGCTGGTTTTCAGCTGAGACCTTTTTGAGGTGACCTAAAAAAAAGAAACGGTCAGAAACAGAAATAAGGTCAGAAACCGAATCTACATAGGAAAATATGATTAATATTGTAACGTACTAAAGTCTAAATTGTAATCTGAATGAAATAATATGTCGTGCTTTAAAAACGATAAACCGACTTCAAATTTCCTTACTTTTACACTTATTTTACGTTTTGCGGGATAAATACTAATCTCCTGGGGATAAAACTTTTATGAGACCCCTTCACGATAATTTTCTATACAATAGTGAAAGAATTTTCATAATTGGTCCATGATTGGCGGAGATATCGCGTAACATACACAAAAAACCAACATATAGACGAATTGAGAACCTCCTCCTTTTGAAGTCGGCAATCGCGATTACATTCTCAAGTCTTTACTAGATGATCTCTTCATTATATAAAATAATTAAAAACATTTCGCATTTATATTAATTTACGGAACCACCACGGTACAAATATTATTTCCTATAGTCACACAATTTTGTCCAAATTTCATAATATTTTAGTCGAATAGGTAGGTATTAAATCACGTTTTGTGACGTTCCTTTGATATCAAACAAGTATTTCTGGGTCATCATATCATCATCATCCTAACAGCCCATACACGTCCACATAGATACTGCTGCTGGACATAGATAGGCCTCCCCCATACGACGCCACAAATAGCGGTCCCTAGCCGCCTCCATCCATTGACTCCCTGCGACCGCTACGATGTCGTCGATCCATCGAGTCTCCCATGTAGGTACGGGGGTTTTGCCATAATCACCACGGTTGGCAGGCGGATTGGTAATCGCAGTGTTGGTGTTGAAAAATACTCAGAAGGAAGCTGCTGCCCCATTTCTGGTAAAGTTCCAAAACATACGTTTTATTACAACGACTGATGTTGCGCTGCGGGTGAAGGTCCGCCTGCGACGCAAGAGAGTGCGGGTTAGATTCCCGCCTTGAAAAAAAAATTGCATGATCTGCAAGTATTTCTTCCGGATGTTCTGGGTATTTACTATGTATATAAAAAAATATAATTATCTATGTAATGTATTTTATGATATCTACTATATAAAAATAAGTCGGGTTTTCCTTCCTGACGCTATAACTCCAGAACGCACGAACCGATTTCCACGGTTTTGCATTCGTTGGAAAGGTCTCGGGCTCAGTGAGGTTTATAGCAAAGAAAATTCAGTAAAAAATTCAACAGAAAAGCGGGAAAATCTTTTTTCACATACAGCGCCATCTCTGATACATAGCATGTACTACAAACCAATATTTTAAGTAGATGACGCCGGTGCGTGATACATTGTTTGACAGCTACTCATTGTTCTCTGCTCAGTTAATCATAAAACGAAGCCATCTGGTGGCGAAACGGAGTTCGCCGGGTTTGCTAGTATTTTATAAAATAATTTGATGGAAACACAAAATATTGCGTTTTTCATAATTTGTTCATCATCATCATCAGCCCATACACGTCCACTGCTGGACATAGGCCTCCCCCGTACGACGCCACAAATAGCGGTCCTGAGCCGCCTCCGTCCATCGACTCCCTGCGACCGCTACGATGTCGTCGGGCCATCGAGTGGATAGTCTCCAATGTAGGAGGGGATTTGCCATAATCACCACGCTTGGCAGGCGGATTGGTGATCGCAGTGTTGGTGTTTAAAAATACTCAGAAGGAAGCTGCTGTCCTTCCTCTGGTAGGTTCCCTTAGTCGGCTCTTACGACATCCACGGGTTGACTTGGAGGGTTCGATATTCGTACGCCGCGGCCCCACGACAGTATAAAATATTGCATAATTTGTTATTATTTGTTTATTTATTGTATGTATGAATATATCCTTGGATGTGTACATCCATGGCACGGATACACTGATTTAGCATAACAAGACCGCAGGCTACGCTTAGTGCGATCATTAGACTTTTTACCGTTTAATAATTATTTACCATTTTTTGTGTAATTTGAAGTAAAAATAACATATTTATTCATTTATTACACGTGTACCTATTTCCGAATAATGTGCCTACCTATTTGTTTCACTGTATGAATTAAAGTAGAAAAAAAAATACATTTTCACTTAGAAATTCCTACCTATTATTTCCTTTGTATTCGTTATAGAGAGAGAATTTATTTACCCAACAAAAAACATATAGATATCTTATTGCCTCGGAACAAATGTTTGTACGATCTGCAAATATTTGTCTCGGGTGTTCTGGGTATTTTCTATGTATAATAAAAAATATCTATATATGTAATATATTCTATTATGTATATCAGTTATCTAGTACCCATAACACAAGCTCTGCTTAGCTTGGGGCTAGATAATTTTGTGTGCACTGTACAACATTATTTATTTTTATTATTTCACTTAATTTATTTTAAATCTCGCTAAAAATACATTTTTCACTATAGAAAATACAATACGTAACATATAAAACTAATCTACAGTAAAAAATATATTATTATTATTAACTAGGCAGTGCTGAAATCTAAATCTAGAAATCATGGTCGTCCTACACTGATGCTATCCGATATCAAGGGATATCACTTTGAAGGTACTACCTAGCTACTAAACTGATTATCTTGCCATTATCACATTGTTGTTTTCCCCTAGAACTAGTGTAGAATTATATTATCTGTGCCCAGGGTATTATATGGTACCTAGTTCTAATTAGTTTAAGAACGTATTTTCTAATTTGAATAGCTTTTGAAAGGGTAATGGTAAGTATAATTATTTTAGAATATTATCGCAGTACTATGAAATAAATTCTGGCGCTTTAGAATTTTAACTTACTGATAATTTACTAATTCTAAGTTCCAATATCACGCATACTATAAAAAAAAGGATTTAAAATTACAAGGAATGATTTAATGAATTACTTAGATAAGTTGCGCTTGCGTTGCCTTCTATAATATAAATTGGTGGTCTTCTATGTACTTATATGCATAGAAGGCCACCAATTTACAGCCCGCTCACACGTTGCCTGAATCGGTAATTTCCCGGATCTTAAACCCTAATGCACGTGTGAATTCATACATACAAATTGTATTGTGATTAAACCGTATCCTGCAAAGAAACGATCCATGTGCGGTTAAGAACCTACCGTTCACTGTGCATGAAATTAGACCAATACAATAATACCTTTATCCAAGGAGCTACCTATTACTCAAACAGTCTATGTCAACAGTACTATATTCCACAAAAGCACATACATGTATATCAGTACTATGTTCAACAGTACTTATATTCAACAGTACTATGTTCAACAGTACTATGTTCCACAAAAGCACATATATAACAGCTATTAAGGTCTATAATCATCTACCACTAGAGCTAAAACAACTTGATGGAAGCATATTTAAACTTAAATTAAGGAAATGGCTTATTAACAATGTTCACTATAATGTAAAATAATTTTTCAACAGTTAGGCAATTATCTGCCTGATTGATGATTATTGTTTTTTTTATCAATATTATAAAACTATTGTAAAACTAATTATTGTATGTCTGAAAAGGATAAAATTGTTTATACTGGAATTTAATTTTAAAACCTTAATGTTCACACATTTTTTATTATATTCTATTCTAACACAAAATTCAGAGCATCATTGGATCTACCCTTTGTGTTTCAACATCACTCGTCGCCGTCCCAGGATTAAAGGGAATACCCACACCTGTACCTCAACACCCGAAATAAAACAGGTTCGTATTAGAAGATAACGAATGTCGAAAGATACATAGATTACATAGATTTTTGCAGTAAATTTTACCTAGTACTTATTTATTATTTATTTATTAATTTTAGGGGAAACATCGGTACATTATTGTCTTATTAAACACAGTGCTTAGTATTACATTTTATTTCACACCCTCACCACTCACATACACACACAAACACAATTATTTTTATACTAGGTACTCTTAAAGTACCAAATTTCAATGTACCTACCAAACCTAATGTTATAGAAGAGCGGGGTTCTGTAACAGAAGCATAATCATGGTTAAAAGAGGATATTACGCATATTATTGTAACGTATATACTAAGTAACAGAAATAAATATATTTGTTTTTTTTTTTTATTTAATTTCGATCTACACATTGTATACATATCTACATTATTATTTATTTTTGGAAGGATTTTTAAACATAAAATAGCTACTTTTGCATGTTTTTTTTTTATTTTAGTACTTATTATCATTGTGTTTTGACATAATTAACTGATATTATAAGCTGGAGAAGCCACTCTGGCTCCTGAAACACAGTTTTAAACTAGTTCAGGAGCCAATGGACTCACTACTGTCTGTGAAACAAAATTATGTCAATAAAACAATTTTACCTTTACTTTACTTTACTATATCTTACTTCTTACTTAAGGGCCTACAATACCTCGCCATTGTGTGAAAAGGATAGGCATAGGATTTCGCGTTCATAGGAGCGGGACAGAGCAGAGCGTCATAAGCGCAAAAATCATGTTTTTGTTTTTTTTTTATGCTCAAAACAATAGTAATTTTGAAAATCTAAAATATATAACATTTGCTTTATATTTTGTTTGTTTGCTGTACAAAGTATCAAGGCTTATTTTAAAGTATTTATTGAATAGCGACGATAAGCGACGATTAGAGTTATTATTGTATAGGTTAGAGTGAACTTTGCATATTTTTTCCCATCGAGAAAATTTTATGAAATCGTCTCTACGAAACATATGAAGGATAGAATAAGTCCTAAACTTTACCGTATATATATTTCAAAGTTAATTATTCAGTAGTTTGGAAGATATGAACATCCGGCGAAGTTGAAAATAAGCGATTTCAGGTGGTAGACACTCTTAATTTTAAAGGTGAAAGTTAATGCGTTATTATAGATATTAAACTTAGATATTTAGCCCTAAGAAAACGGCAAAACTATACTGAATGGATCAAGTTGAAACTTTGCAAAGATCGAGACGGAACGTAGGCTCTTGGAGAGCCTACGTTCCGTTGCAAATATAAAGATCAGGGGGCCAATTCTGCGTATCACGTGATACTTTATCGAGTGATAAAGTACAACCGCCAAAAACTACATTCTTGTGCGACTTATTATAAATTGCAGATTTTACAGAATATGCTTCTTTATCGCTCGATATTTTTACAGTTCTTGCCATATCTATCGAGTAAATATATTGCCAGAGTTGCCCTCCTGGACCTGAAATAACATTATAATTTACTTTTTATAGCAAAAAACGCATACGATGCAGTTAGAATCTAGTAGGATATAAAAAGAGGAAACGATATAATATAATAATTATGTCACTGAGTCTAAAATAGGTGGGATTTTTCCGTAATTATCTTCAAAACAAACAAATCACCTTTTAAAAATCAAAACACATCCACAAAAAAAACACCGACGGCAAAAAAACTACATAGGAACTAAGGAATAGCACTTCAAAAAGTCATTTGACTTCGACACCAGCATATCTTCTTAAATATAAAACTTCCATGATCTATGTTTTTGTTTGTTTTGTATGTACTTAATGTGAGTGTCGAAATAAATGATATTCATCATCATCATCATCATCAGCCCATACACGTCCACAGCTGGACATAGGCCTCCCCCGTACGACGCCACAAATAGCGGTCCTGAGCCGCCTCCATCCATCGACTCCCTGCGACCGCCACGATGTCGTCGGTCCATCGAGTGGATGGTCTCCCATGTAGGGATTTGCCATAATCACCACGCTTGGCAGGCGGATTGGTGATCGCAGTGTTGGTGTTTAAAAATACTCAGAAGGAAGCTGCTGCCCTTCCTCTGGTAGATTCCCTTAGTCGGCTTTTACGACATCCACGGGTTGAGTTGGAGGGGTCGATATTCGTACGCCGCGACCCCACGGCTTGATATTGATAATGATATTCTATTCTATATTTTATATAAGAGTCAATATATTTTTTATTTTGAATATATTGAGGTATATTTTGGACATTGTCTATTTTCCTCTGTCAAAGGGACATTTCATGCATTATCAATCCTGTTGGACGGATAAAGTAACTTTAAGTTTAAAATTTATTAAATAAATTTTTACTATTCCTATTTAACTGACCGTACACGACACGATCTACAGACACGTGGAGCCATTTATTCTTTGAATGAATTCCTCCTTTGAGAACGATCGAACGTGGTTAGATTATTAACGACACGATTTGACTAATAATTACGGTAAATAAGTAAAAAACCCTACGGAAAATAGTTCAATAGGCCATGGGTCTCTTCTGAACTGTAAGTATGAAGAGGGTTAATAGACGACCGCTTTAGCGCAGCGAACGAAGGTCTGCCTGCGACGCATGAGAGATTGTATTCGATTACCGCCTTGGGCCAAATGCTGCCACGAATAGCGGTCCTGAGCCGCCTCCATCCATCGACTCCCTGCGACCGCTCGATGTCGTCAGTCCATCGAGTGGATGGTCTCTCGACACTCCGTTTCGCATTGCATCGTGGCTGCCACTCGAGAACCTTTACTCCCCAGCGTTTATCAGTTCTGTGAGCTATATGACCTACCCACTGGCACTTCAGCCTACTAATTCTGAGAGCTATATAGACTTTAGTTCTTCTACGGATTTCCAAAATTCATATAATCCTGTCGGGTTTAGAGAATCTTACCTAAAATGTAAAACCTAGAATAAGTTTTTTATAAATAAAAAAATACAAAAAAAATACATACATTAGTGGGTAATTTATGTCCTACAAAGAATCATTTCTGAACAGTCGTTTGTCGGAAAACTTTTTATTGAGAGGGTGTTGAACAAGGCAAGTTTGCCTGTAAATTTTGCAAAATGAGTCGCCGAAGAAAAGGCTTTTTACTCGATAGAAACATAATCGAGTGAGATAATTTGATATTGTCTGAGATATTCTCTTTATGGTGGTCTGTTTTGATACGAAAAATATTACCAAATTTTTAATCCTTCCTACATTTATGTAAGCAAAAATAATAATAATAAAAATAATTAGAAATTACTCATCGACATCATTTTTCGCCCATTGACATGTCTAAACTAAGTAAAAAATAGGCATGGCAGGGATGGGCAGGCCATAAATGTAGCTCGTAGAACTGATAACCGTTTGGAGTGAAGGTTCTTGAGTGGCGCGATGCTATGCGAAACGGAGTGTGGAAAGACCTCCCAATCGATGAACCGACGACATTGTAGCGGTCACAGGGAGTTGTTCTCAGCTCAGGACCGCTATTCGTGGCGTCGTTTGGGGGAGGCCTATGTTCAGCAGTGGACGAATATGATGACGATGAGTAAAAAAAACCTTTTCACTTCTCTTGCTCAAAAACTGTGTCATTATAGCGTGGCGTACCGGGACTAAGGGTTTTAAGGCCCAGGGCAGCCCAGGGTCTAAAAGTATCTTTCGTTTTAATGTTTGACTGTTCTCATCAGACAATACAAAACCATTGTCCTCTTACATATCCAAGACTTGACTTCTTGTTGTTCCACAAACAAAGAACATACATTTTACATAAATTTATCTTTGAATATGTGAAAATTATTTTTGAAGTCTATACGTACATCCCTATTACATAATCTCAGTTTCTGGAAAATTACTTTTTCTTATTATTTGTAAAAATCAATTTGAAGTAAAAAAAAATTGTAACACACACAGAATTGGGAATAATAGTAACTTATTATTCCCAATTCTGTGGTAAAACCTTATTATTTTTACAGTCAAACCCTTCCTAAACGCTCGCACATATAAAATTAGTTGTAATGTGAAAAACGGTTTGAATAATATTTATCTACTCTCACTTCTACCTTCGATGTCCACTAAAATAACAAATTATTTATTTGACATTAGACATATTACATGACTCTAACATAACTACTAAAAAAGCAGATATAAACATAACTCTGACATTACTACTAAAAAAGCAGATATAAACATAACTCTGACATAACTACTAAGAACTAAAAAGTAAAAACAAAATACTAAAAACAAAATAAATACTAAAGGCTACTTAAGGTTGAAATCTACGTCCTTACTGAGAAGTAACATCTTCTGATTTCCGTAGACGGCCAGTTGAGCAAAACGACAAAGCTCCGGCGTCTCCTCACTTATCAACATCTAGCTGTAGCGAATTTTGTTACCAGGGAGGGAGCAGGATCTTCCTCAATGGTAACAACTTTACTACAGACAACTCTTACAAAGTTTTAATTTTAGGTACTTAAGATTTGACCCCCCCCCCCCCCCATCCCCCCCACCAGGGGAACCATCCACTTGATGGACCGACGACATCGTAGTGGTCGCAGGGAGTCGTTGGAGAGTGGATGGAGGCAGCTCAGGACCGTTATTTGTGGCGTCGTCGTATGGGGAGGCCTATGTCCAGCAGTGGACGTGTGTGGGCTGATATGATGATGATGAAGATTTGACCGACTGTCTGTTTTTTTTTCAGTGTACAATCCCTTATGGTGCTTCCTTTTTCCTGTTTTGATTATAAATTGTGTATTAATGTCATATTAGTCATATTTTAATTTAGAAATTAACGACTTCGAGTATATATTATTTATGTAATACCTACGGTAGAAATACATACAAAACACAAACATACAAAACTGTATGTCTAGGTTATCAATACTAGGCTTGTTCTTGCTCGGTCAGTAAAGAGATCGCTCTGTCCTAGTACAATCTCACTAATGTACTAGTTCGGATTTCTAGTTCTAGCAGTACCCCACTCGGCAAAATTTTCGGATCGTTTTAATCACAAAAGGGCTATTTTAATGCTCCAAAATACGCAATCGATTGTTTTGTGTTAGAAACTAGATTGGATATTATTAACATTTACTGAATATTAATTATAATATTATTTCACCAAAACATACACGAAAACGGACGAAATATTCATTTACCGATGAAATATCGAAATGCAATGCTCCTTCCTTGCTCGCAATAAAAATAATACAAGTAGGTACATACATATTACACTTACAAAAGTTGGAAACATAAAATACTAACAGCGCAATTTGATCTCTATCTTCAAACAAATAAAGTTTCTCATTCATTATTACCCCTCCGTCTCTTTTAGTACCGGGGATTATGCGCTGTCTATCTCTGTTCTACCTTATTCGTTCCTTTGAAACAAGTTCCTACTGAACTAGAGAACTGGATGCATATCTCCGTCTCTCTTACTACCGCGGAATATGCGCTCTCTCTATATCTGTTCTCCCTTAATTATTCCCTAGTCTTCTAGTTCCGTCTGACACGGAATCACGGAATGTAACAGTGAACTAAAAGAAACGTACTAGGGAACGAGTAATCGAAATGCATTCTCAAACAGTTCTTTTTATTCTTGTTAATGATCACGATTTTAAACTTTATGCCATAGAAAATAGTGATTCTGACGCCAACTTTTTTAGTGGTTTCGAGATTTCGTGACTGAAGAGCAAGTGAACTACAAGGAACTAGTTGAGCTGAATCGTTCTTACTAGTTCACTGGTCGGCACTAATTCATTTTAGTTCATTATTCCTGAACTACATAAGACTAATCATCACGTTTACGATGACCAATGTGGCCCGGCGAAGGTCTGCCTGCGACGCAGGAGGTTGCGGGTCTGATTCCTGCCTAGGACTGATGTTTGTACGATCTGCAAATATTTGTCCCGGGTGTTCCGGGTATTTCTTTAGATAACAAAATATATCATTTAATTTATTGTATCATGTATTATGTCATCTAGTACCCATAACACAAGCTCTGCTTAGCTTGAGGCTAGATAATGCTGTGTGAATTATCCAGGATTATAAACGAATAAATATTCGTTTATTTTTATCTATTTATTGACTCCCTGCAACTGCCTGAGATAACTGCGAGACTTCCACCTGTGAAGATAATCCCTTCCCAATTTCGCTCAAAACGAATCTTCCAACACGTACGCGCTGGTAGCTGTATAAAACACCGAGCTAATAAACTCTCCATAATTTAGCTTCTCATTAAACATGAGGCAGCAATTTTTGGAGCCGAGCTATTGTTTTACGAGTTTTGTACCGGGAAGAGTAAACATTTTATTGCTGGGCTTATTACGTGTTGGTATTATGGGAGAGTTTAAGAAAAATTTATAGAAATTGGTATAACGCAGGTCCGTTCGCGATGGCACAAACTTAGAGAGTTCTAATTGTTCTTCTAGGCTTATCCAACATTCGGTGAGATTCAGATGCATACAGTGATAGTGACAGATTTAATACCTATTCAACTTTCACGATTTAATACGCAAGAAACGTAAAACTAGAGGAATAAAACATAAGCTACCCGAGAAATATTCTCTAAATTATATAGATTTGGGGCTATGATGCTGTTAATTGTACAGCATTACTTTTTTTATCCGTCACTCAATTTTCCTAATGCCCCTTTTTACCCCCTTTTTCTAATGCCTGTTAATTTTTCTTTCTTCATTCATCCGATTTGATATTATGGACATTTAATTTCTAATTGTGTAGTGTAGTATCTTCGCGTCCACGATGGATCTGAAAACCACGACCACTACAGTAGGTACACCAGACCAACAAAACCAACAATCACTTGAAGATATCCGATAGCATGCAGGCTATGATTGGAAGTCGCGGGCTGAAGACCGTGTAAAGTGAAAATGATTGGAGGAGGCATAGATCCAGAAAATATTGGCGTAAGAAACTACCCCTCCAACTCAACCCGTGAATGTCGTAAGAGTCGACTAAGAGAACCTACCAGAGACAGGGTAGTAGCTTCCTTCTGTGTATTCTTCACACCTAGTATACTGCGAGCACCAGTCCGCTAGCCAACCATCATACATAGCAAAACCTTGTTAAATCACTGCCAAGAATTCTCATTGCAGGATTTCTCAGCAGTGTGCTGAGGAAATTCAGAAATGAAGATAACTGAAGGCCGCTGTCATGATAATGAATGTCGCTCAACCTACGCTGCCCTCCTTAATAAAAGTGCAATAACTAGCATTAGTTGCCGCATTAGTACAGTCATTAATATTTATTGCATTTTTCTTAAGGATGGCAGTACGACACATACATTGCATCTATCGATTGCTATTGCTGTTGCTATCACTCTACGTAATGCAACCTAAATCTGTTCATGCTGTTAAGGACTCCAACAGAGATTTTAGATCTTTGAAGTACGCAATAACGGCTGTAAAAAGTTTTATGGACTTAACAATAATAATTTTTATGTTAACAGAGTTTTTGGACTTGAAATGTTGCTGTAATGTAAAGGTCAATGTACACCAAAGAAACTAAGACGTGACCACACCACTTTTTCGCAAGGGCGCCGGGCGTACCACATGTTATTTTTTTCGCAACAACGTGCGTCGCAACTGCGGCGGCATTCGAATCTTCGTATCCCAAACCCCTTGAATTGAACGATTGCATGTACAGTATATTCGGAGACCTAAGGACTTAGGAGGTACATTCAGCATAGTTACCGCACGGCATAACAATAAGCATTCAAATTTTTAGATGCATTTTAGTGTGTCATTATTTCTTATCCCAAAACTTCAAGCGAGGACTTCGCGCGCTGTCTGTTATTTTATGCCGTAACTTTAAAATGTATGAGAACGTCACGAATTAAGGCCTAAATTTGAATGCACATTGTTGTACAGTTCAGTAGCGGTCCAGATTTGCGATAACCTTTAGCTTTGTCAGAATATTTTATGAGCTAGTTCCATTCGCTTGTATCTAATTGGCACCTAAACATTGTTAACAACAAATAAAGTGCCAAAATGGTTTTATTAGATTTTTCTACATTTTCATAAATATACTGGGAGCAGAAAAGAAAGTTAGAAAACCACTTAATATAGACGTTGAAAACTGAGCTTGTAAAGAACCCAACTGGTTCTTTACATAGGTTCTATACTTAGTTAGGTTCTATACTTAATTAGGTTCTAAACAGTAGTGTTTAATTAATGTACATGTACATTTTTTATGTTCTATAAAGAACTTTGAAAAACAAAACAAAATGAAAACCGGGGTTTTTTCAAAATAAATTATATTCAGTATATTTATGTAACTTTGCTCAGAAACTGTCTATACTTAGTTAGGTTCTATACTTAATTAGGTTCTAAACAGTAGTGTTTAATTAATGTACATGTACATTTTTTATGTTCTATAAAGAAGTTTGAAAAACAAAACAAAATGAAAACCGGGGTTTTTTCAAAATAAATTATATTCAGTATATTTATGTAACTTTGCTCAGAAACTGTCTATACTTAGTTAGGTTCTATACTTAATTAGGTTCTAAACAGTAGTGTTTAATTAATCTACTTATGTACATTTTTTATGTTCTATAAAGAACTTTGAAAAACAAAACATTATGAAACCAGGGGTTTTTTCAAAATAAATTATATTCCGTATATTTATGTAACTTTGCTCAAAAACTGTCTAGGTATTTAAAAATGCATTGTCCGATCGCGTCCCACGTGACGAGCATCCAGCCAAATTGTGTGAAATGAAAACATACTGAATTCATTACTCTATCACATGACACCGCTCGCGTTGTGGCATGCCGTGCTAGACGTCATGTTTAGAAAGAATATAATTTCCGGTTGCGTCGTCGTCGCGGTGTCATAAAGTTAACGTTTTCTTTTACCGTTAGAGAGAATAGATAACAATTGGTTAGTAGATTCAAGGGATAGTCTACATACCTTTTTGGCCCCTTATATGCCACATTATTTGTAACTGTTTTTATCTATTTTCTTCATGTACTTACCCATATGTAACAAAACTAAATGATATATTTGAAAAAGAAAAACAGCTCAAATGGAGTTGAGCGGGCCACACAATGAGAGGTCCAGATAAATGGAGCAAAGAACTAACAACATGGTTTCCCCGAGAAGGGAAAAGGAATCAGGGCAGACCTTTCACTCGATGGCCAGATGATCTTTTCAAAGGAGCAGGCAGGACGTGGACAAGAAAAGTCCAAGAGAGGAAAGAGTGGAGCAGGCTGAGGGAGGCCTTTGCCAAGCGGCAAACAAATTAGAAGTTTTCTAAAAACATTTTGTCAATAATATGCAAAACTTGTAAATTGTTTGAATTAAAAGGCTTATAATATTATATGTTTCTTGTATTTTCCCACTATTGGAATGCGTCGTGTTATGTATGGCATCAAATATATTTTTTTTCTTTCTTTCTTTACCTAAGTAGGATACGAGGTGAGAGCATACAGCAGTGCACTGAACACCACATCCAAGGGCGAAAGAAATGTCTGTATTATTTATTAACGTTTTATTATCTTAGTTTCTACTGACACTTTGTTGTTTTTATTGGATGGTTGTACTTACCACTATTTAGAAATTTTACAATTCAAAAATAAGTTGGAATAGAGTTTGTTTTTCTGCGCCCCCTAAAAAAATACGGATTGAATTGACTGCTACAATGACGTCGCGGATTCCTACAAGTTATTAACTCGCCTTCAAAAAAAATTAAACTGACTGGGCCTGAAATATATTCAAAGATAGCACACAGTCATTCATTCATTCATATCAGCCCGTATACGTCCACTACTGGACATAGGCCTCCCCCAAACGACGCCACGAATAGCGGTCCTGAGCCGCCTCCATCCAATGACTCCCTGCGACCGCTACGATGTCGTCGGCCCATCGAGTGGATAGTCTCCCATTTAGGGGGGGATTTGCCATAATCACCACGCTTGGCAGGCGGATTGGTGATCGCAGTGTTGATGTTGAAAAATACTCAGAAGGAAGCTGCTGCCCTTCCTCTGGTAGGTTCCCTTAGACGACATCCACGGGTTGAGTTGGAGGGGTCGATATTCGTACGCCGCGGCCCCACGGCGAGATAGTACACATTAAGGTAAATTTGCTTCTCTAAAATACAAAACAGAACAAACATCTTATCTTATCTAAGAAATATTTAAATCAACTTTAATATTTTATATCGTCAAAAATGCTAATATTATACATTATTTTAACGTAAACGTCATTTGATGACAGTAGATTTTCTTCTCGCCAGTGTAAGCATGAGCCAAACATCGTGTACCAGAGCATGTACTCTCCTGTTTTAATTTCCAGCCTGAAGTCGGATTACCGTCCAAATTGGATGATTTAAAACGACTATTTTTGGGTCCCGTATATTTGGGGTTCTGTACATTTGGAGTTCCGTAGCGATTAATCGGAAGCCCCTCTGATGAGATGCGACGTGCAAATTCCGTGATGGCAATGGGAAATTGTAATTTGGAGAAAATTTCTTTTTGATGAGCCTGTGGAATCTTTTTGTGGATATTTGATATTATATGGGAAATGTGTACATATGTAAATACATTAAGTTGTTACATGTGTATTATTTAAAAGCTTTCTGTATCCGTTAGTTGCAATTTTCTTTATAAGTAAATTATGATAAATGACAGCACTAAAAATGTAGCCGTCCCTTTCTTTTTTTGCCCTTTCTTTTTTTGCCCTTTCTTTTTGATATAATAAAAAAGAACAAATTGACGCCATGTACAGTCAGCGTCAAATTGATATGAGTGTCTAGAGAAAATGATCTGAAAAACATAAAAGCAATTTGATATACGCAGTTCGAATCATCATAATGTTGTATGCACCCAAGGTGTTCAAAATATCTTACTTCTCATTGTTTACCACTCATTGTCTCTTCAAGACAAGAGGTGTCTTCTAGACCTTCATTATACCACCGTCGGCCACATTATCTCTTTTGATCAGGTGAGATTGCGGCCAAACGAAAATCTATCGACTATAAAAAAAAACATCTAATAAGCCCAGTGCCATAGGTAACTAAAATATCGTAAAACAAACACTGCAAAGTATCCCACAAGAGCTATCTCTAAAGCTTTAGAATTTCAGACATGACAGTTCTGGGATACGTTGACCCACATCCTAAAAATGAAATGTCACAAGGAACTAAAAATAACATGACACAATAATTGGTCTCTGTCATGGAACAACAACACATTTCAAACATTTATCTGAAACTTTTGAATTATGGAGTTTAATTTTATTTTCTGTCGTTGTAGGGCGAATTCATAAATTTACTTTCACAGGTACTTAGCTTCACATTATTAGAGTATGGGACAATCCTGAAACAAACTTTTCAAGATAACTTCGAAAGTCTTGACGAATAGACCCGTATATCAGTCTGTCCGCTCTTTTTCATCATGTTTGACATTATATAACAATATCGCTTCAAGGTTGGCATCACTGTAATTTTAGTAATTATTACAGATCAGATAAAATAGTATATGATGCTATTAGTGGATAAAGGACGGATTTAAAGCGAGGGCCATATATGAATCACGGGCAAGTGAAGGATTCTAACAATTGAAACACGACCACCGTAGGGAGTGAGTCAGTATTAATAGACTTTAGAATAAACCCCCTAAACTCCTTGTCGAAAATGACGACCAATCAAATCTCGAGAAGTTATTTGCACAAGAAGTTTTTATGTCGCGTATTCTTTGCACAAGGAGTATCGAGTATTTTTCGCGACAGGAGGTTGTATTCATTGAGATGGAGGTCGAATATAAGTATTTTCAGTAAGTAAAATAAGCTTTTAGAGGGGGAATAATAATAATATAATATAATATAGCCGTTTATTTCCCATTTTCTTATAAAAAATTAATTGAATACAAGTACAATTAGACTGAAATAATTATGCACAAAATATTGAAATAAACATTGTAATTATAAGTTACATACGTATGATATGACATATAATTGATATGGACCTGTTGAGCCACCTGCAGATTGTTTGCAACAGTCTGCAGTTAGCACAATTGTTTCAATTGTAAATGCTAGTTTAATTTGTTTATATTATTTGATTGTTACTTTCTTTAGTTACATATTCCGGGGTGTCCATTAAGGATCTAGGCCTCCTCTATCCTGCTACATGAAATTCCACTTATGTGCCAGTCGTTGCCGGCGACGAACATTCTCAATAGGTATATTATGATTTAGCAATTCGTTAAAATTTTGTTCATTTTTATTTTCGTTTGTTTCTTCCTTTCGTTGTTGTTATTATTTTTTGTTGAATGTTACGGACAACAATTTCTACAAAATAAAAAAGTTTTTTTTAAATTATTTCTTAGTCGCTACATTCTTGACAGAGTGGTCGTGGTCGTCATATCAGGGAGAGTGGCACGCTTCACGATCCGGCGCCATTCTTCCCGCACCGCCGCTTTCCTGGTGCATTCATGTAGAGGTTTATAAATTTACATATATGTTTATATATATATATATATTTTGCTTGTTGCCTTTTCTGCGTTGGATGGAGGGTGTTGGTCTACTGCCCCACGGTGGAATAATACAAAATATTAAATTTGATGACGAGATCCTGTTTGGGACGGATACGGCATCAAAATTAACGGCGATTACATCACTCACCTTCGGTTTGCCGACAATATAATCAGTATGGCAGAATCGCTGGAAGACCTTAGCAGGATGCTCAGAGACCTCAAAACCATTTCCCGACAAGTGGGTCTTAAATTGAACATGGGTAAAACAAATATCATGTCTAATGCCCATGTCGCACCCTTACCGGTCTATGTGGGGAACGATGTTATCGAAGTTGTTGATCATTATGTCTACCTAGGCCAAATGGTCCAACTAGGTAAATCCAACTTCGATAAAGAGCCGACGAATCCAACTCGGATGGACAGCGTTTGTGAAACTTTGCAATATCTTTTCGTCACAGATACCACAGAGCCTCAAGACGAAAGTCTTTAACCAATGTGTGTTACCAGTGATGACTTACGGATCTGAGACGTGGTCGCTCACTATAGGCCTTGTGCATAAGCTCAAAGTCACCCAGAAAGCTATGGAGAGAGCTATGTTCGGAGTTTCTCTACGCGATAGGGTCCGGAATACGAAAATTCGTAGAAGAACCAAAGTTACCTACATATAGCTCTCAGAATTAGCAGGCTGAAGTGGCGATGGGCAGGCTATATAGCTCGTAGAATCGATAACCGTTGGGGAGTAAAGGTTCACGACATCGTAGCGGTCGCAGGGAGTCATTGGATGGAGGTGGCTCAGGACCGCTATTTGTGGCGTCGTTTGGTGGAGGCCTATGTTCAGCAGTGGACGTATACGGGCTGATGATGACGATGATTTTATTTTGTTTTTTGGTAGTTAATATAGGTAGGTTTCTTATACTGGAGGCCTGGATTTGTGATGTCGTCATAGCGAGGATAATTGGCACGAAAAAACAAGATACAATCGCGCTTTTTTAAAACATCGATGGTGATGATATTAAATCGCGAGTTAGCGAAGCAATCTAGAATCGAGTCACGAGCGTAGCGAGCGCCTCTAGACTGCTGAGCTAGCGAGGAATTAATTAATTATTGAGGTTGATATAATTACCAACCTACTTATGAAGTTTTTTTTCAATGGTGTTTAAACTGAGAAGACAGCTGGCAGATTTAGGGATTCTCAAATTAAAATACAGACATAACACGCTTTCCTTAATTTATTATTGTCATTATCAATCAAGTATTGGCCTACTAAATAATTAATTTCACAAATTAACTTGTAAAAACTAAAATCACAGATTTATAATCATATACCTACACGAAACAAAATTATTTATGCATTGGTGTGTAAGCGGGTCGATTTTGGCCTTTGTTTTATGAATAAAAATAAATATTATGGGACATTTTTATATTAAAAAGAGCCTGTTAAAACATTGATACCTGACCTGTAAAAACAATAAGAGAATCGTATAGGTATATAAGAAAAAAAATTGGATAAAGGTAGGACTATCTACGCACAAATAAAAAAAATTAGCAACAGGGAAACAAAAACATTATAACATGGAAGTGAGTGACAAAAAATAGTTTTAATCTTAATACATTTTTAATCATTCAAAAAACTTTAATGAAAACAATCTTTTACTAATCAACAAGGACCAAAGTGCTTGAAAAGACAAATCCAAACTCGACGTTGTTAAGTCATTTCGTTTAAGAGTTCCTATAGGCTATATTCCTATACGATTCTCTTCTCAAAGAAGATCGGATCTAGATCTATCTTTTCCCGAATTGACTCTGACAAGATATACTCGTATATTAGTTAATACTGATTGATTCTGTTTTGTACAGTTACTTCATAAATACAATATAATTGTGCAAAAAGTATTTTTTTACACCAAAATCGATAGGTACATGCAAATTTTTCTTTTCCTTAGTTTTATGTTTTCGAGGTAGATGTATGTAGCTACAAGTTTAATTTCTTACAAAAAATAATTAACAACTGTCTGGTAAAGATCGCTTATGAGTGATAAGACCGCAAATTGTCACATTTTTTTGTACCAAATTGTTTGTTTTGTTTGTTATTTGTTCTGTAAAGTATAAAGCATTTTCTACAAATTTAATTCTTGTAGTAAAAGACAAAACTCGATCAACTGAGCCAATCTCTAAAAACAACAGGTAATTTTGCTAAAAATATTTAACATTTTGAAATAGCAAAATTCATGTTGCTATCTCAAAGACAAAAGCCATGATTATAGTAATTTTAGCACTAAAACACTGGAATCGACACCCATAAAAATATCGAACACGATATTTTCACACTACACTGTAAAACGGACCTTACCACCTCAAGGTTACATCTCAAAATCAAACAACAAAATCCCCAGCATTTATATTTCTAACCACAGACGTATAAATCTCATTATCCTTTTTCAATCCCTCTTTCGCTCTATAATACGGAAACTCATTGTGTGTAGGCAGGTAATACACACCTTGCTTCTCGAATTTAGTCTCTAAACCCATGTAGTTAGTGTCTGTGTTGTTGTAGCAGTTGGCTAGCCGCGCTTCTTGGATCGAATCACACTTAAGGCCTATAAACTTTTTAGGATGTTCTAAAGCTATCCACCAGTATAAAATTGCTCGTATATGACTGCAGACGATGAGACATGGGATATAAGGAAAATCGCTGGGTTGGTATTCGCCCCCGTTGATGTAAAAATCGACGTGCCCGAGCCGTTCCGCTATGCCAAAGCCGTCGATGTTTGTGTGGAGGACATCCACTTTGGTTGCATCTGTGACCGCAAACTTGTACTCCGGTGGAAGGTTTCTGTAGCAAGGACCTGTAAAAACAATTATAGAATAGTATATAGTAACTAGCTGACCCGCCAAACGTTGTTTTGCCTTCAACCCTTATCACTTAGGGGTATGGAAAATAGATAGTAGCCGATTCTCAGACCTACTGAATACGCATATAAAATTTGGTAAAAATCGGTAAAGTCGTTTCGGAGGAGTACGGTAACTAACATTGTGACATGGAAATTTTATATATAAGATATTATTTTTTTTGATACAGGTAGGACTCTACTCACAGAAAAAAGTATAAAATAAACAAAACGTAAACAAAAACATTATAACATGGAATTTATAGACACAAAAGGGTAATCGTAATACATTTCTAATAATTCAAAGAACTTTTATGAAAACAATCTTTTATAATAAATCAACCAGGACCAAAGTGCTTGGAAAGACAAATCCAAACTCGACGTGGTTAAGTCGTTTCGTTTAAGAGTTCCTATAGGATTTGATAGCCATAGGCTATGGCTTTCAAATCTCTTCTCAAATAGATCTATCTGTTCCCGAATTAACTAGGATGAGATTTGAAAATCATTTATTAAAAAATTTTATCATTTAAGATCAAATTTTATAAAAGGTAAAATAGGTTTATATAAAGTCATTAGGCACTGCTGCCCGCGCCTTCGCTCGCGTTTTATCGAGATAAAAAATAGCCTATATGTTATTCCAGGTCCCAAACTATACCCATACCAAATTTCAGCCTAATCGTTCAATAGTTTTTACGTGAAAGAGTAACTAATATCCATACATCCATCCATACAAACTTTGACATTTATAATATTATTAGGATAAAAGGTATAATTTAATTATTTAAGGTCAAGAGTGGTCCAGAATTCCAGATGCCACAGAAAACACAAGAATCCTTTGAAATGTTGTGTTCTATGGTCGAATCTAAACCAATCCTAAAAATTTCGTTGTTATTTTTTGGTTGCGACCTAGCAGATTCATATTCATTAACTTTATTTCTTTAGGCTTACAAAATAATAATTATATTTATAGATATTTATACTATAAAAATCTATAAATATAATGTTTCTCATTTCCATGATCACGGGCCATATAGTGACTCGTTCCTTTGGGAGGCATGCGTGGAGCCGAAGCCAACAGCACAGAGGCCCTTTATGAGAATTAATGTAAAGGCGAGAGCTACCACATAGCGGATATCATCCTTGGTAGCACAATATGATATACCCGAAGATGATATCCGCCAGGTGTAGAGACTATTGCAAAGGAAAATGAAAATAACAAAAAAGCCATGTTATTGTGGTGAATGGATGGACTGGGTAATTGGGCTATGGGGGAAACTATGGACGCCTGCCATAAACATACTCTCAATACTGTTACAAGCGGCAGACGGTGGCTTGCCGAATGCTGGATGGGTTCCTCAAAATGTTGGCGTAAATATAATTTTTGTTATCTAATAAGAAATAAGGTGTTATTGATTTTCTTTTTTTTTTGTCCCCTTTTAACTGTAGCGTACGTTCAGCTGACACTTTCTTATATTTATGTCTGTCAAACAAAACATAATCTTACCAGCTGGATCCAAGCCCGTCAGTCTTGAAGGCTTCTTCCCAGTGGCTTCGTAGAAGTATTTAGCTGCAAACGACACCACGTGCGCTCCTAGACTTGCCCCGACCAGCTCGAGGTCTTCAGGATCTAAGCCCTGGTCGTACAGCTTCACCAGGAACTCACCAAGCTTATAGCCTAGCGTTCTGGCTAACCGGACAGATCTGGAAAGATAGCAGTTATATAAAAACAACTTTCTGCCCGCGGATTCGCGTGTTGTGTCTTTGGAACGTTTAATAGTAGATTATGGGCAAAAAGCAGTGCCTTACGTCACGGGCATCATTGAATCTCGAGCGTGACTCTGGATTCAATAATAACTCACGAATGAAGCGAGGGAGTTACTAGAATCCTGAGTGCGAGAGGGATTTAATCACGCCCAAGACGACGACAGCGTTATCCATGATAATACTCTACTTTTCAAGTTCAAACTTTGCGAGTAAATGGTAAAAGTTTGGTAACGTATTCCACGGTTGTTAGTTTTTTTATTCCGCCTTCTAAACAGAGGTTAGTTCTAACTTCGAAAAAGGTCTCATAGTAGAGATTTCCTGAGTAAAAAAATTCTCACCGATTTTGATGTTTCAAATTAAATCTCATTATTCCCGTGTAAGCAATGAGTTTGAATTTGGAACCACAAAATGGAAATGTATCGAAATGTTTACCAAAGAGACTCACACTAAGAGATCTCATTCGATTCGTTTGAATTTGGTAAAACCATACATTTTTCAGCTAAAAGGGCTATCATGCATATACCAAGTGTGTTTTATGAGCCTAGAGTGTGAAAACGTCATTTTTATCGCATTGGAAGTTACTGATTTCTGACTTAATCACAAAGATTAAAAGTTGGTCCTTATTCCGGATCTAGCTCTACATTTATGCAACAACTTTCGTTGCTTTATAAGCAAAATTCACACGGATCTACCTGCACGCATCACTTACCACAACCACACCACATCGCAGCGACATAAAGTGGTTTCGCTGCAAATTTTTGCAGTTGCGTTGTGGAAAGAACAAAATGGCGATGTGGTTGCGTTGACACTAGCAGTTGCGATGTAGCCGGCGCAGCAACATGTGGTGGCGTGCTAATTTGTATGAAAATTAATAGTTTAGTTCACATGGACCACATTTTACCGTGCAATTCAACCGACCACATCCCACAACCACAAAGCTGGTTGCTTTGTGGTTGTGATGTGCATAAAAATTTGTACCCAATCACGTGTTGTCGTTGTCGTGTGGTTGTGTTGTGGTTGCGGTAGATACGTGTGTGTAAATTGTCCTTTAGGCAATCAATAGGTGTTAAGCGTCTTTCGTTGCTTACAGCACTGATAATTGAATTTCACACAGAAAATACCTACTTAAATTAAGCTGCCGTAAGCTTGTCTAAGTGCTTATTTTGTAAGCTTATAGAAATAAAGTTATTGATTCGGATTCTGATTCTAACCATAGGGTCCACTCGGTACATGAAAATCAAAATTTTTGATTAAAAAAATTGCATTTGCGCGAAAACAAATCAAAAACTTTAATTTCCGTTTTTACGAATACGGCCCCAGAGCTTGTGTTGTGATAAGGGAACCAGACCAAATGATGGCTGATAAACAAGGAGGTTCGAGTCAACAAGTTAAATGTTTATTTTCGTGCTTTCGGTCGGTAACAAGTCCCACAGTAAGCCTGTGCAAGCAAAATGATCCACCTAGGTGTTTACTGATATACAGTGACGTTGTTTGGCATCACACATTATTTTGTCGATCAAAACCAACTTAATACCGACGTGAAAAAACAGAGACTCTCTGTTTTTTCACGTCGGTATTTAGTTGTCGAAGCGACGCGTGACCCGAGCTGGTGAGTATCTGGCGCAGCGCATCAGCATTGCTATCATCATCATCATATAAGCCCATACACGTCCACTGCTGGGCATAGGCCTCCCCCATACGACGTCACAAATAGCGGTCCCGAGCCGCCTCCATCCATCGACTCCCTGCGACCGCTACGATGTCGTCGGTCCATCGAGTGGATGGTCTCCCATGTATGGGTTGCCATAATCACCACGCTTGGCAGGCGGATTGGTGATCAGAGTGTTGGTCTTGAAAAATACTCAGAAGGAAGCTGCTGCCCTTCCTCTGACAGGTTCCATTAGTCGGCTCCAACGACATCCACGGGTTGAGTTGGAGGGGTCGATATTCGTACGCCGCGACCCCACGGCCATTGCTATACAGCGGGGTAATACAGCCAGCGTTTTGGGTATGCTTCCGATTGGTATTTTTATTTTATTTTATTTAAGGATATTATTGATATGGGTCTGTTGAATTAGGTACCTCTGGATTGTTTGCAAGCATTTTTATCGCGCGTGGATTAGGTTTAGTTAGGTAGGTATTTATTTACCTACAAGCAGATGTTAATCCAACGTGCAGCACATTTATACAAATATTTACCTATTAACTTATGTAAAGTTATTTATTTGCCAATGTATTTACAATAATAAGTAAGTTCAATAAGGAACAGATAATTGACTATTCAAATAGAACAATGTATAGTAATGTTTATGGTAAATTGATTTTAGGGTTATGTACAAGGAGATGAATAGAAAAACCTAAGACTTCCTGGTTCCTGGAATCAGAATCAGAATCAATAACTTTATTTCTTTAGGCTTACAAAATATGCACTTAGACAAGTCAATTTTTATACTATAAACATAGTTATTATTATTAAATAAGAAATAAGGTGTTATTGATATTCTCTTCACTTCAATTTTTTGTCCACTAGTGGAAGAAGTGAAAAAGAAACCACTAGCACATTATAATATCACTTATGTGTCTAATACATGTTTATATTGCCTATCTAAATTTAAATTTAATGCGATTTAAATACATACATATGAATATTTCTTTAAAGCTAAACAGAACATTGAATTTCTTACATAATACTGACAGTGCGGAACGGAGCGACATCTGGCCAAGCATTAACATCATTGATGTAATCATCTATGGAGTAAAAGGCCTTCCAGATAAGATTTTGTTTAATGTACTGTTTAAATTTACGAATAGGGAGTTCAGTTGCTTCAGATGGAAGCTTATTATAGAAGCTCACGCAATTGCCTATAAATGATTTCCCTACCTTTCGTAATCTATATGCTGGGATGTGTAATTTGTTCTTGTTTCTTGTATTTCTATTGTGAACATCACACTTTTTCAAAAAGCTATCTCTATTTTTGTGCGTATACATAAGATTTTCATAGATGTATTGCGATATTACTGTCAAAATATTTATTTCTTTAAATAATTCCCTCAAAGAGTCGCGTGGCTTTAATTCGTAAATTGCTCTTTTTTGGAGAACGAAGATAGTCTGGATGTCAGCTGCCTGTCCCCAAAGCAAAATACCATAAGACATAATACTATGAAAGTAAATGAAATAAACTAACCTAGCTGTATCTTCATCGGTAATATATCTAATTGTTCGAACTGCATAGATTGCTGAACTAAGTCTGCCTGCGAGAGCATCGATTTGCGGTTTCCATTGAAGAGTGGAACTACATTGTTATTGCTTTTCTAGATTTTATAAATCATTTTATAATTGTATAAATTACATAATAAATTATTTAGAAATGCTATACTAACCGCTTCCCCTCAACGAAATACGTACAAACACTCCTCACTTTCCCATTACAAAATCGGACGGGGGTGTTCGGGAATTTTTTTCTTTCTGCATGTTTAGAGCGCGGCGCGTCAGCAAAGCTCAGGAATATAATTTATATTTTTAAATAAAAAAAAACCCTTCATCTTCAACAATAAACGTCATATTTCAGCCAATGTACACAAAACCTAAATGAAGTACGCTAACGTTTAAACCTACCGCACTAAAACTGCATGAAAATCGTTCGGTAGCTTGTGAATTTATAGCGTTCTGACAGACAGACGCGGCAAGGCGACTTTTTTTACTATAATGTCGATAGCTAAATCCTATATTTTGTGGCACCGCCAAGGGAGGGGCCATGTTCAACAGTGGACGCCCATATACGTCCACTGTTGAACATGGCCCCTAGTGTAATATTATTATGGCAAGCAGTAAAACAATTCGAAACAGAGCTAGGGAACCCTTTTCATATCAAATCTGAATCACTCTTGGCTGTTATATAAATCACTAGAGAAGTGCATGTAAATACGGTTTTATGTATTTAGTGATTTATTTATGTACATTAAACAGATATTATGTATGCATGAATTATATTTAAAAATTTAATAAATAGCGTCATCATGTTTTGCCCGCATCTTCACATACCTTTTGCGTTGCATATAGTATTATGGTGAAAATCTGTGGATTATAATTTGGTATAGGAATAATAATATGATGTATATTCCTATACGAAATTTTCAAAATGGTAGTCCGTTCAGTAATTTTTGTTTTTGAATACTTATATTATTAAGGTTTTACAATTAAAATCATACTTATAAAATAAATAGAAAATTTAGGAAGGTTTCCATACAGGAAACTTGATTTTTTGGCTATTTTTGCTCTACTTTGTTAACGCTGTTCCTCTTGAAATGTTATAGGTAGACATTTGAAATTTTGACAGCGTGTGTATAACTATTTATTATTATTTTTATTATTTTTTGTGATAGCGGTAACTATCACAAAAAAATATAAATATAATTATGGTGTCCAAAGTCTATACCAGATTGAATACCGATCACGGAAGTTAAGCAACGTCGGGCGCAGTCAGTACTTGGATGGGTGACCGCGTCTTGTTGCCTTTTTGCTTTTTTTATATTTTAAACAAGTCCTTATTTCAGAGTTTTTTTTTTGCGAAATGGTAGTGTACGATGGTACGGAACCCTCGGTGTGCGAGTCGACTCGCTCTTGGTCGGTTCTATTTATATTTAGCATCTTCCCATTTCGAGGCAAAGGCAGCCTACCTCTCCAATAGTTATAGTAAGAAAATAAATAAATAAATAAATAATATTAACCTCATAAATGTATAAGTTATTATTATTACACAGGCCCACAAAAAACAAGAGTGTTTTTGTAATTACGAGAAGGTGGATTTTACAGATTTTTTAAGGTTTTCTCGAGTATTTATTTGCGCGGTAACCCAATAGTAATCTCAGAATCGTGAACGGGAAAAACATACAAAATAAATATATGGTGTACCTATCACCCAGAACAAATAACTTTTTTTGTGGGTCTGTATCATTTAGTTAGTCATTTACGTTTTTTATTGAGTTTTAACACGATTTACGTTTGTAAACTCAATTAAATCGTTAATCTGACAGCAAGCTTTTAATGGTTTGGGACGTTTGATCTCGTTAAGCCAGGATTCAAATATTAAGCTTGCTGGTTATAATTCGGGACAGTTGGCTTGGTTGTTATTTCGAGAGAAACATTTTACCTACTGTAAATATTAAACAGTTGTGTGTCGACTTAAGGCGGTTCCCAGACCCAATTAACGCCACACCTAAAATAGGTGTGGCGTTAGTTTGGGTCTGGTCGTAATATTACGTTAAACAAAACAATTTTCAAAAATCCCTTGGCCTGTTTGTGATCCCTATCATAAGCTTATTTTTAATGCCTCTGTAATTGTTTTATTTTGTACGGTTTAGGAAGAGATGCGAAGTTGGACTTTTTGGCCACCAAACTTGGTTTTCTCATCTCATAAAACTGTATTACAAATAATATAAACAATTGTTTCAATTGTAAAAACTAGTATTTACAATTGAAACAATTGAGCTAACTGCAGACTTGCAAACAATCTACAGATAGCTCAACTGGTCCATATCAATACCAGTCGGAAGCATCCCCAATCTGTATACCTATTAAATTCAGTTGTTACATTATTTCTGTTACACAATATGTTATATATTAAGTTTGTTATACAGACTGCGTTGTCTAAAATCGAAATATGCAAAATTATTAAAAAAATATGGCATTCATACGCCTGTCAAGTCAAATTAATTTTAATTTTTTCACGAACAGTCGTTGTGTCCGAAATACATAAATAATTAAACGAAATTTTGCGCGTTGTTATTATAATTTATAAAACATAAAAATGGATAGAAAGGTATTAAATAAATTTTGTACAAAAAAGAAAAACAATAATGGATGTCCAAAAATTTTATATAATGTAAAAAAACAAAATAAAATTATTGTACATTAAGATATTGTCGAAAATAAAACAATAACATATTGAATAATTATGCTAATAATAATTGTCAAAAATAATTATAAAGTTAAATAAGTTAAAAATGTCAAAATTATTACTCATCATCATCATCATCATCATACACGTCCACTGCTGAACATATCCCCCAAACGACGCCATTATTACTACCTATCACAAATTATCAGGGTCAAATTTGTCAGCGCAGAATTCCTCTAATTTTCATAGGAAGATGATACTTTGCAAAAAAAGTGGGAAATCTCAGAAACCACTCTTCAGAATATTCTATAATATAGACAGCAAGGTCAGTCTTGCGTAAATTTACTATATTAATAAAGGGAATCATAATTTTCTGCTAAATCTCCGTGTCTAGACAAAACCAGGGGCTATCCACTAGTCGCACAATGAAACAATGCCGCTAGTTGTGTTTAACCATTAATATGCGGTCCATTGTTTACCCACCACACAAACATTTGATATTAAATCCCCGCGGTTTGGACAAATGTTTGGTATAACGTATTACCTTGTACAGTTTGTATACCTTTGTATACAAGTTATATGGTTACCTACTTTGTGGAACAGTAGTGTCATCATCATCAGCCCTTACACGTCCACAGCTGAACATAGGCATAAGGAGGGTGCATGCAGTTGGCTTATGAATGTTGGCATTTGGCATACATCGGGGCAATAAAGCCAGCGTCTTGAAGAAACGTATGCTATATTTCAGTAACTCATTTCAATAACTTTATTTCTTCAGGCTTACAAAATAAGCACTTAGACGCACATTTTATCCTATAAACAGTTATAAACATAGTTATTATTATCAAATAAGAAATAAGACGTTATAGATTTTCTCTTCACTTAAATTTTTTGTCCACTAGTGGAAGAAGTGAAAAAGAAACCACTAGCACGTTCATATATCACTTATGTGTCTAATACATGTTTATTTTGCTTATCTAAATCTAAATTTAATGCAATTTAGATACATGTCAATATTTCTTTAAAGCTAAACAGAACATTGAATTTCTTACATACTACTGTCAGTGTGGAACGGAGCGACATCTGGCCAAGCATTAACATCATTGATGTAATCATCTATGGAGTAAAAGGCCTTACTGATAAGATTTTGTTTAATGTACTGTTTAAATTTACGAATAGGGAGTTCAGTTGCTTCAGATGGAATCTTATTATAGAAACGCACGAAATCCTGCTAATATTATAAATGTTAAAGTTTGTATGGATGGATGTATGGATATTTGTTACTCTTTCACGCAAAAACTACTGAATCGATAAGGCTGAGATATTGTATGCGTATAGTTTGGGACCTGAAATAACATATAGGCTATTTATTTATCTCGATAAAACGCGAGCGAAAGCGCGGGTAGCAGCTAATTGTTAATTGCCCATAAATGATTTCCCTACCTTTCGTAATCTATGATTGTTGCGAGCACCTCTAAATTGATTCCAACAGTCTGCTCAATTGTTGCTATTGTAAATACCTACTTGTTTTAATTAGTTTTTTATATTGTAATTTTTGTATATTTTACCCAAAGTGAAATCCCGAACAGCCATAAATCTTAAGATTTATAGTAGCTATTATTTATCATAGCTCTTACTGTAAGACTTATATACGTCTAAGTCTTGCATACTATACCATATCAACCACAAGTTAGATTACTAAGGTTTGAATAATTGGTTAGGTTTAAGGGCTTTGCTTAATTGAACGAAGTTCTCAGTGGCAGCTGGGTGATGTTGGCTGTATAGTGGAATAGTGACTTCGAGATTAAGAGCTAGTCATACCTGAAATGGCCGTGGGGCCGCGGCGTACGAATATCGACCCCTCCAACTCAACCCGTGGATGTCGTAACAGCTGAGTAAGGGAACCTAGCAGAGGAAGGGCAGCAGCTTCCTTCTGAGTATTCTTCAACACCGACACTGCGATCACCAATCCGACGACATCGTAGCGGTCGGAGGGAGTCGCTGGATGGAGGCGGCTCAGGACCGCTATTTGAAGCGTCGTATGGGGGAGGCCTATGTCCAGCAGGGGACGTGTACGGGCTGATATGATGATGATGATGAATACCTGAAATCGCTTAACGTCAGCGATCATATCTTCCACAATACTGAAGCAATTACTTTGGGATTAATATACGTTATAGCTCAGGATTGATGCTAGAAGGCTAGTGTTTGGAAAACAAGCTTACATAAAATTTTGTTTATAGAAAAAAAATGCAAAATGCACTGTACAATAAATCGTCCATATTCAATAAAGACTTTAAAATAAGCCTTGATACTTTGTAAAGTAAACAAACAGAATATAAAGGAGACGATGACTGTTTTAGATTTTCAAAATTACTATTATTTTTACCGTAAAAAAACAAAAACATGATTTTTGCGCTTACGACGCTTTGGCCTGTCTCACTCCTATGAACTCGAAATCCTATGCCTATTCTTCTCACAAAATGGCTTCGTATGGTAGGCCCTTAAGTGCCCAACCATTAATCCGATTTGCGTGAAATTTGATAAGTGTACAGACGACAACATGTCAAATCTGCTGGTAGCTTCGTGAGGTCATATCCGTCGAGGAGTTTTTGAGACAAAAGGTCCAAGGGCAAAAACGAAACGCCAAAAAGTTGACAACTTAGCATGTTGCTGAGTTGACAACTTTTTGGCTCAACACTCGGTGGTTTACCAAGCAGCTAGTGGAAGTACCAATGCTAGTAAGAAGTGTGAGAAGTGATAGTTCTTATAAGTAACTTAAACATAGCCTTAGTTGTATTTTAGATTTAATTTCTATACTTTTCTTTTTGTTTGTTTTTCTAAAATATTAATCGTAAATTCCTAGATGAGCGTTTTTATTTAAATATGTCTTGTAGGCATTTCAATAGTTTTTTTATTGTGCGTACCTACCTACCTAAATTATCAAAATGTATACCCACCGTTAGTGATAGTGCTATTAAATAAGCAGACTTCACTCTCACGGGCCTGCCTGAAAACCATCGCAGTACCTATTGGGCAAATGCTCCAATACAAAGATGTAAATCGTTAGATAGGCCCTTACCGTAGTGAGACCGCGCCGTTTTGTGTGCCACGCGAAATGAGATCGCTCACTCATTTGGAATCAGTGTACATCTAAACACGGTGCTAGCTGGACCTGTTTAACTTTGGCATTTTTTGTTGAAAAGTGTCTCAAAATGACATCGCGTGTATTTTGCGAATGCAACAATAAATTGTTAAAATACAAATAAATCCAAAGGCGTAACATTTCACTCTTAGGATTGCGATATAATTAAATAACTATTATTTTTCCTTCCGCTGCTGTAGCGTTGCGACCGGACTATAAACAAAGTAAAACTACCAGCTAATCTGTGGTACACAGACTTAACGTGCGACCCGACCTTAAATTTGCCGGCGGCGCGGCGCGCCGACCTCCACGGTCAGCGTGGCGGCGCCGCGCCGCTGCGCCGGCGTGGTTTGATTTTTTGTCTCTTATTTAGGTATTTAAAATTAAATAGTAGTTAGCCCCTAACCGTAACGTCGTGACTGTTTTAGTTTGAATCGTCTGTTTCGAGTTTTTTTATATCTTTATTCATTAAAGAGGGTTTGATCAGAGTGATCATGTCACCTTCATAGTTTACAATAAATTTACTGTTCCGGAGCTACATATTATGACGGTTTGAAATTGCCATTGCAAGACGTAAGGCTCAAAAATAATAAAAAATCAATAATAAAATATTGGATATTTTGGCTACCGATTATTAGTTGGGTATTTTGTTTCAATTCCGCTAGTACCAACTGGTACCCAATAACATTACAATACTCTATACCTGTCCTGATTTCTACCCAATATATTTCTAACCGATTTGGTTAGAAATACCAAATACTTGTTGCAGCTACATAACTTTACGGGTGAACGGTCCGCTAGTATCTATGCGTAGATGATAGGTTAGGTAAGTATAGGTATTGAAGCGTTGGGTAGTTATGGCTCACGGTCGGTTAGGCGCGATGCTCGCTTTGTACAGTTATTCCCTAGCGGTATGCAGATTTTACAATAGCGTTAGATATTTTAGGACCATGCTAACAGGTACTGAGTTAGTTATTGGATACCGGACTCATCTCTAGTAATAACAGCGAAAGGAGCGAGCGTTTTTTCGAGACTATCCACTGCCGCACCGCCGCTGCCTCATGTGTAGTCGATCAGTCAGCGCGCCGACCAGCGACCAGACTGTATAGATAATCTGTTTTATCAAAACTCTCTAAGAAACATAGCAGTGGTGCGCTGAAGATTTCTACTTCTTCTAGCAACCGCAATCACAGAAAACCTTGAAGGAGACTACATTCTTAAGTACTGGAGGGATAAATGATATGTTTATTGGAGAGTTTTGAACAGATTCTCCGGTCTGGTTGCTGGTCGTCGCACCGGCGACGCGACTGATAGAGACGGCGGCGGCGGCGTGAGAAAACAGCAGCGCGTGCCGGCGCGGCGCGCACGTCTACATACTTCAAAGACAATGCCAATTTTGGTGTCAGGGCATATCTAACGATTTACATCTTTGCTCCAATACTGCAACATGCTGAGGCAGGGACCCATTTTACCCTTATTATATCATATTTGGTGTTACCATTTATTTAGATTTAAGTATTGTATAGTTAAAAAGTTATCTATGTTTTCTGGGTAAATAAATTATCTCTCTCTCTCTCTCTCTCTCTCTCTCTTGTGGCGTGTTGAATAAACTTTTTTCATTTCATTTCATTCGAGGAGAGGTAAAATCATTCCATTAAATCAAGTCTATATCAACATCGTCTAGGGATATTTTGTATAAAGTTCTTGAACTCTAAAAATACTGGCCGGTTTTAAAATCTTTTGAAGAAACCTTATTTGTAAGGCCTTTTTGAATGATTCCAAATTTGAATTTGAACAAATGAATAAAAAACAAAAGATTTGCGCGGCATTGCTATAGCGAAGGTCGAAAGTTACAATTTATCTTCCATAGTTTATGGTAATTTTTTGTATCAAATTGAAGTTTTAAAACACGTTATTAATTAATTTCGATTTTATACTACTAAATGCATCATGCGGCGGCGCCATTTAACTAGAGATAAAATGTTAAGGGCAGTAGGTATGCTCCAAGCTGGGGCTACTCAGCTGAGTGTTGCTGAGGAGATTGGAACAAAACAAAACGTGATCTCAAGGTTATGGTCACGTTATCGTGCTACCGTTGAAGTGGCTGAAAGACACCCAGGCGGGAAGCACATAACCACCCAGCGACAAGACCGATTTTTGCAACTTTCCGCTAGAAGACAACCAAATGTTACGGCAATGCAGTTGGTTCAAAGGCTCCAGTCAGAGCACCAGTTGCTGGTGAGTGATCAAACTCTGAGGAGAAGACTGCATGAAGCCAACCTTCATGCTCGCAGACCGCTTCGTACTCCAGCACTACGCCGAGGAAATCGTGGACGAAGATTAGAGTGGGCTCGTGAACATTTGCTCTGGGAAGAGAACCAGTGGTTTGCGGTGCTGTTTACCGATGAGTCCCGATTCGGTTTCAATCCCGATTCAAGAAGAGTACGTGTATGGCCTGTTCCTGGTCGTGAGAGCCGTCTGCAACACCCTCAGGAAGTCCATCTATACCGCGGTGGGACAGTTATGGTTTGGGCGGGAATACTTATTGGTGGAAGAACAGATCTCGTTTGGATCAGAAACACCATGACCGCTGAAAAATACCGTAACCTTGTACCAATGTGCTTGTACCAATAGTCTACCCCCATCGACTACAAATGGGCCAAGAATTCACGCTCATGCACGACAATGCTCGTCCGCACACAGCGCGAGTGGTGACCAGCTGGCTGCAGGAGCACGACGTGTCGGTCTTAAACTGGCCTGCGCAATCGCCAGACCTAAACCCCATAGCATGCATGGGACATGCTCCAAAGAAGGGCTATGAACCATTTACCTGCAAACATCGCGACTGAAGAGCAACTTTTTTTGCATCTTAGCAGGACCTGGGACAATATCCCGCAGTAAGACTTTGATAACTTGATTCAAAGCATGAAAACCCATTGCAGGACCGTTTGTAACGTCATGGGTGGTTTTACTGACTACTGATTTTTCGTATAATTGCAAAAAACAGGAAATTTCGCATAATTTTGCATTTTTTTTAAAAACACAACATCCTACATGTAAATTTTTTTCATATTTTGTTTTATATTGAATAAAATTTTATTTACACAATAAAAATATTTCTATTGTATTCAAAGGTCTAGTCTACTAAACGGGCTTTTCAAAAATATATACATGTTGCATGTTATTTATAACAAATTTTGAGTAAATTGAGAAAATATGAAATATCCCTAGACGATGTTGATGTGTGTATTTGAGGTATATTTGCGTAAATTTCAAAATTGTTATTATTTTCCTTCTAGCGTGTATAGTTTTTTAAATAATCCGACTTTTAATCATTATCATCATCAGCCCGGACGTACACGTCCGCTGGACATAGGGCTCCCCAAACGACGCCACGAATAGCGGTCCTGAGCCGCCTCCTGTATCTAAGTGCTGTGAAATTAACTTTTTAATGTAACCTTAGCCCCAGCGTTAATCCTCTTTGCTAAGCACGTTTGAAATAACTGTCAGTTGTTTGACAGTAAGTTGAATGACAGGACAACGTCTGTCGGGTCAGCTACTAGTATATAACTATGAATCTTACTTGGGATATATATAGGTGAAAAATTTGAAGGTCTCTGTGATGAAGACATTATATCCTTTCTTGACGTAGCTGTTCCCGATGGCTTGAGAGTGAGGGTAGATAGAACTGTCCAGGAAGCCGACTGCGTAGAGCACTGTCTTCCGATTCTTCACATCTGGAAAATAAATTATTTTATTTATTCATTTATAAATGTCTTGGGATTATAGTAATCTCTATACTCCATCTTATATATAAAATCTCCATGTCACAATGTTAGTTACCGTACTCCTCCGAAACGGCTTTACCGATTTTTACCAAATTTTATATGCGTATTCAGTAGGTCTGAGAATCGGCTACTATCTATTTTCCATACCCCTAAGTGATAAGGGTTGAAGGCAAAACAACGTTTGGCGGGTCAGCTAGTATCTCTATATATATTTTATGCCAACAAAAACAGACATTTATGAATGAAAACTTAACATAAACAGAAAACAACAAGGTAACAGCAAAGACAACCTCTCTAGCGCGGTGGGCGAAGGTCCGCCTGCGACGCAGGAGGTTGCGGGTTCGATTCCCGCCTCAGGACAAATGTTTGTACGATCTACAGATACTTGTTTAGGGTTTTCTGGTCGTTTTCTATGTACAGTAAAAAATACCTTTAATGTAATATATTGTATTATGTATATCAGTCATCTAGTATCCATAACACAAGCTCTGCTTAGCTTGGGGCTAGATGATGCTGTGTGAATTGTACGGCATTATTTATTTACAACATATACTTTAAGAACACATAATGTCCCATGTGTAGCAAAAGTGTATTTAATTTGAATTCGTAAATGAACGAGAGATCAATTATGAATGGAAGCGGGTTAACTACGAACCTAGTTTGTGTTGGATGTGTGCGCCGCGACGCTGAACGAGCGCGACGCGAACGGCACTCACCCTGAAAAAGTCCCTCGTTAAGGGATGAAACGTTGGTGTTCTTCCAACACAAACTAGGTTCGTAGTTAACTCGCTTACATTCATAATGAATTTATTAAACTACGAAAGTTTTTATAGTAAAACGAGAGATTCTTTAATTCTTTATTGTACACAATTTACATTTTATCAACTTATCTAAAAAGATTATGTACATAGGCGAGCTTAACCCGATAAAGAATTTTCTTCCAGCAAACCTTAGAGTTATAGGAGAGGCGATCGAACAGGTAGAGGAAGTGTACAAAAATAAGAGATCTTTTAAATTATAAATGAAACCTTTCAAAACTAAAATTGTTTAGATTTTCGATGATAGGTACCTTACCTACCAATATCGTTAAATATCATCATCATCATCAGCCCATACACGTCCACTGCTGGACATAGGCCTCCCCCGTACGACGCCACAAATAGCAGTCCTGAGCCACCTCCATCAATCGACTCCCTGCGACCGCTACGATGTCGTCGGTCCATCGAGTGGATGGTCTCCCATGTAGGGGGGGATTTGCCATAATCACCACGCTTGGCAGGCGGATTGGTGATCGCAGTGTTAGTGTTGAAAATACTCAGAAAGAAGCTGCTGCCCTTCCTCTGGTAGGTTCCCTTAGTCGGCTCTTACGACATCCACGGGTTGAGTTGGAGAAGTCGATATTCGTAAGCCGCGGCCCCACGGCTTCGTTAAATATTTTCCACCAATATTCCTTGGGTTGTGAAACCCCTTTGTATACAAAAAATATCCAGGTTTTTGCGTCGGTGGATTATGATACGATTATAAAACATTAGTTTCTGCTCGCGGCTTTGCATTGTTTCAATGGAAACGTATAAAGGATATTTCTATCCCTCGGGAACTATACATATATGATATATGAGATAAAAAGTAACCTATGTGTTGTGCCTGGAAGAGATCGCTTCTAAGCGATAAGGCCGCCCATTGTACTTGTCCGTCCATGTAATATCTCTCTGTAATGTTATTTTTCTGGTGTACAATAAAGAATTTTTGTATTGAGTAATAACACAATACAATAATTGTGTTATTACTCTAGTTCTGCATCTATTCAAAATTTCCACCCAACTCGTTCAGTAATTAGGGCGTGACGATGAAACAAACATCCATCCATCCTTCCAAACTTTCGTATTTATAATTTTAGTGTATAATAATATAAATAACCTCCATGCTAAAAATGAACGAAATGTCATGAAAACTTTGTCAATGGGGGAAAAAAAGTGCGATCTGTCCCCCTTTTTGTATTGGTGGGACCACAGAAATCTAAATATTTAAATTTCTGTGCGTGGGACAGATAAAACTTTAATTAATTTTAAAATTTCCATCTGTCCCCTGTTGGTCACGAGGGGACAGATATAAAAATTACGTAAACAAGACACTCTCATTTAAAGATCATTGTTTTTTGAAAAACTAAACCGCTACAAACATAGCTATTTTTCATCGGGGACATAGTTTCCAAATGAAGCGGAAAGCACGTTTGTATGGGGGCTAAGGATATAAGTTCAACCTGTCGCCGTTTTTGCAACGGTTGACCATAAGTTTTTTATTTTTTTCTTTATTACAAACATAATATACATTCAATAAAGATTTGTCTTAATCAAGAAAAGTACGTAGCTATTGAATTTGAAAATTTTATAGTGTACATGGGAGTGTAGTGTGCATCCCCCTGCCTAAACAGGCCCAACCAGCCCAGCTCCTTGAAGACAGCTTCGTTTCAGCTTCTCTGTGGGTGTGGATATGGTTGGAGTCCCAATGAGACTCTTTAGTCCAGTCTTGTGTCTGGCCTCCTCTATGGCCGCGCAATGTACCACAATGTGTTCCACAGTTTCTTCTTCTTAGAAGCAGCCACGACAAAGGCTGCTGTCTCGATAAGACGATGGTTCAGTTTGCAGTGACCTGTGATGATGCCCACCATCGTTCTTAAGTCCTCGCGGCTCATCTTGACCATTGTTTTTGTGGTTAAGCATATAAAATCAAAGATAGGAAATCTTTGATTTTATATGCTTAATTGCAGTCTGTTCGTCGCTCCCATAGTTTTTGGTGGAGAACAGGACTCAACAGGTCAATAAAATTGGAGTTAGTTAACCGACAAAATATAAAATGCAACGAAGGTATTTGTAATGTCATTCTTGAAGACGTCAATAAATTTTTCCGAGTAATAAATTCAATACGCTCAAAATATGAGGGTATGATACAGTGATGCACTAAGGATAGGTGAATTTGGGGATAGAAAGGACAAATTTATTTATAATCTCATTTTCAAAAATAGATTCCGATAATTTTTATGATTGTTATATATCAGTAGTTTGTAGTTAAAGGTACAGACGATAGCGATTAGATTTGTCGATTAAGCAGTATAGAGGTATAACTGTATACCTAACTGTACAACTGTACAAAATAATTTAGTTAGCAGTGGTCTGAAAAAATACTAAATTATTATCTTTATTACCTTGACTAAACCACGAAAGAGATTACTGTTTTGACTCTTGGTTGCCAAACGACACAAGTATACAAGACGTTTAAAAAATTTACATCTGTGTGAATACATCTAAGTTTAGAGATCATCACTGAGAGTTCAGCACTGTTACCTACTATATTTATATGTACCTAGTGAACAAGATATTTGTATGATTGTTGGGTAAATAAATTATCTCTCGCTGGTTGACTAAATTGCCCCCATGAGAAGTCCTTCGTCCGCCCCTGGCTTGTATGATGTCAAGCATGCCTCGATCCGCACACCGTTCATATTTTATTCATAGCGCGCCCACAGGCAAAAGGTCGTAAGTGACAAATTGCTAAATTCAATTTTTCCTTTTCTATTATTTTCGTTCGGTCTTAAACGCACTTTAGTTGGGACTTTGAAATGAAAAAGATAGGAACGCTATAGTTAAATTATGGTAGTCCAAAAAAGGTGAAAATTTAATTTCATGTTTGAAAGTTTTAGTGCCTGCATTATTAAGTAGATAGAGAGAGAATCATTGTTCGTAAAAAAGTAAACAAAGAATAAAATCTATAATTATTCATTTTGCTCGAATGCCGACAAATCTATTTGATTGAAAAAACCAGTAGGTAATCTTAAAAAAATTATGGAGAAGAAAACTTATGTTTACTGAAGCCTACCTAAATTATAACAATAAAGTTCTGGTTTAATATAAGCAGAACTTTATTGTTATAATTTAGGTAGGTTTCAGTAAAAATAAGTTTTCTTCTCCATCATTTTCCAACGCCGCCCCTGCCACGCAGCTCAAAAAGTGCATTCAAATATGGGCTTAAGCTCGTTATTATTACAATCTGGGTCTCTTCAAGACAAGAGTGAATAGGTATCTTCTAGAGCTTCGTGATACATCGTCGGCCACACCGTCACTTTCCATCAGGTCAGATTGTGGCCAAATGGAGGTCCATTATCCATAAAAAAAAATATACAAAATACCTCAAGCTTCAAACGTGTGGCCTGCAATATTGTGAATTCAAATATGTATGTGTATAGTAGTTACCTACCTAGCTTTATTTTAGTTTAGTTTTACTTTGACAATGCCTCTATACAGCAGCTTTCATGACATTTTTTGACATGTAATATATTTAATTTGTTAAATTTCTGACCATTTTCTGACATAATTTTATTAATTATTGTAATTTTATATACAGGTACAGCCCTCTTATTTTTAATTTTAGTATAGGTACTTAATATTTGACTGTCTGTCTGTTTTTTTTCTACATACAATCCCTTATGGTGCTTCCTTTTTTGATTACAAATTTTGTAATAATAGTGTAATAAGATAAGAGTCATATTTTAGAAACTAACGACATCAAGTGTAAACTAAGAAATACCTACGGTGGAAATAAATGAATTGAATTGAATTGAATATGGAGTACGAACCTCTCCCAAACGGAAACGGATCGGGCCATGAGGATTACTTAGTTGTTGTTTCTCGTCGAATTAAATGGGCCGCGCTATTAGTGAGAAAGCGCGTCTAACCGTCAAATACGAAGCTGTCATGTGGCTGTGTGCTTATGCTCGGTGTCGTTTTTTGATATTTTTACGTACTTTTCGATTAATTTTGACCAAACAATTGATTTCAGAAATATTTTTGATTATTTATAATGTTGAATATATGTATTTAGGATGTTTGCAACGCGACAGATTTTCGAATAAAGGTGTCTATCATGCATAAAAATCGCTTGAAAATTACTCGATTTGGTTTATGTCAATATTAGTTTTACTCTCATTTAAAGATCATTATGTTTTTTTAAAAGTAAACCGCTACAAACATAGCTATTTTTCATCGGGGACATAGTTTCCGAATGAAGTGGAAAGTACGTTTGTATGGGGGCTAAGGCTATCCGTTCCGATCTTAACTCGTAATATTGAAATGCACCAAAACGTTACGAGTTACAGCCCAATATTTGGGTTATTCCGAACGTCTCACGTGAGACGTTTTCAGTCGCAACGTCTCACGAAAAGTATTCCCAACGTCTCACGTGAGACATTGCCTAGTCGCAACGTCTCACGAAATTCAGAGAGAATCTTATTACAATCTATAGCATCTATTGATCATGTTTTTCAATAATTGCCATTAACAATAGGTCAGTTGAGCTACCTCTATTGAATGCACATTTTTGTGCTGTGCGGTAGCCCTGCGACTCTGATCTGCAACAACCCCTACATAATCGTAACCTTAACGTAATAGCTACACATCCATCTACGGCTACGTGCTATCACGTAGTTTAGAACAAGCCCATCTGTTACGAAACTATTGTTCAAGTAGGCAGTACGTCATGTGAAAAAAACTGATTGCTCTTTTGACGTGACGTAGTGAACCCTGCCATAGCGCAGTGGATTCTAAAACTGATGGGATAGAGGAAGTGCGAGTTTGATTCCAAAGCGAAATAAAAATTGGTATGACGACGATGTCTGTCCAGCATCATCTCAAGACGAATCTCTTGAATTATTTACCTTTGAATCCTACTAATAATAAAAATGTCAAAGTTTGTATGGATGGATGTATGGATATTTGTTACTCTTTCACGCAAAAACTACTGAACCGATTAGGTTGAAATTTGGTATGGTTATAGTTAGGGACCTGGGATAACATATAGGCTATTTTTTTTCCGATAAAACGCGGACGAAGGCGCGGGCAGCATATAAATATCAATTCAATTTATTTATTTATTTAATTACTTATACAACCGATTACACTAACTAGTTAAAATTAAGTAATACAATAAAAAATACAAATATCGCATATATCATTATTAACCGACTTCGGAAAACAGAGGAGGTTGTATGTTCAGCTGTAAGTCAATTTTTTTTAAGCATGGTCATCGTTTTATTCGTAGCTTAGGTATTAAGGACCGATTTCGAAAATTCTTTGCGTTTCTATATCTAGTATAAAAGGACCACCTACTTTAAAATTTTGAACAGTAATTGCCTCAACAAATAAAAAAAAACACGATTACGATGTCTGTCTAGTCTCATCTTAAGATTCATTGAATATATTTTAACCCACTTCGAAAAAAGGAGGAGTTTCAATGTTGGTGTGTGTGTGATTTTTTTAAACCACATTCCTAGGTTTTTCTGTAGCTTAGATTTTGAAAAATTCCGCTGTAGAATAATCCCTTGTTTGTCCAATTTGTGCCGCAAATTTTAAAAACAGTGGAATTTGAAGTCGGTTTTAGTTTTTTCTAATAATCAAATTATAGTTTTTATTATCATCTATGAATTTATCCTATTTACATAATTGTTAGATAGATTACATAGATAACAATGCTATTGTACCAACCTAAATCGTAACTCAAAAAATATTATGATACCACAAAAAGAGTATATATTATAATATAACAATCGGCTTTTTATAGTATTTTACCCATAAACATAATCGGAAGATATATTGCATACATGATATCTTTATTGTGCATCGTAAATAAAAAATCAAATAACTACCTAACTACCTTCCTAGGTAACAAAAAATACCTAAACGAAAAGCTAGCAGCTAGCTGTGGGTTATTCCAGTATTCCTAGCCAAATTGAGAACTCAAATTTAAAAAGTCCAGAATATCGTTTATATTTATTCCATCGTGAGACGGTGCTACTGGGTGTATTTTCGTGAGACGTTGAGAATACTTTTCGTGAGACGTTGCGACTGAGCACGTCTCACGCGAGACGTTGGGCATGACTCCATTTTCCCCCTTGAGAAAATTTGTTCAAGAGAGAAAACTGGAAACTTAGTTATAGAAAGTCCAGAATTCTAATTTAGTAGGGCTAGGCAAGTGACTGTGAGTCAAACGGCAGTGGCACTCGTTTATATGAATTACTAGTTGCTGCCCGCGCCTTCACGTTTTATCGGGATAAATAATAGCCTATATGTTATTCCAGGTCCCAAACTATCATCATCATCATCAGCTCGTACACGTCCACTGCCGAACATAGGCCTCCGCCAAACTACTAAATGAATCCCAGTACCTACTACAGATTTCTAATATTTCAGATTCCATTGTCTACAGATTCCAATTTCTACATATTCCCATTTCTACAGGTTCCCATATCTACAAATAAATTATGTTGTTATTGAAGATATTACCAAAATGTTGGTCGGCGAGGAGACTCTTCGCTGCAGTCTCAACGACCATTAAGCGGCGCTTGGTTTGTCCGCTCACAATCCGCTGGAAGACAATGTTGAAGTCTCGCAATGAAGCTTTTGTGATCGTTGCGTTCTTGGTTATTCCTGGACCTGGAACAAAGGAAGGATACCTATTATTGATAGGAGTGAGCGAGCAAATGAACATCTCACAAGTAAACCTACCCAAGTGTGACCGCCCGAATTGTATGAATCTTGGTATACATTGAAAAATATGAGACACGTGTTTTTCTAGCGGCCCTAATTCTCTTTTAAGTATAATAATATGATAAATACTAATCCCCTGGGGATAAAAATCATTTTCTATTAAATAGTGAAAGAATTTTCAAAATCGGTCCATAATTGGCGGAAATATCGCGTAACATTCATACAAAAAAATAAAACATTCAGACGAATTGATAACTTCCTCCTTTTGAAGTCGATTAAAAATGAAACTAGAACGGTAGGTAACGACGACTTTGTTAAGGTAACTAGTAGTCCTATCTCCAAATAACATCAAACTATATTATCTCGATGATTAGGTATCGGTTTATTTGTGTGTCGCTGTCAAGGTCATCGAGCAAGTTGCGGGACGTTTTTGGTTTGGAAGAACGTCTCTATACGTTATCTCGATGCATCAAACAAATATTTTTATCTGATAATATCAAAACTACATTAGATTCGCTACGAAAGAACTTGACCTTGCGATATCAATCTCTAAATAGTTCAATTTGAATCATAATTCTAGACTCATAGGTATAATGTACGATCTAATTGGAATTTTAATTAGATTTGCGAACACGATTTATCTAACAGTTATCATTATTTAAATTATAGGAAACGATTTAATGGAAATAATACTAGAAGAAATAAATGGAGAACGAATACCTACTGTCTAAATTATTTTATCTGCATATTATGATTGACGACATCGACACAAGCGGTTGGTCTGGAGATGAACTTGAATAAAACCAAGATAATGACATCAAACACTAAAACCACGCAAGCCATAAAGGAGGACAATACTATAATAGAGCGTGTGGACATTTACACGTATACTTGGGCCAGGAAATCGAAATTGGTAAAGAAAATCAAGATAACGAAATTGACAGACGAATTAGACTTGGTTGGGCCGCTTTCTCCAAACTTGAATTTGCCTTCAAACTGAACCTCACCAAATTACAAAAAGCTCGCATACGTGACCAGTGCGTCCTATCAGTTCTCACGTACGGAGCTGAAACTTGGGTGACCACTAACGCTATTAACCACAAGCTGAAGATTGCTCAAAGGGCAATGGAGAGAAAGCTGGTAGGTACAACGCTGAGGGACAGGAAAACAAATGAATGGTTGAGACAAAAAAGCAAAGTATTTGACATCATTGAGAGAGTTGGAAGACTTAAATGGGAATGGGCAGGCCACATAGCCCGCAAAGAGACATCCTGGTGCAAGAAACTCTTGGAGTGGAGACCATGGGGGAAACATAGACCGGTGGGACGGCCACAAATGAGATGGAAGGACGACATCAAGAAGATAACGGGCAGCAACTGGACATTAACTCCCCAAAGTAGAACGTAATGGAAGAGTTTGAAGGAGGCCTACACCAGTCTACTGGTCGAAAAAGGCTAGAAAGAAAAGAAGAGAATGCATATGATTACGTATAAGACAATACAATATAATACAAAACTCTTTATTGTACACCACAAAGACAAATAAAACACATAGACATTAAGACGTTCTGTTAATAAGTCGTTCTGCTTTAATGTCCTTTTGATACGAAACGAGACATTTAGGCTTACATAAATTCGCTTAAAGCTGAAAAAGTTTTAGACACCATAATTGTTAAAAAGTGAAAAGTCCCGATTCACCCAGGTGTGCAAAAAAAATATATTCAAAATCAAAATTCGTAAACATAGGTTTTTAAAAATTTTAGTTAGCAGCCAGCGTCTTGGGTATGCTTTCGACTTATACTGATATGGACCAGTTGAGCTACCTGCTGATTGTTTGCAACAGTCTGCAGGTACCTCAATTGTAAATACTGGTTTAATTTGTTTATATTATTTGATGGTTATTTTCTTTGTCCATAAAAAGTTTAGTTAAAGCGTAAGTTTTATATAAAACTACCTATGAGAAAATTATAGATTATGCAATTTTTTTACAAAAATTATCTGCGCACTTCTTTCCTCGATCGATACGGACTTTTCACACATTTTATGTATATAATATACATAAAGTTCATACAATTTTCAGCTTTATGCGAATTAATGTAAGCCCACCACTAATTTTCGGACTAAATTGACCGGACTAATATGTATATGAGCTGTAAATTATGTTAACAAACTGAAAAAACTAAAATTCACATATGTGGAGTTGAAATTAAGATATCATCATCATCATCATCATATCAGCCCGTATACGTCCACTACTGGACATAGGCCTCCCCCAAACGACGCCACGAATAGCGGTCCTGAGCCGCCTCCATCCAATGACTCCCTGCGACCGCTACGATGTCGTCGGTCCATCGAGTGGATGGTCTCCCATGTAGGGGGGGTTTGCCATAATCACCACGCTTGGCAGGCGGATGGTGGCAGTGTTAGTGTTGAAAAATACTCAGGATGAAGCTGCTGCCCTTCCTCTGGTAGGTTCCCTTAGTCGGCTCTTACCGCATCCACGGGTTGAGTTGGAGGGGTTGATATTCGTACGCCGCGGCCCCATGGCAGATAAAGATATAATTGACAATATTTATTCATGAAAAGATCTCGAATCGGCTTGTAGTTATATATTTTATATTTTGTTTCAAATTTAACATAAGCAAAATCAACATGTATTAGACACATAAGTAACATATAAAGGTTTCTTTTTCACTTTTTCCACTCATGGACAAAAAAATTAAGTGAAGAGAAAATTAATAACTTATTGTTATTACTTATAACTAGACTGATTGAGATTAAATTTGAGATTAAATTAGAAAATTTAAAAAAATAGCCTAATGTTATTCCAGGTTCCAAACTATACCCATATAGTTTGGAACCTGGAATAACATTAGGCATTTTTTATCCCGTTAAGCAGCTAGTTTGTTATAATTTCCTAAGTATACGTTTCTATCGCGTTGCAGCTATCCTATTATGTTACTAAATCGGGAAAGGTTATAATGAAATCAATTACATCTAGATATGGCAATTCGCAATACAACAGCTAAAGCTAACCTGCCTAGACCTACACTCAATGTGCGTCCTGAGTGACAGCGTACCACGTATGGCGGATTGCAGAGCGTATTTCATACGCGGTTACCTGTCCATAGTGCACGCGGAAAAGTTGAGGCGTACGCGCGTGAAATCATCAAAAATATTATCATAGTAAGTACATGTAAGGTATGCTATCATGATTGGGAATCTCCAGCAAGAAAGTCATTCAAATAAATTTGGAACATTTCACTTCCTTCACATACCGCGAGTAAAAATCAAAATTCGCGTATTGATGAGCATATCCGCCAGTAGAATGCGCTGTGAAATTATGCGCCCGCCTCGCACTCCGGAGAAGTTCAAACGTGTTGAACATTTATTAGGCTGGGTTTTAGTGTCACGCTGATCATCGGCGCTGAGAGTTCGGCGCGTAGCTGGTCACCGTCAGTGTGAGTCGTTTTAGCGTCGTGCTGATCGCCACTAAATACAGACGCAAGCAATGAGAACGGTGTAAATAATCATTGCTGCTACATAAGAATGAAATTGCGACTCATCACTCTCCTCCTCCACGCGACCCTAGAACGCTCACTGAAGGCAGAAGCGCGCGGGCGCTTGTCGGCGCCGCCGACCCCTCAGCGACGCTGACGCGCGGCGCGTAAGACGCGCGTACTGTCAGCGTTGAACGATAGGCGTTATTATTATTTTTTCATTTATATATGTTACACATTAATTATTTTTATATATTTTAAAAGGTTTCTATAGCGTCCATACAGATTGCTACGCGCCGAGCTCTCAGCGCCGATGGTCAGCTTGACACTAAAATCAGCCTTAAATATGCCGCTCTAATGAGCGGTAATCGCCTAAGCGGTACGCCGTCACTCAGGACGCAGGCTCAGACCGGTTTGCTCACTTAGATTAAATATAAGTGATCTAGACCTACTTGCAATATGGAATCTGTTACAAAGGCCATGTACATAAGTCGTTATGGCGATAGCAATACAAATCAAGTTCTGGGAATTGAGAGTTATATGACTAATTACCGACTATGAATCCCTTAGATTCAAAATGTTTTTTTTTTTTGTTTTGCGGATATACATATATTCCTCGGGAATACAATTTTAAGGTACGCCTCGGGATAATCCTCTATACAACTGCAAAAGAATCATCCAAATTGGTCCGTAAATGACAAAGAAGTCAACGGACATGCTAAAAAAAATATACATGAAGCACATAACCTCCGCCTTTTCGAAGTCGGTTATAAAACAAAAATAACAATAAGGAATTAAATGATAATTGATAACCCAAAAATTTACGGTTTCGGTGGGACTTAACCCGCGACCTTCCCCTAATGTAACTCTGTCTGTTACCTGTTCACGCCTAAGTGGCTGAATAAATCCTATTGAAAAATATTAGAATGAAAAAATATTTAGTAACAATTCCGTGTATAACCCACTCTGATAGTATTCATCAAAGTAAGATGTCGCTACACACAACTTACTTTGATGAATACTATCAGAGTGGATTATACACGGAATTGTTACTAAATATTTTTTCACCCACTCTGATAGTATTCATCAAAGTAAGATGTCGCTACACACAACTTACTTTGATGAATACTATCAGAGTGGATTATACACGGAATTGTTACTAAATATTTTTTCATTCTAATATTTTTTATAGGATTTTCGCAAAGTAACGCCTGAATCTATTATTTATCTTAGATCCTAATGAAATTTGGCAGGTAGGTAGACAAAATGGATATTGAAAAGCGCGTGCAGAAACCAACGTACATAAACTAATAAAGATGGCAATTATATAAATAGAACTTGATTATCCCTATACGGAAACACAATGACATAATTACTCCCGTCAAAGCAATAGTAAACGTTCTTAACGGTCCAAAATCCTAGATATTTTATGTCGATGAAGATATTTATGAACGAAAACCTAACAAAAACTCACAACATTAACAGAAATCGACAAGGTAACAGCAAGGTTAACATAAATAATAGATTCAGGCGTTACTTTACGGAAATGCATTGCAAAATATTAGAATGTAAAAATATTTAACAAAGAAACATATTTATTTTATTGATTTCCTCTCCGAGTTCCTCGCAGCAAGTGAGTTGCATCATCACTGGCTGGACTAGCTGATGGCACGAGGAGCTAGGATAGGCAATATCACTGGCTTGACTGGCTGATGTTGCTTTGCAATTTCAAAGTCAAGGTCGAGGAGAATTGACGTGTCCTGATGATGTCTTGTGGACAACGAAAAGTTGTTGACGACTTACTTCGGTGGATTCTATCAGAGTAGGTTATACGCGGAATTGTTACTAAATATTTTTTCATTCTTATATTTTTCATGGTTAAAACTAAAACGAAAACTTCAACAACACATTATCGACGCCTGGACCGAAAACGTAGCAAATTCGAGTTTGACTACGAACGAAATATGATGATGAGATAACGCTGATGATAAGTTTTCAAAACCAGAACCTATCTGATAATTGCTACGTACGATGAATAACAGTGACGTGAAATATTTTCCACTCCTCTTTGTTTTTGACACCAATTTCTTACTTTCAAAATTATTTGGTTTGCGACTGTACAAAATCAAACTGAGTTTTATAAACATTTAGGATTTAATGTTCGTTCATTTTATTTGCAAGTTTTTGATCTTATTTGCAGTGGCGGATTTACTCATTTGCCGCCAGTAGGTTATTCAAATTTTGCCGCCCCTAATAGCCCGGCTACACCCTCAAACGTTTGTGCAAACATGCATGCACAAACACAGTTTGCGCAAGCAAGATGAGCCCGGCCATTATGATTATGGAAGAAATCGCTTCTAAGCGATAAGGCCGCCCATTGTACTTTGTTTATTTATCTTTGCGGTGTACAATAAAGAGTTTTGTAATTGTAATTATTTATAAAACTCACGATTTAGTAAAGATTACGCTGGACCTAATAACATTTAATGATATTCTTTTCTATATCTCCACGACAATAAATGTTTGGCCCAAATTTGCCGCCCGCTCAAATTTGCCGCCCTAGGCTTCAGCCTACTCAGCCTGCTGGTAAATCCGCCACTGCTTATTTGATTGTAACTAAGAAATATGTAATTATCTGTGATTTATGATAAGCACCTACCTAATAAGTAATAATAAAAGGAAACTGTGAAGAAGTTACTGTATTACGATTATACTATGTAATAAACTATGTTGATTATTTTAAAACTAAAATACTTGTTTCACTAACTGTACTCTAAGCAAATTCATGGTCGAAACCCAGGAAGTCGATACCGAGGGAAGTCACCACGCAGGGAATCGATACCGGAGTACCTAACAAATCTAACAAACGACGAGTGGGCCGAAGTTCACTGCGAAGATCTACTAGAAATATTGATTTATTTTGAACAAGCTGCTGCTCGTGCCTTCGCCCGCGTTTTATCAGGATAAAAAATTGCCTATGTTATTCCAGATTCCAAACTATACCGATACCAAATTTCAGCCGAATCGGTTCATTAGTTTTGCGTGAAAGAGTAACAAATATCCATACATCCGGCATGTTTGCGGAGGCCCGTGTAGACGGCTTCGCCGCCTGTATGAGGAAAAAGGCAGCCTCACTGCTAAGTAGAGTACGCGGGAGTACCAACACTATCCTGGCAGCAATAGCTGGTAAACTAGATGGAGTTATATACAAACACTCCTTCTCTATATTAGTTTATTGATCAATTTTATTTAATGTTATGAGAATTAAAACTAACGTAGGCTAAGATTTGTTACTAACATATGGATCTATGTAATCTGAAAAATAAACAAACTTATTTATTATTTATTATTATACAAACTGTGTTTATAATATAGGATTTTCGCTTGGGCTCGTGCGATTCAAATGTTTGTGGTCCGAAGTGAGACTCATTTGTTTACAAATGTTTTAAATAGGTACAAGCTTTTTTATCATCTAGGACCTAAGTGCTTGGAAGACATATCCAACGAACCCAAACTCGACGTAGTTTTTTCATTTAGGGTTCCTATAGCCACTTTCGGTTTCCATCATCAGACCAGCTCGATGCTACCATATTGTCATAAATTTACATAAGTTTGCCAAATTTTAGCTCAATCGGTTAAGGATAACTGGTCTAAAATTTAGTTGAAAGATTCCACCCAAAAAAACGTAGTTGTTAGATAAGCTTGTCATTAGATGCCTTCTATTTGGACTCATATAAATAACGAAGAGGTACAGACGGAAATTAACTTTTTGCGTTGAAGCTAGAATCTAAAATATATTTTTAAAATGTATTTTTTCTCAACCCAGAAAGATTAATGTCAATCGGTCATTAAGAAAAATATTGTACTTAATACCCTCAGAGTACATGCTTCATTAACAAAAGTTGGTTGGAGTCGCGTCATAATGATTTTAAATCATTTGTGGTGCGTATTCCAACTGAGAATATTTCGACCTTCACTAATGAAGAATTCTGGCCGAAGAATGTGCTGTTCCGGCGGTGTCGCGGACGATTACCGATCACAGCACATAATATTGCGTGTCACACACACATCGCCGATAATACGTGTTAGTAAATAAGTTTATTTTATGTATGTTAGACTAAGGTATATATTTTTATATCCAGCCGTGGGGTCGCTTACGAATATCGACCCCTCCAACTCAACCCGTGGATGTCGTAAAAGCCGACTAAGGGAACCTACCAGAGAAAGGGCAGCAGCTTCCTTCTGAGTATTTTTAAACACCAACACTGCCATCACCAATCCGCCTGCCAAGCGTGGTGATTATGGCAAATCCCCCCCTACATGGGAGACCATCCACTCGATGGACTGACGACATCGTAGCGGTCGCAGGGAGTCGATGGATGGAGGCGGCTCAGGACCGCTATTTGTGGCGTCGTACGGGGGAGGCCTATGTCCAGCAGTGGACGTGTATGGGCTGATGATGATGATGATGATGATATATTTTTATATGGGCCGTAGTTTTTAAGTTTTTTACATCCTATACTTCTATCATTTATTTCTTATTCTGTTTCTCATTTCCATGATCACGGGCCATATAGTGCCTCCCAAAGGACCGGGTTCCTTTGGGAGGCATGCGTGGAGCCGAAGCCAACAGCACAGAGGCCCTTTATGAGAATTAATCTAAAGGCGAGAGCTACACATAGCGGGCATCATCCTTGGTAGCACAATATGATACACTCGAAGATGATATCCGCCAGGTGTAGAGACCATTGCAAAGGAATGTGAAAATAACAAAAAAAGCCATGTTATTGTGGTGAATGGATGGTCTGGGTAATTGGGCTATGGGGGAGACTATGGACGCCTGCCATAAACATACTGTCTTATTTATTATTATTATTAAAATCCTTCAGGAACAGAAAATTGAATTCTTTAAATGTTGAGTTTGTAGAATAGGTACCTACCGTAAAACGGGGTGAATAAAGTATCCAGGGGTGAATAGAAATGGACGAAATACTGGAGCAAAACATCCTTTTGCAGAGATCAGATCCACTGACACAGGAGATGAACCGTCACGGGCTAAGGATACTTCCACTGCTACCAGCCAGGTAATGTCTTGCTCCAGTATTTCGTCCATTTCTATTCACCCCTGGAGTCTCTATTCACCCCATTCTCAGATAAGTGACCGGGTCACCTCAGCATCATGTACATTATAGACTTGTCCACGTATATGTAGGTAGGTAGGTACTCTGACTTTGGGCATCTTTGGGTCCAAAATTTAAATTTTAGATTTAATTTTTTATGCAATACACTTTTGTAATATGTATATTATGAAGTTTCTTTCTTTTCATTAATTGTTTGGTGTGTTCTACCAATGTACTGTGTGTGTGTGTGTACTGTGTGTTATACTTTTTTACTGATATTTACCTACTATGTCTACGCTTGTTCTTTTTGTTTTGTGCTGCCTATGTTTGTGAACCAAATAAATTTAAATACCTATCCGGTACCTATTACTTATCTGAGAGCTATAGGTATACTATTACCTTATCGGGTTGCCTGGAAGAACGCTCTCAGCGATAAGGCCGCCTTTTGTACTGCATATTTTTGTTTAAATATGAGATCTTTTATGAGGTAATGTATTTATTTTCTAGTACAATAAAGTGTTCATTCATTCATTCATACTATTACTGTAGTTTTTTATCAAAGAATCATAAACCTAACTAAGTAGGTATTAGGTTTCAATTGCAAAAACCACATGCGGAAGTTCTCAAGATGTTAATTTTAATAGATTACTAGTTGCTAAATGTTAGGTTTTGATTAGCTATTATAAAGAACTATGAGAATAATTATTAACCGTACATTTGTATTAATTTAATTAAATCTAAATGATTTATCTATGTGAGTGATCTCATCACTGTGATCATCGAATTGCATCATCACTTGTGGCATCCTTTTGTTCATCATTATCAGCCCATACACTTCCAATGCTGGACATAGGCCTCCCCCATGCGACGCCACAAATAGCGGTCCTGAGCCGCCTCCATCCATCGACCCCCTGCGATCGCTACGATGTCGTCGGTCCATCGACTCCGTCTCGCGTTGCATCGTTGCCGCCACTCGAGAACCTTTACTCCCCAGCGGTTATTAGTTCTGCGAGCTATGTGACCTGCCCTCTCAGCTCAGCCACTTCAGCTTACAAATTCTGAGAGCTATGTCGGTGACTTTGATTCTTCTACGGATTTCCATATTTCGAATTTTATCACGAAGAGAAACTCCAAGCAGAGCTCTTTCCATAGCCCGCTGAGAGATTCTGAACTTATGAACGAGGTCTATAGTTAGCGACCGACCACGTCTCAGATCCGTAGGTCATCAACACATCATATTGATTGATTTCAAGAAATCTGAATGTTGCAACGCCCTTAAAGGGCTCATGTTTATGCCACCAAATATTATAACATACTAGCTGACCCGGCAAACGTTGTTTTGCCTTCAACCCTTATCACTTAGGGGTATGGAAAATAGATAGTAGCCGATTCTCAGACCTACTGAATACGCATATAAAATTTGGTAAAAATCGGTAAAGCCGTTTCGGAGGAGCACCGTAACTAACATTGTGACATGGAAATTTTATATATAAGATTAAATTGAACATGTATGCAATAAATAAAAATAAATTGACGACTTTCGTTTTACTTTCGGCGTTTGACGGCGCTAGGCGCTAGCATCCTTCATCTATGGCGCTACGTTGCCTGGAAGATATCGCTCTCAGCGACAAGGCCGCCTTTTGTACTGTTTATTTTTTTCATTTAGATATAAGATTTTTTATTAATGTCAATTTAAGTACAATAAAGTGTTCATTCATTTTGACCTTTGTTTCATTCGCTTGATGGAAAGCTTAGAGTCTGCAGGACTGTGTATCAAGCCTTTTTAGTAACTTACAATTTGGCAGTAGCCCAGCAGAAAATCCAGTGTCAGGACGCGTATACGTCTTGGCGGCCACCAGCAAGGCCAGAGAGGCGAACACACTCCATTGGCTCTTTATATTCCTGAAACAAAATCAATTATATTTGTTTAAAGGGGTTTGAAGTTTTAAAATTTAAAATCATGCAACCCGCCCCGGCTTCGCACAGGTAGCAGAGCATATATCTCAAAGGGATTAGACAGTGTTTTCGACGAAAGCTCCCAGGCGTCTTGACTTTTTGCGATACTTCCAACAATTATCGTTATATTTCAACTAATTCACACAATACCTTGAAAAATTCTATACTTAACCCTCCCTCGTAAATTACTCTTATTATCGATTGGTGAAAACCGCATGAAAATCCGTTCAGTAGTTTTTGAGTTTATCGCGAACAGACAGACAGACAGACGCGGCGAAAGACTTTGTTTTATAAATGTAATGCTAATGATACTTAACGTAAAACTCACTCTGTTGCCGCTTTTTTTATACGGAATTTATTACACTTAGGTAACATGTCGATTTGTTAATAAACCAATATTGTTTTGGTTATTATAGTGCTTATGCCCGCACTTGGGGTAATCTCAAAGAATTTAACAATATCCCAAAAAATTACGACTCCAGCAGGACTTGAACAGGATTGGATAACTTCAATGTTTCCCCTGTAGATGGCGCTAACGGCGCTATAGTCCGTAAGTCCCAAAGATTTTCGCCAAGTCGGATACTTGCCTCCGTGGCGCAGTTGGTTAGCGCAGCCCCGTATTCAGGGGAAGGTTGAGGGTTCAAGTCCCGCCCGAGGTGTAAATTTTTGGGATATTATTAATTCTTTAAAATCAATAATGCTCACAACACACAATACAACACAACAATTATATCTGAAACTCTACGCCAGGCGAGTTTTAGCTATTGTGACGTGGTTTGTTTACAAATAATTTACGTCAGATTTGGCTGGTGTATAATGTCTACTTAATTGTTCTTCTGATAAAAGTGAGGGTACTTGATGTCCTCGTACATAGTTCAGTTAATAACCTTTTTGAAATGAAAGGTGATGATGGAGTTTGAACTTTATCCACATGACATTACGAGTCATAGTGCAAAATCAAGTGAGACAATGAGTTTTATTTATTTCCGTGTTTATTTAACACATAGGTTCAAAAAACGTATTATTTTTTTATGGTTAAATTAATTTTTTTCATTTTGCGGGATTGGATTCCCTATTCTTGCACTTTTTAAACAAAGTGCAAGAATAGGGAATGCAATCCCGCAAGCCTGCGGGATCGTGTCCATAAATCCCGCTGATTTGCGGGATTTTTGGGACTGCACGTCACTGCAATTCCATGTCGTGCTTGACTTTGATCACGCTCGGATAAGCGATAAAAGATACTTATTGAGAAAACTCAAATACATCAAAATTTATCATAAATGAATGAATGAACACTTTATTGTTTTTATTAAATTACATAATACTCTTTTATATAAAATTAAAATAAATACAGTACAAAAGGCGGCCTTATCGCTGAGAGCGATTTCTCCCAGGCAACCTTTGCATACTAAATATTTATGTTGCTCAGTTATCAAAAACCATAATATTTTAAGAAAGACAGCAAAATCCTCTTAATAAGGAAATTAATGTTCGAAACTGATAAAACTATTTTCTTTACAAAATTATTTAAAATTTATCAAAGAGTGAAGAAACCGACCATAATAATGAGTTTCAGTTCAGTTCAGGTAAAGAGTTTTTATAGACCATAATAATGAGTTTCAGTTCAGTTCAGGTAAGGAGTTTTTATAGACCATAATAATGAGTTTCAGTTCAGTTCAGGTAAGGAGTTTTTATAGACCATAATAATGAGTTTCAGTTCAGTTCAGGTAAGGAGTTTTTTAGACCATAATAATGAGTTTCAGTTCAGTTCAGGTAAGGAGTTTTTATAGACCATAATAATGAGTTTCAGTTCAGTTCAGGTAAGGAGTTTTTATAGACCATAATAATGAGTTTCAGTTCAGTTCAGGTAAGGAGTTTTTATAGACCATAATAATGAGTTTCAGTTCAGTTCAGGTAAGGAGTTTTTATAGACCATAATAATGAGTTTCAGTTCAGTTCAGGTAAGGAGTTTTTATAGACCATAATAATGAGTTTCAGTTCAGTTCAGGTAAGGAGTTTTTATAGACCATAATAATGAGTTTCAGTTCAGTTCAGGTAAGGAGTTTTTATAGACCATAATAATGAGTTTCAGTTCAGTTCAGGTAAGGAGTTTTTATAGACCATAATAATGAGTTTCAGTTCAGTTCAGGTAAGGAGTTTTTATAGACCATAATAATGAGTTTCAGTTCAGTTCAGGTAAGGAGTTTTTATAGACCATAATAATGAGTTTCAGTTCAGTTCAGGTAAGGAGTTTTTATAGACCATAATAATGAGTTTCAGTTCAGTTCAGGTAAGGAGTTTTTATAGACCATAATAATGAGTTTCAGTTCAGTTCAGGTAAGGAGTTTTTATAGACCATAATAATGAGTTTCAGTTCAGTTCAGGTAAGGAGTTTTTATAGACCATAATAATGAGTTTCAGTTCCCTGTATGTTTGTTATCAATAATGGCTGAATTATTTCAATCATCAATCTTAACTACTAATATTATAAATGTCAAAGTTTGTGATGTATGGATGTTTGTTCCACTTTCACGCAAAAAATACTGAACTGATTGGTTTGAAATTTAATATGGGTATAGTTCGGGACCTGGAATAACATACTCGTATTTAAGACATAATTTGTATCACGATAAAACGCGGGCGAAGGCGCGGGCAGCAGCTAGTCATCAATCTTCATGATCAATCAATATGTAGTCATTATAAACACCGTGTAAACTAGGTCCCAATCCTACTAATCAATGGCTTCAATATGACAATGGTTTAGTCACAATATCGTCACTTAAAATCTTTAGAATGAAGAAACGGTAAATAGTGCAAACGGTGCTATTTGCACGGAGAAATTAACAGAATCAGAATCAATAACTTTATTTCTTTAGGCTTACAAAATAAGCACTTAGACAAGTCAAATTTTATACTATAAACATGGTTATTATTATCAAATAAGAAATAAGGTGTTATTGATATTCTCTTCACTTCAATTTTGTGTCCATGCTGGGAATGCTGCCGGAATGCTGAGATATGTACTTTATGGTAGAATGATTTGAAACTTGACAATTTTGATTTGCGTCACAAGTGCCTACCTGCCGATAGAAGGTCATCTGTCTATTTCTTTCGTCTAAGGAACAATATCAAAACGTGTAATTCTGTTACGTTACCATTACCATAGTGAAGCGATTAGTTTAACAAAATAGAGCCGCTCTCATGAAAAAGGTTATATTTTCATCTATGATACAATATCAAAACGTGTTATCATTCTTTTGTTATTATTATTATAAAGTGGGTATTGATAGTTGTGATAATGCATGTAATAGACTAATAATTGCACGCCCATAAGGGGCTAATTACATTGGTACATTATAATTTAACTGTACCATCTTTTTAACATGTAATTATGCAATAAATATACTTTTACTTTTGTAAGGTCTTGATGTTGTTGTCCTTACATGAAAGTGGATGTTGAAGATGTAGTTGTAGATAGGTACCACAAGTTGTATGGCACCACACTATATGTCTATCACTGACTTCACTGATAGGTAAGTAGTTAAAGTTTATGCCAGTTAGTTTAAATGAGCACGACCACAAGATTCACAGTTAAAGTTAAGTTTATTTACGCAGTTATGTAAATTCAAAGATAAGGTGGCAAATCTTCCTTTGATAAGTGTTTCTTGCTCAATAGTAGGTCAAGTACTGAAGTTAGGTACATAAAAATTATCACAATCAAAGTAAAATGCAGCGCATGCAAAATGCTGCGTGCGACAAGTTTGCTTATGTATGGTGAAACCGTACAACTTTATTTTTATGACGATACCATTGCCAAGATAAAATATCAAAACGTGTGACGATACCAATCCCATAGTTAACAAAAAGTTTAGCAGAATATGTTATGAAAAAAGGTTATATTTACATACTAGCTGCTGCCCGCGCCTTCGCTATCGGGATAAAAAAAATAGCCTATATGTTGTTCCAGGTTCCAAACTATACCCATACCAAATTTCAGCCATACATCCATCCATACAAACGTTGAAATTGATAATATTAGGATATGTATGGTAGAATTTCAAAACGTGTCATTCTGTGACGCTACCATTGAAGCGATAAGTTTAACAGAATAGGGCCCTATATAAAAAAGGTTCTAATTCAATGTTACACAACTAAGCATGTGATACGGTCTTGTCAGAGCTGTTAGCATTGACATATGAATTATCAACGACCTAGGTTTAAAATGAAGACTAATTTTATTGTATGAATGTTCCTTGTATGGATTAGGATCTAGAAAATTCTCGATCGAGCTAAATAAATAAAAAATGCTGGAAAATTCACACATCATCTAGCCCCAAGCTAAGCAGAGCTTGTGTTATGGCTACTAGATGACTTATATACTTAATACATTTAAATAGATATTCGCGGCCGTGGGGCCACCGCGGCGTACGAATATCGACCCCTCCAACTCAACCCGTAGATGTCGTAAGAGCCGATGAAGGAAACCTACCAGAGGAACCAGCTTCCTTCTGAGTATTTTTCAACACAAACACTGCGATCACCAATCTGCCAGCCAAGCGTGGTGATTATGGCAAGACCCCCCTACATGGGAGACCATCCACTCGAAGGACCGACAACATCGTATCGATCGCAGGGAGTCGATGGATAGAGGCGGCTCAGGACCGCTATTTGTGTCGTATGGGGGAGGCCTATGTCCAGCCATGTCCTATGTGGACGTGTATGGGCTGATATGATGATGATGAGATAGATATTTCTTACTATACATAGAAAACACCCAGAACCAATATCTGTAGATTGTATAAATATTTGTTCCAAGGTGGGAATGGAACCCGCAACGTTGAAAGCGGATCTTCGCTTCCTGCGCGACAGAAGTCGTCGTAGTGACCTCAAAGTTCGTGAGTCGTAGGTTCATATTTTGGTTTATTCAAACAACCGCTTCTAATAAAAATTGCATTTCAAATAACTTGTTTTTCTTTTATTAATTAGCATAGTAGTACTTCCGTTCTTTTATTTTTGTTTAGCAGTTATCCTAACTAATATTATAAATACGAAACTGTTTTTGTTTGTTTGTCCTTCACGCCCGCCGCCGCCGCGCCTTTACTAACCAACCAATCAAGTTTATTAACTTTTGGCATAGAGTTAGTTGAAAGGATGGAGAGGAACATAGGCTACTTTTTGCCCTGGTAATACATCATATTCCCAGGAATACCTATTCGTATTTTTATACGAAAATTCGTCCTTCACTGCCTAACAAAGCTGCCTATCGACATGATTTTTGGCATAGCGAATGCCTATTAGGTTTGGGTTATACTAGGCAAAATCCGATATCTGTGACTTACGTTACTGTGACTTCAAAATATCTGTGATAAATAACTGTGACTAGCTAGTATTTCTACCAATCACGAACAAATTCATTGTTTTACTGATTGAATATTGTAGCGATGACTAAGTAGCAGTAGCATGTTGATTAAACGAATAAATTTAAACGGTATTTTCTTCAACAACTTTGTAACATTGCGGTATACATTTCAAATTTCCAAGTATAAAATACTAGGTGTGTCTCATTCTGACTTAGTGATATTAACAAAGAGAGAATATATAAGCGATATTATCTAGCTGAAGCGATTTATTGCGTGGGTACCTAAAAAAATAACATCGATATAATATCGTGCACTCATGACACTGGCACTGCCTATGTGACAGTCACAGATATATTTAGTGTCTGTCACTGTGACATACCGCCAATTTTCTATACCTGTGACTTTTATCAGTGACGATAAATACGCCTCAAGCCTAATGCCTACGTTACTTCACGTCCTTTCAAATGTCGCTATGCCAAAAATTTGTTTTTCCAGGACCTAAAAGCTTTCTCTATGGTCCTGGAAAAACAATCGAATTACCAAGGGAGAGTTACAGGAATATTCGAATTGTTACACGATGTGGGCTGAGATGACCAAAGAAACGAAAATCGACGAAAATAGACCTTAGTATCCCCCTATAAATATGAAATTAGAATTTAACGCGGTTGAATTTATGGTCTATTGTCCATAAAAAAAACAAAGGATGAAACCACGGGGAACAGCAAGTTTCATATATTTTAGGTTATTATAATTCCGGGCACTGACCGGTGTAAAATGACGTGAGTGAGATGCCGGATCGACTTGAAATTTGGTACATGTACGTTTTTTGACCTTCTGAGTACACAATTGACGCATTTTTTTTTTAATTATCTAATTTATTAATGAAGAAAATTACAATGAAATAATAGAAACAAATTAGAAATAGTATTTACAATTACGCCTATTTGATCTTTGAGGTGAAACCTCAAATAAGTCAAGTTTTGAGCTGTTTTTTTACGTTATTTCAAAAACTGATATCTGAGATAAAAATATTTCTTAGAAAAGTTGTAGATTATACAAAAATGCATACTTTATGTTTTTTTCTCAAATCACTTTTGTTTGGTTTTTTCTTTGTATTATATTTGTACTCAGGAGGTCAAAAAACGTACGTGTACCAAATTTTAAGTCGATCCGGCAAATGGGCTTTTCGGAAGTTTATCCGACGGCGTAATGTATCATTCGTAGCGAGCATGATACGTTACGCCACCCGCCCCGCCGCGGCGTAACGGCGGCGTAACTATAAATACTTGCTGCAAATGATACATTACCCCGTCGGATAAAGTTCCAAAAAGCCCATATTATCCCGGATTGACTTAAAATTTGTTACACGTCAGTGCCCGGAATGCAGTGTGATATATTCCGTTTCGTTGCTCATTGGCAACGTCTCCTTTCCCCGTACTGATTTTACTAACGCTCGCTGTGTAACACGTAACATTACGCTACGAAACACCGGTCTGTAACTGACCTAAGAAGTTCGGTCAATGAACCCTGTTTTTTGAATTGCAATTAGCCACTTCACTTATATACCAACATGTTTATAAAAATAAACTGCTTACTTAGTTTATTGGACTAATAAAAACTGTTTGATATTCATGTCACGTTTTTTGTACAGGCCTTAAACTTTTTTTTTATCAAAGTTTGTTTAATTCAATATATTTTATGTCAACAAAGGCATTTATGTATAAAAACTCGTGATGATGATATCCTCATAGCCGAATTTCGACCACGGCGGCCAGTCTCAATGGAGACTAGCCAGGTGCACATGGTATAGTGCACAAGTGTGTGTGCAGGTGCGTCACTTTCATTAATTTTTCTAATATTTTTTAACTAATGCTGGACAATTCACAGGGCATTATCTAGCCCCAAGCTAAATAGAACTTGTGTTATGGGTACTAGATAACTGATATATACCTACATTAATCCAAAGGGATGGCAGACCGGCACGACCGGGAGGGGTCAGGCACAGGACCAACGGCTTCGCTACTATAAATCCTCTCTCAATACTGGATGCTCTAACCAATTGTGCCAAGAGGTCAAGTGATGTGGGAGTCGAAAAATATACATGGAAATTTACTTTGTATTTATTTATTTCCACCGTAAGTACACATGTTACACTTGATGTCGTTAATTCTAGCTATCTTTTCTTATCTACTCTTATTAGAAAAAACACGTAAGCAGTGGCTGGCAGAAGAATTCAGATATACCTGATGGAAGACTCCGTAAACGGAGACACGTTCTTGGTGACCCGTTGACTCAATAACCGCCGCTAACCCGGAGGTGACTGCAACTAGTCCCGATTCGCTTCCGCACACTACACACCCGATCAAAAACGAACCCCACCGGATGCGGGGTCGAAGAATTCCTCGCTTCCGCTCTTAAAGTTTCGTACACCTAGGCGAAACCTTTATATCCTCTTATAACAACTGGCAACAGCCCATGCCGAGGTTCAAACAGTGGTGATGATTGTGCTTGTTGCCCCATCCTAACTTTACCGGCGAGTTGCCCTCTTCGCCAGCCAAAAGTAAGGTAACGCTGTCATGGCCATCTAAAATCATTTCGAAAATAAACACTTCCTTCCAATTTCTCTATATTAATGCTTCTTCTTCATCGAAAATTAAGATTTCATTCCAATTTATCCACATTAATGCTACGCGAAGATAAATATTCTGAACAGGAGCCAAGAAGGAGACTAATAACAAACAACAGCAGTAGTAGGAACCTGTATCTAGTTATAAATAAGTTTATTTTATTGCAGTCTATAAAATAGGTACCTATTCCATGTTAAGATGTTTGTCTTGTCTTTGTCCATAATAAAATTTCATCTTGTCGGATGGATACAAAGTAGGAAATTGAATTTTACTATTAACCAACTTGAACCTAGTTTTGACTTTAGATGGGATGTTTCTTATTTACACATTATAAAACAAAGTCCTCCGCCGCGTCTGTCTATCCTGTCTATCTGTTCGCGAGAAACTAAAAAACTACAGAAAGGATTTTCATGCAGTTTTCACCTAATTTGTCAAGTTTTTGTGTAAATTGGTTGAAACGATAACTGTTGGGACTTCCCCGGGTTTTATGTCCTTACGGAGGGTACTTTTACACGGGTGCGAAGGCGCGGACGAAAAATAGTAACTTATAAAATGTTGTGATATGATATCACACCAATATTAGCGAAAGTTTGGACGTTTGGATGTTTATTAAGGTAACAAAACTACCTACTGAACGGATTGGTCTGAAATTGGATGGCCCAAAAAGTAACTAAGTCCAGTTTTCGCTGTTTTCATGTTACCAGTTCAAAATAATCTTTATTTTTAGCAATTGATTGTTCCAATCGATGTTTTTCAAAATTGTATCAAAGTATGTTTTCCTAATGCATAAAATTCATAAATCCCATCAATTCAGTTTTACAAGTAACTTAGTCCATACGTGGGCTAAAAGTCCCGGTTTTTAATTATATTTATTAACTCCATAGAAACGAAGAGTATTATTTTAAATCAGACAAAGTTCATACACCTGGTTATTATGTTTATCTGACAGAGGGTGCGTGAAATACAGACAAATAAAAAGTTATGTTACTAGAAAAAATTAAGAGATGAAGATAAACACATTAGGCTTGAGGCGTATTTATCATCACTGATAAAAGTCACAGGCATAGAAAATTGGCGGTATTTCACAGTGACAGAAACTAAATATATCTGTGACTGTCACACAGGCAGTGCCAGTGTCACGAGTGCACGATATTATATCGTTGTTTGATAGTATCACTAAGTCAGAATGAGACACACCTAGTATTTTATACTTAGAAATTTGAAATGTATACCGCAGTCTAACAAAGTTGTTACATATAATTCAAGTAGAATTTTCGTTACGTAGCGGTACGATTGCTATAATAAATATATTATAAACTTTATTGACAAAGAAAATAACAATCAAATAATAAAAAGAAATTAAACTAGTATTTAAAATTGAAACAATTGAGCTAACTGCAGACTGTTGCAAACAATCTACAGATAGCTCAACTGATCCATATCAATACCAGTCGGAAGCATCCCCAAGTAATATATTATTCAATCAGTAAAACAATGAATTTGTACGTGATTCGTAGAAATACTAGCTAGTATTTTGTCACTGGTATTTGTCACAGATATTTTGAAGTCACAGTAACTAAGTCACAGGTATCGGATTTTACCTAGTATAACCCAAGACTAAAACACATTGATCGTGTTACGAAAATTAAATATCACATGAAACTTTACGAAGCGCCCATTAAACCTTCAATAACCGGAATATCAACAAATTTTAATTTGCTCTTTCGAAGACATCATCCACAACAATTATATCCATCAACGACAGGTCAACATTTTAAGAACATGTTCTTATATCGGGTTGGTGTGGGTGAAAAAATCAACAAGGACCTTGAAGATTACCAAGGGATGATATAGAATAAAAAAAAAACATTGAATCGACACAATTAGTGATACAATATACATACATAGTTAATCCGTAGGATCCTAAACTAGCCTAGGCTGTATTTTAGGGTCCAGGCTCTTCTCGTTCAGATCTTTACAAATGTGTCTTGTGTTAAAAAAAACAAAACTAGAATAAAAGTAAAAGTGAAAATAAAAATGAAAAACCCTACTATTGTTAGCAGCACAATGTTAAAATGCAGTAATAAAGTAAATTTAAGATAAGTATTGCATACACTACTATCTACTGGTTGAGAAAAGATAATTTAATTTGGAATTTGATACGAGATATACGAGCAAGTCGAAAAATAAACTGAAATGCAGAGAGAAGATAACATGAGTTAAGTAGAAGTTTAGACTAGAAGATTAAGAACTATAATTTATTAAACAGTAGTTGATGATTTTACTAAATAATGATAAAAATACGGATTTTTCATTCATAACCTGAGCTTTCACGAGAGTGAGTCTCACCATATCCAAGGATTATTACTAGGAAATGCCGACCAGATGGTTGCTACTAAAATTATTATTTTTACTGTAAATTAGATATAAGATACTGTTTTACAAGAATATCAAGTAAGTTAAAATGGTTAGCGAATAAAGGCTTTTTATTATTATTTATATATTACTAGGAAATATCTAACTCCACTTATTTTGCACTAATCGTAAGTCCTAGTAACGGACTTACGATTAGTGCAAAATAAGTGGTATTTATTATTAATTCGAGATAATAGTTTATATTAATATATAACTTCGAGTATGCCATAACATAGTGTAGGTAAGCTTATTACTATAAAATAACCAAATTGTTGTATAATGAATTTATACTTAACAGTTAAATCATCTGTTTTGAATTATAACTAGTATTATTTAATTTTAGATAGATAGAAAATACTTTATTGCACACTTAACAAAACAGTTTACAAACAATTTGAACAAAAAAAAAGAAATATGACAATTGGCGGTCTTATCGCTCACAAGCGATCTCTACCAGACAACCTTGGATGGATAGGATCGTTGGATTGAGTACGGGGATCTGTGCGCATTATTTTAAGAAGCTAATACAAATTACAAAACTCTAATCAATACAAATTACAAAACTAATAATTTACAAATCTTACATACAAATACCTACATAAATAACAAGAATACCTAAATACATAAACCTATCCATACATACTTATATATATATACATTTTAATTAAGATTGACATGTATGATTTACCTGACCTTGAAATAACTACTTGATACTTTATATTTTATACACAAGCTCTGCTTAGCTTGGGGCTAGATGATGTAGTGTGCACTGTCCAACATTATTTATTTATTATTATTACTATTTTATTTTTAAACTAAAGTTTTACGTTTTATTTAATTCTATTGCAGTGCCCTACAGGGTGCATGTACTATTGACCTAAGCTAACATTAAGACCTAAGCTGTATAAATGTACATGTGACCAAAATAAGTAAAATAAATGGTCTATACCCAAAAACCTGTAAAATGGAGTTATTGACTTTTTGATCTTAGCCATCTTGTTTGGATGCAGGTAGTTCAAGGCCTAGAATAAAACAATAAATTGCTGCAATAAATTGTAAATTAGTATGTGAATTATAGCTTAAAGGTAAGTATTTTTTCTCGATATTTGATATATAGATGAATTAATTATGAATGTAAGCGGATTAACTACGAACCTAGGTGGTGTTGGAAGAACACCAACGTTTAAGGGATGAAACGTTGTTCTGGTTCGTAGTTAACCCGCTTACAGTCATAATGATATACAGATGTATGCCCGCTTAATAATAATAAAATTGTGTAAAAATAAAAATAAAAAGTTCGTTCATTCAGACGTTGTCTATAATTAAGTAGGTACTTATATAAAAAATAACAACGAAATTAAAATATAAATAACAAAATTGAAATTATAAATAATTTCAATACATTTAATATTAAATTTATTTTGTAGTATCTCAAGAGGCGCACATATGCAGGTCTCGACAGAGCCTACGCATTTGCTCCCCTTGGAGTCGAGACGCTAGGTCCGTGGTGTACCGAGGCTCTCCGGGTTTAAAAAAAAATAACTGAGCACCTAGTCGAAGCGACGCGTGACCCGAGAGCTGGTCAGTATCTGGCGCAGCGTATTAGCATTGCCATACAGCGAGGCAATGCAGCCAGTCCTAGGGACGCTTCCGACTGTATAATGTGACACTTTAAGTGCGCTTCTTGTTTTTCAGACCAACTTCATACTGTGTCTCTTCCAGACAAGAGTGGTGTCTTCTGCACCTTCATTATATCGAGTGATTTATGGGAAGTTTTTATGACAACAATAAAAAAGACCTGTCGATGCTGACGGTCATGCCATGATAGCGGTTTATTCATGGCCTGAAATTGAAACTCGTGATCTCCAGCTACAAATAATTGTTTATAGCCACTTAGCATTTATATTTTGCCGTGCCCTTGCAGGGTGCATGATGGACATTTTTATTTAATTTAGAGATCTACTGTACACATACAAGCAATAAAACATTGAGTATTGAAATTCGGTACCAACAAGACAGCGCAACTTGCCACACACCACCTGAAACCATTGCGAGAAAAATTTGCCAGACCGGATGAGTTAGCCGTGTAGATTTTTAACTCGGTGACTGTGCACGTTTTGTTGTAATTTTGTTTTTCGGATTAGCTTGTTGTTTTCTTTTATTTTTATTAGTTTTTGTGAAGATTTCATTCATAAATAAATAGTTTTGTTAACATGACATAATCTTGAATTCAAAAACCGAGTATATATCGTAGAAAATTATATCTGATAAATTATATGTTATATCTATTAGAAGGAAGGTACCCATAACACAAGCTCTGCTTAGTTTCTTTGGAATAGAAAATGCTGTATGGATTGTCTAACATTATTATTTTAAACTAGCTGCTGCCTACTAACTAGCGCCTTCGCCCGCGTTTTATCGGGATAAAAAATAGCCTACATGTTATTACAGGTCCCAAACTATACCCATACCAAATTTCAGCACAATCAGTTCAGTAGTTTTTGCGTAAAAGAGTAACAAATATCCATACATCCATCCATACAAACTTTGACATATATAATATTAGTAGGAAGGATTATGAATTTAACAAACGCGGATACATATACATATAATAATTGTTGCGCCCTCACAGGGTTTATAAGCATTGTATTGCTACATAGACAACCTGTGTAACTAAGACCTAGGTACCTATATGCACAAAATTAAAATAAATGTGGTGTATTATGAATAAAAAAAAATGTTCTAAGGTATTGAAAGATACAAAAGGTTTTTTAAACGGAGTTAGTTACCTGGTAGGTAGTGGTCATTTGTTACTTTATAATATGTACGTATTATTGACATATCAAGATTTTCTAGTTCCTTTATTATTTAAATACGTAGTGAATATGTTACTAATTAAAACTAAACGTTTACCAGTTACAAACAATTTTTTTTAAATGTCCGGTATTTATACTTTTTTTAACCGGTTCTGTGTTCGGCTGTATGTTTGTTTTTTTCTTTATGTATGTCCGTCGATTTCTCCGAAAATTGTGGAACTATTTAGAAAATTCTCTCTTTCTCTCTCTAATAGTCTCATAATAATTGTATTCCCGAGGTATTAGTATTAGTCCCGGAAAATTTAAAACAGTATAAAACTAAGGGATTCGACGTTTTTTAATTTTTTCAAAGAATCAAATTTACAAGTGATGTATTTGTGTGTGGAGTAACGAGAATGGATCACGTACTGCTCGTAATCAGAATCAGAATCAATAACTTTATTTCTTTAAGCTTACAAAATAAGCACTTAGACAAGTCAAATTTTATACTATAAACATTGTTATCCAATAAGAAATAAGGTGTTATTGATAAATCCAAGGTAGCTTGTATGGGCATGTCTTTAGCAGGTCAGTTCGGCCTGATTGTATAATAGATTCGTTATTTTTATAATATTACCTATATCAATACCAGTAGGAAGCGTCCCCAAGACGCTGGCTGAATTGCCTCGCTGTATGTATAGCAATGCCAATGCGCTGCGCCAGATATTCACCAGCTCTCGGGTCACGCGTCGCCTCGACCAGGCGCTTAGATTTTTTTTTGAAACCCTTATTTTTTTTATATGGACCAGTTGAGCTACCTGTAGATTGTTTGCAACATTCTGCAGTTAGCTCAATTGTTTCAATTTTCTTTGTCATTAAAGATAGTATTTATTTAAAGAAGTTTAGTTATCAGACTGTATTTATTTTTTGGCAATCAAGTGGATATTTTTTTTTACTTGTACGGAGTGTGGATTCTTTTGCTTGTACGGAAGTCTGGGATCATTACCAGACATTTATCGACCCTGAGTTTGGTACTAAATTATATATTCGATTTTGATTTATGTGCATGAGACACGCAAAAAACGAATGCTCTTTTTTCTATGACTAGTGTATGAAATGTTAAGGACGTTAAGGTTAACCCTACGACATCGAAGTTATTTTTTGATGCCAGTCTCCTGGCCATTGCCAACTAAAAATTAATTGAAAACTGAAAAAACCCGAGTTAAACTCAACTTTTCCCCTTTTTTCGTGAATTAACTTAATCAAATACCTACACGTATAGCAAAGAACCAAGTATTTAAAACTCCACTTATCAAACTCGCTCTAGCCGTTTTCATGCTTCGAGGTTGCAAAAGAGTGCCCGCCAACGACATAGAAATAGGTACTCGAAGTTTTGCATTTTTATGGTTATACAATTTTTTGGACACATTATTACGCATAAAGTTATAGACCATTTTATTTTTATTTGTTAATGTTTCCGATGCTTAAATTCACAATCTTAGTAGGTATATAAAAGAACAAGCGATTTTCTAAAGGACAAGCCCAGCCCAAACCAATGAAGCTATAAAGCTAAAATTTGGTGGGTTGGTTTGGGATTTTTGGAAATTCCACCCCTAAGGGGGTGAAAAGGGGGCTTGAAGTTTTTTGTGTTTTTGTAACTCTTTAACCAGTGGACTGATTTGCTTGAAGCTTACAGAGAATACTAAGAATATAACAATATTAAACACTTGTTTCAGGATTTTTCAAAATATTCCACAAAATGGGGTAATACGGGTTTTCAAAATTTGAGATTCGTCGTTTGGCTCCGAATATAAACGGCTGTAACTTTTAATGTATTGCGTTATTGACCAAATATCAAAATGAATATATATTAAAAGACGGGTTACAGGAATAAAAAAAAAACACCCTATATAGGATAAAATGGGGGTTGAGGTTATTGAGATTTTATTTGTTACTTCTTAACCAGTGACCCACTTTGCTCGTAACTTACAGAAACAATAAAGTACAAGTTTCAGGATTGTTCAAAATATTCCACATATGGATATAGGGAACGGGGTAAAACAGGTTTTCAAAGTTTGAGATTCGTGGTTCGGCTTCGGATACAAAAGACATTGACACATATTTCAAGATTTTTCTAAATGTTTCATAAAATAGAGCCATTTGGGACTATAAAAGTTGAGTTTCATAATTAAGCTCAGCTCTTAGCTGTATTTCTTTTTAGTTGTATTGACTAGTTTGATACTTAGTGTGAGTGATAAGAGAGTTTCAGACATCTTCAGACATGGGTATTGGGTAATGCTACTTTAACGTTTAACTTTTCATAATCCTCCAATTTGCTTAAAATTTTGTGTAAAATAGGAAAATCAAACTTTATCGGGAAATTGTAAAACAACACAAAATGGTTTTTAGTGGGGAGTTAAATTTTGTGATTTTTCTTGATGCTTTGTTTAGTATGTTTGTAAAACGTGTAACGTTATTTGCATGAAACGCTGCATGGACAAGAACTTAAATCCACGCGAATGAAATCGCGGGAGGCTCAGCTAGCTCATTATATTTTATCAGTCAGGTTATCGTAATCTAGTCCTCTTAACCACAATATTCTTGAAAGCACGATCCTCTTCCATTCTCTTGACGTGTCCTAGCCAGCGGAGACGAGCGCTCATGGACTCGCCTATTACGTTTGGTTCGGCATACAGGTCCTCTAGCTCCTGGTTTTTCCGGACTCGCCAGGATCCATCTGCTCGTCTGGTCGGGCCAAAGATCTTACGCAGCACCTTACGCTCAGCCACGAGGAGTTTGCCATCTTCTTTCAGCGTTAGTGTCCAGGCTTCGCACCCGTACATTAGAATAGGACGTTTAATAGTTTTGTATTTTCTGATTTTGATGCTTCGACTCAGAAGTCTGGAAGACAACACTTTATGGAGTGCCGCACTGCACCTCAAGGTGTTCTGGATGCGTATGTTAATTTCCTCTCCCCTAGAGCCTGTATCTGTTATAGTACATCCCAGATACTTGAAGCTCGCAACCCCCTTATACACCACATGTCCAACTTCCAGGTCTTTGCATTAAATGCGAGTGTTTTTGTATCGTTTCATGTGGATGTATTCGGTTTTTGCGTGGTTAAAAGATCACAGTCCGAGCCTCCGTTCCTAACGTCGTGGTCAGCTGTCTGACCTCTATACTTCACGTCGGGACACGTGGACAGAATGGAAGAGGATCGGGCTGTTAAGAAGGTATAGGAGGGGAAACCATCGGGGCGTAGACCAAATGGCCGCCCTAGGTATCGATGGATCGATCTTCGCGAACTCGACACCCATAGCTGGCGAGAGACAGCTCAGAACCGAGATGCCTGGAGAAGCCTTGTGTCGAAGGCTAAGATCCACTTTGGGTCGCTGAGCCACAGGAGTAAGTAAGTAACCATAATATTATAACATTTATTTTAGAATTATTACAGAACATTGAAATACTAGAATTCGTTGAAAACTAATTCTAGTATTTCATAATATTATATAATTAATTATTCTAATTTCGAAAAAAATGGGTTTATTTTTTTATGTTTTTTGCTATCGTACGGATTCGGAACTCGGAATATGTTATCTAGATTTAATATATACTTACATTATAACGATGTCTCCATGCAAAAGAACACTTAGTTTTGCTAAACAGCGACACTTTTTTTCCAAGTGTTTATTCAAAAGACTAAGCAACGTATTCCACTAACAATGCCATCAAATATATCGTAGAACGTAACTTGAACTATCTATATTACTGACTTCACGAACACGTGTAGACTCGTTTATTTTATTAATACCCACTGACGAGATTTTGACCTTTAATAGCAGCCAATTAATCAAAAATATGAGGGTATATAACAAATCTAAACTGTTGCAGTATCAATAAATCTAATATTTACACAAAAAAAGCTCAACTTTTGTTCGAACTTCAATAATTCTGCCATTAAATTTATAATTCTAAAATCACAATCGCGTAACTATCAGAAAGTTTTACGTAACAATCGGAAAATTTCGCGTAAATAAATCAGAGATCGCGTAACACGAGTGACATAGATAACGTGCGGCGACCGCGGACGCCCGCACCACTGTCCAAGTTTAAGGCCAATCTGCGCGTACGCACGCTCGCGATACGATAAGGCGATATGCAGTTCCAGTGATATTTTTATACAGGTCGATTCCAATAAAAAACGACTGATTGTTTTTTATCTTTCATATGTTACGTATTTATTTACCCATACCACAAGCCCTGCTTAATTTGGAACCAGATGATGCGTTGTGTTTAGTGTTATTTATTTTCATATACAGAATGTCCCACGACCATGCCTGGACAGAAAGTATTTTAAATATTGTACATAGAAAAGTTTACTGAAAGAAGACTTCATTTTGATTTCAAAAATAATTTTAACTGCTTTCAAATAATTTTGGAGAATCGACTGTCTGAAGCGGGAATCGAACCCGCTAAATTGTAAAAAAACACCGGAATTTTTACGATACCGATCAAAGGACTCATAAGAATTATTTTTTTCCAGATGACAAAGCACTTAAATAAAAGGAAGACCAAGGATGTGGCATGGCCGTGAGACACCCTGTATATTCGGTGATTCGTGCGACACGAAACCTTTTCACGCCCAAAACTGTTTTTATTTTCAAGTCGATTGTACTTTTTGCAAAATAAAATTATGTGTACGAGTTTTTGACCCTTGGTTACTCAGGCCAATCAACTCAAGAACTTATGACGACCTTTGTGTCGCGGTGGGCGAAGGTCCGCCTGCGATGCAGGAGGTTGCGGGTTCAATTCCTGCCTCGGGACAAATGTTTGTACGATCTGTTAATATTTGTTCAGGGTGTTCTGGATGTTTTCTATGTATAATAAAAAATATCTATCTATGTAGTCCATAGCACAAGCTCTGCTTAGCTTGGGGCTAGATAATGCCGCGTGAATTATCCAGCATTATTTTTTTTTTTATTTATACAGGGTGCCTTTGATGAACACACCTAAATCTTATGTAAAAGGGCTAACTAAAAAGTACCTGTCAGATTATCTAGAGGATATAAAGCTTAAAACGAGTTTTGCTCCAACTCGAAAACTACCAACCTAACAAAGTAAAGGTTTCTGGTTGGCTTCTTTACTTTACGTAGAACAAACCTCAAAGTGATCACTTTATTTCCTAGTTTTATATATTATTTTGTGACGTGTCCAAGAGTCCTGTAAGGCCTAAAAGAAATAAGGTACTCAGTTTCATTATAAAAATTTGATTATTACAGAAAAGTCTATCTGAAATCAAACACAGCTTACTTCCTATTATTTGAAAAATCATTCAGTTTCATTTACTGCAAAAGTAAATGATAAATACATAAACTAAATATGCAGTTTTATTTCATTTCATCTTAAACTAAGGTTAAGGTTAAATTAACCCCTCAGACGTCTTTCCTCTAATTCTCATAGTTTCTGATTTGGCCATACACACAGATCTACCCTTAACACTTTTGTACTAACTTTAAGCCATTTCAGAAAAGGAGAAAACAATTGTAAAATATATTTTAATACGCGCGGTACATTTTACATCCTACTAATATTATAAATGTCAAAGTTTGTATGGATGGATGTATGGATATTTGTTACTCTTTCACGCAAAAACGACTTAACCGATTGGGCTGAAATTTGGTATGGGTATAGTTTGGGACCTGGAATAACATATAGGCTATTTGTTAGCCCGATAAAACGCGAGCGAAGGCGTGGGCAGCAGCTAGTAACAGTATAAAAATCTTATGCAAAAATAAGGCCAAATAAGGATTGCATAGAGATGGTAAAAATATTCGACAAAAAGGTGAGTGAAGCTGATAAGCGTAAAATACATATAATGAAATTAAATAGGTACCATACCTATTTAATTTCATTATATGTATTTTTTTAGTAAATATGTTTTAGTACAAAATACACAGTAAAGTGAGAACCTGTTAGGTGGGTGCATCACGTAACAGGTTCCCAATACTAGTTATATGTATTTATATTATTTGATTGTATTTTTTTAATAAAGATAGAACAGGTTCCATATAAAAAAAACAATGAATAATTTATATTTGACCTGTTATAGTAACATAGGCTTCAATCAAACTAAGAATGATTGTACCTATTATTAAAATTATTTTTTACCTGTGTTTTAATTTATTTGGACGTAACCAAATCAGATTTTAACCTATAGGTACAATATAGTGTAAGTACCTACACTATAGCCAAACTCGATGTCGAATGTTTGTAAACAAACCACGACGCTAATAACTAAGATTATCTTGCTTGGCGTCGAGTTTCAGATATAATTGTAAAATTTGTAAGCATTTATGAAGGCAGGATCTTATATTGACAACTAATATAAATTTTGTATAAAAATACTCGGCAACAGAGTGAATTATAGGTTAGGTATACTAAAATTTAACTGAAACTTTATAATTTTAAGAGGATTGTAGCAAACCAATATTTAGGGAGGTACTTAAAAAAACTGTATGCTTATTTGTATACTGTAAAAGTTAAGCTGAAATTGTTGATTTCTACTAGGTTATATACCTACTCAGGACCGCTATTCGTGGCGTCGTTTGGGGGAGGCCTATGTTCAGCAGTGGACGTGTAAGGGCTGATGATGAATATAACTCTTAAATAGTGTAAGAATCACAATATTTAAGAGCTATATTAAAACTAAAGTATTTACTTGGAAATAATACCCATACACCAGCAAAACTCGATGTAGAATGTCTGTACGCAAACCGCCCATAATTGAACTAAAATTCACTCTATTGCCGAGTCTTTTTATACGCAATTTAGATTACTTGTGGATTTGAGATCTTTCTTTCATTAAAAATTGCTTACAATGATATCTGAAACTCCACGCCAAGCACTGAAATACAATTCAGTGCTTGGCGTGGAGTTTCAGATATTTTGTTTACAAACATTCGACATCCAGTTTGGCTATTGTATAGGCAGTGTAAATTTTATGTATTCTTTGACGTCTGCAATGACATTTGCGATGCACAATATTTCTTGTTTAAATACAATTGTAGGATAATAAATAACTCGTGTAAAGAGCATACAATTTTAATTATATTCAGATTAGCTTTGACCTTGTCAGTATAAATTATAATTCTCAATAAAAAGCGACAATTCCACTTTTATGGTTATCGCAAACTTAAGGTCGTTCGATCCGTGTTAAAATTCTATGGCGGTGTTGGCGCAAATCGTAAAAAAAATCAACTGACTGCGAAAAAAGGAGGAGGTTCCAATATGTTGGACTGTATGTATGTTTTATTTATTCATGTATCTTTGTTCGTCGATTTCTCTGTCGCTTATGGATCGATTTGGAAAATTCTTTCGCTATTTGTCTAAAAATTATTAAAAATTATGGTGGTCCCATAATTTTATTCCGAGGGATTAGTATTTATCCCGCAATAAACAATAAAATGATCTTACCTTAAGAAACAAGTAACTTCGATCCATTGGTATTTTTAGACCATTTGCGAATTAAAGGAGATTTTGTGCTAAAACTTCACATATTCCCAAACGCTACCAAAATACCTACAATTGAATCGAAGTTCGTTTTATGATGGATTCATAGAAAATGGTTTATGATTTGCGGCAAATGGATATTTATTAAGAAATTAGAAGAATTGCCGCATATCACTTTTATGATAATTTTATTTCATGTTGTACTTTTATTCAGAAAAAAATAATCTCGCGCCATCAAGAAACGATCCACCTTAAACTAAAACTTTCATGGATATCAGAAAGAAAGAAAGAAAGAAAGAAATTTATTTATTTGCCTTAAAACTACCACACAATACATACAATGACTTACGACTATTTAAACCTAAGTAGACACTTTAATTGCGCAGCAGAGTTAGGGCAAACATGGCCTTCCCTCAGCATTGTGCTGGACGAACACTTGTGTGTCCACCCAGCGCTGGTTTTCAGTGAAGGCCATGGGCTTGGAACGTCACAACCGTCTAGAGTGGTGCGTCTGTAAAACTTAATAAACGATATTACAACTAATAACAATAAGTACCTATAGCAGAACAAACATAAAAGAAAAGTAAAACAACATTAAAGAAACCTATGGCAGTGATATATATTGCAATATCTGACCTCATGCATATCATATCACGATGTCAGGCGCTGGGTCGGGCGGCGTGCCGCGCCGCCCGACCCAGCGCCTTCCATGCCCCGCCGAGGCTGGGTAGTGGGTGCAATTTAATAAGTTACTAGCAACCCGACCCGGATTCGCAGTAGAGTCGGTAGTAGAGCAAATTATACCTACATGTGTTCTCTGTCGTAGAATAGCATCAACTTGATGCCTCGAATCGGTGGATCGGAACTGAAATGCTATCTTTGTACTGTCTGTGTTATTGTAAACGCGCTCGACGAAAGTGGAGGGGGGTACAGCGCGGGTGTAAAACGGTGTAAAAAATCTAAAAATCGACTTCTGCGCATCAAGGTCAGCGCTATTAAACCGTGACGCGACATGTACGTGACCATTTTTGAAATTATAGTAAGCTATCCTTATATATATCCTATAAGATAGTAAAGGATTCGGGAACGTTGTCAATGTTTTTAAAAACTAACTTTAAAGGAAATCTATTGGAGATTGACAATAAAAATCACTTTTACAATGAGACGTCAATGAGCGTGTTTAATCTCAATACGAATGACGAATTAATTAAATCAAACTTAGATCCTAAGTACCATCGTCGCGTCCCAGACGCGCGTGGGCGAACGGCGAGGCGATAAGCATTCCTAGTAGAGCCCACCCTATTGTGCAAGCTTGCACTTTAGGCATTCAATGTTATGATGTCTCTACTGACTGGATGCATAACTCCTCCCCCCTCAAGTGCGAAATTATCAGGTCTCGCGGAAGCTTCGATCTGATCATTTCGCTTCAAAACATAGCGATAAAGTATAAGACAAATTATGAAAATAATTAAAATTAAGTACAATAAAACAGTTCCTAAACTAATGCTTTGGGTGTTCACGACACTCATTTCACTTTCACTTTCACTATTTTCACTTTCCTTTAGCTTTAGGATACGTGAAAAATGCTTAATTTCTTCCAAATCAATGTTCTTGATATTGACCGTGGTTAGTGTAGTTATATTCGTCGATTTCAATTTTGGAAAGGTAACAATCGGCGTTATTTTATACTGAAGGTTTCCTGCAGACATCTTATGATATCCCAATTTAAGCTCGCCCAAATATACTTCACAGTCTTCCGAAGTTGTTAAAATGAAAGTACCATGTAGAGATTCTCTACTGTTTTCGTTATGACATTTTTCAGCCAAAACTGTTGGTTTCTGTGTAAATACAATCCAAGCATCTAAACCAATCCTCTGAACCTTGATATCCTCGATGTCAACAGCGTATGGTACGCACAAGTTGGGGTCTGGCTGAAATTCTAGGAGCTGCTCTGCACAGGTAAGTACTGGAAATTGCATCATATCACGACAGAGGAATTTGTTATTTTCAGCAATTTTCTCGCATGACTTTGAGACCGGCAGGTATTTCGAATCTTTCGCCAAGAGGTATGGGAATTCGGGAAAAACAACTACAGTTTTATTCAAGGAACTTCGAAAAATAGGTAACGAGTAGATTTTAAAATAATCGTAAGATTTTTTATCAATTAATGGAACTTCCAATATGAACGTTATCTGGTTCTGTTTTACATAAGCTTTTACTTCAATAACCCTTTCCAATTTTAACAAATTACTTTCGTTTACATTATACATCAATTGGTGTGCATTTTCAATTTCCTTTAATATTAACAAGAGCTCTGTGGAATTTACAATTAATTGATGTAGTACAGAGACCTTACTGAATGCCAACGCTGTCTCTATCTCGTTTAATTCAACATAGATGGTTCTAAACGTGCTTATAAACATATCGAACATACTTGACACGTACGTTAGATAGAGACAGGTGTTTTCTTTAAAATTTTGCAGTTTAATTAATTCTTCAATAACCTTAAAACGTTTATCCAATATAATTATGTTTTCTTGTAAAGTTTCTGTACTATTTTCGAAATTGTCCAACATTCTGGTGATCATCGTAATTCTTTTCTCGGTAGCCATTTCCTTTGAATTAATTCGTGAAATGAGTGAATCATATCGAATAGCATCTTCATTATCCAAATTACCCGAAACAGCCTTAATAAGTGACCCAAGGGGATTAACTAAACCTCGCTTATATCTATGCAACGGAACTAACTGGCGAAATTTCACGACAGTTGTGTTCCTTACGTACTCTACTTGTGTTTTTATACCCAAAAATTCATGGGTAAAAGCTTTATAACTATCAACTAACTTAATAAACTCATTGAATTTCCGTATGTTAAAATCCAAATTACTACCTATGCCGCTTAAATCTAAAGTCTTAACTATTAACCACTTATCTGTTTGCCTGAACGCTTGTCCTTCCTTCACAGGTAAAATACCTGGATTATTTTCAATCTTTTGCAGATGAAGGGCCCGGCTTTGGGGAAGTAGGGTGAGTACGACCAAACGCCACCTGTGAAGGGCGTTTCACATTTTTAATCGGGACCCTTGAATGTTTTTGATCAATTTTCACCGACGCTACATTTCGCTCTACTCTCGATTTAACAATTGCCTTCTTGTATCTAGCTTTGTCCTTGCTTTTTCTTGTATTTATATCTTTCGTGTATACTACATCTCCTGGCTCTAGCTCAACCATTTCTCCTAATCTTTTTTCCCTAGCTTTCTCTTTTCGCTCTACCAATTTATCCGAAATGTACTGATAAAGATATTTAGTTCGCTTTGCATGATCCTTAAGTAATTGTTGCATGTATGCTTTTTCAAACTCTCCATCGAATACTTTATTAGAATCTGTGTGTCCGAAAACGATTTCAAAAGGAGTTAATTCTGTTGCCGAATGTATTGTATTATTGTAGGCCATAATAGCATACGTCATTATAGAAGCTGCATCGGTACATTTCTGTTCATATTTCGCTAGCCTGTAAATTTCTATTATTGTAGAGTGAAAACGCTCAACGATACCAGTCGAATTGGGATTGTTTGGAGTGCAAATGTGTAATTCTATTTTATACATTTCAGCTAATTCTTTTATCAAATTGTTGTTGAACTCAGACCCAGGGTCACTACTGATCTTAATCGGGACCCCATACATTGAAAAGTATTTAATCAACGCACGTACTACTTCCGGTGTTGATTTATTTTCTATCTCAATAGCCTGACCTAATTTACTAAAAGCATCAACTGTAGTCAAGTAAGGTCTATTTTCAATAGAAAATATGTCAATAAAGATTTCCTGAAATGGAGATGACTGAGTTTGAGTCAGCTCTATAGTAGGCTTTATAGGTTTTCTGTCATATTTCATTTTTTTACAAGCGTCACAGCCATTTATGACTGCTGCTGTAATCTCTTGTATTCTATTCCAGTAATAGTTTCTTTTTATCCTCATAACCGTTTCTTTTATGCCTCGGTGGCAAGTTTTCCCCTCATGATGTTGCAATACTATAGCTTTCTGCTCATTCTCATCTTCAACTACTATAACCCTTTCCGTGCATTCATAGAACTCTACAGTACCTCTTTTGAATAACCTAATAATTACGGCGTTAAATTCTTTCCGGTGTTGTTTGTCTTCGAAATAAATAAAATATTTTGTTTTAGGTTTAATGTATTCTTTAAGGAATTGCTTTATTAATTCTTCATTATTCAATGGCAAAAATGCTTCAATAACCTTTTGATGCTCTCTACTTAAAACTTTTACATTAATTTCCTTTCTATGCCAAGTAAAAATAAGTATTTGATTGGGTTTAGTATCCACAGCTTCTTTCAAAATAGGAATTCCATTAGACTCTAGATCTGCGGCTGAATGTATTGTTCCTTCCGAACTATGTGAGAGCGGCGGAAGTGGATAATTGGGTTCTAATTTGTCAATATTACGAGCTTCTTCCGTGTCCGATGCATCTGACAAGATGACTGTCTCTATATGCGTTTCCTGATCATCGTCGTCCTTTGCCAAATCAATAATTTTGTTAGTTATTTCCTGAAGATGTTTTTGTAATTTTTGTTCCTTTTCATCGAATTGGACCTTCATAGATTCATTTGAAGATGAATCATCAGACATATCTAACGCATTTACCTTAATACGTGACAACGCATCAGCATTCGTGTTTTGTTTACCGTCCTTATATTTGGTTGTATAGTCGTATTCTAATAAGCGTAATCGCCAACGTGTCAGTTTACTATTCGGTTCTTTAATAGAATCTAGCCAAGCTAAGGGCCGATGGTCGGTATATATAGTGAATTTATTACCATATAGGTATGGCCTAAAATGTTTAATGGCCCAAATAACAGCCAAAAGCTCACGTTCTATAGTACTATAACGCATTTCTGTCTCGCTCAATGTCCTACTTGCATATGCAACAGGTAGGTCAGTACCTACAGTTCCTTGCGACAGTACTGCACCCAGAGCTACGGCGGATGCGTCCGTCGTGAGTATGTAAGGTTTTGATGGATCTGGATACTGAAGTAAGGGTGCATGCGTAAGAAGTTCCTTACATTGGTGGAAAGCGTCCAAATATTTCTGATCTATAACAATGCTATTCCGTTTTTTAAGACAATTAGTCATTGGTTTTGTAATTTTTGCAAAATCTTTAATAAATCGTCTATTATAGCCAATAAGACCAAGGAAACTTTTAATTTCGGTCACAGTTTTTGGAAGCGGATAGTCTAATATTGCTTTAATCTTATCATCGTTTGGCTTAAGGCCCTGATCTGTAATTGTGTGTCCTAAATACAGTACTTCCTTTCTCAAAAACTCAGACTTGTCTAGCTGAACTTTTAGGTTCGCTTGTCTCAGTCTGTCAAAGATAGATTTTAAGTCTCTGATGTGTTCCTGCATACTAGTACTGTATATAATGATGTCGTCCATATATACAAGGCAATGTAACCCTTGCAATCCTCTAAGTATGTTATCCATGGCTCTCTGAAAGGTTGCGGGAGCTGTTTTTAAGCCAAAAGGCATTCTTAAAAATTCATAGTGTCCCGCTTCCGTGCTGAAAGCTGTTTTCTGCCTATCCTCCTCATTGATCTCTATCTGATGGTACCCATTCGCTAGATCAAGAGTGCTAAAATACTTAGCTTTGCCTAACTTATCAAACAAGTCGGTACTTATCGTCTGTCGTAATTTCGTTTAAACGTCTATAGTCAATGACCATACGAAATTTTTGTTCACCTGAAGCGTCCATTTTTTTTGGTACCAAGTGAACAGGCGCATTCCATGGTGAATGCGATTCCTGAATTACATTGTTTTGTAAAAGTTTCTCTACCTGTGATTTAATTTCTTGCGTTTGAACAGGTGGTTGTCTATAAGGTCTGACATAAATTGGATCTTCGTTTTTGGTTCGAATAAAGTGTTTTACCTGATTTGTGAAGCTTAATGGAAGCTTATCACTATAAAATATATCTTTATAGTCTCTACATAATTCAGAAATGCATTTCTTTTCCTCTTCATTCATGTGGTCTAGCCTTAGTCTTGTCAAATTTTCATCTAATATATCTTCTACTTCCATATCCTTCATTTCTACGTCGTTAAGGCAGTTTACACCTACAATGCTATCATTGGGAAATTCTTCAACCTCAAATGGACCTGTTACTACTAATTTCCTCAATTTGTCAGTTGCGTTTTGGATAATGGTGGTAGCATACCCATTTTCGCAATTTACAATTGCATCTGGCATTCTTATACCGTCACAAAATTGTTTAAAATTTAGAATTGCCGTGCCAGAATACAAGTTTGTAGGCATTTTTACGCGTTGCTCAGATCGCGGGTTCAATTCGATAACGTGATTTCCCATACACCTCATTATAGGCAAATCTACTGTTTTAGTCCTGAGACTGTTATGTTTTAAATCAATGACAGCTTCCAGTTGCATTAACAAGTCGTTTCCTATAAGTCCCTCATACTTGGGATCTACATCATACACATAAAATTTATGATAGTCATAGCTATTAAACGAAGGCATTAGGGGAATCTCAATTACCTCATTATGATCGCTTGATGCGTGCGTGCTTATAACTTTGAATAATTCACCCCTAATGTAGTTGCCAAAAAATTGATATGCTTTTGCTGGGCTGATAAAGGAACGTGTACTGCCAGTATCGATCATAAATTTACCATCAATTTCGGGTAAGTAAATGTATGGTAGATTTATTTTGGTATCGCAATTAATTTTTATCACTTCACATCCTCTTTCGAGGCTACAACCGAAAAATTTTCATTCTTGTCCTGTGTTTGGGCATTTCCCAACTGGGTAGAGTCGGAGAGGGTAGCCTGCTGTTCATGCCAAACATTCACATCCATTTGCGGTTCAAAATAGTTTGCGAAATCAAAGTCACTACAATACCCTTCACTGTTTTCGAAATTTTCATATCCATACGGATACCAGTCATACCCATAACCATCTTCTAACCCTAACTCATTTAGGCGAAACCTTTGAGGTTGTTGAGTCGCAGCCGGCATCGGTGGTTTTTGAAGAGGTGCGGTCCTCATAGAAACATCCGTATCTCCAAGTTTTGCATTGGGAGGCTTGTAACCGAACTGATTCAACTGAGGCCGATAGCCAAATTGATTTTGTTGGAATTGAGGCCGATAACCGAATTGGCCTTGATTAATTTGAGGCCGGTAGCCAAATTGTTGCGGCCTTGAATTTTGAGATTGAAACCCGAATTGTTGTGGTTGCATCAACTGAGGTCTATAACCCATTGGAGCCGGAGGGGCAAACTGAGTCATAGCGGGCTGCCTGTACTGCATGTTTCCTGGAATCCCGAAGTTAAAACGAGGGGGAGCCATAGGGGCGAATGCTGGTCTAAAACCACTCAGCTGAAAGGGCACATTGTGCGTGGGAGGATTGAACTTGTTAAGTGTAGGTGTTACTGCAGGTGTTGCTGCAGGTGCAAGCTGGGGCTTGAACATTTTACTTCTGAGCGTATACTGCTCGTAGAAGTTCACTTCCTCCAACACATATTCTAATGCTTTTTCTAGAGTGTGTGGGTTTTTCATTCTAACTGGTCTTAATACATTTTCAGGCAAGTTGTACAAGAAAACGTTAAGCGCCTTGTTATTGTAAATTTCGATTCTACTCGCCACTGTAAGGTTGTTTGTCTGATTTACCTTAGAGATAAGTATCGACCTAACTGTCTGAATACGATTACAAAACTCTTGGTAGCTTTCCCCTTGTTTCATCTTTAGAGATTCTAACTCTATCGCTAAGCATTCTTCACTTCTAGGATCACCAAAATGCTGTACCAAGACAGTTTTCAGTTTTTCATAAGTGTCAATATCATTTTGCTCGCTTGCTAAGGCAGCGGCTTCATCAGTTAACCTACTCGTTATCGTGTGCAAAACGTAAGTGTTTTGCTCTTGTTCACCGCAAAATTTAGCGACCACATAATCACATTTTTTAAAAATAGATTTAAGTGCCTTTTGTTACCATTAAAAAATGGTATTATACACAATAATTCCTTTGGAATCTGCTTTAAAGTGGTCATGTTTTATTCTATTCTACTCTATTTTTTATTTTAAACTAACAAATTTTATTAAAATAATCCGTCTAAATTTTATAGAGCAGTTTGCTTAACTCTACTTATTCTAAAATCCCTACAATAGGAACCAGAAACGTTATAATGGAAGAAATTCGATTCCAAGAATAACAAAACACAAAGGATAGGAAAGGATGGCAAAAATTCTACTCACCAGCCAGTCACCAACATGCTTGTTCGTCTCCCAGGATCTTCACAAATTTATTTGGTTCGAACAGATCCGATCCGTCGGAAAATTCGCGGAAACTCGCGGAAAATCACATGGAAAACTCGGAAAATCTGCCCCGGCTGCGCCAGTAAAGGATTCGGGAACGTTGTCAATGTTTTTAAAAACTAACTTTAAAGGAAATCTATTGGAGATTGACAATAAAAATCACTTTTACAATGAGACGTCAATGAGCGTGTTTAATCTCAATACGAATGACGAATTAATTAAATCAAACTTAGATCCTAAGTACCATCGTCGCGTCCCAGACGCGCGTGGGCGAACGGCGAGGCGATAAGCATTCCTAGTAGAGCCCACCCTATTGTGCAAGCTTGCACTTTAGGCATTCAATGTTATGATGTCTCTACTGACTGGATGCATAACTAGATTGATAATATTGCTATAAAACAATTCAAGATGGCATATTCGTTTCTTATAGATCTACAAAATTGACTATTTCCAACACTTCCAACAATTATAATTTTATTTCAACCAATTTACACAAAACCTTGACAAATTATATACTTAAATCATCCTCATGAATCTCTCTACGCATTGGTGAAAACCGTATGAAACTTCGTTCAGTAGTTTTTGAGTTTATGGCAAACAGACAGACAGACGCGGTGGAGGACTTTGTTTTATTATATGTACTGCTCTAGCTCTGCCCGAACTCCACCTATGTACTTCTCTTTATAATGTTTTTTGCATCTATTTATCAGCTACATGACTCATGTTGGTGTTTTTGTTATTCCATCCAGATCTGTTGACACTTGATACGCTTGCGAGTTGAGAATATAAAGTACGTTACCTACCTTCCATAAGCATCTGAAGGTACTTACCTATTATAGGGCTACGTGCAAGTAACTTTATTGTTATTTTTACCCGACGGCGGCGGCGGCGGAGGGTTATAAATCCAACAACACAGAGGCTTATGAGTGTTAATCTTATGTTTATCATTTCCATGATCACGGGCCATATAGTGACCCGGTCCTTTGGGAGGCATGCGTGAAGCCGAAGCCAACAGCACAGAGGCCCTTTATGAGAATTAATGTAAAGGTGAGAGCTACACATAGCGGGTATCATCCTTGGTTGCACAATATGATACACCCGAAGATGATATCCGCCAGGTGTAGATACTATTGCAAAGGAAAATGAAAATAACAAAAAAGCCATGTTATTGTGGTGAATGGATGGACTGGGTAATTGGGCTATGGGGGAAACTATGGACGCCTGCCATAAACATACTCTAAATACTGTTACAAGCGACAGACGGTGGCTTGCCAAATGCTGGATGGGTTCCTCAAAGTGTTGGCGTAAATGCCGGAAAGGAACATCGGTGCAAACGACTTAGGGGTGTCGAGAGTGGCGGCCCCGATTTCACCATCACGAAGACACGTGAGCGGGCTTCCTCGTTATTACGCCATTAGACACTTCCACCCCCGAGTCTACATCCTAAGATGCATCTCTCGCGACTCCACTCAGACTGTCTAATGAAGGCATGCAAGAGGTGGGGATCTGGTTCTCTTGGGTTCCTACTTCTCACTCCGCAAGCGGAGACGAGAACCAGGAACTTCTCCAGGAGCACTCGGTATACCCGTGGTATATGTATCTTATTATTATTATTAGCCTTGGTTATCGCACTGCTGGGCAAAGACCTCCCCCCACTCTCTCCAGAAAAAACATGAAACTATTTGTTATTGATTCGTTAGACCCACCAAAACAAACGTGTCTTATCAGAATCAATAACTTTATTTCTTTAGGCTTACAAAATAAGCACTTAGACAAGTCAAATTTTATACTATAAACATAGTTATTATTATCAAATAAGAAAAAAGGTGTTATTGATAATTTCTTCACTAAAATGTTTTGTCCTATACAAACAGATCTAATGGACATGTAGGAACCAAAACTGCAGGCGGATCCAAACAGATCCGCGGAATCGTATCCTGGACATGTGCCCGCACCTGGACTCAGATCCGGTCCAGTCGCGGACACGTTTAGCGCATGCCTTTTGTCCCGCCATGCCATCTAGGTCTATCGCGTCATCAATGTATTGTATTAATGAACCTTAATATATTTTTGTGTAGGTCCGGTTTTTAAGCTTACGGTGTTTCCTTATCGGCAATTATTTGCAAATATAATTTTAAAACGGGTTTTATCTCTAAGATATAACTATTATAATCCTATCCTACTAATATTATAAATGTTAAAGTTTGTATGGATGGATGTACATATGCGGATGTATATATGTATGGATGTATGGAAATTTATTACTCTCTCACGCAAAAACTACTAAACCGATTAGGCTGAAAATTGGTATGGGTATAGTTTGGGAACTGGAAGAACATATAGGCAATTTTTTAACCTAAAACGCGGGCGAAGGCGCGGGCAATAGCTAGTAATTAATACTTATATTATAAATGCGAGTTTGGATGTATGGATGAATGTTTGTTAACTCTTCACGCCAAAACTACTGGACGGATCGGGCTGAAATTTTGCATACAGGTCAATTCTAGAACTGGAATCAAGAATAGGCTACTTTTTATCCCATAAATCAGTTTCCATGGGATAACAATCCCCTTTAAACGTTTCCATAGAAACAACGCGTGCAAAGCCGCGGGCAGAACCTAGTTTTAATATCATAGATAGATAGAAGATAGATAGAAAATTCTTTATTGCACACTTATTGATAAGAAACAGAAATACAAAAAAAAAGACAATTTTAAAACTAAGTTACAAGTGGCGGTCTTATCGCTCGAGAGCGATCTCTACCAGACAACCGTGGATGTATAGGATTGTTGGATAGTACTAGGGGATCTGTGTGCTAGTATAGATTTAATAAATAAAAATACTCATAATTAATATTATGCCTAAAATAAACTACATATATAAATTTTTATATATATATATTTACTTATATACATAGGGACACAGGTATGCGTTCAATGACAATACATTACATACACACATATTACATAGATACATTGTTAAAAGCTGGCGCAATCCCCTTTTTTTACCTACCTACTTAAGTTATCTTCTCTTTCAATCTGCAACCAGCATTATGGCTTTAGTTTCATTTTGTAGGCTTAAGTCCTCTCATTCAGTGGAAAGGAATGAAAAAGCGAAGACTGAGTAGGGTTATTTTAGGTTTCATAGTAGGTACACTAGGTACGAAGTTAAAATAGGCACATTGAAAGGTAAAATAGGTAAAAAAGGGTAAAATAGGTAAAAAAAGGGTAAAATAGGTACTTACAATAAAAAGATACAACAAAAATAGGTACAATAAAATCTTTGTGGGTCTAGCAAGAACCATGATTGCGATTATCTATCAAACTGTTAAAAGAATACGTTAAATTTAAATTATGTATAACAGCCATAAATTGTGTATTAAAATTATGTAAGTTTTAGCAGCTAAATACATTTATCAATCTCCATGCCGGTGGATCTTAGCGATCAAAAGTTGGCCAGAGGCTTCCTTGCTTGACTTCATAACCCTAAAAATAAAAAATAAAAACAAATACGAAACAACTTACCTTGTTGAATCATAAAATTTCCCATGTCTTGATTAATTAAATATATTTTTAGGCATAAGATTTCCTGTGAATATTTAACAACAACAAGGAAAGGGGAAAGTTAACTTTTGGCTCAATCATTTGTTCACATTATCATGTTAAATTGGAATGTATGCATGCAAAGACCAAGACAAAGAATAAGGACACAGAGTGCCCATGATGCACATGTCTTGTTCATGTTCGAGAGAGCACCAAGGCTGGGCGTGCAGTTAATGAATTAAGGACCCGCGGAGTGCAAGTGCACGCTCAAACATTTGTGCATGTATGATTGCATAAATCAGTTTGCGGAAGCAAGAGGAGCCCGGCCACACGCTCCATCTTGCTTGCGCAAACTGTGTTTGTGCTGTCATGAATGCACAAATGTTTGAGCGTGCAATTTTTATCGTATCAGTACGTTAAACAAAGGAATTTTCAAAAATCTCTTCGCCAGTTTGTGATACCTATCGTAAGATAGGTTATTTTTAATGCCTCCGTAATAGTTGTCTGTTTAAACTTTAGAAAGAGATGCGAAGTTGCGGTTTTTGCATCTCCTCCTAAGCTACACAATATAAAACTATTACAGAGGCATTAAACATAAGCTTAAGATAGGTATCACAAACTGGCGAAGGGATCGTGATTATCATAAGAACCGACTAAGGGAACCTACCACCGTATCATCATTATTTGGGGAGGCATAATGCGTCGCATACGTTGCACACGTTAGAGAGCAGTCTGTTTCTAGCTTTACTTTGACAAGGTTCAATCCCATATTGGCAGTGAAATTCATGAGAAAATGATAAAAAAGTTGATGAAAAGCAAATACTACAACTCTAGCTTTATAACAAAAACTATTATAACTACTAGCTGCTGCCAGCGCCTTCGCCCGCGTTTTATCGGGATAAAAAATATCCTATAATACGTTATTCCAGGTCCCAAACTAGCAGTTATTATAACAATTGTTTTGATTCTTGTGACATACATTGTCTATCCTGCAATGATAGACAGTGTATGTTACAAGGCCTGCCCGCGTTTTATCAAGATAAAAAAATCCCTATATGTTATTCCAGGTCCCAAACTATACCCATACCAAAGAGTATAGCAGGGTAAGCATGGGTCAAATATCATCAAATATCAAATATCAAAGTGCTTTATTTCCTTTAGACCTTACAGGACCCTTGGACACGTCACAAAATTAAAATTACATAAGTAAAACAGGGAAATAAAGTGATCACTTTGATTTTTTGTTCACTTCAATCTTTTTAAGGTAACGTAAAGAAGCGAACAAGAAACCTTTACCTTGTTAGGTTGTTAGTTTTCGAGTTGGAGCAAAAGTCGTCCCATGCTTTTTTATCCTCTAGATAATCTGATATTTTGTAATAAGCCTTTTTACAAAGGATATGTTTGATAGTTTGTTTGAATTTATTTATTGATAATTTTTGCAACTCACTCGGAGTTTTGTTGTAGAAGCGTATACATTGCCCTTTAAAAGATACACTAATCTTGTGCAGCCGAGTTTTGGGCAAAGCGAGTTTGTTCTTATTTCTAGTATTTACATTATGTATGTCGCAATTTTTAGGGAATCGATCGATATTTCTATGAGTGTACAATAAGTTTTCATAAATATATTGACATGGTACAGTCATTATATTTATTTCTTTGAATTTATCACGCAGGGATTCTCTAGGACCCATGTTATAGATAGCACGAACAGCCCTCTTCTGCAGCACAAATACGGTATTAATATCTGCAGCGTTCCCCCACAGTAATATGCTATGGAAGTAGCTGAAATAGACAAGTCTAGAAGTATCAACGTCTGCAAGATGACGGATTTTTTTGACTGCATATGCTGCAGAACTAAGTCTCTTCGATAGTTTATCTATGTGTGGGCCCCATTGAAGTTTACTGTCTAAAGTTATTCCTAAGAATACGGTACTGTCTACAATGTCTAAAGTTTCTCCTTTTACGTTTATATCAGCCTTTACTTGTTTTACATTTGGTAGAATAAATCTAATACATTTAGTTTTGTTTTCGTTAAGTAAAAGATTATTGACACTAAACCAATGGACTATTTTTTACATCGTCATAATTTGTGTTTTGTCTAATAATCTTGAAAATTAAAGAAGTATCATCAGCAAACAATACAATCTCGTGATTATTTTTAACGAGATCAGGTAGGTCGTTAATATAAACCAAAAATAGAAAAGGGCCAAGGATAGATCCCTGCGGTACACCCATTGTAACTACAGATCCCGAAGACCGTTTCCCATTAATGTCAACTCTTTGTATCCTGTCACTCAAGTAAGAAGTAAGAAGATCCAAAGAGGTGTCATTTATTCCATAGTGATGTAGTTTCCTGATTAATGTTCCATGGTGTACACAGTCGAATGCTTTTGACAAGTCGCAAAAAACACCTAGAGCATCTTGCGACTTCTCCCAAGCATCAAAAATATGCGATACCAACTCTACACCGGCATCAGTAGTTGACCTGCCGTGAGTAAACCCGAATTGCTTACGATGTAGCAGGTCATTGCCATTGAAATGCCTAAGCAATTGATGTAAAATAAGTTATTCAAAAACTTTGCTGAATGTAGGCAGTACTGATATCGGTCTAAAGTTAGTGGGGTCAGACCTACTACCCGATTTAAATAGTGGGATTATCTTACTATGTTTCATCAGATCAGGAAAAACGCCACAATCAATAGATTCATTGAAAATAAAAGCTAGATCTGGTGCAATAGTATCAATCAATGGTTTAATAATTCTAACGGAAATGCCCCAGAGATCTGCAGTTTTCTTTATATTTAAAAGTTTAAATGCTTTTTTAATATCTTTTTCATCGACATGATGGAAGTTAAATTTATTTTCGCATGCAGGTACATTTTCTTTTAGTAAAGACTCAGCGATTAATTGAGAAGAGTTCAGACACTTTGTAGTAGAGATTGGAATGTCAGTAAAGGTCAGATGCCCCTCGGGATATTAGCTTGATATTTTTACCGTGAAATCACCTTCTTATAAGAAACATGTTCTTACGATATCAAACCTCTGGACGAGCCAGTTTTTCAAATAAAAATAAAATTTTGATAAATAATATTTTTTTCTCTTTGAACTTATTTTTTTTGTGCTCTTGTTTGCAAGCGCTAGATACACTAAAGACGTATTAAACAAGGTACTTTTAAGTCTTCGCAGATGTTTAGAGCATAGTATGGGTCATTTATAAAATAAATATAATGATAGTGTCTTTTAAAATACATGATAATTTACATATGTTTTTTTTTTTCAATTTTTTTGTTAAATAAATATAGTGATAATGTCTTTTAAATTACATGGTAATTTAATTTTTCAAATTTTTTTATTTGTGTTATTTTGATATATAAACATCTGCGAAGATTTAAAAGTACCTTGTTTAATACGTCTTGAGTGTACATATCTAGCGCTTGCAAACAAGAGCACAAAAAAAATAAGTTCAAAGAGAAAAAATAATTATTTAACAAAATTTTATTTTTATTTGAAAAATTGGCTCGTCCTGAGGTTTGCTATCGTAGGAAAATGTTTCTTATAAGAAGTTGATTTCACGGTAAAAATATCAAGCAAACTTTCCCTAGGGGGCACCTTATCCATGCTTACCCTGCTATACTCTTTCAGCCTAATCGGTTCAGTAGTTTTTGCGTGAAAGAATTACAAATATCCATCCATCCATACAAACTTTGACATTTATAATATTAGCAGGATACAAGTTGTGTTGGTGGGATGGTAGGTACCTACATACAGACAAATGTATGGTAAAGTTTCAGAATCCATTATAAAGTTTTGTGCTCGCCTGCCGCTGGCTACAAACTTATCTCTGTTTGAATCTGCGTGTTTGTGAGCTAGGGAATGCTCCTGACATTGTTCTTTTGATCCCATGTAAAAAATTTGATTGTTATCACACAGGTAGGGAATACTCACTCAAATGATCTCATTATAAAATATAATCATTAATTAATTGTTATAAAACCTTGTCATGTATATATTAGATTATTTCTTTTTGTACAGTTAATATGGAATAAATAATTATTTTGTTTGCGGAGGAGGGCGCTGACTCCGCTACACAGTTTATAATTTTTGCGGTAGTCAGCCAGTCAGCCCCCAATTGTAACCTATACATTGTTGTGTTCCTAATAAAGATTTTTTTATTTTGTATTGTATAAACTGGAACAAGAAAAAACAGCGAGGGGAATTCATGTTAAAATTAAGTATCCAGTTTTTTCCCCTAAGGGGACTTATCAAGGGGCAACACTGGAATAATCCATTATTATGTATAATTTTACAGATCATCATATTATAAATGCGAAAGTTTGGATGGATGGATGTTTGTTACTTTTACACGCCAAAAATAGGTGTAAGTGTAACTATAGACCTGGAATAGGTGTACCTGGCTAAAGAGCTGGAAGAGGTGTAACTATAGACCTGGAATAGGTGTACCTGACTAAAGAGCTGGAAAAGGTGAACCTGACTAAAGACCTGGAATAGGTGTAACTATAGACCTGGAATAGGTGTACCTAACTATAGACCTGGAATAGGTGTACCTGACTAAAGACCTAGAATAGGTGTAACTATACACCTGGAATAGGTGTACCTAACTATAGACCTGGAATAGATGTACCTGACTAAAGACCTGGAATAGGTGTAACTATAGACCTGGAATAAAATAAAGGCAACTTTTTATCCCATTAATACTGATATGGGATTAAAAGTTACCTTTCGTGTTTTGTGTATAAATGTGTACATTTTATTATATAACATCTTTTTGCCTGCGGCTTCGCTCGCGTTGTTTGTGATGCTGGATGTGGCAAGCTGCAGAGAGGGACGATACGGAGCTTATTAGGGGAGGCCTATGTCCAGCATTGGACAAATATAGGCTGATGATGATGATAAAATATCATCTGATCCTAAAACAGCGCAAAAGAGCTTGTGGTATGGATACTAAATAACTGATATTCTATGATACGTCCACGTTTTTTTTTTTAATTATTAAAAGTATACTATATCTTTCATATAAATAAATAAATAATGTTGGACAATCCACACAGCATTATCTGGCCCCAAGCTAAGCAGAGCTTGTGTTATGGGTACTAGATTACTGCTATACATAATACAATATATTATATAGATAGTTATTTTTATTATACATAGAAAAACGACCAGAACACCCTGAACAAATATTTGCAGTTCGTACAAATATTTGTCCCGAGGCGGGAATCGAACCCGCAACCTCCTGCGTCTCAGGCGGACCTTCGCCCACCGCGCCACATCGGTCGTCGATATAATCGTAATCAGTCAGCTCGTTAAATATCGAAGCTCTCGGTAGTTCCGATATTTTTAACTATGTATATATATTTAACTCTACAGATTCATAACTACTCTTAAAAAGAAACATTGTTCATGTATGTCCTGTCCATCCCAAGGTTGCCTGGATGAGATCGCTCAAAGCGATAAGGCCGCCCTTTATACTTCATTGCTGTCAACTTTTCCTTCTGTATGTATTTTGTGTTTGTTTGGTACAATAAACAGTTTTCTATCTATCTATCTATATATAAATACGAGGACGGAGTCATCATTCATTCTTTATATCATCATCATATCAGCCCATACACGTCCACAGCTGGACATAGGCCTCCCCCGTACGACACAAATAGCGGTCCTGAGCCGCCTCCATCCCTTCGACCGCTACGATGATGTCGTAGGTCCATCGAGTGGATGGTCTCCCAACACTCCGTTTCGCGTTACATCGTGGTCGCCACTCGAGAATCTTACATGACGCCTGCTGTTACTTGCGCTTAATAATCGGATGGTAGTAGTTAGTATTCCTGCCCTTATCCCACCTAGTGTGGGATGAGTTAATATTCGTAGTGCCTCCAAGAATTTCGTAGCAAACGTAGCAATTTGCTACGATCTTTTTACAATCTAGTTTTTCAATGGGATTCAAAGATCGCGACCTAACACTTCGCAACATAACATTTTCTGTGCATTTCGTTCAGATTCTCGCAAACTTTTGCATGTGTGCTAAAACTGAATGAAATAATATTAGTAGGTATGAAGTGTGATCGATGGAGCATGTCCGCACGATAGACAACCAGCGCAGTAAGTAAAATTTTCAATATTCTCCTACAGAACCCCTAGAAAAAATGACGTCACGACGACGTTCCGATACTATAATTTATGTGTCGTGTAAGGTCAATAGGAAATAAAGCACTTTGAGTTTTATCGACAAAATGAACTCAGTTCTCAGTTAAGTACTTTTGCCGTTGTTTATGTAGGTAGAAGCTCACAAGCTTTCGGCTGTATAAATAAAATTAATAAAGCTGGACAATCCACACAGCATCATCTAGCCCCAAGCTAAGCAGAACTTGTGTTATGAGTACTAGATAACTGATATATGTATATACTTAATACAATATATTACATAAATATATTTTTTTTATAACACAGAAAATACCCAGAACACCCGAGACAAATATTTGCAGATCCTTCAAACATTTGTCCCGAGGCGGAAATCGAACCGGCCAGGCCACATCGTTCGTCTAAATAATAATTATAATAGTAATAGCGAAGAGCCTCGATCAACATCTTAAGAGACTCTCCCTAGGAAGATGGATCAAGGGTCAGATTCAAAAGGCGGTACTCCTGGACTCGGCGCGTATCGTCAGGAAGTTCCTCTCTCTGCAGCCCTAGTCACCGGCCGCTTGAGCCTAGATTCGCGGCCGGTGATCCACCGTTTTGATATGCATATTTTTTACTGTAGATTAGTTTTTATGTTACGTATTGTATTTTCTATAGTAAAAAATGTGTTTTAGCGAGATTTAAAATAAATGAAGTGAAATTATAATAGTACATATTAGAAATGTGATTTATAAATATTAAAAGGATTTTATTCAAAGGAACAGGCCATCTCTATCTCCCTGCAAGTAATGTTGTTTCTACATAGTAATCCGATAAGGAAATCTTTCATTAATGTTGCAGTGCCACCAACTTAGGGTGATCTTCTATTAAAGAAACGGACCATCAGCATTGACGGAACCAACCAAACGTGTCCGCTCTGTTTTCGTTATTATTTACCAGCAATGAGTGCAGGCGTTGCTACTGCGTTTGTCATCTCCCCGGTTGTATCGGTCTGCCGTACCATCTGATTATAAGAGTGAGGGAATAGACTAGATAGTGCACCAGCTCATCATTCGCACCGCTAAGGAATGGAACTCGCTGCCTGCTTCAATTTGGGTCTTCAAGACACTCTTGTCTTGAAGAGAAAGATTGTAAAAGGTGTCTTCTAGACCTTAGTGAGATAACCGTTGGGGAGTACAGGTTCTCGAGCGGCGACCGCGATGCAATGCGAAACAAAGTGTGGGAAGACCTGCTACTCGATGGACCGACGACATCGTAGCGATCGCAGGGAGTCGTTGGCCGGAGGCGGCTCAGGCCGCTATTCGTGGCGTAGTTTGGGGGAGGCCTATGCTCAGCAGTGGGGCAAACCAACTGTGTTGCACACTTTGCACACATAGGTACTAGTAGCCGTGTGCGCCTTGTGCCCTTAAAATATAATTATTATGTCCTGCACACAGTCTCCGTTGAGACTGGCCGCCCCGTAGCCGGCCAGCAGAAGATCATCAATGGTCCTTAATTGGAGGTGTAACCCAGTGAACAGAAAAAAATAGGAAGTAGTCCTTACGCTAGAAAATTAGCCAAAAGCAAATTGTGCTGTGGCCGGCGGCGGCGGTGAATGTAAACAGAACTACGAACGAGTTTAGTACGCAAGGGGGCACTGGTGACTGGAGGACATTGTAGAGAGCAGTGGTGGATTTACCAGCAGGCTGAGTAGGCTGGAGCCTAGGGCGGCATATTTTAGGGGGTGGCGAATTTGGGCCAAAAATTTATTGTATTGCAGTTTTTTTTTAATTAAATACGTACATGCTATTAGGTCTACTGTAATCTTCACTAAGTCGTGGGTTTTAAAAATAATCTAGGAAGTGACCCATCATCGGTCCCAGAGTTCACAACACAACCATAACGGGAAAAAGCTGATGTAATAAGAAAGAGATAAAAGTAGCAATTTCATAGATTTTTTTTAATTTATATTATACTATATATAGCTTAATTACCACTCACTGATTCACTGACTGACATAGTTGTTCTCCATGATGGTGGATGGGGAGGTATGTTTTTTTTTGCAGAATCGTAAAGGGATGCTCAAACGAACTGGGGGAAAAATCCTATTTTTCCCGATTTCCCCCTCCTTCACCCTCAAAAAAGGGACAACGCGAACAGCGATTTATCTCAGGGTGGGTGTAAGCTGGAGCAAAAATTCTTGCGGGGATGGGAAGCAGGGCGGCTCGCGAAGCGAGCCGCCCTGTTTCCCCCCCTCCAGGTTGCCCCCCCTCTGCGTGGCGAGCGAAGCGAGCCACGCAGCGGGTGTTTAGCAACGCGGCTCGCGAAGCGAGCCGCGTTGCGAGCCGCGTTGCGTCAATCGGATACAACACGGCTCGCGAAGCGAGCCGTGCTGTGTCTCCCCCCGACCGGACTTTGCCCCCAGGACGCCCCCCAGGACGCCTCCCCCGCACTGCGTGGCGAGCGAAGCGAGCCACGCAGTGCGGGGGAGGCGTTCTAGGGGCGTCCTGGGGGCAAAGTCCGGTCGGAGAGAGACGGCTGACGCCGTGCAGTGCTGTATCTCTGCCCCAGGATGCCCCCAGGACGCCCCCCCCGCACTGCGTGGCGAGCGAAGCGAGCCACGCAGTGCGGGTTGTGTAGCATTGCGGCTCGCGAAGCGAGCCGCGATGCGTTATCGGACCATTGCACCACGGTGGACCATTGCACGGCTCGCGAAGCGAGCCGTACAGTGCCGTTTCTCTGCCCCCAGGACGCCCCCCCCGCACTGCGTGGCGAGCGAAGCGAGCCACGCAGTGCGGGTTGTGTAGCATTGCGGCTCGCGAAGCGAGCCGCACTGCGTCAGTGGACCATTGCACGGCTCGCGAAGCGAGCCGTGCAGTGCCGTTTCTCTGCCCCCAGGACGCCCCCCCCGCACTGCGTGGCGAGCGAAGCGAGCCGCGATGCGTTATCGGACCATTGCACCACGGTGGACCATTGCACGGCTCGCGAAGCGAGCCGTACAGTGCCGTTTCTCTGCCCCCAGGACGCCCCCCCCGCACTGCGTGGCGAGCGAAGCGAGCCACGCAGTGCGGGTTGTGTAGCATTGCGGCTCGCGAAGCGAGCCGCACTGCGTCAGTGGACCATTGCACGGCTCGCGAAGCGAGCCGTGCAGTGCCGTTCCGCTGCCCCCAGGATGCCCCCCCGCACTGCGTGGCGAGCGAAGCGAGCCACGCAGTGCGGGTAGTGTAGCATTGCGGCTCGCGAAGCGAGCCGCGATGCGTCAGCCGTCTACCGCACGGCCGTTTCTCTTGCCCCAGGATGGTTTGGCAGATAAGGGGGGCTAATAAGGCAAAGTCCTACCAGCGCGAGCTGCTTGCAGCTCGCGCACTCCTAAAAAACTAGTTATATTATATATAGCTGGATTACCACTCACTGACTGACTCACTCACTGACATAATTGTTCTCCTTGATGGTGGATGGGGAGGTATGTTTTTTTTTGCGGAATCGTATAGGGGTGGTTTATGGGACCTAGGGAAAATTCCGACTTTTTGAGATTTCCCCCCCCTTCCCCCCCGCCCCCAGGGGGGCTCGCAAGGGGAGCCATATTGAATAATAATTTTTGTGGGGCTGTATAGAGGACGTCAAATAGTTTTGAATGCAAAAAAAATTTTGCCCCCCTTGCCCCCAAAATAGCCCCCCCTTTTTAGGTTGCTCCCGGATGCCGTCGTCGTAGGGGGGTTTCGATTCCGGGATCGTATAGAGGGTTTCTTCTCGAATGAGGCAAAAAATATTTTAGCCCCCCTCCCCCCCCAAAAAAACTACCCCCTTTTTGGATCTCCCAAGTGGGGGGACTTGAAAGAAATTTTTTTTTTGCGTCATGTAGAGGATAAAAAATCATTTTGAAAACATAAAAAAAATTGGCCCCCCTCCCCCTCTAGCCCCCCCTTTTGATAAAAAAACCGAAATTAGGCCTAATTTTGACCTTTTTTTTCGGGTGGAGCATTGCGGCGAGCGAAGCGAGCCGCAATGCGACGATGAGGAACAGCACGGCGAGCGAAGCGAGCCGTGCTGTGACCCCCCGACCCCCCCTTCTCCCCCCCCCTCTAGGGGGGCTCCCGAACGAAGCCATATTGAATAAAAATGTTTGTGAGGCTGTATAGAGAATACCAAATTGTTTGGAATGCAAAAAAAAATTAGCCCCCCTTGCCCCCAAAATAGCCCCCCCTTTTTAGGTTGCTCCCGGATGCCGTCGTCGTAGGGGGGTTTCGATTGCGGGATCGTATAGAGGGTTTCTTCTCGAATGGGGAAAAAAAAATTCAACCCCCCCTTTCCCCCCCAAAAACCTCCCCCCCTTTTTGTATCTCCCAAGTGGGGGGACTTGCAAAAATTTTCTTTTTGGGGTCATGTAGAGGATAAAAAATCATTTTGAAAACATAAAAAAATTTGCCCCCCCTGCCCCTCTAGACCCCCCTTTTTATAAAAAAACCGAAATTTGGCCTAATTTTGACCTTTTTTTTTCGGGTGGAGCATTGCGGCGAGCGAAGCGAGCCGCAATGCGACGACGGGGAACAGCACGGCGAGCGAAGCGAGCCGTGCTGTGACCCCCACGACCCCCCCTTCTTCCCCCCCTCTAGGGGGGCTCGCAAGGGGAGCCATATTGATTCAAATTTTTTGTAGGGCTGTATAGAGGATGTCAAATAGTTTCGAATACAAAAAAAATTTAGCCCCCCTTGCCCCCAAAATAGCCCCCCCTTTTTAGGTTGCTCGCGGATGCCGTCGTCGTAGGGGGGTTTCGATTGCGGGAACGTATAGAGGGTTTCTTCTCAAATGACGGAAAAAAAAATTTTGTCCCCCATTTCCCCCCAAAAAAACTCCCCCCCTTTTTGTATCTCCCAAGTGGGGAGAGTTGAAAGAAAATTTTTTTTTGCGTCATGTAGAGGATAAAAAATCATTTTGAAAACATAAAAAAATTTGGCCCCCCTCCCCCTCTAGACCCCCCTTTTTATAAAAAAACCGAAATTTGGCCTAATTTTGACCTTTTTTTTTCGGGTGGAGCATTGCGGCGAGCGAAGCGAGCCGCAATGCGACGACGGGGAACAGTACGGCGAGCGAAGCGAGCCGTGCTGTGACCCCCCCTTCTTCCCCCCCTCTAGGGGGGCTCCCGAGCGAAGCCATATTGATTTACTTATTTTGTGGGGCTGTATAGAGCATGTCAGGTGATTTTGAATGAAATATAAATTTTGCCCCCCTTGCCCCCAAAATAGCCCCCCCTTTTTAGGTTGCTCCCAGATGCCGTCGTCGTAGGGGGGTTTCGATTGCGGGAACGTATAGAGGGTTTTTTCTCTAATGAAGGAAAAAAAATTTAGCCCTCCTTCCCCCCCAAAAAAACTCCCCCCCTTTTTGTATCTCCCAAGTGGGGAGACATGAAAGATATTTTTTTTTTGCTTCATTTAGAGGACAAAGAAACATTTTGAAAACATCAAAAAATTCGGCCCCCCTCTCCCTCTAGACCCCCCTTTTTATAAAAAAACCAAAATTTGGCCTAATTTTGACCTTTTTTTTCGGGTGGAGCATTGCGGCGAGCGAAGCGAGCCGCAATGCCACGACGGGGAACAGCACGGCGAGCGAAGCAAGCCGTGCTTTGACCCCTTGACCCCCCCTTCTTCCCCCCCTCTAGGGGGGCTCCCGAGCGAATCCATATCTATTAAAAAAAATTGTAGAGCTGTATAGAGGATGTCAGGTGATTTTAAGTGAAATAAAAATTTTGCCCCTCTTGCCCCCAAACTAGCCCCCCTTTTTAGGTTGCTCCAAGATGCCGTCGTCGTAGGGGGGCTTAGATTGCGGGAACGTATAGAGAGTATATTCTTGTATGTGGAAAAAAAAATTACCTACCCTTCCCCCAGTCCCACCCAGTCCCCTTGAACCCCTCTCCCACCAAAACATCTGATATGGGTATCGTTTTCGACTAACTAAAACTCGTAGATTACGAAAAAGATGTCCATTTCTAAATCCAAGATGGCTGACATTTTTTAATCGCAAATCTTCCTTTTGGATATCGATTTCTACAAAATCTTAAACGTAGGTTACGAAAAGGGGAACTAAATAAATAAAACAACAGTCTACACAACCGCCGCGAGCTGCTTGCAGCTCGCGCACTCCTAAAAAACTAGTTATACTATATATAGCTGGATTACCACTGACTCACTGACTGACTGACATAATTGTTCTCCTTGATGGTGGATGGGGAGGTATGTTTTTTTTTGCGGAATCGTATAGGGGTGGTTTATGGGACCTAGGGAAAATTCCGACTTTTTGAGATTTCCCCCCCCTTCCCCCCCGCCCCCAGGGGGGCTCGCAAGGGGAGCCATATTGAATGATAATTTTTGTGGGCCTGTATAGAGGTTATCAAGTAGTTTCGAAAGCAAAAAAAATTTAGCCCCCCTTGCCCCCAAAATAGCCCCCCCTTTATAGGTTGCTTCCGGATGCCGTCGTCGTAGGGGAGTTTCGATTGCGGAAACGTATAGAGGGTTTCTTCTCGAATGAGGGAAAAAAAAATTTAGCCCCCCCTCCCCCCCAAAAAAACTCCCCCCCTTTTTGTATCTCCCAAGTGGGGGGACTTGCAAAAATTTTCTTTTTTGGGTCATGTAGAGGATAAGAAATCATTTTGAAATCATAAAAAAATTTGGCCCCCCTCCCCCTCTAGACCCCCCTTTTTATAAAAAAACCGAAATTTGGCCTAATTTTGACCTTTTTTTTCGGGTGGAGCATTGCGGCGAGCGAAGCGAGCCGCAATGCGACGATGGGGAACAGCACGGCGAGCGAAGCGAGCCGTGCTGTGACCCCCTGACCCCCCTTCTTCCCCCCCCCCCCCTAGGGGGGCTCCCGAGCGAAGCCATATTGATTGACTATTTTTGTGGGGCTGTATAGAGGACGTCAAATAGTTTCGAATGCAAAAAAAATTTAGCCCCCCTTGCCCCCAAAATAGCCCCCCCTTTTTAGGTTGCTCCCAGATGCCGTCGTCGTAGGGGGGTTTCGATTGCGGAAACGTATAGAGGGTTTCTTCTCGAATGAGGGAAAAAAATTTAGCCCCCCTTCCCCCCCAAAAAAACTCCCCCCCTTTTTGTATCTCCCAAGTGGGGGGACTTGAACGAATTTTTTTTTTTGCGTCTTGTAGAGGAAAAAAATCATTTTGAAAACATAAAAAAATTTGGCCCCCCTCCCCCTCTAGACCCCCCTTTTTCATAAAAAACCGAAATTTGGCCAAAATTTGTCCTTTTTTTTCGGGTGGAGCATTGCGGCGAGCGAAGCGAGCCGCAATGCGACGATGGGGAACAGCACGGCGAGCGAAGCGAGCCGTGCTGTGACCCCCCGACCCCCCCTTTCCCCCCCCCCCTAGGGGGGCTCCCGAACGAAGCCATATTGAATAAAAATGTTTGTGGGGCTGTATAGAGAATATCAAATAGTTTTGAATGCAAAAAAAATTTAGCCCCCCTTGCCCCCTAAATAGCCCCCCCTTTTTTGGTTGCTCCCAGATGCCGTCGTCGTAGGGGGGTTTTAATTGCGGGAACGTATAGAGGGTTTCTTCTCAAATGAGTAAAAAAAAATTTAGCCCCCCTTCCCCCCCAAAAAAACTCCCCCCCTTTTTGTATCTCCCAAGTGGGGGGACTTGAAAGAAATTTTTTTTTTGCGTCTTGTAGAGGATAGAAAACCATTTTGAAAACATAAAAAATTTGGCCCCCCTCTCCCTCTAGACCCCCTTTTTTATAAAAATACCGAAATTTGGCCTTATTTTGACCTTTTTTTTCCGGGTGGAGCATTGTGGCGAGCGAAGCGAGCCGCAATGCGACGACGGGGAACAGCACGGCGAGCGAAGCGAGCCGTGCTGTGACCCCCTGACCCCCCCTTCTTCCCCCCCCTCTAGGGGGGCTCCCGAGCGAAGCCATATTGATGAAAATTTTTTAAAAGACTGTATAGAAATGTCAAATAATTTTGAATGCAAAAAAAAAATAGCCCCCCTTGCCCCCAAAATAGCCCCCCTTTTTAGGTTGCTCCCGGATGTCGTCATCGTAGGGGGGTTTCGATTGCGGGATCGTATAGAGGGTTATTTCTCAAATGGGGAAAAAAAAATTCAACCCCCAAAAAAACTCCCCCCCTTTTTGTATCTCCCAAGTGAAGAGACTTGAAAGAAAATTTGTTTATGGGTTGTGTAAAAGATAAAAAATCGTTTTGAAAACATAAAAAAAATTTGAACCCCTCTCCCTCTAGACCCCCCTTTTTATAAAAAAACCGAAATTTGGCCTAATTTTGACCTTTTTTTTCGGGTGGAGCATTGCGGCGAGCGAAGCGAGCCGCAATGCGACGACGGGGAACAGCACGGCGAGCGAAGCGAGCCGTGCTGTGACCCCTTGACCCCCCCTTCTTCCCCCCCTCTAGGGGGGCTCCCGAGCGAAGCCATATTTATTAACATTTTTTGTAGGGCTGTATAGAGGATGTCAGGTGATTTTAAGTGAAATAAAAATTTTGCCCCCCTTGCCCCCAAACTAGCCCCCCGTTTTAGGTTCCTTCCAGATGCCGTCGCCGTAGGGGGGTTTTTATTGCGGGATCGTATAGAGGGTTTCTTCTCAAATGGGGGAAATAAAAATATCTCCACCCTTTTTGTATCTCCCAAGTGGGGGGACTTGAAAGATTTTTCCCTTCCCTTTACGCCCCCAGACCCCTTGAACCTCCTCTTTCACCAAAAAACTGATATGGGTATCGTTTTCGACTAACTCGCACTCGTAGATTACGAAAAAGATGTCCATTTCTGAATCCAAGATGGCTGACATTTTTTTATCGCAGTTTTCACTCTTGGATATCGATTTCAACGAAATCTTAAACGTAGGTTACGACAAGGGGCTCTAAATTAAAAAACAAACAGTCTACACAACCGCCGCGAGCTGCTTGCAGCTCGCGCACTCCTAAAAAACTAGTTCTTATATTATATATAGCTGGATTACCACTCACTGACTGACTCACTCACTGACATAATTGTTCTCCTTGATGGTGGATGGGGAGGTATGTTTTTTTTTGCGGAATCGTATAGGGGTGGTTTATGGGACCTGGGGAAAATTCCGACTTTTTGAGATTTCCCCCCCCTTCCCCCCCGCCCCCAGGGGGGCTCGCAAGGGGAGCCATATTGAATAATAATTTTTAGGGGGCTATGTAGAGGATGTCAAGTAGTTTCGAATGAAAAAAAAATTTAGCCCCCCTTGCCCCCAAAATAGCCCCCCCTTTTTAGGTTGCTCCCAGATGCCGTCGTCGTAGGGGGGTTTCGATTGCGGGATCGTATAGAGGGTTTCTTCTTCAATGGGGGAAAAAAAATTCAACCCCCCTTCCCCCCCAAAAAACTCCCCCCCTTTTTGTATCTCCCAAGTGGGGGGACTTGAAAGAAATTTTTTTTTTGCGTCTTGTAGAGGATAAAAAATCATTTTGAAAACATAAAAAAATTTGGCCCCCCTCCCCCTCTAGACCCCCCTTTTTATAAAAAAATTTGGCCTAATTTTGACCTTTTTTTTTCGGGTGGAGCATTGCGGCGAGCGAAGCGAGCCGCAATGCGACGGCGGGAAACAGCACGGCGAGCGAAGCGAGCCGTGCTGTGACCCCCTGACCCCCCCCCTTCTTCCCCCCCTCTAGGGGGGCTCGCAAGGGAAGCCATATTGAATAATAATTTTTATGGGGCTGTATAGAAGATGTCAAATAGTTTCGAATGCAAAAAAAATTTAGCCCCCCTTGCCCCCAAAATAGCCCCCCCTTTTTAGGTTGCTCCCAGAAGCCGTCGTCGTAGGGGGGTTTCGATTGCGGGATCGTATAGAGGGTTATTTCTCAAATGGGGAAAAAAAAATTCAACCCCACTTCCCCCCAAAAAAACTCCCCCCCCTTTTTGTATCTCCCAAGTGGGGGGACTTGAAAGAAATTTTTTTTTTGCGTCTTGTAGAGGATAAAAATTATTTTGAAAACATAAAAAAATTTGGCCCCCCTCCCCCTCTAGACCACCCTTTTTATAAAAAAACCGAAATTTGGCCTAATTTTGACCTTTTTTTTTTCGGGTGGAGCTTTGCGGCGAGCGAAGCGAGCCGCAATGCGACGACGGGGAACAGCACGGCGAGCGAAGCGAGCCGTGCTGTGACCCCACGACCCCCCCCTTCTTCCCCCCCTCTAGGGGGGCTCCCGAGCAAAGCCATATTGAATAATAATTTTTATGGGGCTGTATAGAGGATGTCAAATAGTTTCGAATGCAAAAAAAATTTAGCCCCCTTGCCCCCAAAATAGCCCCCCCTTTTTAGGTTGCTCCCAGAAGCCGTCGTCGTAGGGGGTTTCGATTGCGGGATCGTATAGAGGGTTATTTCTCAAATGGGGAAAAAAAAATTCAACCCCACTTCCCCCAAAAAAACTCCCCCCCCTTTTTGTATCTCCCAAGTGGGGGGACTTGAAAGAAATTTTTTTTTTGCGTCTTGTAGAGGATAAAAATTATTTTGAAAACATAAAAAAATTTGGCCCCCCTCCCCCTCTAGACCACCCTTTTTATAAAAAAACCGAAATTTGGCCTAATTTTGACCTTTTTTTTTTCGGGTGGAGCTTTGCGGCGAGCGAAGCGAGCCGCAATGCGACGACGGGGAACAGCACGGCGAGCGAAGCGAGCCGTGCTGTGACCCCACGACCCCCCCCTTCTTCCCCCCCTCTAGGGGGGCTCCCGAGCAAAGCCATATTGAATAATAATTTTTATGGGGCTGTATAGAGGATGTCAAATAGTTTCGAATGCAAAAAAAATTTAGCCCCCCTTGCCCCCAAAATAGCCCCCCCTTTTTAGGTTGCTCCCAGATGCCGTCGTCGTAGGGGGGTTTCGATTGCGGGATCGTATAGAAAGTTTCTTCTCGAATGAAGGAAAAAAATTTTAGCCCCCCCTCCCCCCCAAAAAATTTCCCCCCTTTTTTGAATCTCCGAAGTGGGGAGATTTGAAAAAAAAATTTTTTTTGCTTCATGTAGAGGATATAAAATCATTAAAAAAACATAAAAAAATTTGGCCCCCCTCCCCCTCTAAACCCCCTTTTTTATACAAAAACCGAAATTTGGCCTAATTTTGACCTTTTTTTTTCGGGTGGAGCATTGCGGCGAGCGAAGCGAGCCGCAATGCGACGACGGGGAACAGCACGGCGAGCGAAGCGAGCCGTGCTGTGACCCCCTGACCCCCCCTTCTTCCCCCCCTCTAGGGGGGCTCGCAAGGGGAGCCATATTGAATGATAATTTTTATAGGGCTGTATAGAGGATGTCAAATAGTTTCGAATGCAAAAAAAATTTAGCCCCCTTGCCCCCAAAATAGCCCCCCCTTTTTAGGTTGCTCCCAGATTCCGTCGTCGTAGGGGGGTTTCGATTGCGGGAACGTATAGAGGGTTTCTTCTTAAATGACGAAAAAAAAAATTTTGTCCCCCTTCCCCCCCAAAAAAACTCCCCCCCTTTTTGTATCTCCCAAGTGGGGGGACTTGAAAGAAATTGTTTTTTTGCGTCATGTAGAAAATAAAAAATCATTTTGAATTCATAAAAAAAATTGGCCCCCCTCCCCCTCTAGACCCCCCTTTTTATAAAAAAACTGAAATTTGGCCTAATTTTGACCTTTTTTTTCGGGTGGAGCATTGCGGCGAGCGAAGCGAGCCGCAATGCGACTACGGGGAACTGCACGGCGAGCGAAGCGAGCCGTGCGGTGACCCCCTGACCCCCCCTTCTTCCCCCCATCTAAGGGGGCTCCCGAGCGAAGCCATATTGATTCAAATTTTTTGTAGGGCTGTATAGAGAATGTCAAATGATTTTGAATGCAAAAAAAATTCAGCCCCCCTTGCCCCCAAAATAGCCCCCCTTTTTAGGTTGCTCCCAGATGCCGTCGTCGTAGGGGGATTTAGATTGCGGGAACGTATAGAGGGTATATTCTTGTATGTGGAAAAAAAAATTACCTACATTTCCCCCCAGTCCCACCCAGTCCCCTTGAACCCCTCTCCCACCAAAACATCTGATATGGGTATCGTTTTCGACTAACTAAAACTCGTAGATTACGAAAAAGATGTCCATTTCTAAATCCAAGATGGCTGACATTTTTTTATCGCAGTTTTCACTCTTGGATATCGATTTCAACAAAATCTTTAACGTAGGTTACGACAAGGGGCTCTTAATTAAAAAACAAACAGTCTACACAACCGCCGCGAGCTGCTTGCAGCTCGCGCACTCCTAAAAAACTAGTTATATTATATATAGCTGGATTACCACTCACTGACTGACTCACTCACTGACATAATTGTTCTCCTTGATGGTGGATGGGGAGGTATGTTTTTTTTTGCGGAATCGTATAGGGGTGGTTTATGGGACCTGGGGAAAATTCCGACTTTTTGAGATTTCCCCCCCCTTCCCCCCCGCCCCCAGGGGGGCTCGCAAGGGGAGCCATATTGAATGATAATTTTTGTGGGGCTGTATAGAGGATGTCAAATAGTTTCGAATGCAAAAAAAATTTAGCCCCCCTTGCCCCCAAAATAGCCCCCCCTTTTTAGGTTGCTCCCGGATGCCGTCGTCGTAGGGGGGTTTCGATTGCGGGAACGTATAGAGGGTTTCTTCTCGAATGAAGGAAAAAAAAATTTAGCCCCCCTTCCCCCCCAAAAAAACTCCCCCCCTTTTTGTATCTCCCAAGTGGGGGGACTTGAAAGAAATTTTTTTTTTGCGTCATGTAGAGGATAAAAAATCATTTTGAAAACATAAAAAAAATTGGCCCCCCTCCCCCTCTAGCCCCCCCTTTTGATAAAAAAACCGAAATTTGGCCTAATTTTGACCTTTTTTTTCGGGTGGAGCATTGCGGCGAGCGAAGCGAGCCGCAATGCGACGATGGGGAACAGCACGGCGAGCGAAGCGAGCCGTGCTGTGACCCCCCGACCCCCCCTTCTTCCCCCCCTCTAGGGGGGCTCCCGAGCGAAGCCATATTGATAAAAAAAAATTTAAGGCTGTATAGAGAATGTCAAATAGTTTCGAATGCAAAAAAAAATTAGCCCCCCTTGCCCCCAAAATAGTCCCCCCTTTTTAGGTTGCTCCCAGATGCCGTCGTTGTAGGGGGGTTTCGATTGCGGGATCGTATAGAGGGTTTCTTCTTCAATGGGGGAAAAAAAATTCAACCCCCCTTCCCCCCCAAAAAACTCCCCCCCTTTTTGTATCTCCCAAGTGGGGGGACTTGAAAGAATTTTTTTTTTTGCGTCATGTAGAGGATAAAAAATCATTTTGAAAACATAAAAAAATTTTGCCCCCCTCCCCCTCTAGACCCCCCTTTTTATAAAAAAAACGATTTTTGGCATAATTTTGACCTTTTTTTTTCGGTTGGAGCATTGCGGCGAGCGAAGCGAGCCGCAATGCGACGACGGGGAACAGCACGGCGAGCGAAGCGAGCCGTGCTGTGACCCCCTGACCCCCCTTCTTCCCCCCCTCTAGGGGGGCTCGCAAGGGGAGCCATATTGAATAATAATTTTTATGGGGCTGTATAGAGGATGTCAAATAGTTTCGAATGCAAAAAAAAATTAGCCCCCCTTGCCCCCAAAATAGCCCCCCCTTTTTAGGTTGCTCCCGGATGCCGTCGTCGTAGGGGGGTTTCGATTGCGGGATCGTATAGAGGGTTTCTTCTCGAATGGGGAAAAAAAATTCAACCCTCCCTTCCCCCCCAAAAAACTCCCCCCCTTTTTGTATCTCCCAAGTGGGGGGACTTGCAAAAATTTTCTTTTAGGGGTCATGTAGAGGATAAAAAATCATTTTGAAAACATAAAAAAATTTGACCCCCCTGCCCCTCTAGACCCCCCTTTTTATTAAAAAACCGAAATTTGGCCTAATTTTGACCTTTTTTTTCGGGTGGAGCATTGCGGCGAGCGAAGCGAGCCGCAATGCGACGACGGGGAACAGCACGGCGAGCGAAGCGAGCCGTGCTCCGACCCCCTGACCCCCCTTCTCCCCCCCCTCTAGGGGGGCTCGCAAGGGGAGCCATATTGAATAATAATTTTTATGGGGCTGTATAGAGGATGTCAAATAGTTTCGAATGCAAAAAAAATTCAGCCCCCCTTGCCCCCAAAATAGCCCCCTCTTTTAAGGTTGCTCCCAGATGCCGTCGTCGTAGGGGGGTTTCGATTGCGGGAACGTATAGAGGGTTTCTTCTCAAATGAAGGAAAAAAAATTTAGCCCCCCTTCCCCCCCAAAAAAACTCCCTCGCTTTTTGTATCTCCCAAGTGGGGAGACTTGAAAGAAAAATTTGTTTTGCGTCATGTAGAGGATAAAAAATCATATTGAAAACATAAAAAAATTTGGCCCCCCTCTCCCTCTAGACCCCCCTTTTAATAAAAAAACCGAAATTTGGCCTAATTTTGACCTTTTTTTTCGGGTGGAGCTTTGCGGCGAGCGAAGCGAGCCGCAATGCGACGACGGGGAACAGCACGGCGAGCGAAGCGAGCCGTGCTGTGACTCCCACGACCCCCCCTTCTTCCCCCCCTCTAGGGAGGCTCCCGAGCGAAGCCATAATGAATAAAAATGTTTGTGGGGCTGTATAGAGAATATGAAATAGTTTTGAATGCAAAAAAAAATTTGCCCCTTTTGCCCCCAAAATAGCCCCCCTTTTTAGGTTGCTCCCGGATGCCGTCGTCGTAGGGGGGTTTCGATTGCGGGATCGTATAGAAGGTTTCTTCTCGAATGAAGAAAAAAAAAATTAGCCCCCCTACCCCCCCAAAAAAAATTCCCCCCTTTTTGTATCTCCCAAGTGGGGGGACTTGAAAGAAATTTTTTTTTTTTGCGCCATGTAGAGGCTAAAAAATCATTTTGAAAACATAAAAAAATTTGGCCCCCCTCCCCCTCTAGATCCCCCTTTTTATAAAAAAACCGAAATTTGGCCTAATTTTGACCTTTTTTTTCGGGTGGAGCATTGCGGCGAGCGAAGCGAGCCGCAATGCGACGACGGGGAACAGCACGGCGAGCGAAGCGAGCCGTGCTGTGACCCCCACGATCCCCCCCCTTCTTCCCCCCCTCTAGGGGGGCTCCCAAGCGAAGCCATATTGATTCAAATTTTTTGTAGGGCTGTATAGAGGATGTCAAATAGTTTCGAATGCAAACAAAATTTAGCCCCCCTTGCCCCCAAAATAGCCCCCCCTTTTTAGGTTGCTCCCAGATGCCGTCGTCGTAGGGGGGTTTAGATTGCGGGAACGTATAGAGGGTATATTCTTGTATGGGGAAAAAAAATTACCTACCCTTCCCCCCAGTCCCACCCAGTCCCCTTGAACCCCTCTCCCACCAAAACATCTGAGTATCGTTATGGGTATCGTTTTCGACTAACTCAAACTCGTAGATTAAGAAAAAGATGTCCATTTCAAAATCCAAGATGGCTGACATTTTTTAATCGCAAATCTTCCTTTTGGATATCGATTTCGACAAAATTTTAAACGTAGGTTACGACAAGGGGCTCTAAATAAAAAAACAAACAGTCTACACAACCGCCGCGAGCTGCTTGCAGCTCGCGCACTCCTAAAAAACTAGTTATTATACTATATATAGCTGGATTACCACTGACTCACTGACTGACTGACATAATTGTTCTCCTTGATGGTGGATGGGGAGGTATGTTTTTTTTTGCGGAATCGTATAGGGGTGGTTTATGGGACCTAGGGAAAATTCAGACTTTTTGAGATTTCCCCCCCCTTCCCCCCCGCCCCCAGGGGGGCTCGCAAGGGGAGCCATATTGAATGATAATTTTTGTGGGGCTGTATAGAGGATGTCAAATAGTTTCGAATGCAAAAAAAAATTAGCCCCCCTTGCCCCCAAAATAGCCCCCCCTTTTTAGGTTGCTCCCGGATGCCGTCGTCGTAGGGGGGTTTCGATTGCGGGAACGTATAGAGGGTTTCTTCTCAAATGAAGGAAAAAAAAATTTAGCCCCCCTTCCCCCCCAAAAAAACTCCCCCCCTTTTTGTATCTCCCAAGTGGGGGGACTTGAAAGAATTTTTTTTTTGCGTCATGTAGAGGATAAAAAATCATTTTGAAAACAAAAAAAAATTTGGCCCCCCTCCCCCTCTAGACCCCCCTTTTTAATAAAAAACCGAAATTTGGCCTAATTTTGACCTTTTTTTTTCGGGTGGAGCTTTGCGGCGAGCGAAGCGAGCCGCAATGCGACGACGGGGAACAGCATGGCGAGCGAAGCGAGCCGTGCTGTGACCCCCACGACCCCCCCTTCTTCCCCCCCTCTAGGGGGGCTCCCGAGCAAAGCCATATTAATCAAAAAAAATTTAGGACTGTATAGAGAATGTCAAATAGTTTTGAATGCAAAAAAATTTAGCCCCCCTAGCCCCCAAAATAGCCCCCCTTTTTAGGTTGCTCCCGGATGCCGTCGTCGTAGGGGGGTTTCGATTGCGGGATCATATAGAGGGTTTCTTCTCAAATGGGGAAAAAAAAATCAACCCCCCCTTCCCCCCCAAAAAACTCCCCCCCTTTTTGTATCTCCCAAGTGGGGAGACTTGAAAGAAACTTTTTTTTTGCGTCATGTATAGGATAAAAAATCATTTTGAAAACATAAAAAAATTTGGCCCCCCTCCCCCTCTAGACCCCCCTTTTTAATAAAAAACCGAAATTTGGCCTAATTTTGACCTTTTTTTTTCGGGTGGAGCATTGCGGCGAGCGAAGCGAGCCGCAATGCAACGATGGGGAACAGCACGGCGAGCGAAGCGAGCCGTGCTGTGACCCCCTGACCCCCCTTCTTCCCCCCCCCCCCTAGGGGGGCTCCCGAGCGAAGCCATATTGATTTACTATTTTTGTGGGGCTGTATAGAGGATATCAGGTGATTTTAAGTGAAATAAAAATTTTGCCCCCCTTGACCCAAACTAGCCCCCCTTTTTAGGTTGCTCCCAGATGCCGTCGTCGTAGGGGGGTTTAGATTTAGGGATCGTATAGAGGGTTTATTCTCAAATGGGGAAAAAAATTCAACCCCCCCTTCCCCCCCAAAAAACTCCCCCCCTTTTTGTATCTCCCAAGTGGGGAGACATAAAAGAAATTTTTTTTTGCGTCATGTTGAGGACAGAAAATCATTTTGAAAACATAAAAAAATTTGGCCCCCTCTCCCTCTAGACCCCCCTTTTTATAAAAAAACCGAAATTTAGCCTAATTTTGACCTTTTTTTTCGGGTGGAGCATTGCGGCGAGCGAAGCGAGCCGCAATGCGACGACGGGGAACAGCACGGCGAGCGAAGCGAGTCGTGCTGTGACCCCCACCTTCTTCCCCCACTCTAGGGGGGCTCCCGAGCGAAGCCATATTGATTCAAATTTTTGTAGGGCTGTATAGAGATTGTCAAATAATTTTGAATGCAAAAAAAATCAGCCCCCCTTGCCCCCAAAATAGCCCCCCCCTTTTTAGGTTGCTCCCGGATGCCGTCGTCGTAGGGGGGTTTTGATTGCGTGATCGTATAGAGGGTTTCTTCTCGAATGAGGGAAAAAATTTTAGCCCCCCTTCCCCCCCAAAAAAACTCCCCCCCTTTTGTATCTCCCAAGTGGGGGGACTTGAACGAATTTATTTTTTTGCGTCTTGTAGAGGAAAAAAAATCATTTTGAAAACATAAAAAAATTTGGCCCCCCTCTCCCTCTAGACCCCCCTTTTTCATAAAAAACCGAAATTTGGCCAAAATTTGTCCTTTTTTTTTCGGGTGGAGCATTTCCGCAATGCGACGATGGGGAACAGCACGGCGAGCGAAGCGAGCCGTGCTGTGACCCCCCGACCCCCCCTTTTTCCCCCCTTCTAGGGGGGCTCCCGAACGAATCCATATTTATAAACATTTTTTGTAGGGCTGTATAGAGGATGTCAGCTGATTTTAAGTGAAATAAAAATTTAGCCCCCCTTGCCCCCAAAATAGCCCCCCCTTTTTAGGTTGCTCCCGGATGCCGTCGTCGTAGGGGGGTTTCGATTGCGGGATCGTATAGAGAGTTTCTTCTCGAATGGGGAAAAAAAAACTGGGGACTTGAAAGAAATTTTTTTTTTGCGTCATGTAGAGGATAAAAAATCATTTTGAAAACATAAAAAAATTTGGCCCCCCTCCCCCTCTAGACCCCCCTTTTTAATAAAAAACCGAAATTTGGCCTAATTTTGACCTTTTTTTTTTCGGGTGGAGCTTTGCGGCGAGCGAAGCGAGCCGCAATGCGACGACGGGGAACAGCATGGCGAGCGAAGCGAGCCGTGCTGTGACCCCCTGACCCCCCTTCTTCCCCCCCTCTAAGGGGGCTCCCGAGCGAAGCCATATTGATTCAAATTTTTTGTAGGGCTGTATAGAAGATGTCAAATAGTTTCGAATACAAAAAAAGTTTAGCCCCCCTTGCCCCCAAAATAGCCCCCCCTTTTTAGGTTGCTCCCAGATGCCGTCGTCGTAGGGGGGTTTTGATTGCGGGAACGTATAGAGAGTTTCTTCTCGAAGGAAGGAAAAAAAAAGTTAGCCCCCCTTCCCCCCCAAAAAAACTCCCCCCCTTTTTTGTATCTCCCATGTGAGGGGATTTGAAAGAAATTTTTTTTTTGCCTCTTGTAGAAGATAAAAAATCATTTTGAAATCATAAAAAAATTTGGCCCCCCTCCCCCTCTAGACCCCCTTTTTTATAAAAAAACCGAAAATTGGCCTAATTTTGACCTTTTTTTTTCGGTCGGAGCATTGCGGCGAGCGAAGCGAGCCGTGCTGTGACCCCCTGACCCCCCCTTCTTCCCCCCCTCTAGGGGGGCTCCCGAGCGAAGCCATATTGATTCAAATCATTTAAAGGGCTGTATAGAGAATGTCAAATAATTTTGAATGCAAAAAAAATTTAGCCCCCCTTGCCCCCAAAATAGCCCCCCCTTTTTAGGTTGCTCCCAGATGCCGTCGTCGTAGGGGGGTTTCGATTGCGGGATCGTATAGAAGGTTTCTTCTCGAATGAAGGAAAAAAAAATTAGCCCCACTTCCCCCCCAAAAAAACTCCCCCCCTTTTTGTATCTCCCAAGTGGGGGGCCTTTAAAGAAATTTTTTTTTTGCGTCATGTAGAGGATAAAAAATCATTTTGAAAACATAAAAAAATTTGGCCCCCCTCCCCCTCTAGACCCCCCTTTTTATAAAAAAACCGAAATTTGGCCTAATTTTGACCTTTTTTTTTCGGGTGGAGCATTGCGGCGAGCGAAGCGAGCCGCAATGCGACGACGGGGAACAGCACGGCGAGCGAAGCGAGCCGTGCTGTGACCCCCTGACCCCCCCTTCTTCCCCCCCTCTAGGGGGGCTCCCGAGCGAAGCCATATTGATTTACTTATTTTGTGGGGCTGTATAGAGCATGTCAGGTGATTTTGAATGAAATATAAATTTTGCCCCCCTTGCCCCCAAAATAGCCCCCCCTTTTTAGGTTGCTCCCAGATGCCGTCATCGTAGGGGGATTTCGATTGCGGGAACGTATAGAGGGTTTCTTCTCAAATGGTTATACTATATATAGCTGGATTACCACTGACTCACTGACTGACTGACATAATTGTTCTCCTTGATGGTGGATGGGGAGGTATGTTTTTTTTTGCGGAATCGTATAGGGGTGGTTTATGGGACCTAGGGAAAATTCCGACTTTTTGAGATTTCCCCCCCCTTCCCCCCTGCCCCCAGGGGGGCTCGCAAGGGGAGCCATATTGAATAATAATTTTTGTGGGGCTGTATAGAGGGTGTCAAATAGTTTCGAATGCAAAAAAAATTTAGCCCCCCTTGCCCCCAAAATAGCCCCCCCTTTTTAGGTTGCTCCCGGATGCCGTCGTCGTAGGGGGGTTTCGATTGCGGGATCGTATAGAGGGTTTCTTCTCGAAGGGGGAAAAAAAAATTCAACCCCCCCTTCCCCCCCAAAAAACTCCCCCCCTTTTTGTATCTCCCAAGTGGGGGGACTTGCAAAAATTTTCTTTTTGGGGTCATGTAGAGGATAAAAAATCATTTTGAAAACATAAAAAAATTTGGCCCCCCTCCCCCTCTAGACCCCCCTTTTTATAAAAAAACTGAAATTTGGCCTAATTTTGACCTTTTTTGTTCGGGTGGAGCATTGCGGCGAGCGAAGCGAGCCGCAATGCGACGACGGGGAACAGCACGGCGAGCGAAGCGAGCCGTGCTGTGACCCCCACGACCCCCCTTTCTTCCCCCCCTCTAGGGGGGCTCCCGAGTTAAGCCAAATTGATAGAATTGTTTTAAAAGACTGTATAGAGAATGACAAATAATTTTGAATGCAAAAAAAAATTTAGCCCCCCTTGCCCCCAAAATAGCCCCCCCTTTTTAGGTTGCTCCCGGATGCCGTCGTCGTAGGGGGGTTTCGATTGCGGGATCGTATAGAGGGTTTCTTCTCAAACGGGGAAAAAAAAATAACCCCCCCTCCCCCCCAAAAAAAACTCCCCCCCTTTTTCTATCTCCCAAGTGGAAAGACTTGAAAGAAAAATTTTTTTTGCGTCATGTAGAGCATAAAAAATCATATTGAAAACATAAAAAAATTTGGCCCCCCTCCCCCTCTAGACCCCCCTTTTTATAAAAAAACCGAAATTTGGCCTAATTGTGACCTTTTTTGTTCGGGTGGAGCATTGCGGCGAGCGAAGCGAGCCGCAATGCGACGACGGGGAACAGCACGGCGAGCGAAGCGAGCCGTGTTGTGACCCCCACGACCCCCCCTTCTTCCCCCCCTCTAGGGGGGCTCCCGAGTTAAGCCAAATTGATAGAATTTTTTTAAAAGACTGTATAGAGAATGACAAATAATTTTGAATGCAAAAAAAAATTTAGCCCCCCTTGCCCCCAAAATAGCCCCCCTTTTTAGGTTGCTCCCAGATGCCGTCGTCGTATAATTTTATGGGGCTGTATAGAGGATATCAAATAATTTCACAAATCATTTTGAAAACATAAAAAAAATTGGCCCCCCTCCCCCTCTAGACACCCCTTTTTAATAAAAAACCGAAATTTGGGCTGATTTTAACCTTTTTTTTCGGGTGGAGCATTGCGGCGAGCGAAGCGAGCCGCAATGCGACGGCGGGAAACAGCACGGCGAGCGAAGCGAGCCGTGCTGTGACCCCCACGACTCCCCCTTCTTCCCCCCTCCTCTAGGGGGGCTCCCGAGCGAAGCCATATTTAGTATCATTTTTTGTAGGGCTGTATAGAGGATGTCAGGTAATTTTCAATGAAATGAAATTTTTGCCCCCCTTGCCCCCAAACTAGCCCCCCTTTTTAGGTTGCTTCCAGATGCCTTCGCCGTAGGGGGTTTTCGATTGCGGCATCGTATAGAGGGTTTCTTGTCAAATGAGGGAAATAAAAAATGACTCCCCCTTCCCCCCAAAAAAACTCCCCCCCTTTTTCTATCTCCCAAGTGGGGAGACTTGAAAGAAAATTTCTTTTTGGGTTTTGTAGAAGATAAAAAATCATTTTGAAAACATAAAAAAATTTGGGCCATCTCTCCCTCTAGACCCCCCTTTTTATAAAAAAACCGAAATTTGGCCTAATTTTGACCTTTTTTTTCGGGTGGAGCATTGCGGCGAGCGAAGCGAGTCGCAATGCGACGACGGGGAACAGCACGGCGAGCGAAGCGAGCCGTGCTGTGACCCCCTGACCCCCCCTTCTTCCCCCCCTCTAGGGGAGCTCCCGAGCAAAGCCATATTGCTTCAAATTTTTTAATGGACTGTATAGAAATGTCAAATAATTTTGAATGCAAAAAAATTTAGCCCCCCTTGCCCCCAAAAAACTCCCCCCCTTTTTGTATCTCCCAAGTGGGGAGACATGAAAGAAATTTTTTTTTTGCGTCATGTAGAGGATAAAAAATCATTTTGAAAACATAAAAAAATTTGGCCCCCCTCCCCCTCTAGACCCCCCTTTTTATTAAAAAACCGAAATTTAGCCTAATTTTGACCTTTTTTTTTCGGGTGGAGCTTTGCGGCGAGCGAAGCGAGCCGCAATGCGACGACGGGGAACAGCACGGCGAGCGAAGCGAGCCGTGCTGTGACCCCACGACCCCCCCCTTCTTCCCCCCCTCTAGGGGGGCTCCCGAGCAAAGCCATATTGAATAATAATTTTTATGGGGCTGTATAGAGGATGTCAAATAGTTTCGAATGCAAAAAAAATTTAGCCCCCCTTGCCCCCAAAATAGCCCCCCCTTTTTAGGTTGCTCCCAGATGCCGTCGTCGTAGGGGGGTTTCGATTGCGGGAACGTATAGAGGGTTTCTTCTCAAATGAAGGAAAAAAAAATTTAGCCCCCCTTCCCCCCCAAAAAAACTCCCCCCCTTTTTGTATCTCCCAAGTGGGGAGACTTGAAAGTAAAATTTTTTTTGCGTCTTGTAGAGGATAACAAATCATTTTGAAAACATAAAAAAATTTGGCCCCCCTCCCCCTCTAGACCCCCTTTTTTATACAAAAACCGAAATTTGGCCTAATTTTGACCTTTTTTCGGGTGGAGCATTGCGGCGAGCGAAGCGAGCCGCAATGCCACGACGGGGAACAGCACGGCGAGCGAAGCAAGCCGTGCTGTGACCCCCTGACCCCCCTTCTTCCCCCCCTCTAGGGGGGCTCGCAAGGGGAGCCATATTGAATGATAATTTTTATAGGGCTGTATAGAGGATGTCAAATAATTTCGAATGCAAAAAAAATTTAGCCCCCCTTGCCCCCAAAATAGCCCCCCCTTTTTAGGTTGCTCCCAGATGCCGTCGTCGTAGGGGGGTTTCGATTGCGGGAACGTATAGAGGGTTTCTTCTTAAATGACGAAAAAAAAAATTTTGCCCCCCTTCCCCCCCAAAAAAACTCCCCCTCTTTTTGTATCTCCCAAGTGGGGGGACTTGAAAGAAATTTTTTTTTTGCGTCATGTAGAGGATAAAAATCATTTTGAATTCATAAAAAAAATTGGCCCCCCTCCCCCTCTAGACCCCCCTTTTTATAAAAAAACTGAAATTTGGCCTAATTTTGACCTTTTTTTTCGGGTGGAGCATTGCGGCGAGCGAAGCGAGCCGCAATGCGACTACGGGGAACTGCACGGCGAGCGAAGCGAGCCGTGCGGTGACCCCCTGACCCCCCCTTCTTCCCCCCATCTAAGGGGGCTCCCGAGCGAAGCCATATTGATTCAAATTTTTTGTAGGGCTGTATAGAGAATGTCAAATGATTTTGAATGCAAAAAAAATTCAGCCCCCCTTGCCCCCAAAATAGCCCCCCTTTTTAGGTTGCTCCCAGATGCCGTCGTCGTAGGGGGATTTAGATTGCGGGAACGTATAGAGGGTATATTCTTGTATGTGGAAAAAAAATTACCTACATTTCCCCCCAGTCCCACCCAGTCCCCTTGAACCCCTCTCCCACCAAAACATCTGATATGGGTATCGTTTTCGACTAACTAAAACTCGTAGATTACGAAAAAGATGTCCATTTCTAAATCCAAGATGGCTGACATTTTTTTATCGCAGTATTCACTCTTGGATATCGATTTCAACAAAATCTTTAACGTAGGTTACGACAAGGGGCTCTTAATTAAAAAACAAACAGTCTACACAACCGCCGCGAGCTGCTTGCAGCTCGCGCACTCCTAAAAAACTAGTTATATTATATATAGCTGGATTACCACTCACTGACTGACTCACTCACTGACATAATTGTTCTCCTTGATGGTGGATGGGGAGGTATGTTTTTTTTTGCGGAATCGTATAGGGGTGGTTTATGGGACCTAGGGAAAATTCCGACTTTTTGAGATTTCCCCCCCCTTCCCCCCCGCCCCCAGGGGGGCTCGCAAGGGGAGCCATATTGAATAATAATTTTTGTGGGGCTGTATAGAGGACGTCAAATAGTTTTGAATGCAAAAAAAATTTAGCCCCCCTTGCCCCCAAAATAGCCCCCCCTTTTTAGGTTGCTCCCGGATGCCGTCGTCGTAGGGGAGTTTCGATTGCGGGAACGTATAGAGGGTTTCTTCTCGAATGAAGGTAAAAAAAATTTAGCCCCCCTCCCCCCCAAAAAAAAATCCCCCCTTTTTGTATCTCCCAAGTGGGGGGACTTGAAAGAAATTTTTTTTTTGTGTCTTGTAGAGGATAAAAAATCATTTTGAAAACCTAAAAAAATTTGGCCCCCCTCCCCCTCTAGACCCCCCTTTTTAATAAAAAACCGAAATTTGGCCTAATTTTGACCTTTTTTTTCGGGTGGAGCATTGCGGCGAGCGAAGCGAGCCGCAATGCGACGATGGGGAACAGCACGGCGAGCGAAGCGAGCCGTGCTGTGACCCCCCGACCCCCCCTTCTTCCCCCCATCTAGGGGGGCTCCCGAACGAAGCCATATTGAATAAAAATGTTTGTGGGGCTGTATAGAGGGTGTCAAATAGTTTCGAATGCAAAAAAAATTTAGCCCCCCTTGCCCCCAAAATAGCCCCCCCTTTTTAGGTTGCTCCCGGATGCCGTCGTCGTAGGGGAGTTTCGATTGCGGGAACGTATAGAGGGTTTCTTCTCGAATGAAGGTAAAAAAAATTTAGCCCCCCTCCCCCCCCAAAAAAAAATCCCCCCTTTTTGTATCTCCCAAGTGGGGGGACTATAAAGAAATTTTTTTTTTGTGTCTTGTAGAGGATAAAAAATCATTTTGAAAACATAAAAAAATTTGGCCCCCCTCCCTCTCTAGACCCCCCTTTTTAATAAAAAACCGAAATTTGGCCTAATTTTGACCTTTTTTTTTGGGTGGAGCATTGCGGCGAGCGAAGCGAGCCGCAATGCGACGATGGGGAACAGCACGGCGAGCGAAGCGAGCCGTGCTGTGACCCCCTGACCCCCCCTTCTTCCCCCCCTCTAGGGGGGCTCGCAAGGGGAGCCATATTGAATAATAATTTTTATGGGGCTGTATAGAGGATGTCAAATAGTTTCGAATGCAAAAAAAAATTAGCCCCCCTTGCCCCCAAAATAGCCCCCCCTTTTTAGGTTGCTCCCGGATGCCGTCGTCGTAGGGGGGTTTCGATTGCGGGATCGTATAGAGGGTTTCTTCTCGAATGGGGAAAAAAATTCAACCCCCCCTTCCCCCCCAAAAAACTCCCCCCCTTTTTGTATCTCCCAAGTGGGGGGACTTGCAAAAATTTTCTTTTAGGGGTCATGTAGAGGATAAAAAATCATTTTGAAAAAATAAAAAAATTTGACCCCCCTGCCCCTCTAGACCCCCCTTTTTATAAAAAAACCGAAATTTGGCCTAATTTTGACCTTTTTTTTTCGGGTGGAGCATTGCGGCGAGCGAAGCGAGCCGCAATGCGACGACGGGGAACAGCACGGCGAGCGAAGCGAGCCGTGCTGTGACCCCCACGACCTCCCCTTCTTCCCTCCCTCTAGGGGGGCTCCCGAGCGAAGCCATATTGATAAAAAAAAATTTAGGGCTGTATAGAGAATGTCAAATAGTTTTGAATGCAAAAAAAAATTAGCCCCCCTTGCCCTTAAAATAGCCCCCCTTTTTAGGTTGCTCTCAGATGCCGTCGTCGTAGGGGGGTTTCGATTGCGGGATCGTATAGAAGGTTTCTTCTCAAATGGGGAAAAAAAATTCAACCCCCCCTTCCCCCCAAAAAACTCCCCCTCTTTTTGTATCTCCCAAGTGGGTGGACTTGCAAAAATTTTCTTTTTTGTTTCATGTAGAGGATAAAAAATCATTTTGAAAACATAAAAAAATTTGACCCCCCTGCCCCTCTAGACCCCCCTTTTTAATAAAAAACCGAAATTTGGCGTAATTTTGACCTTTTTTTTCGGGTGGAGCATTGCGGCGAGCGAAGCGAGCCGCAATGCGACGATGGGGAACAGCACGGCGAGCGAAGCGAGCCGTGCTGTGACCCCCTGACCCCCCCTTCTTCCCCCCCTCTAGAGGGGCTCGCAAGGGGAGCCATATAGAATAATAATTTTTATGGGGCTGTATAGAGGATGTCAAATAGTTTCGAATGCAAAAAAAAATTAGCCTCCCTTGCCCCCAAAATAGCCCCCCCTTTTTAGGTTGCTCCCGGATGCCGTCGTCGTAGGGGGGTTTCGATTGCGGGATCGTATAGAGAGTTTCTTCTCGAATGGGGAAAAAAAAATTCAACCCCCCCTTCCCCCCCAAAAAACTCCCCCCCTTTTTGTATCTCCCAAGTGGGGGGACTTGCAAAAATTTTCTTTTAAGGGTCATGTACAGGATAAAAAATCATTTTGAAAACATAAAAAAATTTGACCCCCCTGCCCCTCTAGACCCCCCTTTTTAATAAAAAACCGAAATTTGGCCTAATTTTGACCTTTTTTTTCGGGTGGAGCATTGCGGCGAGCGAAGCGAGCCGCAATGCGACGACGGGGAACAGCACGGCGAGCGAAGCGAGCCGTGCTGTGACCCCCTGACCCCCCCCTTCCCCCCTCTAGGGGGGCTCCCGAGCGAAGCCATATTGATTCAAATTTTTTAAAGACTATAGAAAAGTCAAATAATTTTGAATGCAAAAAAAATTTTGCCCCCCTTGCCCCCAAACTAGCCCCCCTTTTTAGGTTGCTTCCAGATGCCGTTGCCGTAGGGGGGTTTTGATTGCGGGATCGTATAGAGAGTTTCTTCTCGAATGGGGAAAAAAAAATCAACCCCCCCTTCCCCCCCAAAAAACGCCCCCTCTTTTTGTATCTCCCAAGTGGGGAGACATGAGTGAAATTTTTTTTTTGCGTCATGTTGAGGACAAAAAATCATTTTGAAAACATAAAAAAATTTGGCACCCCTCTCCCTCTAGACCCCCCTTTTTATAAAAAAACCGAAATTTGGCCTAATTTTGACTTTTTTTTCGGGTGGAGCATTGCGGTGAGCGAAGCGAGCCGCAATGCGACGACGGGGAACAGCACGGCGAGCGAAGCGAGCCGTGCTGTGACCCCCTAACCCCCCCTTCTTCCCCCCCTCTAGGGGGGCTCACGAGCAAAGCCATAATTTCTAACATTTTTTAAAGGGCTCTATAGAGGATGTCAGGTGAATTTAAATGAAATAAAAAATTTGCCCCCCTTGCCCCCAAACTAGCCCCCCATTTTGAGGTTCCTTCCAGATGCCGTCGCCGTAGGGGGGTTTCGATTGCGGGATCGTATAGAGGGTTTCTTCTCAAATGGGGAAATAAAAAATAACTTTTAATGCAATGCGACTACAGGGAAAAGCACGGCGAGCGAAGCGAGCCGTGCTGTGACCCCTTTACGCCCCCAGACCCCTTGAACCTCCTCTCCCACCAAAAAACTGATATGGGTATCGTTTTCGACTAACTCGAACTCGTAGATTACGAAAAAGATGTCCATTTCTAAATCCAAGATGGCTGACATTTTTTTATCGCAGTTTTCACTCTTTGATATCGATTTCAACAAAATCTTAAACGTAGGTTACGACAAGGGGCTCTAAATTAAAAAACAAACAGTCTACACAACCGCCGCGAGCTGCTTGCAGCTCGCGCACTCCTAAAAAACTAGTTATATTATATATAGCTGGATTACCACTGACTCACTCACTCACTGACATAATTGTTCTCCATGATGGTGGATGGGGAGGTATGTTTTTTTTTTCGGAAACGTATAGGGGGTGTTTATGGGACCTGGGGAAAATTCCGACTTTTTGAAATTTCCCCCCCCTTCCCCCCCGCCCCCAGGGGGGCTCGCAAGGGGAGCCATATTGAATAATAATTTTTGTGGGGCTGTATAGAGGGTGTCAAATAGTTTCGAATGCAAAAAAAATTTAGCCCCCCTTGCCCCCAAAATAGCCCCCCCTTTTTAGGTTGCTCCCGGATGCCGTCGTCGTAGGGGGGTTTCGATTGCGGGATCGTATAGAGGGTTTCTTCTCGAAGGGGGAAAAAAAAATTCAACCCCCCCTTCCCCCCCAAAAAACTCCCCCCCTTTTTGTATCTCCCAAGTGGGGGGACTTGCAAAAATTTTCTTTTTGGGGTCATGTAGAGGATAAAAAATCATTTTGAAAACATAAAAAAAATTGGCCCCCCTCCCCCTCTAGACCCCCCTTTTTATAAAAAAACTGAAATTTGGCCTAATTTTGACCTTTTTTGTTCGGGTGGAGCATTGCGGCGAGCGAAGCGAGCCGCAATGCGATGACGGGGAACAGCACGGCGAGCGAAGCGAGCCGTGCTGTGACCCCCACGACCCCCCTTTCTTCCCCCCCTCTAGGGGGGCTCCCGAGTTAAGCCAAATTGATAGAATTGTTTTAAAAGACTGTATAGAGAATGACAAATAATTTTGAATGCAAAAAAAAATTTAGCCCCCCTTGCCCCCAAAATAGCCCCCCTTTTTAGGTTGCTCCCGGATGCCGTCGTCGTAGGGGGGTTTCGATTGCGGGATCGTATAGAGGGTTTCTTCTCAAACGGGGAAAAAAAAATAACCCCCCCTCCCCCCCAAAAAAAACTCCCCCCCTTTTTCTATCTCCCAAGTGGAAAGACTTGAAAGAAAAATTTTTTTTGCGTCATGTAGAGCATAAAAAATCATATTGAAAACATAAAAAAATTTGGCCCCCCTCCCCCTCTAGACCCCCCTTTTTATAAAAAAACCGAAATTTGGCCTAATTGTGACCTTTTTTGTTCGGGTGGAGCATTGCGGCGAGCGAAGCGAGCCGCAATGCGACGACGGGGAACAGCACGGCGAGCGAAGCGAGCCGTGTTGTGACCCCCACGACCCCCCCTTCTTCCCCCCCTCTAGGGGGGCTCCCGAGTTAAGCCAAATTGATAGAATTTTTTTAAAAGACTGTATAGAGAATGACAAATAATTTTGAATGCATAAAAAAATTTAGCCCCCCTTGCCCCCAAAATAGCCCCCCTTTTTAGGTTGCTCCCAGATGCCGTCGTCGTATAATTTTATGGGGCTGTATAGAGGATATCAAATAATTTCACAAATCATTTTGAAAACATAAAAAAAATTGGCCCCCCTCCCCCTCTAGACCCCCCTTTTTAATAAAAAACCGAAATTTGGGCTGATTTTAACCTTTTTTTCGGGTGGAGCATTGCGGCGAGCGAAGCGAGCCGCAATGCGACGGCGGGAAACAGCACGGCGAGCGAAGCGAGCCGTGCTGTGACCCCCACGACTCCCCCTTCTTCCCCCCCTCTAGGGGGGCTCCCGAGCGAAGCCATATTTAGTATCATTTTTTGTAGGGCTGTATAGAGGATGTCAGGTAATTTTCAATGAAATGAAATTTTTGCCCCCCTTGCCCCCAAACTAGCCCCCCTTTTTAGGTTGCTTCCAGATGCCTTCGCCGTAGGGGGTTTTCGATTGCGGCATCGTATAGAGGGTTTCTTGTCAAATGAGGGAAATAAAAAATGACTCCCCCTTCCCCCCAAAAAAAACTCCCCCCCTTTTTCTATCTCCCAAGTGGGGAGACTTGAAAGAAAATTTCTTTTTGGGTTTTGTAGAAGATAAAAAATCATTTTGAAAACATAAAAAAATTTGGGCCATCTCTCCCTCTAGACCCCCCTTTTTATAAAAAAACCGAAATTTGGCCTAATTTTGACCTTTTTTTTCGGGTGGAGCATTGCGGCGAGCGAAGCGAGCCGCAATGCGACGACGGGGAACAGCACGGCGAGCGAAGCGAGCCGTGCTGTGACCCCCTGACCCCCCCTTCTTCCCCCCCTCTAGGGGAGCTCCCGAGCAAAGCCATATTGCTTCAAATTTTTTAATGGACTGTATAGAAATGTCAAATAATTTTGAATGCAAAAAAAATTTAGCCCCCCTTGCCCCCAAAATAGCCCCCCTTTTTAGGTTGCTCCCGGATGCCGCCGTCGTAGGGGCGTTTAGATTGCGGGAACGTATAGAGGGTATATTTTTGTATGGGGAAAAAAAATTACCTACCCTTCCCCCCAGTCCCACCCAGTCCCCTTGAACCCCTCTCCCACCAAAACATCTGATATGGGTATCGTTTTCGACTAATTCAAACTCGTAGATTACGAAAAAGATGTCCATTTCAAAATCCAAGATGGCTGACATTTTTTAATCGCAAATCTTCCTTTTGGATATCGATTTCTACAAAATCTTAAACGTAGGTTACGACAAGGGGCTCTAAATTAAAAAACAAACAGTCTACACAACCGCCGCGAGCTGCTTGCAGCTCGCGCACTCCTAAAAAACTAGTACCTATATATTATTGTGAACTAGGGCATCCAATTTTAGAGGTCAGTTAGGCTCAACGCAAATGAGCCGCCGACCACAGCCACTGGTGGCCAGCGACAGCCACTTAACATACTTTTTCATATATTTTGTATAGACGCGCCGCATACGTGTAGCCGGTGGCGGCCACTCGCTACAGCAGTGTCCGCGACGCGTAAGTGGCTGTCGCTGGCCACCAGTGGCTGTGGTCGGTGGCCCGTTTGCGCGGAGCCTTAGGGGCGGCAAAATTTGAATAGCCAACTGGCGGCTAATGTGTAAATCCGCCACTGGTAGAGAGAGAGAGATATTTAATCTCACATTTCTAGGGAATAACGTCCATTTTGAACTGTGCGTCCTGAGTTTTAACCAATAATTGGTTAAAACTCGGGAGCAACAATTATTGTTGGCCAGGGAACGATATTTGACATGTAAGTAGGTTTGCAATATTGTATCAAGTTGCGCGCATGTCCTTGAAAGAGGCTTCATGTTTTTTCCATTCAATGTTGTGAACAGATAAATTGGTGGCACTGGCACAGTATTTGCCTAGAGGCGATGTCAACTTCAGGCGACATTGGGCGACGTTGATTGACGTCGAAACTGTCGTCAGAAAGCGTAACTTACCTCGGCACTGATATTGATACCTCAGGGGTGACAGTAGATTAGGGGGGACTCTAACACCGGCATGTATATCGCCAGGGATAGTCGTGTCTAATCAAATCAAATCAAAATCATTTATTTGTAACTAAACTTAAGTATGTACCATTAAATAAATACAAAAATACAGAAGGTGTAAAGGTAGATTTAAGGTATGTCGTGCCAGAAAATATATTTGTTTGAAACCCGCTGTATGGCAATGCTGATTCTAATTTATTTATATTCTTTTTTTTATTCATATTTATTGACAAAGAAAATAACAATCAAATAATATAAAGAAATTAAACTAGTATTTACAATTGAAACAATTGAGCTAACTGCAGACTGTTGCAAACAATCTACAGAAAGCTCAACTGGTTCATATCAATACCAGTCGGAAGCGTCCCCAAGATGCTGGCTGCATTGCCCCGCTGTTTGGCAATGCTAATGCGCTGCGCCAGATACTCACCAGCTCTCGGGTCACGCGTCGCTTCGACCAGGTGCTCAGATCGTTGAGTTATCCAGAATATGTATACAGGAAAAACCAACAAAATATGTTCTTTAATTCTAATTTTCTTCGTTTAAAACGTTTTGGAATGAAGTTTTTTATGCCATGAACAGATTATAATTATTTTCGAACTGTTTGTGTTTATTTTTCTTTGATATTCCCGACTTTAGTTGTTACAAACAAGCTCGTTGAGTTATCCAGAATATGTATACAGGAAAAACCAACAAAATATTAGTTTTAGGATTTATAAAACAAATATCATAGAGGTGATATTGTATCTCTGCCATGATTGATGATCCCACAAAATGGCTGCACGAAGATACGTGAGATTTGTAGCCACACGGGCACCATCCTTCCTAATTCTCTAGGACAACAGTAAAAGCATAAACTTAAGATAAATGACCGACTTCCGGTCGTGTAAGTCATTTTTATATTTTTAAGCGATGAAAGAATCGCGGAATTGCTATTAATCATTTCGTAATTGCATTGGAGCCATGCGAAACTGTAATAAAAGTAGATAAATGATTTGTGCTTATTAAAATGATCAATAAATGACTTATTTATCATATGAAATATTGTTAAGGAAGTTTTATCGCACGCTCCTGAGGTGAGCTCATTTTATTTTATATGATTAATACTGCATAATTTATTGTAGGTACGTAGCTGATTTCTTTTGTTTACTTTGATGCCGGCATTTGGAGTTCAGGAGCAGATTTGTCATTCCTATTTGTTTAATTTTTATTAGTTTTTTTAGTTTTGTTTGCAATTTGTATTTTTTTTCTTAGTTACTAATTTTATTTTAACTATTAAGTTGCGTAAAATTTCGAGTTTTACTGGTAAATTTAAAATTTTAGCTTGCAACATTTTTCAACGCTTATTATGTTTGCATATTTGGGTAAAATCTAGCTCGTAACAAGAATGTATCTACTATATCTTTCTAAAGATCTTACTCTGTTTTGTGAACTAATAAATTCAACAAAATAACTATTAACTGGAAATAAATCTTAATTTATTACCGTCTGCTAACGGCCCCCACGCAGTGGTAGACGGTAACACTTTTGGCTATCGGCCCCCGCAGGGGTGGTTGACCATAGTGTTCCAGAATGTATTACTGTCTGCCCCCACTATTAACCTATGCAGTGGCAAACGGTAACTTTTATTGGCTATCGGCCCCCACGCGAACCAGATGGTGGCAGTTAGGAATACAAAAGATAGTTTGTAATTCTAGGCAGTTTTAAAAGATGAAGGTGTATCGCAATAAGTTTCGCCTGAATGACGCGGCTTGCGCTGTCGCCAGCCACTTGTAAATAATAAATGATAAAAAAACTGGACAGTTCACACAGCTTCATCAGCCTCAAAGAGCTTGTATTATCGGTAGTTACTATGACTGATTAAAGTACTTAATACAATACATTACATATATGGATATCATTTTACATAATGAACACCCAAAGCTCCCGTTACAAATATCTTCAGATCGTATAAGTATTTGTCCCCAGGCGAGAAAAGATCCGGCAACCTCCGTCGCAGACGCACCTTCATCCGTTGTGCCACAGAACTGCTGTCAAAGTCGAATGGTCGAATTGAATTGCAAGCGAATACTAGAACTAGCCGCCACTGCAGCGCCGCCGCTCTCCGTCTGGAAGAAAGTTTTTGCCATTTAAGAGCTGTTTAAGAAATTATAATTATCTTAAAATGTTCCTTATATAAAGGTTAAAATAAAATCAAATGTTTTAAAGCAACCATATTGTAATTAATGTATAAAATTTCCACAGTTTCAAATATAGTACAGGCTAGGGGGGCTACCATCTGATCTTTCCGTGATGTCCCGTTCGTCCCACCAGCTTCGTCCCACTAGTGGGACGAATGGGATATTAATAGTCTGAATTAAAATTGTGTCCCGTTTGTCCCACCAATCCACGCAGGGGGGCGAACGGGACATCAAAGACTTTAAAATATTATTGTCCCATTCATCCCACCATTATGCTTAAGCACCATTACGGTCAAACTCAAACACAATTTGTATACTTACCTGAATAATTTTTGGTAACAAAGGGGAAATGTCCGGTCAAGATTTTTTGTAAGCTTCGATGTTAATCTTGACCGGACTAAAATACATGTTCGTACAATAAATTGTGCTTGCCTCAAACTAAAATCTGTCTTAAGATGTGTGTCACGACGTATCATGTTCTCGTTACATTTTTAAAGTAGATCGTATTATTTTTACACTAAAACACAGTAAAACGAAGTTGATCACGTAGCCAAACATAAACTATGAACAACCGACAATATAGAAGTAGGTAATTTTCCAGAAGGGAACAAAATAATAAACTCCTGTATAGTAGAGTCATAGATTCGCATATGAACTGTATGCATTTCTGGAGGCGTTAAAAAATTACTCAACTCAAAGTTGTTAATTTCTTATAGACCCGACACGTCAGAATATTTTTTGAGTAAAACTAGGAAATAAAGTGGTCACTTTGTTCAGTTAAGGGAAATGAACAAGAAACCTTTACCTTGTTAGGTTTAGAATTGGAGCAAAATCCGTCCCAACTTATTGTTTATTTATAAAACTTCTGTCACTTCCACTTTTTTGCCTACATCTATTTTATTGGTTGCTAGCTCCTGCCTGCGGCTTCGCACACTTTGTTTCTACGGTTACTTTTAAGTTACATTTGTCTATCGATAACACAAAATATTGTTGTGTTGCTTTTGTGATACATTTGACAATTTCCGAGGCCTTAGCCTAAAAATATTAGTGTGAATTTATTATATTAGTGTCACTGCAACACATAATACAAAGGTGAAGGGCCACAATGGTTTGGTGGCAATCCCTCTGCCGTAGTAATCTTCAAATGGCAACACTACAGTTTACGATGCAGTCTCGGCGAGCCATAAACAATATTGTCCTGGAATAATCATCGTTTATGGTCACCCCAGTGAGTATAATGAAAGTAGAAAGGACGTATCGCGCTTTTTGTAACTTAGATTGAATTGTTTCTTTAACGTGTGTAATTTTGTTTGCCAACTCTTATACGTGGCTGTTAGTAAGTACCAATCCACGTAAATAAGACAATTCACAGAGTATTATCTAGCCTTAAAGTCAGCAGGGCTTGTGTTATGGGTATAACTGTTATACATACATACATTACATTACTTAGATAGTTATTTTATTATACATAGAGGACACCATGAACAAATAACTACTGATAGTACAAATTCTTTCTCGAGGAGGTAATCGAATCTGCAACCTCCTGCGTCGCGACGTACCTTCGCCCGCTGAGCCACAGAGGTCGACTTATTTTGTCATCTATCCTCCTGCAATACAAGTGATGATTTTTTTCCTGCCTTTTCAAAATTCTCCACGTTTTGGGGTTTTTAACCGACGAAAAATAAAAAAGGAGGTTATGATTTTTTTTATTTATGTTTTTAGATTTCTATTTCAATTATCGATTTGAAAAATTCTTTCACTATTGTATTGAGAACCAGCTATTGCCCGCGCCTTCGCCTGTGTTTTATTGGGATAAAAAATAGCCTATAGGTATGTTACTCCAAGTCAAAACTACCAAACTATACCCATACCAAATTTCAGCCCAATCAGTTCAGTAGTTTTTACGTGAGATACATCCATACTCACAAACTTTAACATCGCCGAGTTGGTCCCATAAAAAATTATTCCTGAGGGATAAATAATTGTCCCGACTTAAAAAAAGCAGTGTAATTAATAAGGAATTTGATGTTGGTTATTAGTTTTTTTTTTTTTTTTCAAAACAATCACTATCGAATATCCATTCTACTTTATTACAAATATGTGGCTTCTATAGTTCATAACCGCTTTTCACGAATGACAGAGGCTTGATACGTGAAAATAGAGTTTTCAATCGAAAAATTCACGGAAAACGCACTGACGGATGTGATTTGATTTATTTTGGGCTGTATCTCTGTTGTTTTTGCCCTATTCCACTCTGATCCACTGAGCTAACCCATTGATGGATTAATTTCTATTATACATTAATTTGGTTCCACTCTAATCCATAGTCCGGTGAAATGCAATGAATATGAGAAAATGATGAAATGAGAAGAATGATGAAATAGGAAGAAGATGAAATAGGAAGAATGATGAAATGGGAAGAATGATGAAATAGGAAGAATGATGAAATAGGAAGAATGATGAAATAGGAAGAATGATGAAATAGGAAGAATGATGAAATGGGAAGAATGATGAACTGGGTATAAAATGTATGGAAATAGCTTCAAATGATGAAATGGGATGTAAGCGGGTGGATTATTCCACTGCTTGGTTGTATTCCACTCTATGTACCAATATATTTCGATGTCATAGAGTAAAAACTCGCTGCTGTCTCAGGTCGAAGTAATGTATGTATTTTATATCCGATAATTGCAGAACTTTAGCAGGTCTGCTTACAGTTTTAATTTTTTCATAAACAAAGAAAATTACAATCTAACAATAGAAACAAATTAGAAATTGTATTTACAATTGAAAACATTGAGCTAACTGCAGACTGTTTTCATAACTTAGTTTTATAATATACTTAGTAATATTATTTTATATGAATGATAGATCTCCTAGAGCCCGGTTTCGCTGTAGATATGTTAGCGAATACTAAATAATATAATGACGCCGTGTAGAATTTCCAGCATTATCATTATATTTCCGCGTATTTTCTAGGAATCTGGAGTTTTTAGGGACCTATTGTTTCGCCAAAATAACTACGCAATTTCGTGATTCGTTTCGTTTTTTACAAAACGTTATTTAGTTTTTTTTATAACTTAACTTAATACTTACTAGCCGAAACGAAACACGCAATAGCGTATTTGGAGGGGTTAAAATTAAATATGCTTATCGTTCGTCATTTATCGAATGAAACATATTTTTATATTGGCCATTAGTCGCATTTTAGCTGTCAAACAGAATTTATTAGTGAAAATTATTTAAAACTCAGACCTCTCAATTTAGCATAATTCACAGCATAAACTTTTTGTGTTTTAATTTATTTATCGGTTATTTTTAGCAATTAAACATTTTCAAACCCGGGATTATCCCAGGGTCACGTGATCAACTAGGTCTAATCTCGTAATACAAAGACTGGAGATAAGGTCAAAAGTCTCCAGCTAGTAGGATATATAGGATGTTCGGCAGAATATGTGCCATAATAATATGGTAAATGGGGGTACGTGAAACCAAGTGCAATTACTTTTTTAACCCTGAAAACCGAGTCTATTTTTAAAATAGTTTTATTTTTAATTATTTTTCCGAAATGTGTGATTGTGTGATGATAACTTCTCTAGTCTGAAATAAAAAATAATCGTTTCTCAAAAAAATTGGTGACTTAGTTCTTTTCAGGGTAATCATATTCAATATATCATAGCTAGCGGCAAGAAGGGGGAAGGAGAAAATAAATCGCTGCAGGGGCCTATTCTACTAAACTAATCGCTTAAGTATGGCTCGGACATAATACTACTATACTAGTAACTATGGCAAAGTTATAGTCGCATAATTATACATTTTGGCATTCTACCATATGAAAGAAATTACAGATGGAGGGACGCACAACGAAAGTGTCAAGGTAGAAACCACTTCATAATCATCACACCACCACTGTCATAGTAAAGCGATTAGCAGAATTAGACCCCATAAGAATATTCCATATAAGAATATTCACGCTGTTTCCTTACGCGTACCACAGGAAATTACTAATTTTCACAAGAGGACTAAAAACTATTTCGACTTCTTAATTTTAACTATTTTTTTCAGGCTGCTTTGCAAGTTTTTCTGAGATAAAAGTAGTCGATGTCCTTACCGGGATATCGTCTATGTCCTTGCCAAGCTTCACTAAGATTTGTTCAGACGTTTAGGACTGACAAGATAACTTTTTCATTTATAATATTAGTATGGATTCTTGAGCTCCACAAAATTGTGTGAAAATTAACCCTAAAATTAACCTTTTGAATGCCAGTAAACATAATTCTGGACCGCCAGTTAATTATGCTCTGATGACAATGACGGGCTAATGTATGCGATGTGTACCCTGTTTACCCTACTCGTGTGAGGGCAGTGAATGTTAATTTATTGAAGAGATGTGCCATAATTAGGGTTTAAACCCTAAAAAAAATAGAACGGGTTTTTTCGCACATCTTGAAAAAATTGCTGAGTACTTATGTAATTGTGATTTACTTACATAATTTTATTGTATTTACTAGCTGACCCCGCATACATTGTTTTGCCATCGACCACTGAGGGTTGCAGATTATTAAAGTACTAACTAATATAAATTATTATACTAATATAAATTATTATACTAATATATTATCCTGCTGATACTGAACAGTCACTTGTTTCTATGTAAGTAGAAAATAGTTTTTTTTTTATATTTAAGGTGTAGATATATATATATATTTATATATAAATGTTTGTATTTGTATGTATGTATTACTATGTATTTCTGTTATTGTAGAATGTAGTTATTATTATTTTTTATCGATTAAATTAATAAAAAAATCATTAAGTAGTACCTGATTAGATGCACACAGATTTTACCCCATGTATATCCAATGATCCTATCCATACCAGGTTGTCTGGCAGAGATCGCTGTTGAACGATAAGACCGCCCATTGTCACTTATGTTATTTTTGTCTCATTTGTAAACTGTTTTCTAGTTTTAAGTGTGCAATAAAAGTATTTTCTATCTATCTATATCTGTACTTGGCTTATATATATATCTGTCATAACATAAAGGTATTATTTATCTATGGATGCCAATTTATCTGGTATTTTTCTCTACTTTCATGGATACGGTTACCTCCATATACATAATTATGTATGTCTCATAGAGCTAGATGATAAGATTAATCTTATTTAGTGATAGTTGTACCGTGTGGTTAAGTTACTATTGTTAATTTTACTTAGGGTATTTCAATAGTTTTTTGTGCGTACCTACCTACCTGTTGTCAAAATGTATAATGTCCCGTTAGTAATAGTGCTAGCAAATAAGCAGACTTCACAACAAAAACATGTTGAGGCAGGGACCCATTTTACCCATAATAACGGTCTCATATTTTTTTCTGTGTTATCTAAATTTAGATTTAAGTACTGTCTACGTAGTAAGTATTTGTGACGCGTGACCCGAGAGCTGTTGAGTATCTGGCGCAGCGCATTAGCATTGCCATACAGCGAGGCAATGCAGCCAGCGTCTTGGGGACGCTTCCGACTGGTATTGATATGTAGTTGAGCTATCTGTAGATCGTTTGCAACAGTCTGCAGTTAGCTCAATTGTTTCAATTGTAAATACTAGTGTAATTTGTTTATATTATTTGATTGTTATTAAGTTATGTTTGTTTTATTTTTGGGTACATAAATTATCTCTATCTCTCTCTAATATTGCTATTAAAAAAAGAGGGGTTGGTGTTAGAAAGGTGAAAATTGAGGGTAATATGTATTTTTAATGCAAAATCATAAAAGAATTGAGATAAAAAATGTTATCCAAAATATTAAAATTTTGTTGTGGAACACCCTTATCACTTAGGGGTATAAAAGAGATAACAACCTATTTTCAGGCCTTATGATTTTACACGAAAAATTTCATAAAAATCAGTAATGCCGTTTTGAAGAGTTTGGTTACAAACACTGACTGTGACACGAGATTTTTATATATAAGGTGTTAGTCAAATCAGTGCACAATATCGCGGGGGGATATTCTGTTGGTGCCACAGTATAATATAAAATTAACAAATGGAGTCCAAGGTCAATATTATACCTACCCAAAATTATACAAACCCTTACCTATTTTGCAAGTTCTTTATTACGCTATACTACAGTCCCTCCAAACAGATGATTGGCATACATTATGGAGGGCATTGACCGTGCGGCGCGGTCCACTCGTGCGGAATGAACTCAACTCATTATCAGTCTGTTTCGTGATCACGTATGCTCTGTCACTTTCGCATGGGGGCCGGGCCATTGCGGCGACAATGACCGCGAAGTATGAAAGAGTGGTCTCCTTATTTTGGGATGGCTAAGTAGTCCGTAGTATAAGGCGTTATTTGAGTTAAATATTATAGAAAAATTAAAAATTCGTCAAAAATAAAAAATCGTTTACGGCTTACTTTGTTTAGTGAAAGTCAAAATGTAGCAGCAGGTGAGTAACCTCCATCGTTATTGTGCACTAATTTGACTAACACCCTGTATATAAAGATAGATTTTCTTAGAAAATATAAAACCGACTTCGTATACCTTAATTTTTCAAGTTTTTTTAGTTTGCGGAATAACTACTAATCCCTAGGGGATAACATTTTCATGGGATTACTTTGGGATCATTTTTTATACTATAGCGAAAGAATTTTCAATACAGGTCCGTAATTGGCGGAGAAATCGACGAACATACATATAGCCTGCAGGAAATCGCTCTTAGCGTTCAGGCCGCCCATTGTGCAACTGTTCCTGAGTCTTCCTGTTCTGTTTTTCAGAAAGTTCTAATCTTGGTGTTCAATATTATGTGTTTATTTATACGTATTTGATTGTCTTTTATTTCTTTGTTTATCTGTGTCTGTTGTCTAATAAATTACTTTCTTTTTTCTTTCTTTATTTGTATTGTATTGTTTATAGCCGTACATAGAACCTGCTCCGTTTTTCGAAGTAGGTTAAAAAGAGATAAGAGGTTGATTACTTAGGTTTCGTTCTATACATTTCATAATATTATTTTGTCTACGCAAGTCTGCAAGTGTCAATTATCTGGCGTCGTTATATGTGGCTGAGAGGGTTAAGAATTTTAAAAAGTTGTATGTAGCACGGATAAAAAAATCTAAATTTAAAATTATATTTGTTCGTGAGTGACCATTTAAGTAAACTAAGTAATAATATACCTAATTTTTTGTTCATCCAAAGGTCTTTGCCCTTTGAAACCCTCAGGGTGACAGCGATAACTTCCTAAAGTGACATCTTCCGAAAACGACAATTTCCGAGAACGTGTATTGTAAACTCGTCAATTTCCTAAGGTGACAAATTCCTAAAATGGAAAATTACTGAAATGACAGATTCCAGTTTATCCAAAAAAATAACTATTCATTGTCAACAATCCAACCAAAACGAATTCAGTCCCAAAATACGAAATACAAAAACCAACAACGTACTTATCCTCAAGCCGATAATTCTAACCTAAAAACCCTTCCCCATACTATTACAATACAATTTGCATGCGAAAACAAGACTTACGACCTCGACAAAGGACTGAATTCCGAAACGGTCCTATCTTCCGTTATGGTAATTGAAGCAGGATTACCACTCGTATGTGTTACTCCAATTCTTCGAAAATAAATAAATAATGCTGGACAATCCACAAAGCATCATCTGGCCCCAAGCTAAGCAGAGCTTGTGTTATGGGTACTAGATGACTGATGTAAGTCATCTAGTACCCAATACAATACATAGATAGATAGATATTTTTTTTGAGAAAAATACATAGAACGCCCTAAACAAATATTTGCAGATCGTACAAACATTTGTCCCATTTGCGGTAATTGAACCCGCAATCTCCTGCATCGCAGGCGGAACTTCGCCCGCCGCGCCGTATCGAAAGACTATGACAATGGAATCGTCACAGAATGACACATTTTTGTATTGCTTCCGTAGCAACTGGACAGATTCGCAACTAGACAGATTATCAGCTGGATGGATTCTCAACTGGACAGATTAGCAACTGGACAGAAAGTGTGTAGAAAGTTCAGACATAATTAATACCATGTTGTTTTTAATCTAATTTCGTGTAGCGTCATTATTTCCGCCATTTGATGTGCGGGCGCTACTACAAAACGTATTCTACCTATGATGAAGGACACAACCCTAGGACGACTAGCACGTCAGAAGCACAGATTAGGTAATGTTACTACGTAACAGATACCTCACTTATTCGTTTTCACCAATCAACTTTGAGACTTTTACAGGTCGAATGTTCCTAACGCTCTGCTCATCGATCGTTTGACTTGCAGCTCGCAGCTTTCCTAGAAAGCACCCACCCGGGTGGGTAAGAAAACTGTAGGTATATAACTCAAACCAGACTAACCAACTCAGACCTCCCACTCGATGAACCGACGACATTGTAGCGGTCGCAGGGAGTTGTTGGATGGAGGCGGCTCTATTCGTGGCGTCGTTTGGGGGAGGCCTATTTTCAGCAGTGGACGTATAAGGGCTGATGATGTGATGTGATATAACTCAAAACCGAGCGCCAGTGACGGAGCACTGTCAGAAGTGTCAAGGTTGAAACTGTTCTGTCTCTCTCTCCCACCATTATATCTGAGTGCCTCGTTGGTCTAGCGGTCAGCTTGTTCAACCGCTGATAAGGTCCAGGGTTCAAATCCCGGGTCGGGCGAATAGTTGTTATTGGGTTTTTTTAGCAAGAAACATTCACAGTAGGAGCCCCGAGTCATTGGTTAGCAGAATTGAACCCCATTTGTGGTGTGTTTTGTTTTGTGACGTTGTTCCTCTCATTCATTTTTCTTCGATGTTTTTTCTCTTAAAGTTTTACCCCCATGAGGTACCCCTAGGACAGATAGCCTAGACAAGACTTTTAACATTTTGGCTGCCCGCGTTAAGATTACAGGCGTTAGGCCCCGTGCGCACTAGGCACTAGGCAGCCAGGCTGCTTAAGCAGCCAGACTGCTTAGTGTGCGAGGGGCCTAGAGACTGCATGCTTATCAAGCACCTATTAAATTTGGGTATCACGGAGAGCCCCTATGCAGAGGTTGGATGGAATGCAGAGGAGAAGGCGGTGCATGTGCTTGTAGAGTGCGATAGCGTGGTTTCTCAACGACTGCAGTACCTCGGGAGACCGAGGACGCCTGGGGAGGCATGCACCAGCAAGCTGTTGGCTTTCTTGGAGGACATCGGGTGGTTAGACTAGCAGCCCCCCACCCGATACGCAACTAAATAAAAGGGCCCACTAGTGGCCTAATTATTATATTAAAAAAAAATTAAAGTTGTTTAATGAATAAAAAAAAATTAAATTTTAGTTGCAGAAACCAGTCCAGAATCAAGTAACAAGTAAAGTAAGAGGGGCCTTGACGGTGTATGAGAGCCCGCGAGAACTCCTGGCTGCAGCAGCCATTATTAAGCGCCTTATTACACTGGCTGCTATGACAAGCTGCTCTAATATTATCGGCTGCCCCAGCCTGGCTACGCAGTCAGGCTGCCCATTGCGAAAGGGGCCTTAGGCATAAGAATTTCAGCTTTCAATAACTTTATTTCTTTAGGCGTACAAGCACAAACAAAAAAAATAAGCCAAAACAAGTCACATTTTATATCTACTATAAACAGCTATAAATATAGTTTCCCATTTCCATGATCACGGGCCATATAGTGACCCGGTCCTTTGGGAGGCATGCGTGGAGCCGAAGCCAACAGCACAGAGGCCCTTTATGAGAATTAATCTAAAGGAGAGAGCTACACATAGCGGATATCATCCTTGGTTGCACTATTGTGCATACACCCGAAGATGATATCCGCCAGGTGTAGAGACTATTGCAAAGGAAAATGAAAATAACAAAAAAGCCATGTTATTGTGGTGAATGGATGGACTGGGCTATGGGGGAAACTATGGACGCCTGCCATAAACATACTCTCAATACTGTTACAAGCGGCAGACGGTGGCTTGCCGAATTCTGGACGGGTTCCTCAAAATGTTGGCTTAAATGCCGGTAAAGGAACAACATCGGTGCAAACGACTAAGGGGTGTCGAGAGGTGCGGCCCCGATTTCACCATCACGAAGACACGTGAGCGGGCTTCCTCGTTATTACGCCATTAGACACTTCCACCCCCGAGACATCCTAAGATGCATCTCTCGCGACTCCACTCAGACCGGCCAATGAAGGCAAGCAAGAGGTGGGGATCTAGTTCTCTTGGGGTACCACTCCGCAAGCGGAGACGAGAACCAGGAACTTCCCCGGGAGCACTCGGTATACCCGTGGTGTCGCTACTCACCAACAGCTCGCCACAAGCTGCCCTGCAGGTATAAATATAGTTATTATTATCAAATAAGAAATAAGGTGTTTTGAATTTTCTCTACACTTAATTTTTTTTTAATAAAAAATCTTGTCTTTTATGCCATAAGCAAGACAGACATAGCCGCAGAATAATAGCTTACATGATTGAACAAAAATTAGTGACGAAAATAATATGAGTGATACACTGAGGAATACATCTGAATAGTCCAGCTGGTGTCTAGGATAGGCAATTTTTTATCCTGATAAAACGCGGGCGAAGGCGCGGGCAACAGCTAGTAATATTATAAAAGTCAAAGTTTGTAAGGATGGATGTATGCCGGCGAGGCGCCCTCTGCGCCCGCCAAAAGCCCGGTAACGCTGTCATGGCCATCTGCGGTCAACAGCATTATAATCCTTTCGAAAAAAAAAGATGGATGTATGGATATTTGTTACTCTTTCACGCAAAAACTATTGAACTGATTGGACTAAAATTTGGTATGGGTATAGTTTGGGACCTGGAATAACATATAGGCAATTTTTTATCCCGATAAAACGCGGGCGAAGGCGCGGGCAGCAGCTAATTACGTCAAAAGAACAATCTGTATTTTACTAGGTAATTACTAGATGACAAGTAAAATATTATCTATAAACATTGCAATAATGCCCCTAATGGCAAGGGAAATTAGCGCTGGTCGCTAATGGTGATTTATACCCTTTAGGGCGGCCATTTTGATGGGTTTTGATGGACATAAATCGTGGTTAAAGACCCTTTTCTTCAATATTTTAATAAATACTAGTTTCTGCCCGCGGCACGGACTTTGCCCGAGTTCAAAGAAATTAAATAATATCCCAAAAATTTACAAGCTCGCCGGGATTCGAACCTGCAACTTTCCACTAAGTACGGGAACGCCTGCCTCTTGTGCCACGAGGTAACGGATAAGGCTAATCTTTGGGACTTACTACGGACTGTCCGGCGCCGTCAGAACGTCATTAAATTTCTTAGAAGTAAGCAAGCACTATAGAAACAAAAAAACTTTCGCACGCGAGTTGGTATATTGATGTGTTCATCCACACATAATGTAGGTATGTAGATTGAGTGCCTTGCTTCACCCCTACTGGATACCGAGAGCAACTAATTTTCATCGTACGAGAGCGAGCCCATACTTTCATATTATGATCTCGATATAGTTTTAGATTTTTTTTGAGTCATTTGCTGTATTTTTCGCTTTTTTTAATCAATTTCAAAAGGAGGAGGTTCTCAATTCGTCTGCATGTTGTTTTTTTGTATTTATGTTACGCGATATCTCCGCCAATTATGGACCGATATCGAAAATTATTTCACTATTGTATACAAAATGATCCCGAGGGGTTCCATAAATTTTAGAATTAGTATTTATCCCGCAAAAGTTAAAATAAGTATAAAAGTAAGGGAATTTGAAGTGAGTTTATCGTTTTTTAAAACACGCCATATTCATCATCATCATATCAGCCCATACACGTCCACTGCTGGACATGGCCTCCCCCATACGACGCCACAAATAGTGGTCCTGAGCCGCCTCCATCCATCGACTCCCTGCGACCGCTACAATATCGTCGGTCCATCGAGTGGATGGTCTCCCATGTAGGGGGGGATTTGCCATAATCACCACGCTTGGCAGGCGGATTAGTGATCGCAGTGTTGGTGTTGAAAAATACTCAGAAAGAAGCTGCTGCCCTTCCTCTGGTAGGTTCCCTTAGTCGGCTCTTACGACATCCACGGGTTGAGTTGGAGGGGTCGATATTCGTACGCCGCGGCCCCACGACCAACGCCATATTATTATGTTCTATTTCATTTATTTTCTCTGTTTGAAAATTTTGACACGTATATTTTCTTGTACCAATAAATGAATCTGAACAATGATCTGACAAGTCAGCGGTAATAAACGAAAACTTTTTCTGGTTTGGTATTCGTCAAACTTATAGGTCAATAAATAAATAATGGTGGATAATTCACACAGCATAGTCTAGCACCAAAGAAAGCAGAGTTTGTGTTATGGGTACTTGATAACTGATATTGGAAACTAATACAATACATTACATAGATAGAATATGTTTGTTATACTTACATAGATATCAACTAGAACACCCGGAACAAATATCTGCAGATCGTACAAACATTTGTCTCTCCCGAGGTGGGAATTGAACGCACAACCTCCTGCGTCGTAGGCGGACTTTCCCCGCCGCGCCACATCAGTCGTCGTTAAAGCCTCGGGTTAAATTCATGGCCACCCTACATAGATTATAAGAAAATACCTACCAAAGAACAAACTTCATCTATCCTGATCTCGCGAAATGGAGTAGAAACCGTAATCTTCTATTCAGACGTTAATTATTTTTTATTTTCCACTTTGCAAAACAAATTTGTAACAGCGCTATTGTGTGTGAAATTCCATTTTTCTTTGTCAGTCATAATAATGGATTAGATTATGAAAAATGTATTTTTAGATAGTCATCTGGATATTTTTGGTGAAAACCCGACTCACACTCATACAGCGCCCCCACTTATTTTTAGCAGACTTAGAAAATATCTTTTATCAAAGAAATTATCAAAAATCCATTGGGCAGAATGTGATACCTATCATAAGCTGTCTTAATGCCTCTGTTATAGTTTTATTTTGTTGAGTTTAAACAGAAATTTAAAACAGAGCTAGGTGGCCACCAAGAGCTACTTCGCAGACTTCTGGAAAAAATTACAGACTCCGAATCAAAGTATCAACAACCACGCCGAAAACAAAACTACTTATAATAAACCGAAACACGTGATATAAAAGTTTTATTCAACTTCTTACCCCAGATTATTACCTATTCTTATTAGTTGTGGATTAAGTCGTACTTACCCCATCTTACCCTATCTTACCCCATCTTGCTGTTCTTTGCGAAGTTATCCCATTTGGCAAGTTTAGGACTAATTTGCGGATGTCCGAAGTTTAGGTAGGAATTAAAGAGTTAATTTTGCTCTTATCTTCTCTATTATAGAGAGCAGTAGGTAGGATGGTAGGTACATGTAAATAATGTTAATGTGTATCTATTTACTTAATTTATTATGTAACGAAGTGTACTTTGACTATAAATACAAATATCTACTCATAAATAACCTGATTGTTGATCTGATTGTTTCCATTTATTTTATTTACTGTTTTTACTGTGTCTCGTTTATTGCTGTTTTTCAATTTATTCTTCTCGGGTAGCTGGTTACCTTATATTATGGTTTAGGTATATATTATGCATTAGGTAATAGCGAGAGTCTCGCTATTACTAATGCAAATAAATAATAATGAATATAGCAAAAGCCGTATTAACTCCTTTTTTGTTTGTTTTTATTTAATTTTATGTCTATTTAAAGAGTCTGATAGAAATTAGTGTTTTAAATCATCATAATATTATATTATATCATAGTATCAAACAGGGGCCGTGGGGCCGCGGCGTACGAATATCGACCCCTCCAACTCAACCCGTGGATGTCGTAAGAGCGCAGACTAAGGGAACCTACCAGAGGAAGGGCAGCAGCTTCCTTCTGAGTATTTTTAAACACCAACACTGCGATCACCAATCCGCCTGCCAAGCATGGTGATTATGGCAAATCCCCCCCTACATGGGAGACCATCCACTCGATGGACCGACGACATCGTAGCGATCGCGGGGAGTCGATGGATGGAGGCGGCTCGGGACCGCTACTTGTGGCGTCATACGGGGGAGGCCTATGTCCAGCAGTGGACTTGTATTGGCTGATGATGATGATGAGTACCAAACATATATGGTATGTTATCATGATTGGGAATCTCCAGCGAGAAAGTCATTCAAATTAATTTGCGACATGTAACTTCCTTCACTAACTGCGAGTAAAAATCTATCAATCGGCAGTAGAATGCGCTGTGACATTACGCGTCCGCTCGCACTCCGGATAAGTTCAAACGTGTAGTAATTATTTTATCAAATCCTACTAATATTATAAATATCAAAGTTTGTTCCTCTTTCACGCAAAAACTACTGAACTTAACGGGTTGTTTGGTATGTGTATAATTTGGGACCTGGAATAACTTAATAGGCAATTTTGTTATCCCGATTAAACGCGGACGAAGGCGCAGGCAGAAACTAGTAAGAAATAAGGTGTTATTGATTTTCTCTTCATTTCAATTAGCATGCGACGAGCAATCATGAAACAATGCTTCCTGAATAAAGAATAAAAGCTTCGGACCTAGTCGGCCTGATTCCCAAGCTTAAAACAGAACACTAAAAATCCTCTCAAAATAAAGCACGGACATTCCCCAAGGGAATACTATTTCTGTTCATAATCCTGCCATTGTTTACATTGGTACTGCAATGCTGCGTTTACTCTCACAAGTTACTGGAACGAGAACGAAACATGACTGTATGACTGTAAAAAAATTATGAGGGTGTGTGTGTGGTGTTTAAAAAAAGCTTGTCAAAAATAGTTTGACTCTACTGAAAAAAAGGGGAAAACCTTGGTTAAATTAATTTATCAAACTAAAATTAAAATGACATAGAACGGCATAGAGCTACTTCTTTTTTAAAATTTAATTTGATTGACTTATATTGTAATGTGTACAAATTTAAATGTAATATTCAATGGATCAAGAATAAATAAAATATTTTATTTATTTGGACATGACATCACAATGACAACCTCGATTCTGCCACAAAATTTATTGAGTAGGTAATTTATGCTGCAGCTGCAGCAACGCAAATTTTGACCTTAATGGCTCACCTATACCGATATTTGTACAGCGCCGCTAGCGTATGGACACTGAACTACGCAAATCCCATACAAATAAACGTCACGATAACGTCTCGTTACTTTAGTTTTTGTTTTATAAATTTACATATTCTTTTTGTTTGTTTGTAAGTATGTATGAGGCCACTTTACGCACCACGGTCTCCACGGAAGATCAGCGCTATTGTATGATCTGCTCTACCATAGCATATGCTGAGTAGAGTCCGATTTTAACATTTTTTCTTTTTATTGTATATGTTACTTTTACATCGGTTCTAGCAAATAAAAATCTTTTTTTACTGTACTTTATCACTTAATATTTTACTATCGTCAAATCGAACTCAGAGCACTCGCCTCACACAAACGCGCCCTCTACCGCCGCTTCATCCCCGCTGTTAATTTGCATGCCCAATGCCGGCGACAATCGTATGAATCCTACTCGCGTATTCATCACTCATAAGGACTCTTGTTGCTTGTCTTTTTGGTAAAAGAGGCTGGAAAGTGTATGTGATAGGTAACTTTATTTAGATACCTTTATTCGACGATTAGCCGTGGGGCCGCGGCGAACGAATATCGACCCCTCCAACTCAAATCGTAGATGTCGTAAGAGCCGACTAAGGGAACCTACCAGAGGAAGGGCACCAGCTTCCTTCTGAGTATTCTCAACACCAACACTGCGATCACCCTACATGGGAGACCATCCACTCGATAGACCGACGACATCGTAGCGGTAGCAGGGAGTCGATGGATGAAGGCTGCTCAGGACCACTATTTGTGGCGTCGTATGGGGGAGGCCTATGTCCAGCAGTGGACGTGTATGGGCTGATATGATGTTTATGGATATAGAAGCTGAATTTCGGCGACGGCAGCGGTCAGGCTCGACGGAGACTACCTAATGGGACATTTTATACTGCACATGAAACAACAAATCGACCCTTACGACATCCACGAGCCAAGCAGGGGTTGATTCCTATTCGTCATCGCAACCGCCAAGGCAAATAATTTGCTAAGCTTCACTTTAAAACATCATCATCAGCCCCCGTATACGTCCACTGCTGAACAAAGATTTCCCTCATACGACGCCACAAATAGCGGTCCTGAGCCGCCTCCATCCAACCACTCCCTGCGACCGCTACACTGTCGTCGGTCCATCGAGGTGGAGGTCTCACCACAGTCCATTTCGCATTACATCGGGGCCGCCACTTGGAACACGAAACTGTAAAACATAAATACAGAATGATTGGAGATCTCTATGCTTGAATAGACCATTTGATAATTACAAAAAAAATTGAGCCATGTACGAATGTCGTAAAAAAAATTGATGGGACTTCGTCTTAAACAACCATGCTCAAATGCTCAATTATGCTCGGCCAAGATACAGACAGACACATAGATAGACAGACAGACAGACAGACAGAAAGACAGACAGACATGATGGAAAAAATTACATTTTTGGCTCCAGTAACGATAATAGAGTGCCCTCCAAAAAAAATCTTCAATGTACAGAATTGGACCTGTTACAGTCCTACTAATATTATAAAAAGTGTAAGTTTGTATGAATGGATGTATGGATATTTGTTACTCTTTCACGCAAAAACTACTGAACCGATTAGGCTGTGGTATGGGTATAGTTTGGGACCTGGAATACCAACATATAGGCTATTTTTATCCCGATAAAACGCGGGCAAAGGCGCGGGCAGCAGCTAGTTTTATTATAAGTATAGACGTGTTCAGATCGCGTAAGATTAAACACTTTATTTTTACAACTAATACCTTCTTTATCTTCCAGCACTAAATTTGGTAAGACTGAGATTGACCTCTGTCTTCAAGAGTAAACAACCTTCTCGATGTGTAAAAAATGTAACAGATGGGTTAACATATAACCTCTAACCTTGGGTAACCATGTTGGCAGACCAAACACTGTGGACCCTTCATTTACATACGAAGTTAAACAGGCAAGTTATTCGTCAGGCGTGCGTTGGGGCCTCTGAGGTTGGAGTAGTAATAAGCTACAGCTGTGAAGAAAAGTTCAAGGTATGAACAACATAACGTTTGAGTAAATCGGATCACACTACTGACTACTACTGGTTCAATTACGTGTAAACTTACGTGTAAATTTATTATTTACCAACAAAATCTTGAATGTTGAATCTAATCCTTCTTTTTATTACGCCACAACCGCCACGACCATACTTATTTATTAAATTTCGTTTTTTTTTTTTTTTTTTTTTTTTTCATTTTTCTCTTTGCGTTTTTTGAGACAGATTGTATTCCGTTCAAAAATATTACACTTTTTGACATTAATAAATTGTGTTTATTAGTATTAAAAATGCATTGTGTTTAGGTAGGTAACTATTAACATTTGATTTGATTGATTTGGACACTTTTTAGGTCGAAACAAAACTACACTATTGACTGAAAAGCACGCGGTAGAGCAAGTTTAGAAAGGGGAACATCATCATCATATCAGCCCATACATGTCCACTGCTGGACATAGGCCTCCCCCATACGTAGCCACAAATAGCGGTCCCGAGCCGCCTCCATCCATCGACTCCCTGCGACCCTTAGGATGTCGTCGCCCATCGAGTGGATGGACATGGATACATAGATAACCAATTCAAGAATTGCTCTACCGCTTGCTTTTTATTATTACTAAACATGTGTATTAATTTCCCGTGATTACTGGAACTTGTGTTATTTTTTTCGTATCATCATCATTCAGCCCGTAAACGTCCACTTCTGAATATAGGCCTCCCAAACGACGTCACAAATACCGGTTTTTTCGTAAATACTTACTATATTCAATAGATTGTGTCAGCAAATGCATCGCTACCTACATTTTAATTAAAGATTTATATTGCGAGCTTTTGCAAGAAACTAGTGGGTTTCTATCTTTTGTCTCGTAGATAAGTAATCCAAATGCGTTGTATTATATAATTATATTACCTTGTTTTCCTACGTCCTACTAATATTATAAATGTCAAAGTTTGTAAGTATGGATGTATGGATGGATATTTGTTCCTCTTTCACGCAAAAACTACTGAACGGAATGGGCTGAAATTTGGTATGGGTATAGTTTGGGACCTGAAATAACATTTAGGCTATATTTTTATCCCAATAAAACGCGAGTGAAAGCGCTGGCGGCAGCGAGTGCATGTATAAAACGAGCGCCAACACAAACCTAGTGTGGTTTAATGTTGCAACATTTAAAAACGCATGTATATATATTCTACATGAATAAATATTATTATTCTAGACTAAGTTGTTTATTGTTCCTCTGATGAGACTTAATCAGTTCGGCGGCAGATAGTCCTTTATTCAATGAATTTAGATTGCTGAATAATAATTGAGTGAAAGTGAATGTCGGTCATACAGATCGATAGCCGAAGTACTAGACTAAAATAATATATATAGCGTGTTTTAAAAAACGATAAAGCGACTTCAAATTCCCTTAATTTTACTTTTATTATAAGTTTTTCGGGATAAATACTAATCCCCTGGGGATTTAATTTAATTTTCAAAATCAGTCCATAATTGGCGGAGATATCGTGTAACGTATGTACATACATACATACAAAAAAACATACAGATGAATTGAGAACCTCCTCCTTCTGAAGTCGGTTAATAAAATGACTACATTTGTATCATTTTCTGTACAATAGTGAAAGAATTTTCAAAATCGGTCCATAATTGGCGGAGATATCGCGTAACATATGTATATGTACATTCATACCTACAAAAAAACATACAGACGAATTGAGAACCTCTTCGTCGGCCACATCGTCACTTTCTTTCAGGTGTGTTGTGGTCAAACGAAGGACTATTGTCCATAAAAAAACACTTAATTTCTAAGAAAAATAAGATCCCAAAAATGTTAGACTTCGACGGGATTTGAACCCGCAACCCTCCCTCAGTTACAGGATGCGTTGCTAACCAACTGCGCCACGAGGTCAAGTGACGTAGAGTCGAACACTATTATTTTCTTATCTCGATCAATATTTGCGCACTAGCTATAAGGAGAAGCTATTTTAACCGACTTAAAAAAGGAGGAGGTTCTCAATTTTCAGAAAATTCAATTTGCTCAAGGTTCTCAGGTTTGATTGTATGTTTTTTTTTATGTTCGTCACGCGACATTTCCGCTAATTATTATGGACCGATTTTGAAAATTATTTCACTGTTGTATAGAAAATGATCCCGAGGTGGTTCCATAGTCCCAAAAAAATTCTCCCCAGGGGATTAGTATTTATCCCGCAAAACTAAATAAACAGTGTAGTTACATATGACAAGTAAAAAGGGCGGCCTTATCGCTTAGAAGCGATCTCTTCCAGGCAACCTTTAAAAAACCTTAGTACCATGAAATTTTGTGAGAAGCAAGGCCTTATGGCACAAGTAAATGGAAATAGTGAATATATTTTTTTTTGCTTTTTGTAAGCAAACAAATCCTGTAGGGCACCTAGTACCTACCTGCATCCCGTTGACCTACAATCATGAAAAGCAAGAAACTACGGAACCCTCGGTGCGCGAGTCCAACTCGCTCTTGACGTTTTTATTTTGTATGGGAGCTTTCATTTTAATATTATTTCTTGTTATATCCGCAAAAACACAATTGTAAAAATGTCAACTGTCAACTTTTTACGGTTCATGAGATACAATAAAAGTTAATACAACCCGCTGATGTACTGCGGGATGGAGCTGATGGACGCGGATGGACAGACAGACAGCGGAGGCTTAGTAATAGGGTCCCGTGTTCACCCTTTGGGTACGGAACCCTAAAATAGTGTACTAAGGAGTTCGAAAACAGTTCTTAGTTTTTTTTAAACAATCAATTTTTTTTTGTAACTGTAATTTTCAAAGCTATTCGGAAAATAATTTTACTGAATGCTAGTTTTCTAAGGTTATTCCCATCTGATCATATGATTAGTTTAGGGTTGCATCTGATCACACAAAAAGTTCCCAAAGGATCATTGAACCGTTGCAACTGCTTTATTGAATTAAATTTTGACATTAAGCTTTGTTTGACTGACGCTGCGTCTTTGTACCACGTGCCCATGTTCTGATTCAAATACCACGTGAGTGAAGCCACGGGGAGTAACTACTTACTCCTAATATAAATGTGAAGCACGTCCTTATCTATCTAATATCTATGTTATAGAAGTGGCCCAGTATGACAAGAATTACTAATATACAGGTGTAACAAAAAGTAAGGACCAAACTATTAGAGATTCAGACTTCAGACTCAGTCATGGACCAATATAAAATATTAAACGTTTAAAATAACTCAAATTTTCGTTTTCGAAAGAATTAATTTATACAATTATGATTAGACAAGGCAATGACTCATTTATGTGCTTATTGTCATGGAAAATAAAATATAAACACCTACGAATCTGTTTACATATGTATGTAGGTACTGTAAAACACAAAACAGCTTCGATATAGCCGGAGCACGTGACGCGCCTGGTACCCTAGGTAGGTAGGTAGGTTTGCCCTCGATTCTATGAGAGTAAGTACATGCATGATTGTCACTGCCTGTTCGAATGATAATTTCGTTTTTTTTCGATAACTAAATATTTTTCTGTGTTTTATGATCGAAGCCGAACCCCCTCTGAAAGTTTGGTCCTTATGTTTTGTTACACCCTGTATAGACCCGGTCGGATTAATCTATTGTTTAATCTAGGATCTAGGCTAAGCAATCGATCTCTCATAGATCCCAGATTAAATAAATAAATGAACAATGCTGGAAATTTCAGACTACATCATCTAGTCCCAAGCTAAGTAGAGCTTGTGTTACTAGACAACTGGTATACTTTAAAAACACATAGATTATATATTTTTAGGTACATCCATTACTTTCATACCAGTTCCTACATGGATAATAGTAGATTATACTCCAAGTGAGTAAAATAGTGTCTTACTACACTGCCGTCATTGCCTCCTCGCTTTCAAGATTCCAGTAAATCTCTCACTTCGCTCGTGAGTTATTCTAGAATCCTGAGTTGCGCTCGGGATTCAATGACGCTCGTGACGTAAGACACTGCTTTAAACCCTCGGTGCATAATCTACTATTAATACAAAATAACTAGGTATGCAGTTTTAATTTTCTCATAAATTAAGCTCATGACTCTTTTCACGACTTTTCTCTAACTCTCATAGTTTCGGACTTGGCCATCCACTTCTATTTAAAAAAACACCCTGTTTACCAAACATATAAAATACTCAGAATAACCGGAAAAATTATCTGCAGATCTTACAAACATTTGCATCGAGATTTAATGATTAGATATTCTGATTGATGTGAAAAAACTAAAAATTGACATAAAAATTCCTTAATTTTACAGCGTATTTGGTAAAAATAGAAATAGAGTTTTGCAACCATATCAAATTTCAAAGTGCTTTATTTCCTTTAGACCTTACAGGACTCTTAAACACGTCACAAAATTAAAATTACATATGTAAAACTAGGAATTAAAGTGATCACTTTTTGTTCACTTTTAGATTGAAGTGAACAAAAAAGTCAAAGTACTCAATATTACAAATATTACAAAGCTTACGGGCTAATCCCATAGTTGGGAAAAAACCTCCCCCTGATCCCTCCAGGCATCACGACTCTTAACATTATTATATGTATATATATTTTTTTATTGATAATGGTAAAGCGTTTGACCACCATCTCACTCGGGAAAGTGAAGATGTGGCCTAAGATAGAGCACGCTTTCCCAGAAGGAACTTATTCACTCGGGATTTGAAGACTCCTAGATTATACTCATACTTATATATATATAAGTCTAATAGCAATACCCAATATATTTCAAAGATAATTAAAATCAAATAATAGAAATAATATAGAAGCCGTGGGGCCGCGGCGTTCGAATATCGACCCACTAAAGCCGACTAAGGGAACCTACCAGAGGAAGGGCAGCAGCTTCCTTCTGAGTATTTTTTAAACACCAACACTGCCCCTACATGGGAGACCATCCACTCGATGGACCGACGACATCGTAGCGGTCGCAGGGAGTCGATCAATGGAGGCGGCTCAGGACCGCTATTTGTGGCGTCGTCCCGTACGACGTCCGTACGGAGGCCTATGTCCAGCAGTGGACGTGTATGGGCTGATGATGATGATGAATAGAAATAAATTAGAACTAGTATTTACAATTGAAACAATTTTATTATAGTCACATTGGCTTATTATATAGGTAATTTAGTAAAGTACATAAGTATCACAATGTGAACCCTGTTGGGCCTGAACAACAAGTGAAAGGCAGGCCGAGGTTGTTAATGCAAAAAAATATATAAAGGTAACCTTTTTATTCAATCGTTTAAGGTAAAGAAGCGAATAGGAAACCTTTACCTTGTTAGGTAGTCTTAAATGGCTCTCATCTACACAATAATATATATTGTGAATTAGCTGCCTAATGAAAGTTATATCTCACACGTAATTATGTACTTGCTAAGCTACCCCGTTAGATGCCTGGCCTGCCTGGCTGGTACAGTCGACGACAGAAGATTCCGAACGTTGAATGCGCCTAAAAGTTTTTAATTACGTAAATTCTTTTGTACTTACGTAGTTTATTAATTTTTATGTATATTCGTAGATTTTTTCGTCAATAATGGACCGGTTTTAAATTATTTCACTATTAGAAGTACCTATAGATAGAGAATGATCCCGAGATGGTTTTTTTGTTCATGAGGGTTTTGCCGAACATGACATGTCACCCCCGTATTTCTAAATTACAATACTTAGTGCTTATTCTACTAAAAACCATTATATGTAACAAATATTAATAAACTTAACGAAAACAGCCTGAGATTTTCCTGGAGATCTATCCTGCGTAAAATTAAATTATACACCAACAACGAACCTATATTTACATTATATTTCTAACATTATACATACAAGCAAATGTATTCATTAACCAAGTGAAAACATAGATGTCTATAACCTAACTACACTATATACCCATCTGAATAGGGTACGTGCCCACTTTTGCGCACTACAAACTGCATAATTACCTACCTACCTAATTGGTCTCCTCTATGGAGGAGATGTATATTTTAAGCAATTTTTTGGCTTTGTCGGAAGTCGGTTCAGCCAAAAAACTGTTACACATACCTACATTACAATTAAATAACATTCCGCGCTGGGCTGCGCCCCGGACACACTCCACCAACACGTGATATACGTCTTCGACTTGATTACAATCTGAGCAGTTCGGCGAGTCCGTCAGTTTCATTAGATATTTAAATTTATTTGATGGTATATGACCTGAGCGCAGTCTTAACAGATAAACGATATGTTTCCTAATAAAAGGTAATTCTTCAAACCATGGGCAACGAGGAAGTTCGCACTGAATGGTGTTATACCAAATACCTTTGATTTTCGATCTCTCGTTAAAATGCTCCTTCCATTGTTCTCTACATATCTCTTTTACTGTATATAAAACTTCACTATGTACTGGCAAACAACTAAAAGGAATCCCGTCAGTGACGGCTTGTCGGGCGGCCAGGTCGACGACCTCGTTACCCATGATACCTACATGTGACGGTATCCACTGTAGTACTCCTGATTTGTTAGAGGACCTTAATCTGCTGATGGTTTCCAGGATGTTGAAGGCAATCGGTAGTCCTCGAATATTCGAGGATATGCGAGCCAAGTGTGCAAGCGCACTCTTCGAGTCAGACAATATAACAAAATTGCTATGATCGACTGATAACGCGTAAGATAACGCCTCAGAGATTGCGATAAGTTCAGAGTGCAATGGTTACATACAAAAGTTATTTCCTAGTAAATTAAATTATTTAACTGTCCGGCAAAACCTAAAAACAGTGTAAATTTAAGTGATTCAAAATCGGTTTTAGTTTTTTCTAAACAATTAAATTACGTAGTAATATTCTGTTGTAGCTGACTGTACCTTCATTTACTAGCCAGCCTTAATCAAAACCATTAGTGCGAAATATTAGCTCCATTTCAGATAATCTAGTGCCTGAAAGGTTTTTGTTCTAGGTTCCATATAGCTGATTTAGTCTAGGACGGAGTAACCCTATTTAATATGTCTAGAGGTAAGGGATAATCTATTGTGAGCGCATTGTGTGTGGGTGAAGTCCTTTGTATTAGGCCGTAAAATCTTTTAGATGAAGTAAAATTCTATGCGCAGCTAATGTGATGCCACTATTTCACATAGAATCACTGCTAAAAATCCTATCATAGTTTTGGGCTACATCATTTCCATCATCACGGGCCATAGTGTCCCGGTCTTTTGGGAGACATGCGTGGAGCCAAAGCCAACAGCACAGAGGCCCTTTATGAGAGTAAAGGCGAGAGAGACACATAACGAGCATCATCCTTGGTTGCACAATATGATACACCCGAAGATGATATCCGCCAGGTGAAGAGACTACTGCAAAGGAAAATGAAAGTAATAAAAAAACATGTTATTGTGATGAATGGATGGACTGGATAATCGGGCTACGGACGCCTGCCATAAACATACTCTCAATGCTGTAACAAGCGGCAGACGGTGGCTTGTCGAATGCTGGATGAGTTCCTCAAAATGTTGGCGTAAATGCCGGAAAGGAACTTATTTTTACTAGTATAGTATGTGTATATTTTAGGTTATTATCATCATCATCATCATCATCAGCCCGTACACGTCCACTGCTGAACATAGGCCTCCAAACGACGCCACGAATAGCGGTCCTGAGCCGCCTCCATCCAACGACTCCCTGCGACCGCTACGATGTCGTCGGTCCATCGAGTGGTCTTCCCACACTCCGTTTCGCATTGCATCGCGGTCGCCACTCGAGAACCTTTACTCCCCAGCGGTTATTAGGTTATTAATATTAGTAAATAGATAAATAAGTTTAGACTTTAGTTGTTACACTTGTCAATCTCTTAGTTTAAAATAAGCACATATCAATAAAACTTGCATAAATGATATCCCTGATATTTACCATGATTTGAGTTTTGAGTTCTCCAATATTTCGGCACAGTTACATGCGCCATGATCACGGAACAACTGAAGTCACTGCGAGTTAGTAATATTGGAGAACTCAAAACTCAAATCATGGTAAATATCCCGTAATTAACTTTAGTGTTGTAAATAACCATGATAGTTTCAAAAGGTTTATCCCTGAAGAAGCCGCAGGTAATGAGCCCTCGCGTCTAAACACAAGTTCAAACTTAGTTAGAGCGAGGAGTCACGTTGACTTTGAAAGGAAAGGTAAGTATTAAATAATTTTATAATACCAGTTTTAAATACCTTTGTTAACCTTTTTCATTTTATGTATTTATTATATTGTTTTTTTACTTAGACGTATCTTGTATTGTGCGCCGCGTCTAAAACAAATTGATGTAATGGAATACTCTCTATACAAAAATCTTCAAACCTCTGGATCGCGTGTTTGAGCACAAATGGATTACCTAACCTAACCTAGCCCAACCAATAATTTAAAAAAGTTTCTCGGAGTTTCTCTACGTGATTGAGTTCGGAATATGTAAATCCGTAGAACCAAAATAACCGACATAGCTCTCAGAATTAGCTGAAGTGGCGATAAGAAGGCCATATACCTAATAGAACCGATAACCGTTGGGGACTAATGGTTCTTGAGTGGCGACAACGAAGCCATTCGAAACACGAGTATGGACCGACGACATTGAAGCGGTTGCAGGGAATCGTTGGATGGAGGCGGCTGAGGACCGCTGTTCGTGGCGTCGTTTGGGGGAGGCCTATGTTCCGCAGTGGACTTATACGGCGATGATGAATTAAAAAAAAATTGTACCTGAGTTGGTCTAAATCAGCTGTCATATTGTTAACATATTTGTCGCCACTAGTTGTGCACACGAATAGATATAAGTTTGTGACACGAATCCTATTGTTATCTAAAATATACCTACTCATTATCTTAAGCACCTAGGGATAGCCTAATCAGTAATTTAAAATGTTTTTAACTTGTAACTGTTTATATCATTTGACTGCAGACGCTACTAAATCATCATTTAACTGTTTACGAACTGATAAACACTTGATAAAAATGTCAACAGCTGGTTTGTTCACACTACACTAATGATTACAAACACAAAACAAAAGATAGGCATGTCATGTCAAAGAAGTTTCTCAGTCTCAGTTTAAACTCGAATGAAGTAAGACGTGAAGAATGACGTCAAAGGTTGCTATAGTTACCGGTTCCAACAAAGGACTTGGATTCGCAATCGTGAAAGGCCTGTGCCAGAAATTCGACGGAATCGTCTACCTCACTGCTAGACACGAAGAACTAGGCCTGAAAGCCGTGAAAAGTTTGAACGAAATCGGATTGAAACCAGAATTTCATCAGCTTGATGTAACCAGCTGGGAAAGTGTGAAAAAACTAGCGGAATTTATCAAAGAAAAACATGGAAAGTTCGATGTTTTAGTGAACAATGCGGCAGTATTAGAACTAAATCAACTTTACCCCACCTACGAGAAAGCTAAGCGAAACATTGACACCAACTACAGAAGTTTCCTCACCATAGAAAGGTACCTCTACCCTCTACTAAGAGATGGCGCCAGAGTCGTAAATATCTCGTCCGCCTGTGGCCATCTGTCGAACCTCAAGAACAAATACTGGCTGAAAATACTCCAGAGTCCCGATTTAAACATGGAACAGCTTAATAAATTCGTGGATTCGTATTTGGAGAGCGTTAGGAACGGAACGTTTAATAAGGATGACTTTGCGGATAACGGAAAGCATGCAGAACACAGGGTGTCAAAAATTGCCGTGACCGCTCTCACAAAAGTACAGCAAAATAAATACACCAATATTTCCATAAATGCTATCCATCCTGGACATGTGAAGACTGACATGGCGAATGGAGAAGGTGATCTTGAGGCGGATGAGGCTGCTAAAAATGTGCTCTACCTTATTTTAGAGGCGTCACCGAAGTTGAAAGGCACTTTTATGTGGAGTGATGGGAAGATTATAGATTGGTTAGATGCAGATTCAGATTTTTGGTATCAATGCACTTTGTAAATTGACTTTGAACGTAGTTATGCATTTATTTGTATAGTCAGCCCAATATATCCCACCCTCTGAAGGGCAAAGTATAAATAGGTACTTTAATTTTATTTTTGCAAGTCTGTGTAGGTAACTGTAGAAAAGGTAACGATTGTGTCCTAAAAAGATTCTTGCTTAGTAACTATGCCTATACTCCGACGACATTTATCAATGAAAACTTAACAAAAACTGATAACAATAACAGAAAACAACAAGGTAACAGCAAAGTTATCACTACATACTAAAACACAAACTTCAACAAGGCAAAATCCGAAATGTGTAGAAAAAACAATTTAATTCGAAAACGAACGCTTTATAACCAAAACCTGTGGAGCTTCTGTGCTTTACTTCGAAGATATAATGTCGTTCAATATTTTCCATCAATATTCCTTGGGATTTATAACATTTGTATGCAAAAAAATATCCAGGTTTTATAATCGGAGTTTAGTGGCAGTAATTTCTCACTTATGATTTTTAATAGGTACTTTATTATGTTCTCCTTGTCAGTAGTAGATTCTGTCTAAAATTTCTTGTATGAAAAATCCATAAAATTCGACTTTATTTACATAACCAAAAAGAACATACAAGAATGGCCCTAATACGTCTTTTACATTGTAGCAAAAAAATCTTGGTACAAGTTTGCTACATTCAACGCGTTGAAGTCTTTTATAAGAAACCATTGGGAACTTTTTGAAAGGTCAACTATTGTTAGTTTAAATCTGATTAGTTTATATTATGCTTATTATATCGTGTTCATTAGTAGTTAGGTAAATAATTACTTATTTACTTTCTCTGTTTGTAAGTTAATTATAATAATTATAACTGTATTATTTATAAGTAATTAAAATGTCAATCCAAATAAACAAGATAAGCCATTTCTTTCTTGTTTCTTTCATCGAAATACATAAGAAGTTACCTACATAGGTACATAGATCCTACTTCCTACTCCTACTAATATTATAAATGTCAAAGTTTGTATGGATGAATGAATGGATATATGGATATTTGTTACTCTTTAACGCAAAAACTACTGCACCGATTAGACTGAAATTTGGTATGGGTATAGTTTAGGACATTGAATAACATATAGGCAATTTTTATACCGATAAAACGCGGGCGAAGGCCCGGGCAGCAGCTAATTATATAAAAAAGATTAAAAAGTCCATAAAAATAAAAAAGATAAGCCATTCAACTTTGTCTCATGACTTTCTTGTTTTGTTCTTGGAAAAACATAAGAAATTATCTAGATACAATATAAAAGAATCAACAGCAACTACGGTACAAAACAACCAGGATCCACAGGGGGCGAATTCTGCTAACACACTATAACAATAGGCTGTCAGAATGGACAGCAGAGCTTCTCTACATCAATAAAAAATCTGGAACCATTTATTCAAAGTTACTAAACCAAGGTTCGTGGAAAATTCAAGCAACTTTGGCTTCGTCACATAATCGTCAGGAGCGAGTAAATTTTCGTTCATTCAACACAACTAGATGGCGCAAGTATCGCTCGTCTATTTTCACCATTTATTTCAAACTTAAAAACTGTCTTTTGTTCAAAAAACTTCCCTTTTTTTAGAATATTTGTAGAAACAAAGATAAATAAGAGTAACAAAAGAGTAAAGAAAAGGCAAAAAGTGGTTTTTTGCTAATTTGTAAGAAGTTAATTGAGAAATTTCGCGAGATTTCTAGATCGCGCAAGAATTTTTTTTCAGTTTGGGAAGAACTATCTGTCATTTCATGTTTTCCTGTTGGAAGTGTATCTCATAGATAGTGTGATGTTACTTAACTGTTTCTAGATCACTAGCGTTTAGTTAGGAGATCTTACAGGCACGTGACGTCACGCGCTTTGGCAGGCGCTCCCTTGTAGTGTGCGCGGGAGACGATCGCCCGCGCGCGCGGCCGCGACGTCGGTCTGCGCATGCTCCTTGGGCGTGCCTCAACCTCGCGGTTTTAATTAACTCGTTAGCTTAGCTCCGGTTAATGTCTAGCACTTCTATATCCATGGCGGCGAGTGAAAACTCGAATGCCAGATTTTTGCTGAATTTCTAATCATAATTTCTTTTGTAGAGTTCCCTCTCATAGGTTTTATACGGCAGACCTACTACTGTAAGTCTGTAGGGAGCGGAGAGTATTGCTGTACAACTTCAAACATTATTTTTTTCGAAACTATTAAGTATATAGCCGAGAGTTGGATAAGTACCAAGTTACCTTTATTGAGTTTTGTTCGAGTAACATCATGTTTCAAGGAATCTTTATGTCGAATAAAATATTGTTACATATATAAAAAATCGACTTGTCCGTAGTTGCCCGACATTTGCGTGTAATTCCGTAAATACAAGGGCGGATTTAAGGGGGGCACGTGCCCCCGTGCCCCCCTTAAATCCGCCCTTGGATGTACGGAATTTTAGTGTACTGTGGGATCACAGTAGGTAGATATATATATAATCTAATAATATCTATCTAGAGGTATAATAGAAGCAAATCAAAGTTCATCAGTCAGTCATCAGAGTTGTTAAAATACTCGTTTAAGTAGTATGAATAAAATAACATAAATATTATTATTAACTGAAACTAACATTTCTGAGAATAGGACATTTAGATTTTTTATTAGACATATTGTAACCAAAAAAATACCTGAAACTTAAGGCTTAGTTTTAAGAGATTATGAATAAAATTATAGAATGTATCACGATAAGTACTAGTGTGACTAACAATATAAATTGCAGTGCTCTACGGGGTGTATGTACTAATTAGACTCTCTTAAGAACAGAATAAATAATAGAGACTAATCTCCTGTGGTTGACATGAAGAAGCGATAGACTTTGTTATTAGCGAGCGGAACAAGGCTCGTAAAATCTGATGTTTCTTTTAGGTCTTTGCAAACTTTAGTAGTAACAAATTGAAAAGGACTGAGTCAAGCAGTGGGTAAAACCGTCTTTGGATGATGATGGTTTGTTGATGCGGCACTCCACTAAATACAGTGATTAATTTTGGTACTTGGACTGACAACCATTAGATGAAAATTATAATTTTTCCGCGGCTTGGCGATGGCTGTGCGATTTTTTCCAACTTACGCCGATTAAAGTCATATCTTCGCCATCAGAATGACAGAAAGGCGTTTGAATGAATATCCATCAAGACGTTGCGGCAAAAATGGACACGAATGAAGTGCTGGACATCTTTAGTAGGAAACGAAAAATGTCTATGAATTAAATTTTTCTATTATTTTAACTCTTTTAAACCTTCCTATACATACTTGAACTTGTACCTACTTGTTTAGTCCAGTCGCCTTTCATAGTTTTCACAACAATAAACTAGATGTCGCTAGTAAAAGTGAACCAACTCTAGATCGCGCTGACGAGAACGCACGGTCTAGAGATATAAAGCTTTTCTATGAACCAATTAATTCAGTCTCTCTCCTCCGTAGACCGAGACACGTTCTCGGTGACCCCGTTGACCCAATCACCGCCGCTAACCCGGAGGTGACGGCAACCGATTCGCTTCCGCACACTACACAACCGACCAAAAACCGACCTCGCGGATGCGGGGTCGAAGAATTCCCCGCTTCCGCCCTTAGGTGCATTCGTACACCTAGGCGAAACCTCCATTACCCTCTTGTAGCATCTGGCGACAGCCCAAGCCGAGGCTCGCACCTAAGTGGTGGCCCTTGTGCGTGTCGCCCCTACCTAATTTTACCGGCGAGGCGCCCTCTGCGCCCGCCAAAAGCCCGGTAACGCTGTCATGGCCATCTGCGGTCAACATCCATTATAATCCTTACGAAAAAAAAAAACAAAAAAAAATCAGTCTATTCCGTGAGTTCAAGGTGTTTTAATTCTACAAAAAATACCTCATCAGTACAGAGATTCGGGATAGGACTAAAACACTACTCGTATCTTATGAAATTGTGTGTTGTGAAGTATATTACTTAAAGTTTATCTCTAACAATTATTGTTGATTTTTTTGCCCGTACGACTCTTGTGCCCCTCCCAGAAAAAATCCTGGATCCGCCCTTGCGTACATCTGTTCTTCTAATATCGTACAGGTGTTTTTGTCACAAAAAGCGGAAATAAAAGACCCTCTCCCTAATCAATTTAGCAAGAATTTATTCACAAAACGCACATATAATTACGTGTACTTAGGTACAGTACATATAAAGTTAGTGTACGGAAAAAAGTTATTTCTTTTATATTTACCTACAATAAAAATCGGGGCTATCTTTGTACCAACAACCGCAAAGTTTCAAAAGTTTCACTATTGCCGTTATTTCCTTAAGTTTTTTATTTAGGGCTCGCTTCGCTCGGCTTTACTTTAGATATGTACCCTAATCATTTATCCCAGATTTATCTTCTAATTTTATTCTTTCTAAAAAATTAAAGGGTACCAAGGGCATACAAAAAAAAACAGTGCAGCTCAATCCAAACTAGTATTCCGCTTTCTGCGCAGAAAGAAACGTATCTGACAGCTGATTCCGGCGATCGAATTTGACATTTCTTATCAATTTGACAACCAAAATGTCAAACCAAAAGTTGTCTGGACTTCGTTCACGCGCTGCAAGTGGGTGTAAAATTCATGAAAAATTCAATAAATCGAATTCTAAAGATTAAAATTGGAATTCTTAACTTGTGAAGTGTTTATTGTGCAGTTAGTGAATAGAAGTTTCGCTATTGAGCAACAATAACTGGTGTTTCATTCAAGCGCCATCAATTTTCGTGGTAAGTCAATTTCTTTCGTTTTCAGAAAATATTTTTCGGTTGCCTCCTCTGAGAAGACGGAATGTATTTGATAAAAGATAACACACGTCAAACAGTAATTGTAACGTCAGTTGCAACGCGTAGCACGCACAGCTGACCGATTATTTTAGGTCTTGCCGTGTCCTAAAATAAACTAGGAAGATGCCTTGACCCTGCGATTTTCATTACCACTACGGCATTGCAGGCAGTCTAGTTTTAGTTCCTGATTCTAATTTCGTGACTTCATTCGTCTGTGACAATTTTTTTAATGCATCAAGTGCAATGAAAAAGGTTTTATGCAAAGTTTTATTGTGTGCCAGTGATTTTATTGATTATTTTTAGCATAAACTTTTTTAAACAAGTGACTGTAGTATAGTAATACTGGAAAAAAGAACAGAAATCATTAATTGTAATATAACACCTCGGTGATAAATTAGACATGAGTGAACTAAAAATTAATGGTTTACCTTGAACACACCTAGTGGACATAATGTTATGCAAAATAGCAACCTTCATATAGAATTAATTTTACCTATGACACACTATTTTTCTAACATGGTTTCATGAAAATTAGCATTAAATTCATCCGAAGAGCATTAAATGCTTCGAAGAAGATACCAGCATAAGGGTATTATGGCAATGGAGGCTCAATTGAGTGCCAAAAAAATGTGTGCCAAAAAATCTTGATAAATTGACTTAAGGAACCTATACTGCATCTAAGTCTACAATAGGCCATAGAATAAAACAATTGTCAATAAGTATGACCTTGGAAACAAGTACCATAAACAAAATTTGCAAAAATAAATCTGTAATCAAATAAATAATTATGGTAGAGATAGAGAAATGAATGGTTGAAAACCCAGCAGCTAAAAATGATTCTAGTAAAGTGTGGACGAGCAATGGCATCATTCGCTGCACAAGCAGCACTCCGGTCCCGTTGGAGCTCCCTGATCGAGTCCACCAGTGTGGATATGCCGGGGGAAGTGTCCGATGGAGTGCGCTCCGTGGTTGGCTGGCTAAAGCAGGCATGTGGAGTTCTAATGTAGTTTTAGTAAATACTGTAGTCTTGGGTAGATAAAGTAGTTTTGTGTGAATGGAGTTGTCTTATGTAGTAGCTATGAAGTAGTTTTGTGTAAATAAAGTTTCTTTTGTAACTATAACCCTCTGCAGCTACAAATACTATCAACCGCCATTTTTTTTTAAAATTTCCTTTCTATCTTTGCGTGATTCTGCAGGTTAAGTAGTATTTTCTAGATTATATGTGTAGTTTTTATTTGTATTAAATAGTAAATTTTATGAATCACATCATTCTCTGCTCTGGTCCCGTTGGAGCTTCCTGATTAATTCCGCCAGTAGTTGGCTGGCTAAAGCAGGCATGTTCTAAAGTTGAGTAGATATAGTAGTCTTGGGTAGATTAAGTAGTTTTGTTAGTTGTGAGTAAATTTTCTATACATTAAGTAGTCTTTCTTTGTAGATCTTTATACCTACATATAGTTGGTGCTAATAATATAGTTTATTGACAAAGAAAATAACAATCAAATAATATAAACAAATTGAACTAGTATTTACAATTGAAACAATTGAGCTAACTGCAGACTGTTGCAAACAATCTACAGATAGCTCAACTGGTCCATATCAATACCAGTCGGAAGCGTCCCCAAGACGGCTGCATTGCCTCGCTGTATGTATAATATAGTAGGTATTGTATATCTTATGTAGTTGGTGTTGAAAAAGTAGTCTTTAGATTTTAGAGTAAATAAAGTCGTTTGTGTAGTTTAGATAAAGTAGTCTCTGTAGTTATGTATACCACAGTTTTCTTCTTGCTTTCATTGAATTCTACTAGTTTCTAATTATTTTTACGGCTGAAAGATGCTATTCACAAAATTTTATAAATAGAGCTTTATATACAATAGACCCTGCACTGCACACAAAAACACTCTGAATAATTCTGGCAAATTTTATTGCCCTATATTTTACCCCCTGTCCTGTAACTATAAGCTAGATGATGATGATGATGCTGATGACATCATCAGCCGTGGTCGAAATTCGGCAAGAAGGACATCCTCCTAGCCGAATTTCGACGCCTGGCTAGTCTCCTTTGAGATCGGCTGACGTGATCTCAAAGGAGACTAGCCAGGCATAAGCTGGATATAGTTATACAGACTGGCATGGTTGACTAATGACACCATTATTATCGAAGTTTCAAGGTTTATTTTTCATTGTTAACTCGTTTTTAATTGTTATGATTATTAAGTATGACATTTGTTTATATTTAATCGTCGTGTCGCGGGGTGGCGCGAGTTTTAGAGAATTTTTTTTAGTGAGTAAAATTTTTTTCTATTTAAAAAAAACATTTAATTACTCAGTTAAAAAAAGTAAATCTAATCTAAACCATAATCTATGAAGCAACATGCTTCGATTCAATTGTACTTTTATTAACATTTGAGAATATTTGATATTTCTGTCAAAAAAACTTAATTCCGAAATGCTCCGAAAGACCTACCATTATAACAAACTTTGCAACAACGAGTTTTTATAGAAATTTGTTTACGATCTGTGACAAATTACTTTCCCGAAAGTTTTATTCCTCGTAGAAAGCATGAAAAATTTATAAGCGCAAAAAAAAAATATTCTCCCAGGCAATGTAAATAGAATGCCCTTATGAACGGAACGGATAGCCCTATTCCCCATACAAACGTACTTTCCACTTCATTTGGAAACTATGTCCCCGATCTTATTGAAATTTTCCATACGTAATCGGATGAAAAATAGCTATGTTTGCAGCGTTTTAGTTTAAAAAAAAAACCATAATGATCCTTAAATGAGAGCGAAACTAATTTGTACCACCAAATCGTTGTCATTTTCAAGCTATTTTTATGCATGATAGACACCTTTATTTGAAAATCTGTCGCGTTGCAAATATCCTAAATAATATTCAACGTTATAAATAATCAAAAATATTTCTGATAACAATCGTTTATTCAAAATTAAATATCAAAAAATGGTGCCGACACCGAGCACACGCACACACTCACCCACATGACAGCTTCGTATTTGATGGTTAGACGCGCTTTCTCACTCATAGCGCGCCCCATTTCATTCGACGTGAAACAAAAACAAATCCGCATGGGCCGATCCGTTTCCGTTTGGGAGAGGTTCTTAAGCACGTAGCTGTATTCCAGACAAATTGAATATTCAATATTTGTAAAAAACCGCCTATTCTTATCCTTAAATTCACTCTGTTATCGCGTCTTCATACGCAATTTTCATTTCGCGTCGATTTGAGATCCTTCAATAAATATTATAATTATATCTGAAACTCAATGACAAGCATGTGAGTTTTGTGGTTTGATTACAAATATTTCACATGGAATTTGGCTAGTGTATCGTTCTTAACCTATAGAGATAATCTTATCCGTTCATCTTAATGGTCACGCACGACAAACCTATTAATAAAATCTTTAGAAGGACTTGGTTTTAGATTAGCTGTTAATAAACATACACACACCCCCACACCCACACACACCACACATGTACACTTTTTGATAATATGAATGAAATTTCAACGTCCGTCCTTTAAAAAAAGCGTTCAAATAGAGCAAATCCATTCCCAAGTAGTGCACACGCTGCGGCGCTTTTCAAACGCAACGCTATTTTATCGAGCACGGTTCAATTTTCAACTGAACTGTGCTCGATAAAACTGGGCTGGGTGTTAGTTAAGTCAAATAGACATATATATGTTTGTATAATATTAAACTTATTATTATACAAACAAATGCTAAAAAAGCGCCGGTGGCTCTGCGTTAAAAAAGCGCTCGTGCGAACTAGTTCTACCCTTACTGCCACGTCCAAAAATCCAGCCTGTATAAATAAAACATAGTAAAACATTTCCATGGGGAAAAAAATAGATCTTTGTGACTTATAACTTTATAGGTTACTTACCCCGGAAAACGTGCGCGAAGCCACAAGTAGAAACTATTTTTAACCGACTTCAAAAAGAAGGTTCTCAATTCGACTCTATGCTTTTTTGGATGTGTGGTACGCGATAATTCCGCCAATTATGGACCATTTTTGAATATTTTTTCATATTGTATAGAAAATGATCCTGAGGTGAGCCCATAAAAATAAATCTCGAGGGGATTATTATTTATCCCGCAAAACTTAAAAGCAATGTAAAAGTAAGGGATTCGTAGTCGATTATTATGTTTTGAAAACAATCAAGTTATCACAATTATGACAATAACAAATAGTTTCTTTGACTCCACACCATTGACCTTTAGGGTATGAATTTCAATAAACCCTGAAACGCGTGTTTTATTTTTTTGAGTCATCTTTCTACGTTACGAATTTTGACGGGCCAACAGTTACGATTCTGAAGTTATTATAAAAACTGAGTATAAAATGACCTTTTGACCCCATTAGAATAAGAATTTTCTAGAATCCGTTCTTAGCGGGTGCCTACGTCCTATAAAAGAAACCTCCATGCAAAATTCTTGTAGTTTCAAAAATCTCTTGATGAGTCACCCAGTTTACTCTTTTATAAATATAGATTTCAGAAGCGCTTTAATATTCATTTCTTTTCCAGGCTTCACTCGAGGTCCGTCAAGTAGGAAGGCGTGCGGTCAGTCAGCTGGCCGGTCGAGGGATGACAGACGATGTCGTCATTATACATTTCAACGATGTGTATAATATCGAGCAGACTACCAGTGAGTATGAACTCTATATCTAATGAAGTAGAGCTGATATTCGTCAGGCAGCTGGTTGTGGGATGACAGACGATGTCGTCATTATACACTTCTAGGATGTCTATAATATCGAGCAGACTACCAGTAAGTATGAACTCTATATCCGTCAGTTAGCTGGTCGTGGATGATCGACGATGTCGGCATTATACACTTCAACGATTTGTATAATATCGAGCAGACTACCAGTGAGTATGAATTCTATACCTTATTTAGTAGAGCTGATATTCGTCAGTCAGCTGGTCGTGGGATGACAGACGTCGTCATTATCCACTTCAACGATGTGTATAATATCGAGCATACTACCAGTGAGTATGAAATGAACTCCATATCTGTAGAAGTAGAATTGATATTAGCCAGTCTAGTCGAGGATGCCAGACGTTGTCGCCATTATACACTTCAACGATGTCTATAATATCGAGCAGACTACCGGTGAGTATGAACTCTATATCTATTGTTGTAGAGCTGGTATCCGTCAGTTAGCTGGTCGTGGATGATCGACGATGTCGCCATTATACACTTCAACGATATGTATAATATCGAGCAGACTGCCAGTGAGTATGAACTCTATATCTATTGTTGTAGAGCTGATATCCGTCAGTTAGCTGGTTGTGGATGATCGACGATGTCGCCATTATACACTTCAACGATGTGTATAATATCGATCAGACTACCAGTAAGTATGAACCCTATATCAATGAGTAGAGCTAATATTCGTCTCGAACACTTTCGTGAGACGTTGGGAATTAGTGTGTCTCTCGCGAGACGCGCTGGGAATAGGCGTGTCGCACGGGAGATGTTGGAAATAAATCATACAATCTACCAGTTTGAACTCTATCTATCGCTAGTAGAGCAATTAGTAATATACTAGCAGCGAAACCCGGCGTTGCTCGGGTTAAAATTGCACACTTAATGGTTAAAAACTCAGTTTCTCTATCTTAGGTATAATTTGTGAACTTAAATCTTTGTACCATTAAATGTAAGTTGAATTATTAATGTATACGAATTCAATTGATTAATTCTCGACTACCCACCCTATATCATTTTTAAATTTTTTAGATCGTTTTTAAACTTTTAAGAACATTCTAGAACGTTTAAGAGCTTTCAGGACGACGATAAACGACCCTACAGCATTTTAAAAATTATAGATTATTTTCGAAATTTCTAAATCATTCTGGAACAATAAAGAACATTGAAAGCATTCTAGACGATTACAGATCATCCTACATCATTTTATAATTTTAAGATTATTTCCGACTATTCTCAAACATTTTAGAACACCTAAAAATATTCTAGAACGTTTAAGAGCTTTCAGGACGATGATAAACGATCTTACATAATTTTAAAAATTATACTTTTACGAAATTTCTAGATCGTTCTGGAACATTAAAGTTCATTGTAAAACGTTTAAGAGCTTTCAGGACGATGATAAACGATTCTACATTATTTTAAAATTGTAGATTATTATAGAAAACTTCTAGATCGTCCTGGAACATTAAAGAACATTCTAGAACAATTGAGAACATTTTACACATTGTAATGTAATTTAAATATTAATAGGTAATGTAAATCATATTCTAGGAATTATCGTCGTATCCTACGAATAAGCCAACTTTACAGGAGACGATTTTTTCTTATTATTTCGAAAAGTTTCTATTACGAGAGTATGTTTTTTTTTCTACAACATTTTATCATATTTTTAGCTAATATATGGATTAAGGTTTCATAAATAAAAAAAACATTTTCCCTAGTTTTTGTCCCTTATCACCTTGTTCCGCGTGCAAGTTTCAAATCGACACTATTCTAAGCGCCTTTGTGACGTTTTTCCACGGAGTTCCGCGTGCAAGTTTCAATTCGACGCTATTCTAAGCGCCTTTGTGACGTTATTCCACGGAGGTTTCGCTTCACGACCTCAACTAAGATGGTGACAATCACTTTTGTAAACTTATTCGATGAATTATAAGGGACAATTACAAAATAAATAGGTTATATTTTACTTTCATTTAAGAATTTCGTTTGGTATCTTGATAATTAGAGTCAGAAACTGTTTACTCATGCTGCACGGGATGTTTTACTACCTGAGACGATATAAGATGGATTTAGCTTAGCCAGCACCTAATTCTACAACCTCTGTGGCGTAGCGGGCGAAGGTCCGCCAGCGACGCAGAACGCGGGTTCGATCTCGCCTCGGGACAGATGTTTGCACAACTACCACCGCTCACTTGTCAAAGTTGTACTGCTAAAATGCATACAACGAAAAGTAGTATTTTCGTAAACTATGCGAAACTCATCCTAGGTATTCTGAATGCTTGATTCAAATAAATAAATTGGAGCTTACACGTTATAATTCCTTTCATTTAAAACAAGGTAATTCAGCATAAAACTTTAGTACAGATTATTATATTAACACTAAAGTCATTAAAGTTATTTATTCAGACGTTCCATGATCATGGCGCATGAAAATGTATCGAAATATTGGAAAACTCATAACTCAAATCATGGTAAATAACCCTTTTTTAGTGACTTTAATAGTGCAGTTACTAATAAATATAATGTTATTTTTTGCCCTTAAACATTCGCATAACATTCGCGTGCTTTCTTACGAATGCGAATATTGAAAAAATCTTGGGAATATTCGTTACATCTCTATAGATAAATCTATTAGATTATTAATAGATTGATAGAGTCTCTGCATAGCGTATTTATTTTTTTGCTAGTTTCTTGTGACCGATTTTGTATTCATATAAGCTGTGGGGCTTTTCCTCCAAGCTGTTCCTTGAAAATTCATAAATTAATTAAATTACAATCTGCAGATATTTGTCCCGGGTGTTATTTTCTATGTCATCATCAGCCCATACACGTCCACTGCTGGACATAGGCCTCCCCCGTACGACGCCACAAATAGCGGTCCTGAGCCGCCTCCATCCATCGACTCCCTGTGACCGCTACGATGTCGTCGTCTATGTATATTAAAAATATTATATTGTAGTAGTATTGTATTAAGTATAGCAGTCATCCAGTACCGTATACAGATGAGTGAGAGAGAACTCGTCAATGAGCTTGGAGCCAACTGGTGTGGGTTTTACTCGCGTTATATATATATTATTAGAGAATACATATTATATTTTGGTGTTTTGTAGACTATTTCATAGTGGTATATTCTCTACATTATATAAGTAGGAACCTAGTAAATGAAAAGAATTAATAAAACTTTGAACGTATTTATCTAGAAGCTATTAAAACAACCTTATATTTATTCAACACTATTCATAATCATAAATTAATACTTTTATAGTAACGCAGATATAAACATTAAACTTATATTATAAAAATAAAATTTCAGAACTTGGAGTGTCGGCTTATTAGTAAAGTGTAATTATATTATAATTTAGATGCTATCGTAAAGTACAGGTGGCAGTTCGGTAGATACCTACCAAATTATTATTATAAAATTATTAAAAGTGATATGCTATTTTAAATACTAAAAGTATTAAGCTTGCTACGTTTTATAGGTACAGGTGAGTATAGTTTGTATTTGTATTTATTCAACAACATTACAAACATTAATTACAGGTCGACCTAAAACAAAAGAGTAGTTATTAAAATAGTTATTCAAATAAATAAATTAGCAAAATAATTATATACGTGTCAAAAAGAAAAAAATCTATGATTTAATAAAATAATATGCAAAATAAATCAATACAATTTTATTTTCAATCAGCAAATAATTAATTAATTCAATGGACAAAAAATACACGTTATAATGATTCCGCAGCTCATAATTATATTTGCAGTGTAACAAAATTATTATCATTTACCATAGCACAAATATAATAATAAAGCTCATCGTTTCCGTGTTAGGTTCAGTTATAGGTCCGAAAATAAGCTGCAAATTGTTTCGAAAAGTCAATTTTCGCATTCGTATTCGCAAATAACGTGAGCATCGATTATTCGCATCCGCGTTCGCGAATGTGGAAAATTGACCTTCGTTACATCTCTCATTCAGACTCTCGAATTGTAGCTCTGTCTGTCTGTTTGTTACTTTCACTGACCTACACAATTTGTATGATATACATAGCTCTGTGCCTTCTGAGAAAGGGCTGTACTATATCGTACAAATTATGTACCTATACTATACCTATACCTTAAGCGAAAGGACGGATGGACGTACCACGGAGTATTAGTACCTTTGGGGTACGTAAACGCAACAAATACACTTGAGAGCAAAAAAATCGCACATTCATGATTTTTTGACATAACTAAAAAAAAAAACAAAAAATATTATGTTTCTGTAATGCAGATTCATAGTCTATTTTAATACCTATCCAGTGGTATCTGATTTGTCTTTCAATCATTACATAAAAATGCTTTTGTGGATCAATAACAAAAATGCATGTTTAGTAAAAAATTCTTTATTCAAGTATTGGTGTCAAAGTTATGAAATTAAAAGATAAAATTAATTTAAAGTTTGTTATTAATATCGAGTGTTCCCTCCCCTAGCCTGAATCACTGACTCCATCCGTGTTTTCATTGATGTTACTAGACTTTTGATAAAGTCTTGAGGAATAGCCTCCCATTCCTCTGCGATCGCCTGTTGCAGCTCCTGTAGAGTCGATGGAGGAGCATCTCGGCCTCGAACTCTTCTTTTCAGCTCGTCCCATAGATGTTCGATGGGATTGAGGTCTGGGCTTCGAGCTGGCCACTCCATAACGGTCACATCCACCTCTTGAAGGTACTCGATCACTATGCCAGCAGTATGCGGTCTTGCATTATCTTGCATAAACAGAAAGTTTTCGCCGATAAACCCAGCAAAAGGTACGACGTGGCTCTCGAGTACTTCCTCAATGTATCGTATGGATGTCAATCCTCTTGATTGGCGACCAGTATTCGGTCCGGTGATGAAGGCAAGCTCGGTTTTTGCTTCCATAGACATGCCTCCCCAAAACATGATTGATCCACCGCCATAGGCGACACGTTCTGTTATGCAGCATTGGGCAAATCGTTCTCCCGATCTTCTATACTCCTTCCCCCGTCCGTCGTTGCCATGCAAGCACATCCTGCACTCATCAGAGAACAGGACTGCACTCCACTGCTCTTCGGTCCAATTCAAATGGTCTCGAGCGAACTGAAGGCGGGCTTCTCGGTGGGCTGGGGTCAATTTCGGCCCGTTTGCTGGCCTGTGTGCAGTCAGGCCACCTTCTCTCAATCGTCTTCTGACTGTCCACCGGCTAACTTCTACTTCACGAACTTCTTGAAGTCGTTGGCCCAGTTGAAATGCGTTCAAACGACGATTTCTTAAAGATGTCGTTATAAGAAAGCGGTTATCACGCTCTGTTGTAGCACGGGGACGGCCCGATCCTTGTCGCCGTTTGTAGCCACCAGTCTCTTGATACCTCTGGTATACACGCCGAACGGTAAATCGGCTCAAACTCAATTGTCGAGCCACTTGACTTTGCTTAAGCCCCGATTCAACAAGGGCAACCACTTGAGCGGCTACTTCTGGTGTAGTATCCATTTTCGTGTTCCGTTTGAAGCCAATATCAATAGAGAACCTTTCACACTGTACGTTGGTATGCAAATGATGACCATTCCCTCAATATGCACTCTTTTATACCTGCGATAAATCCCGCCGCCGGCCTTACCTGGATCGAGCGACATAAGGGGGTCTATTGTTTTGTTGCTAATGAGTTGTTTTTAAAGGTAAATGTCAACCCTTTATCAGTTCTGCGAATGCCTAGATTATGCACTTTAATTTAATTTTATTTTAATTTGCTGTAAGCTCCAAATAAAAAAAAAATTGAACTTTTAAGTAAAAATGTGCGGATGTGCGATTTTATTGCTCTCAAGTGTATAATAAAACTAGTACCTACCTAAAATTAACTACTATTCTAAAAATCTTACTAAATCAAGTTCCGAGGATGTTTGATATAAGCTCGATTTCTGTTTCATTCACTTGTGGCACTGGAGATACTTACTTTTTTTAAGCACAGCGGTCACCCGCGCCCGTCCGGTACATTATTACCTAATGTTGGTGAGTGTATCCTTATTCGCCGGGAAATACCGATGTCGGTTGCGTTTCCCACATGAAAAAAAGTGCTAAAGCTGTTCGTCACCTTATTCGTCGGACTAAATGCATCAATGCAATTGTAACCAAATTTTAAAACCTTAATAACTTTTTTATATTCATTATTTATTTACTTTTTTCGAATTAGTATGATGTAAATGATAATGGAGATTCCAAAAATGCAATAAAAATAAAAGGTGAAAAAACCCTGGCGACTGTAACCTTATTCGCTGGATACGACGTTAAATGACATTAACATTTTTAAATATGTTCGGCAGTGGACGTGTATGGGCGGATATGTTGATGATGATGATCCTAGAATAAGTACCTACTCTTAGAACATTCTGGAAAAATCTTCTACTCAATACTATCACGCACTAATGTAATTTACGCCATTCAGCACTGTCCCGATCATAAATGAGTCGTACAGTGTGTTTTAAAAGGATAGAAGTATTTCATTACACATTGTACCTCCCGATTCCCCCCACTTCCACCTACAACAACCAAACTCCCTTACTTGCAAGTGCACACGTAGGGCCTTCTACCACTGTAACCACAAGTGGGTGGAAGTGGATGGCCATGGAGAAAAGGCTGGACATACAAACGAACACTGTCCTTTTATTATACATAATAATATTGTATATTGGATAATGTAAATAATGTGCGATCCATAAAATAAAGCTTGCAATGCTGCCATGAGACGGACACTGGTACAATTGCGTCAATCCAAACGCAGAGCCATTAATCAAGAAGTTGAAGTTGAAGGATCTGACTGCCCCGGACGCAAGAACTAATTATGCCGGTTTATAGCTGTGTGTGACACATTGATGACATTTGACATGTTTACTTCGCAACACCATTAGAAAGCAAATTATTTGCATTTTTATATTAAAAATACTCGATAATCCGAATTTTCCGCATATAAGTTGTCGACTCGGATCGACTAATTTTTTACGCTCTTCAATTTGACGTGCATTTCGTTCGAGTCTACCGTAGAATGCAGGTCATCTATATTATAGATGATGTATAGATGTATTTTGATGCACAGAACTACTGGGACTTTGTCACAGTGGTTCTGTACAGAACTTACGCACAGTACTACTGGGAATAAGCGGAGATTTTATACTGCCAATAATTTAATCGAATTTATAGTTTTTGTTCTCAGGCCACTAAATCGTTTGAATAACAAATTCATTTTACGATGAATTTAAACTCTATATCAAAGCAATAAAGTTTAGATTGTCGTGTGTACTTCTGGCATTAAAGCTAGGGGACCTCAAGGTGATGATTGGAACGGAAATCTAACTGGCGTGCGAAATAAATTGGTGATAAATATGATATAACTAACAAAGCTATGGAGATGTATACTGGCGTCTATGCTAGTTTGTCACTTTGTTGCGGTTTGTTTACAAATATTTCACATTGAATTTGGGTTACTGAACTAGAGTTCAGTCAGATAAATCAATATTGCTGACAATAAGAATCAGATCACCCATATTTATTGTATGTATCAGCAATATTTATTGCAGGAAAGATCTCAAATCAACAGGGAATATTAATTGAATATGATTGTAAAAAAAAATACACGGCAACAAAGGGTTTTTAGGTAAAGTATCGGCGGTATGTTTACAAATATTTCGCATCGAATTTGGCTGGTGTACACACAGGTCATCCATTCTTAAAAGATCTAAGTTGTATGATCGGTGTACGAATCTGCACCCCGTTGTATTTCTTAAGATTATATTTTCTGCTATTATCTGAAAAACAAGTTATACCGTGTTCGTCCCACTCGCTTCGGACCAAAGTGGGACGTAGGTGAAAAACAAATTCATAGGTGATTCCATTCTGCATTCGTCCCACTTTTCAAATGCAGGCTTTAGTACTGTCAGCCACACATCTCATGTCAGAAGCTGCCGCATATAACTCCGATTATATGCTAACTGCCGTTGCTGCTGGGAAATGCTACATGCTGCCAAAGAAGGCAATATTGTCGCGTAGGTAATCCTTGGTTCTCACATACCCACAGGCTAGTCTCCTCTTTTGGTTATGTCTAGTAAAAGTGTGCTGTTGAATATATATTTTGTGTAAGGATCCTTTATTTTTACAAGCTTTTATTTAACTTGCAATGTACATACATAGGTATGTTTATTCCCTTTTGGTGACTTAGATCTATCAGGAGAAATTACTAGGAATAAAAATGACTAGAACGTGTTATTGTCAAGAAAAAAAATTGGAGATAATATATTATTAACTAAGTCGGGTCAAATCATGCACTAAATAGACCAGTTATTATCAACCGATTGAGCTGAAAGTTTGGATACTTATGTAAGTTCGGTGATAATGCATCATGGTAACATCGAGCTGGTCTGATGGTGGAAACCAAAGGTGGCCATATGAACTCCTAAACGAAACGACCCACGTCGACTTTGGGTTCGTTGGATTTGTCTTCCGAAACATTTTGGTCCCGTAAATGATATAAAAGCTTGTATATAATAAAAATTTTACATTTAGAAAAATTATTGAAGCTGTATTTCAAGCCATCCGCATCCATCAGCAATTGTTGAAAGAGAATTGATGTCGTGAAACCTTAAACCTTGAAGATGAATCGACACTGGCACTCTGGTATTGGCCGTGGTGCCGCGGCGTACGAATATCGACCCCTCCAACTCAACCCGTGGATGTCGTAAGAGCCGACTAAGGGAACATACCAGAGGAAGGGCAGCAGCTTCCTTCTGAGTATTTATCAACACCAACACTGCGATCACCAATCCGCCTGCCAAGCGTGGTGATTTTGGCAAATCTCCCCTACATGGGATACCATCCACTCGATGGACCGATGACATTGTGGCGGTTGCAGGGAGTCGATGGATGGAGGCGGCTCAGGACCGCTATTTGTGGCGTCGTATGGGGGAGGCCTAAGTCCAGCAGTGGACGTTTATGGGCTGATATGATGATGATGATCATATGATGACTCTGGTATCATCTCGGAGCAAATCGCAAAATTACGCAACAATTTTTTGTTACGACAGCTTTTATCCGTGTCTTGTCCGTTTTCCAACTCGAATTTGCAACTTTCGCTGCGCGTGTTTATCTATGCGTATTATTGTTTTTTTTTGTGGTTACATTCTTTTTTCTACTATGAAGGTATATTATTTTGTATTATAGAAACGAGTATAGTAATCCGTCGATAAAGAAAATGAACTCGATGACTTAATTCACGCTTAGCCAGGCGCGGGTTCATTTCCCGCCGGAGTCGTAAAATTTTGGGATATTATTAAATTCTTCTGTACCTGTTTTCAAAAAAAAAAAATTCTATTCTATTCTAATATCTGTTATCTCTCTCTTCAGATACGGAGCCTGTCGGCGGAGCCCTTAGGTTCAGTACAGCAGTGAAGGCGCTGCAACATCTCAATCCGTTGGTGCTGTTCAGTGGAGACGCCTTCTCTCCTAGCATGTGTGAGTATTTTCTATAAGTATTATATTACATGCAAAAGTTTATCCAAGCAATCTAGCAAACTACCTATATACAAGGAGCAATACGTGAATTGTAATTGGAACCCGTGTCTCAGCACTACGGTGGTATCGTAGGGAAAAATAATTACCTACGGTACCACTGGGGTATGGTCAGAGGTACGGTGGGTCAGTAGGGTGCTTTCAGGAGCCTTTGGGAACTGCGTTTCTCAACTTCCTTTCAGACCCAACGTACCTCCGATATTTGTAACGTCTCGCGAGAGTCAGAGCATCGTGATTTATAATTTTCACAAACTCTAACCTAAAATCTGTAATGTATACATACTTATGTGTGTGTGCGTGTGTGTGTGTGTTGTATTTGTGTGTGTGCCTCTAGCGTATCAGCAAACCCGTCAACCTCTCTTAAATCTCTATTTTATGTATTTACAATGCACATAACTCCTCCAAAATCCCTGCTTGCTCCTTATATAATTTCTTTTTTTGCTTTCCAGTGAGCACGTTCACCAAAGGCGAGCAGATGGTCCCAGTGCTTAACGAGATCGGAACACACTGTGCGGTCTTTGGGAACCATGACTTTGGTATGAACTTACTGTTTCCTATTATTTACTAGCTGTTCCCCGCGTTAAATTCGAATTTCACATTTCTAGGTGGATGAAAAGGTCTTTTTTTCCCGTAAATCTCCTATGGGTATTTGATGTTTTACCAGGACAAAAAGTAGCCGTATGTTACTCTCCATACTTTCATCTAACTCTATGCCAATAATCAAGTCGATTGGTTGCGTAGTTAGGGCATTAAGGAAAAACAAACAAACTTTATCATTTATAATATTCAGAATCAGAATCAATAACTTTATTTCTTTAGGCTTACAAAATAAGCAAATAGACAAGTCAAATTTTATACTATAAACATAGTTATTATTATCAAATAAGAAATAAGGTGTTATTGATATTTTCTTCACTTCCATTTTTTGTCCACTAGTGGAAGAAGTGAAAAAGAAACCGCTAGCACATTATAATATCACTTATGTGTCTAATACATGGTTATTTTGCTTATCTAAATCTAAATTTAATGCGATTTAGATACATGTCAATATTTCTATAAAGCTAAACAGAACATTGAATTTCTTACATACTACTGACAGTATTAGTTAGTATTATAAAATAAAATCACTAAATAATGTTTCTAATTACTATTGAGTTTTTTCAGTTTCCTGTGAGTGTGAAAACCCCGCGCTATTTTTTTTGTATTCTCTACAATTGTATAAACTACACAAAATATACATACATTGTAAAATGAAATATTTTAAAGTTTAGACCAGATATTGTTCTTATTTTGTGATTAGTTTCATTTCCCATATTAGATAAGTTCTAGAGAAATCTTTAAAACGATGAAGACAGAATTGAACAATGATTCACGGAGCCCTAAATCAAACAATTAGGTTCACTTTTTATATCTATGTTCCAGATTTCGGCCTAGAAGTACTGTCATCTCTAGTCTCCAAATGCTCTTTCCCATGGCTCATGTCAAATGTCATCGACAATGAAACTGGAAGACCGCTAGGCGATGGCAAGATCACACACGCGCTTGACTGCAACGGCCACAAGATAGGACTTATAGGGCTTGTTGAGCAAGTAAGTTGGATTTGTGCGTGAGTCAGGTGTCTTGTGCGTGAGTCAAATGTCTTGTGCGTGAGTCAAATGCATCATGCGTGAGTCAAATGTGACAATGAGATACGGCAAGGAGCACAACTCTGAACCGGATCATCATCACGTCACTTTCACCACTTCACTAATATTATTATTCTGTTTCTCATTTCCATGATCATGGGCCATGTAGTGACCCGGTCCTTTGGGAGGCATGCGTGGAACCGAAGCCAACACAGAGGCCCTTTATGAGAATTAATCTAAAGGCGAGAGCTACACATAGCGGGCATCATCCTTGATTGTACAATATGATACACCCGAAGATGATATCCGCCAGGTGTAGAGACTATTGCAAAGGAAAATGAAAATAACAAAAAAAAACATGTTATTCTGGTGAATGGATGAACTGAGTAATTGGGCTATGGGGGAAACTATGGACGCCTGCCATAAACATACTCTCAATGCTGTTGCAAGCGGCAGACGGTGGCTTGCCGAATGCTGGATGGGTTTCTCAAAATGGACGCGTAAATGCCGGAAAGGAATAACATCGGGGCAAACGACTAAGGGGTGTCGAGAGGTGCGGCCCCGATTTCACCATCACGATGACACTTGAGCAGGCTTCCTCGTTATTACGCCATTAGACACTTCCACCCCCGAGTCTATATCCAAAGATGCATCTCTCGCAACTCCACTCAGACCGGCCAAAGAAGGCAAGCGAGAGGTGGGGATCTGGTTCTCTTGGGATACCATTCCTCAAGTGGAGACGAGAACCAGGAACTTCCCCGGGAGCACTCGATATACCCGCGTGGTGTCGCTACTCACCAACAGCTCGCCACATTACTCATTTCATTTATTTCCACCGTAGGTATTTCTTACCTCCCACTCGATGCACTGACGACATAGTAGCGGTCGCAGGGAGTCGTTGGATGGAGTCGGCTCAGGACCGCTATTCGTGGCGTCGTTTAGGGGAGACCTATGTTCAGCAGTGGACGTGTACGGGCTGATCTTCCATCTTCCAGTCCACACATCCCCAAAGCAAGCAGAGTTTGTTTTATGTGTACTAGATAACTGATATACGTATTATTGCTTACATAAAGATTTTTTTAGTATACATTTAGTAAACACGCAGAACGCTAAAAAAGCTGCATAATCGTATAAATATTCGTCCCGAGGCGGGAATCGAATCCGCAACCACGTGCGTTGGAGGCGGACCTTCGCCATCTGCGCCACTGAGGTCATGGTGTCAATGATGATGATTGTCTTCTTAGTCGCTACATTCTTGAAAGAGTGGTCATGGTCGTCATATCAAGGAGAGTGGCACGCTTCACAATCCGGCGCCATTCTTCCCGCACCGCCGCTTTCCTGGTGCATTCACGAGGTCCCTTCGGCGCAGCTTTGATTTGGTCCGTCCAGCGCATAGGAGATCTACCGCGAGCTCTATCGCGGGCGACGATGGTTGTACAAACATATAAAAACTCAAATAAATTTTTGACAGGAATGGCTGGACACTTTAGCAACAATCAATCCAGAGGAAGTAACTTTCATAGACTTTATTCAGGCGGGGTCAAAACTGTCAGCACAACTAAAGCAAGAAGTAAGTATTCTTATTTAAGTTTACTTAAGTAAGGAAAGGAAAAAATTGATAAGGTTTGCGAGCGATAGAGCAGAGTGGAAGGGTTTAGAGGCCTTTGCCAAAAGGCAAACAGATGAATATCGATGTCGTAACAATAGTACGGGCGATAGAATTTAAGCAACAAATGTAAATTAATCTGAAATAAAGGCTTATAAATAAGTAATCAGGTCGCGGACAAAGGTGAATTTTAATCCTAATTCTGTATATATTAGACTTTATTGAAAAAAAAATAACATGCAACCAATATAAACAAATTAAACTAGTATCTACGATTGGAACAATTGAGCTAACTGCAGACTGTTGCAAAAAATCTACAGATAGCGCAACTGTTCCATATCAATACCAGTCGGAAGCGTCCCCAAGACGCTGGCTGCATTGCCCAGCGGTGTGGCTAATGCGCTGCGCCAGATAAAGCTCTCGGGTCACGCGTCGCTTCAACCAGCCGCTAATATTAGACTCATTTTCCAATTAAATTGGTTTTATAAGTCTGTGAGTGAACCGGACTGTTGACGACGTGAGATCGATTGATCGATCGTCATCGCAACGATGACATTTTGTATTCTCAAAAAAAAAACCATGAAGGGTTAAAAGTGCCTTAGCAGTTTTGAAAATTTCCCTATTTGTGTACAACATGACCTATGTATCAGTAAAATATTTTTTTACAATTGGACCAGCAGGGCTATTCTAACTCGTTCGAAAAGTTTCCGTGACCCGGAATCTGACACAAATCCGCGCGAAATTCAAATATTTTAGCGGTTTTTAATATTTTCTGCGTTCTACAAGCAATATCGATAGCAGAAAAGTAGCTTACCGTAATGGTAACATTTTCTATGAACCCATGTTTTAACTAACTTCGATTCGACTGGACTTATGGAGAAGTTAATAATTTATGAACTTTATTAGTTAAAATCAACATTATTACCAAAAGCCCCATTAATCGTAGTTCATTGGAACATGGGTTCATAGAAAATGGACAGCGATTTATGTAATATATAAAACTACCTTTTAGGTAGTTTTTTCCCTGTACGTTCTACGACAGAACCAGGACAGAACAGAAAATATTAAAAACCGCAAAAAATACTAGGTTTAAGTTACTAGGTACCTATCTACTCTGTTAATTTGAAGGTCTACAACAATTTAGTAATTTTTAGTAGTGTGTATGTGTCGTGTCAAATAATTTATTTCATTTCAAAATCGGCTACATACATACAGGTGTCAAACTCATAACCCTCGTCCTTCGGTAGTCGGATAAAAAATATTTGAATTTCGCGCGTATTTGTGTCAGTTTCCGTGTCACGGAAACTTTTCGATCAATGTAGCCCTGCAGTATTCTCATTTTATCTTCTCATTTTATCTAGACTCTTAGATATATTATAGCATTCAGCAAGATTGAAAATTCCTACAGCTAGAAGTAAAGTTGCATCAAAAATTAAAAAGCCAAAGTTAGAATTTTATGAGAGAGATTTTTGTTGAGTGCCAGTGAGTGTTATAAGCCATGAGTTAGACATAAGTTTATTAATTGCATGCTATCGGAATAGTGAAACATGAGCTCATTACTAAATATTAAACACCATGTATGCCATGTTTTATGCAATAAATGCATGATTCTGATTAGAATTAGTATTTACAATTGAAACGATTGAGCTAACTGCAGACTGTTGCGTACAATATGCATGTAGCTCATCTGATCCATATCTACATATCAATACCAGTCGGAAGCGTCCCCAAGACGCTGGCTGCATTGCTCCGCTGTATGGCAATGCTAATGTGCTGGGCCAGATAATAAGTATTTTTTTTAATTCGATATTTAGCTTAAGAGTCATCCAAACTGTAGATTGTATATGTACACTGTAAAACGTGATATTTACCATGATCTCAGGTTCTTTGAGTTTTCCGATATTTCGGCACAGTTGCATGCCGCCCATGATCACGGAACTCAAAACACCACAAATCATCCTATCCTACTAATCTTATATATGTCAAAGTGAGTGAGGATGGATGTATGAATGTTTGTATCTCTTTCACGAAAAATGTACTCGATTGGGCTGAAATTTGGTGTGGGTATAGTTTGGGACCTGGAATAACATACAGGCTGTTTTTTATCCCGATAAAACGCGGGCGAAGGCGCGGGCAGCAGCTAGTATCTTATAATTATTGTAAAAATGTCAGCCAATGAAATTCGGCGAATGTCAAAATGACAGCAAATGTCAAATAACCCAGGTCTCGCGGGCATAAATACCTTGCCCAGTTTATTCCGATACTTTTTCACTAAATCGATCTTTTTTATTTCCAGGGTTGTGAATTCGTGATAGCTCTAACGCACATGAGGACACCAAACGACATCAAACTGGCTGAGGGATCCACCGACATAGACCTTATTCTGGGAGGACATGACCATGTTTATGAAATTTTAGAAGTAAGGAATTTCTATTTCGTTTATGTGTCTACATATTAACGACTAGCTGAGCCGTGCCCACTTCGTTGGGCGGTAAACATTTTTAGTGAACCGAACCCAACCCTGAGACCGAGTCGAAGATTAAAGTTGTATCCACTTCCACCAGTGTCTTCGCCACGACAGTAGGTAGGTACATAAGCAAGTAGAGACTGAAGAGCATCAAATGCCTGGTGCGTTTCGCCAATGCATTGCAAGCGGTCATCCCGGGTACGCAGCACAATGTCCCGCCTGTCACAGTGCTGATCTACCAGGACGACGGCAACATCATTGGTAGCGAGAGCTTTGTACAAACCGGATGCTGTCCAGTAGGTCGTTTATCGGCACTAATAACAATTTTGTTATCGTTTTGTTGGCTTTGGGGTATGGACTCGTATTTTATGTCCTCGTAGTATGAACTCAAATCATGCTTAGTATCATTCGAATCCATTCAGTAGTTTTTGCGCTATTTTAGGCCGAGAAATGTCACTTCCATCCCCACTCCCAAGAGAACCTTAACGAATTCAAGGATAAAAAGTATTACATGACCATCCTCGTAGTATGAACTTAAATCATGCCAATTCATTTGAATACATTCAGTAGTTTCAGCGCTATGCGCAGCCAAGAAATTTTACCCTACTGCGGGGGGCCACTACGGAGGGCTACTGGGGGTCCCACTGCGGGGCAATGTGGGGGCCCTTTGCGGGGGTAAACTGCCGGGGGCCCCCACTGCCGGTGCCCTCCACTGTGGGGGCCTACTGAGTGGGTCCCACTGCGAGGAAATGTGGGGGGCCCACTGCCGAGAGCCCCACTGCCGACGCCCCTCTGCCGGTGCCCCCACTGTGGGGGGCTAATGAGGGGGTACCACTGCGGGGCAATGTGGGGGGCCCACTTCGGGGGGCCATCTGCCAGGGGCCCACTTCGGGGGCCATCTGCATCACCCCAGTGGGGCCCCGGAAGTGGCGGCCCCCACTTCCGGGGCCCCACTACAGGTGCCCCCCACTGTGGGGGCTACTGAGGTCCCACTGCGGGGCAATGTGGGGGCCCCACTGCCAGGGCTATCGCTCTCTACCGCCCTTGCCCCCCGCGCCATGCTGCAACGCGCAAAATTTCACTTCCATCCTCTCTCATAAGGGAACCCTTCTGAGTTCCGGGATAAAAAGTAATTTATGCCCTTTGTATATGAACTTAAATCATGCTAAATTTCATTTGAATACCTTCAGTAGTTTCGGCGCTATGCGCAGCCAAGAAATTTTACTTTCATCCCCTCTCCCAACGGAACCCTATTCAAATCCGGGATGAAAAGTATCCTATCCTCGTAGTATGATCTCAAATCCTGCCAAGTTTCATTTCAATACGTTCAGTAGTTTCGGAGCTATGCGCGGTCAAGATACAGACAGACAGAAAGACAGACAGACATGATAGAAAAAAAATCATTCTTGGTATCAGTATCGATAATAGAGTGCCCTCCAAAAAAAATTTTCAATATATCTTCAATGTACAGAATTGGACCTGTTACAGTTTTATTATAAGTATAGATAAATTGAAAGTGGATTTATATCTTCAGACATTGAGCGTGACATAAACGAATCAGACACGTGCCGTGGCAGACAAAAAAATATTCTTTCAATCAGTGAGTATGAACGTATTCACACTGAAGTAAGGTGTACGGATTGCAGTACAGTTCAGTCAAAGAAAATGAGTGTTTGCATCGCCAAATCTAATACGTACTACATATAAATCAATGGACGTCGGACGGTGTCTGTCGTTGTCTGACGTAGCATGCTCCTGTTACGTTAGATGTGAATAAACGGTGTCGGTCGGTGTCGGCCACGGCACGTGTCTGATACGCTCCATGTCGGTAGATATAAACGGACCTTTATTGGGTATTTATCACTTAATATCGCTGCAGCGCGATGGAAATTCAGGGTAAATAAAAACAAAGGAAACGCAATAAATGCCCGATAATCTATACTATATCTTGGGGACACTTCCGACTGGTATTGATATGGACCAGTTGAGCTACCTCTTGATTGTTTGCAATAGTCTGCACTTAGCTCAATTGTTTCTTTTGTAAATACTAGTTCTAATTTGTTTTTAGAATTTCATTTTATTTTCTTTGTTAATAAAGTTAATTTATACTAATATTATAAAGAGGTAAAGTTTGTAAGGTTGTGGAATAATCTTTGGATCTACTGAACCGATTTTGAAAATTCTTTTACCACTAGAAAGCCACGTTATTTGTGAGTATTTATTGACAAAGAAAATAACAATCAAATAATATTTACAAATTAAACTATTATTTACAATTGAAACAATTGAGTTAACTGCAGACTGTTGCAAACAATCTACAGATAGCTCAACTGGTCCATATCAATACCAGTCGGAAGCGTCACTAAGACACTGGCTGCATTGCCCCGCGATGTGGCAATGCTAATGCGCTGCGCCAGATACCACCAGTCCTCGGGTCACGCGTCGCTTCGACCAGGCGCTCAGATATTTTTTTTTAAATCCTGAGAGCCTCGGTACCCCACGGACCTAGGATCTCGACTCCAAGGGGAGCAAATGCGTAGGCTCTGTCGAGACCTGCATATTTGCGCCTCTTGAGATCCTCGGCCAAATCTGCCGCCGAACCATCCCTCATGAGCCCTCATAATATTTGTGAGTGTCACATATATTAACCGCCCAGCGAAGTGGGCATGGATCAGCAAGTTATTTATTTGTTAACCAATCGCGAAAGATTAATTTTAATACATTTTACAAATATTCATTATAAGGAAACACATTTTCTGAAACTTTATGTGCGAAAATATGTAAGACATACATATGTATATGATTGATTAAGAATGAAAATTGAGTATTAAAAATGTCTCAAAAAGTTATATTTAAGTTTCGCAAACATAGTTTTTTATATTTTCCAGCCAAACAGTAAGTTTTGTCATAAAAATACCTATGACAAAATTGTAGATCATGAAATTTTCTACAAAAGTATCCTCACACTTCTTTCCTGAGAATCATCATTTTTGAGATAGATATACATATTCTTCGACCTCTAAAAGTCGGTCTGACTAACATTGCAGTGATTTTAAAGGGTTTTTATTCGGATGGCGTGTTCCTCTGAGGCTATAGAGTTTTACTAACAAGAAATTTTTAAGCTTCGTACTATATATATACTCTTTCTAGACCAGTGCCTTGAAAACACTGACTACCATTTGTCCCAATGCAATTTTTCTTCCAGGTTAACAACAAATACATAGTAAAAAGCGGCACAGACTTCCGGCAGTTCTCCAAAATCAGCGTGAACTTGAACGGAGACACTCCCCGAGTAGACATTACAGACATCGGTGTTACCAGCGCATATGCAGAAGATCAAGTGCTAAAGGAAAAGGTGGAGAAATACTCAGGTAGGTTTATGTCTAAAAGCTTCTAATTAATGGCGCTCCGACAAGAAGCACAGATTTCTGTGCTGAATGGTGCAACTTAGTTCAGTTTTCACCAAACTGACATTGCTATCTCGCTACAAGTCGGGAGGAACAGTAAACGCGTGTAGATTTTCTTGTTATTTATCTCCAATACAACAGTAGAAGAACCAAAGTTACCGACATAGCTCTCAGAATCAGCAGGCTGAAGTGGCGATGGGCAGGCCATATAGCTCGTAGAACCGATAACCGTTGGGGAGTAAAGGTTCTCGAGTGGCGACCGCGATGCAATGCGAAACGGAGTGTGGGAAGACCTCCCACTCGATGGACCGACGACATCGTAGCGGTCGCAGGGAGTCGTTGGATGGAGGTAACTCAGGACCGCTATTCGTGGCGTCGTTTGGGGGAGGCCTATGTTCAGCAGTGGACGTGTACGGGCTGATGATGATGACGAAACAGCATCCTCAAGACCGTGGCGGAATGCGTCATATCTCCGCTCTGGAGGCTCTGGAGGTGCCTTGTGAAAAAGATGCTCAATGAGGCAAACTACTTCCCTGGATGATTATCCTCGGCACAACGCACTACTAATTTTGATTTTAAGTTTAATTTTAAATCTTATTTCATTTAAATGTTGTTTATAATTTTGTCTACATTAATTTATGGATCTTATGTTATCTGAATTAAATAAAAAAAATTAACTCTCAATTTTACAATAATATAATAATGATATGAATGATGAAATATAATAATGACTACTCGTTGAAGTCTCGAAATAGAATGCCCCCCGATCCGTCAGGCCTGGCATTTTATAGCCTCAGGTCTCGTCCGTGCGGCGCCGCCGCGCTGCTGCCTGTTGCTTCGGGCTGGAACTTTCCTCCGTAAACAAACTTCGGTTCGGCTCGGGACGCTTCGGGTGTAGGAATTTACCTATAGGCACTAATCACCTCGACGTGCCTCGACTGGGTTGCGCTGTGACTCACAACAACAGTTGTTTTTAATGGAAAATTTCCGCTTATTGGACTAATTTAATTTTACAAAGCTTACACTAGTGTGGACAGAACAGATATCGGTGTTACCAGCGCTCCTATGAAAATAAATAAACTCAAATCTTGTTGATAATATGTCAAGACTTGGTTCTTTCTAATGGGTCTACCCCCAATCCCTGTCTCCTTTTCAAATGCATTACGGACCCGCTAGTTGCTTTTAAAATAAAGTTTAGTTGCCGCCATATGGTTACGGTTATGGCATCAAGCGATAAAGAAGAGTACTCTCAATATCGTTGTTTGTCTTATATCAGAGTGGTGTATAAAAATTTACCAGTACCTCACTGATTGCACACTGAAAATGTACCTGGAAAATTAACCACACTATATCAAACTAACTTTTTCTCCACAGCAATGGTAGAAGGCAAGATGGACGAAGTCTTAGGAAAGTTCTGCGTACCTTTAGAAGGGCGGTTCTCCAGGATACGCGCCTGCGAATGTAACCTGGGCAACTGGATATGTGACGTGCTGCTGTGTGCGACCAGTGCAGACCTGGTGCTGCTGAACTCTGGGACCTTCCGCTCTGATCAGGTAATACTGAATACATATTAATATAGGCGTCAGATAGCCAGTATCTATTCGACGCTTTGCACAGGTGAGCGAGCTCTAGTAATGAGCGTTGAATCAAGGATCTGGGTTTTTTAAATGAATGAACACTTTATTGTACTTAAATTAGCATTAATACAAAATCTTATATCTAAATGAAAAAAATAAACAGTACAAAAGGCGGCCTTATCGCTGAGATCGATTTCTTCCCGTCAACCTTGATTTTTTCCAGGCAACCTAGACAGCTTTAAACAGTTTTTTCTACAGTGAACGTGTCAACCGTTTTCTTTTAACCACAAAACTAGTTGATTCCATTAACTGGTTAATTCATTCTACGACATATAAGAACGAAACACACGGAAAAATTACAGATTAGATAAAAACGAGGTTTTAAAGGAAGAACTATATTCAATTGGCGTGTTGGTTTTACAGCGTTTAACGCTAACGCACTGTTTCTTCTACTACAGGGTTACGTTTCTACGAACCAAACCAGTTAAACGTCAACTACTTTTGCAACTAGTTGACCGTTTAAAGACAACGGTCAGTTAACGCAAAAAACAGTCAACGGCGCACTACTAACGTAATCTATCTGCTGGATAAGCGCATTCACTGCCCAACATCAGCGTGCGCGTCAGTGGCACGTAATTTATTAAAAGAAATTGACATGATCTAACACGAGCGGCAAAGTGCGTGCAGAGGTAACTGTAGCCGTCAACAGTTGACGGCAGCCGTCGACTTTCGAGAGCAGCCGTTCACGCGACTATAGTATAACAAGTAGTACTATACTATTATATACATTATATCATGTAAAACACATACCAGCTGTGTTTTACATGATTTCACTCCCCTATCTACCTAATTTTTGTATGTTAGCTATAAACCATATACCCGTTTTATTTGTTATTCGGAAATGTTCATGTGTTTGTTTAAATATTCGCCTCTCATCCTCTGTATTATTGGTTATTTTTTATATCCTTATTAGTTTGTAGTGTTTTGCCTTGTCAACCCAATCTAATTTTACAAGTTAGCTTGTAACTACCTGTAATTGCGGAGTCACATTTGGTGATGCCTTAAGTGTTATTGAAGTGTATCCTCTGTTGCTAGTTCTAAATAAATAAATACTAATACTATAAACTACTAATATTAAAACGCTGAAATTTTGTGAAATGTGAACTGAATTTTGTTACCTAGAATCTCCAAAACTACTGAAAAGATCAATATGTTTCGCGTATATTTAGATCCTAGACTAAGTTAGATAATATGCTACTTATTATACCGAAAATACCCGAGCGAAACCGCGGGCAGCACAAAGTAAATTATAATGTAAAACGTTAACACAAATTCAACGAGGTAATTTGATCCTGAATTATTTATCACATCTGGCCAAAAATTACGTGTGGTTCCGCAATTTTTCTGAAATCCTTTTACTGCATAATCAACATCATATCAGCCTATACACGTCCACTGCTGAACATAGGCCTCCCCTATACAACGCCACAAATAGCTGTCCATAGACCTCAATCTCTTCTGGAGATTCCTAGCATCACTACATAATATATAGAGACAATTTTTTTAAAATACGCTACTGTGTGAATTGTCCAGCATTATTTATTAATTTTATATCAGTACCCCTCTAAAAAGCTTATTTATTTATATATTATATACACCACCAAAATCGCGTATAAAATAATTTTATACGCGATTTTGGTGTTTGAATTTAGAACACACCAATTTAATGCACCAATAAATGGGAACTTGCGTCCCTCAGGATTCATCTGTGGCCCTCGCTTTATATCCGTCCTTTACCCGCTAATTGCTTTATAGACTATTAAATCTAGCCCAACATCATCCAAATCTAACGAGTTTATGATATTCTCATTACCACAATTTTTCAGTTATGTTTAAGAATACTGCTTCTACATTAGATAATCAGAATCAATAACTTTATTTCTTTAGGCTTACAAAATAAGCACTTAGACAACTAATTAAGAAAAATGCCCATTTCTCTATCGAGATTTCACCACCCGATCCCTAAAAAAGGAGGCGTATTCGCCCTATCATATCGCACCGATTAACATGTTGAAGTAATACAGTTTGGTTCCAACCATGCCACCATTTTTATTAATTCTTCTACTGCCATTAACTCAAGCTTACGTACCGTACGAGGAATGTGTCATAGAACATAGATCCACGGAAATCTTGTACGAGGAAAAGCTCCAAGAAAAACTTATGTTCGACTACAACTCTATCAAACCACCGAAAACCATAAAAAACTGCTCAAAAACCGTTGAAGTCGACTTCCAATTCTGGCTCCTAGGTTTCCAGATGACTGAAGGAAATATATTTGAATTCTCTGCTATGACGCGCTTCGGATGGCAAGATGACAGATTAAAATGGGACACGAAAGACTATGGCGAAATCGAAGATATCACAATCTCAATATACAGTATCTGGTTCCCGGATATCAAACTGTACAACAGTATCAATGACGTATTTGACAGAATCCACGACTCTGGTTTTACAGGATGCCGTGTAACGAACACGGGCCGAGTTGGGTGTGCGACGAATATGATTTTCTGGGCTAGGTGCACCGGCGATCTGATCAACTGGCCATACGATACTCGTGTCTGCTCTATCGAACTTGGACCCGCGGAAGAGCAAATAAAAGTGTTCCATTTAGATTTGCCACATACTTTGGTTCTGCTTTCGGATTCAAAGGGTGTTGAGTGGAAGATCGTCAAACACGACCAAGTTCCACGTCCTAAACGAGGTCGGAAAGCAAATTTCACGCCATCTTTTACAAAAATACAATTGACTATCAAATTTACGTTGGAAAGAGAGTCTGAAGCCCTTGCAGCGATGATAATTTGCCCGATCCTACTGTTGTGTATTCTAAATTTCTGCAGTTCATTCCTGGATGTGAGGTCTTCTGTCCGTCTGACTGTCGTGTTATTTTCTTTGCTGTGTAATTTCTATGCGAAACGTCAATGGGACGAAGATATACCGAAGCATAGCAAGGATAATCCGAGAGTTCTCCTTTGTTACCGCTTTGCTGTTGTTTTAAACGTTACTAGCCTTGTAATGGTGTATGGTTTGAAGTTAATTTGTCAGAGCAAGGAGGAAACACCGTGTTTTAAAGCGAATATTAACGAATATGTTTATAAAAGCTACAATAAATTTGTGTTCCCTCGATGGAAGAGTGGCAGTGATAGTGCAGCGTGGTGTGATTTTGCTAATTTCTTGAATTGTGTGTACATTGTAGTGTCTTTATTGTTGTATATTATAATGTTCAGTCTCTATATTCCTGTACCTGTTGGTTTCAAGGAAAAGAATTAAGATATTCAGTGGATGAGTGTTGAATAATACCCTTAGTAAAAAAACATGTTTTTTTCATAGCGTAGTTGTCTAATAATGCATCTACTGCATTAGACATGATACAAAAATTGCAAAATTTCCTCTAAACGTTATTATTAGTAATTAATTAAAAAGAAAAAAGTTTAAGTAGGTACTAACTTATACAGACATGCCCTAAGTACTTAAATTGAGGGACACGCTTCCTCTTGACACCGTTCAGGGCCAAGCCACGAGCGTTATCCGGAGTCCCACCGGGGCGGTCTTAAAGATAATGTATTCAAACTTTTTCACATTGTAGGTGAGGCCGTGCGATGCAGCGTAGGAACCTCATACCCTCAACATCTCCTCGATAGATCCCCCAGTCGGGTCCAGCAGTACCATGTCGTCCGCATAACTGATGTTATTTACACTAACACCGTCCACGTGGCACCCGACACGCATGCTGCTGAGCTCGGCTATGAGGTCATTGACGTACAGGTTGAAGAGCTTCGAAGAAGTTAGCCCCCCCTGCCTTACTCTGCACTCCAACCTGTACGCCTCCGAGAACACGTTGACCCCCTTTATGCAGTTCCGTTGGTTCACATACCAGTACTGTACACCCCTGTCGGTCAGCTTTCTCCAGATTAGCTCATATGATATAAGATCAAAGGTCTTGGAGAGGTCGAGGAACCATGCGTACACCGGCGTCTTACAGATACATTTTAACATGACTAACATTTTCAAATCCAAAATCATAATTTTTCTGTTCATTCATAATACTTAAACTGAGCTCATTCAATGTATATTAAAATGTATTATTATAAATAAATAATACTGGACAATTCACGCAGCGTTATCAAGCCCCAAGGTAAGCAGAGCTTGTGTTATAGGTACTAAACGACTGATATATGTACATAATACAATACTCGTACATACACAGACAGATATTTTTTTTACTATGCATAGATAATACGCAGGACACCCGGAACAAATATTTGCAGATCGTACAAACATTTGAAATGCTCGATACTGAATCCGTCGTGTCCGGGTGACTTGCCTCTAGTCATTTTTTTGATGAAGTTTTTCAGCTGCTTTTCTGCAAGATTTAACGGAGGCTCATCACCCTGACAGCCGAACTCAGTATCGAGCTATCCAGCTGATGGGTCGAGAGGAGACTGCACCTTAAAGTGTTCCATGAATAGTTGTACTATTTCCCTCGGGTCACTCATCCCCCCTACACTCGAACCACATACCCTTAACATCAACCAGTGGACTTCCAAAACTTAGAGAAATCTTTGGCAGCTCGTTTCTATTTGTCCATAATTATCTGGTCCTGGTTGTATTGGCACCATGTCAGAAGACTTTTAAAGATTTTTCGTGTCTCCAACATTTCCTCGAAGATATGAAGCACCCAGGAGGTCTCGAAATTAAGTCTGGCCTCCCGGTAGGCCGTCTGCACTTGCCGATTCCACCCACACAATACTTTACCTCTTCCCTTCTTGCCGCCTCCACCCTGCTTCGTCTGCACCGCCGCCTCACACATGCTAGACAATGTCATTGTACTACTAACACTATAGGTACGTACTATCAAGAGCTAGCCTATCATCAGCCGAGCAGCATGACCCGCAGCACTCTTCAAGCTAGTGGGGGAGATCAAATCTTAAGCCTTTTATTACATAGGGTATGGTACCTGTCAGTCTGCTCGACACTCCTATCACCCCATATGACACTGCGCGGAGGCGCATTATTCGTCTTTTATTTAGGCATATGTGTAGACAAGAACATACGTAGAGGGGAAACTTCGGCCCCGGATCGGCTCAAGTTCGCGACAAAATACTCAGTCTATCTCAGTCGGGATCGTGAGCGTCGCCGACAGCCCGACTGAGATAGACTGAGTATTCTGTTTTTCGTCTAGCCGCGACCTTGAGCCGGTCCGGGGCTGAAGGTCTAACCACCTACATCCGTGTGCTTCACTAATAAAGGTATAACTAATTAGAGATAAGTCCCAATTTTTCCTCATCAGCACAGATCCACCGAGGACAGCAGCTAGTAAATTATAATTATTTATAACATCATCGCAAATAAAGGTAATTTGATCCTGAATTATTTATCAGTCCTGGGCAAAAAATACGTGTGGTTCCATCGGGATAGTTACTATCCCGATGAGATAGTTACGGAACCACGCGTATTTTTTGTCCGTAGAGATTCCTAGCATCAATACATAATATTTTTACACATAATGTATTTTTAAAAAAAACTACACTACTACGGTGTCATTTGTCCAGCATTATTTATTAATTTTAAATAATAATAAATAAATAAATGGTTACTATGAAAGAAATTCATTTGCTCTATCGAAATTTATCACCACAGATCCCTGAAAAAGTAGGCGTATTCGCCCTATCATATCGCATCGATTAACATGTTACAGTCCGATTCCAACCATGGTACTATTTGTATTCGTTCTCCTACTGCCACTAACTGAAGCTTACGTACCATACGAAGAATGTGTCATAGAACATAGATCCAAAGAAAACTTATACGAGGAGAAACTTCAAGAAAAACTTATGTTCGACTATCACTCTAGAAAACCACCGAAAACGATAAACTGCTCAGAAACTGTTGAAGTCGACTTCCAATTCGGGCTCTTACGTTTCCAGATGACTGAAGAAGATATATTTGAATTCTCTGCTATGACACGCTTCGGATGGCAAGATGACAGATTAAAATGGGACACGAAAGACTTTGGCGAAATCGAAGATATCGCAATCCCATTCTACAGGATCTGGTTCCCGGATATCAAACTGTACAACAGTATCAATGACGTTTTTGATAGACTCCACGACTCTGGTTTTACAGGATGCCGTGTAACGAACACGGGCCGAGTTGGGTGTGCGACGAATATGATTTTCTGGGCTAGGTGCACCGGCGATCTGATCAACTGGCCATATGATACTCGTGTCTGCTCTATCGAACTTGGACCCGCGGAAGAGGAAATAAAAGTGTTCCATCTAGATTTGCCAAATACTTTGGTTCTACTCTTTGATTCAAAGGGTGTTGAGTGGAAGATCGTTAAATACGACCAGGTTCCGCGTCCTAAACGAGGGCCAAAACGGAGAGCAAATTTCACGCCATCTTTGACAAAAAAACAATTGTCTATCAAATTTACGCTGGAGAGAGAGTCTGAAGTCATTGCAGCGATGGTAATTTGTCCGATCATTCTGTTGTGTATTCTAAATTTCTACGGTTCATTTCTGGGTGTGAGGTCTTCTGTCCGTCTAACTGTCGTGTGCTTTTCTTTGCTGTGTAATTTCTATGCGATACGTCTATGGGACGAAGATATACCGAAGCATAGCAAGGATACTCCGAGAGTTCTACTTTGTTACCGGTTTGCTGTTGTTTTAAACGTCGCTAGCCTTATAATGGTGTATGTTTTGAAGATAATTTGTCAGAGCAAGGAAGAGATACCGAGTTTTATAGCGAATATTAACGAATATGTTTATAAAAGCTACGAGAAATTTGTTTTCCCACGATGGGAGAGTGGCAGTGATAGTGCAGCGTGGTGTGATTTTGCTAATTTCTTGAATTGTGTGTACATTGTAGTATCTCTATTGTTGTATATTATAATGTTCAGTCTATATATTCCTGTACCTGTTGGTTTCAAGGAAAAGGATTTAGATATTCTGATTATGAGATTTGCATAATACCCAAAATAAAAATGAATGAATTCATGTGTTTTCTTTGGAAACAAAAAGCAAACGAAATATACGCTATTATGTATACTTACTTTGTATTTTTATTTAAGGTAAAGTGAGTCCCAGAACCCACGTTTTAACTGTACGAAAAATCAATTTTAAGACAATCATTTTTTTTTATGACCACAACTGACTTTATAAACTATTCAAGAATATGCCTGGGTCACGTAAAAAGCGTAATCTACCCCGCTTTTGGTGAATATATAGTTTATTAACAAATATTTGTAAAAAATCAATCTAAAAGTGTCATATCACAAATTTTCCTACATCGATCAATCTACTTCCTTACATTCAAGATCAAGCGTTGGCTATTAAAATGTGAAATTTAAAATATTTTTTGTTGTATAACATAGTTCAATTATCCTACTACATAATATTCATTGGAAAAATGTAGAAATCTTAGTTTCATCATGTGATTTAATTACGCTCCTGATAAACGGTTCAAATAAGTAACTTTGCTCAAAATTAGCGTCTTTTCGCTGTTTGAAGGACTCCGCTGATGATGATACGAATGATTTACAATAGTTATAAATTTTAATGAACTATCTTCTGCCCGCGTATATTTGGTATATCATCATCATCATATCAGCCGATCGACGTCCACTGCTGGACATAGGCCTCCCCTAAGGATCTCCACAATGACCGATTTTGCGCTGCCCGCATCCAGCGATTTCCCGCGACCTTCACTAGGTCTATTTGGTATGTGAAGTAGTCTATTATCTAAGGCTATGTTCTAAACGTACGCCAAATTCATCTTATCTAGATGAATTTTGGCGTTCAGTAGTTTTGAAGATCCTAGTAACAAAATAAAATTCACATTTCATATACATACATATGGAGGCGGCGCAGGACCGCTATTTGTGACGTCGTACGGGGGAGGCCTATGTCCAGCAGTGGACGTGTATGGGCTGATGATGATGATACATACATATGTATGTAGTTTAATTTCAACGCAAACTAAGCGAGGTAATTTAATCCTGAATTATTTATCAATTCTAGCCAAAAATATAATTGCGTGTGGTTCCGTAACCATCCCGCTGTTTCCTGATTTTTCAATTTTTGTTTTATTTATTTTTACATTTTATAGGCTTTTGTTTGGCCCACCTTTTTAATCCTGTTACTACTGTGTGAATTGTCCAGCATATTATTTTAAATCACCGAAATCTAACGAGTGTATTATATTCTCAGAAGATCTATTTTCAGTTATGTTTAAGAATACTGCATCTACTGCATTCGATTGATAAGAAAAATGACCATTTTCTCTATAGAGATTTATCGCCACAGATCCCTAATAAAGTAGGCGTATTCGCTCTATCATATCGCACCGATTAACATGTTACACTTATACAGTTCGGTTCTAACCATGGCTCTATTTGTATTAATTCTCCTGCTGCCATTAACCCAAAGTTACGTACCTTACGACGAATGTGTCACAGAACATAGAGCCAAAGAAAACTCTTACGAGGAAAAACTTGAAAAAAAACTTATGTTCCACTACCACTCTAGCGAACCACCAAAAACGATGAACTGCTCAAAAACTACTGAAGTCCGCTTACGATTGGGGCTCATACGATTCCAGATGACTGAGGCGGAGATATTTAAATTCTCGGCTCTGATACGATTCAACTGGCAAGATGATAGATTAAAATGGGATCCAAAAGACTTTGGTGAAATCGATGATTTCGCTATCCCATTCTACAGGATTTGGATCCCGGATATTAAACTACACAACAGTATCAATGATGTCCTCGACAGACTCCATGACTCTGGTTTCACGAGCTGCCATGTAACGAACACTGGTCGAGTTTGGTGCACGACCTACATGGTTTTTTGGGTCAGATGCACCGGTGATCTGACCAACTGGCCATACGATACTCGTGTCTGCTCTATCGAATTTGGACCAGCGGAAGAGCAAATAAAAGTGTTCCATTTAGATTTGCCAAATACTTTGATTATGGTCGTTGATTCAAAGGGTCTTGAGTGGAGGATCGTCAAATACGACCAGGTTCCGCGTCCTAAACGAGGACCGAACAGTAAAGCAAATTTCTCTTTGACAAAAAAGCAATTGACTATCAAATTGGCGTTGGAAAGAGAGTCTGAAGCCATTGCAGCGATGATAATTTGCCCGATCATTCTGTTGTGTATTCTAAATTTCTACGGTTCATTTCTGGGTGTGAGGTCTTCTGTTCGTCTGACTGTCGTGTGCTTTTCTTTGCTGTGTAATTTCTATGCGATACGTCTATGGGACGAAGATATACCAAAGCATAGCAAGGATACTCCGAGAATTATCCTTTGTTACAGGTTTGCTGTTGTTTTAAACGTCACTAGCCTTATAATGGTGTATGTTTTGAAGATAATTTGTCAGAGCAAGGAGGAGATACCGAGTTTTATAACGAATATTAACGAATATGTTTATAAAAGCTACGAGAAATTTGTTTTCCCTCGATGGGAGAGTGGCAGTGATAGTGCAGCGTGGTGTGATTTTGCTAATTTCTTGAATTGTGTGTACATTGTAGTATCTCTATTGTTGTATATTATAATGTTCAGTCTATATATTCCTGTACCTGTTGGTTTCAAGGAAAAGGATTTAGATATTCTGTTTATGAGATTTGCATAATACCCAAAATAAAAATGAAAGAATTCATGTTTTTTCTTTTGAAACAAAAAGCAAACGAAATATACGCCATTATGTGTATCTACTTTGTATTATTATTTAAGGTGAAGTGTGTCCCAGAACCCACGTGTTGACTGTACTAAAAATCAATTTTAAGGCAATAAATGTTAATTAATTAATTTGTTGCTAATTAATTTGTTTATTTTTTAATGAAAAATCTCATCAAAAATCAGCTCTTTAAACGCTTACTTTATTAACTATTAAAGAATATGCCTGGATCACGTAGAAAGCGTTAACTACTTTTTGATGAAGTATATAGTTTATTAACAATATTTATAAAAAAATCGATCTAGAATAGATTAGATATTTATTTGGTACATAAAAACATTACCTACATTTTTGTGTTAGTAGTGCCTTAGAGCCTATGTTAGGTTTATCTAGGCACTCGATCGCACTTAATTCAATTGGTTTTACAATATATTATGTTAACAAACTGTATAAGTAAATAAAATAAATTAATTCTAACATCTATGTTTCAGTGTGACGAAAACTTTAATCACAGCATGATAAACGCACACAAACATTTACCTTCGAACGAGCGAAACATTGCTAATAGTAGGTATCTACCTAGTTGCTTCTGAGAATGTCATCTCACAAATTTTCCTACATCAATCAATCTACATATGTACCTACTTCCTTATATTCAATATCAAGCTATGACTAGCTAGTTCAATTATCCTAATACATAATATTTATTGAGAAAAATTTTGAAATCTAAGTTTCATCAAAGCGATTAAAGGGACGATAATTACGCTTCCCCATCGTGCGACGTCCATGTGGTTCTCATAAGGGCTGGGCAGTGTACGCTTTATTGGACCTGATAGTATCTATCTGTTATATTAACGCATCCGAGACTCTGCGTTGTGACCTAAATGGGCGCGCAGCTGCCAGATGAGACGAAAATAGTTACTATAGGCTACTGGCTAATATTTTGGTGAGTGAATTTCTCGAATTACTCCCCCCCCCCCCTATAATATGGCAATATTTATATTTCATATACATACATATGGAGGCGGCGCAGGACCGCTATTTGTGGCGTCGTACGGGGGAGGCCTATGTCCAGCAGTGGACGTGTATAGGCTGATGATGATGATGATACATACATATGTATGTAGTTTAATTTCAACGCAAACTAAGCGAGGCAATTTAATCCTGAATTATTTATCTAGCTAATATTTTGGTGAGTGAATTTCTCGAATTACTGATGGTGCGAATGATTTACATAGTTATAAATTTCAATGAACTAGCTTCTGCCCGCCTATATTTGGTATAACAAGTAGACTATTATCTAAGGCTATGTTCTAAACGTACGCCAAAATTCATCTAGATCTGTTCACTACTTTTGAAGATCCTAGGTAACAAAATAAAATTCACATTTCATACATTTTATTAGGATAATTTCAACGCAAACTAACTTGTAGAGGGTAACTTGATCCTGAATTATTATCAGTTCTGGCCAAAAATATACTGTGGTTCCGTAACCATCCCGCTTAATCGTGATCTTTCTGTAATCCTGTTACTACTTTGAATTCTCCAGCATTGTTTATTATTTTAAATCGTCCTACTAATATTATCAATTTCAAAGTTTGTATGGATGGATGTATGGACATTTGTTACTCTTTCACGCAAAAACTACTGGAACGATTAGGCTGAAATTTGGTATGGGTATAGTTTGGGACCTGGAATAATATATAGGCAATTTCTTATCCCGATAAAACGCAGGCGAGGGTGCGGGCAGCAGCTAGTTTTTCTATAATCCTATTACTGCTGTGAATTGTCCAGCATTATTTATTATTTGAAATCGTCGAAATCTAACGAGTTGGTGATATTCTCAGTAGATCTATTTTCTATATATAAATTAACCTATGTTTAAGAATCAATGTATTGAATTGTCAGAGATCAATGGAACGAAGCATGCTTGGTATTAGGAAATTAAATAAAATACGCAACACAATCATCAGAAATAAAACAAAACTTAACAATGTCATTTATACGATAAAGAAAATAAAATGGAGATGGACGGGACATACTCTACGCGGCTCGGATAAATGGAGCAAAACCATTATAAACTGGTATCCGAGAGACAAGAAGAGGAAACGCGGGAGACAATATAAAAGATGGGAGGACGAAATAAGAGAGACTGCAGGACAGACTTGGTCTAGAACTGCACGAGAAAGAGAGGAATGGAAGCAGTTAGAAGAGGCCTTTGCCTAAACAGGGCAAACAGATGCAATAGAGGTTGCCGATGTCTATCGTTAAGCATTAATTGTTAACTTTGTTTAAGTGTCTGAATAAAGGCTTTTATTATTATACACTTCATTTATTTTAAATCTCATTAAAATACATTTTTTACTATAGAAAATACAATAGGTAACATATAAAACTAATCTACAGTAAAAAATATATCAAAACGGTGGATCACCGGCCGCGAAGCTAGGCTCAAGCGGCCGGTGACTAGGGCTGCAGAGAGAGGAACTTCCTGACGATACGCGCCGAGTCCAGGAGTACCGCCTTTTGAATCTGACCCTTGATCCAACTTCCTAGCGAGAGTCTCATAAGATGTTGATCGAGGCTCTTCGCTATTATTATTATTATTTATGTTTAAGAATACTGCAACTTAGTAATATTTAAAAACTTAAGCAATTTAAAACTAAGATAGTGTTAGAATTAATTGATTTTAATTACACATACCTATAGTTTAACTTAATATATTGTAAAACCTATTCAATAAGGTGAGAATGAGTGCCTAGATAAACCTAGCATAGGGTTTATATAGGCATATAGCCCATACACGTCCACAGCTGGACATAGGCCTCCCCCACACGACGCCACAAATAGCGGTCCTAAGCCGCTTCCATCCATCACTCCCTGCGACCGCTACGATGTCGGTGGTCCATCGAGTGGATAGTCTCCCGTGTATAGGAGGAGTTTTGCCATAATCACCACGCTTGGCAGGCGGATTAGTGATCGCAGTGTTGGGGTAGAAAAATACTCAGAAAGAACTACTGCCCTTTCTCTGATAGGTTCCCGTAGTCGGCTCTTACGACATCCAAAGGTTTGGAGGGGTCGATATTTGTACCTACGGCGCGGCCGGAAGCTTTGACTTACTATAAAAAAGAGCAGACAAGAAAAATCGGCCCTTAGGGCTGATTTTAAATGATAAACGATGACAAACAGACAGATAATTTTATACGCTAGATAGCTATTCGACGACTTATATGACGATTGAATAACCCAAAATATTGCTATTTATCGAATAAAAGCTATCTGTTGTTTATCTGACGATTGAAAAATCGGCCCTAAAGGTGTAGGTAAAAAAACAAGTAGCTACAGTGCCAATATTTAACTATTTATAATTTTAATACACTGTTTATAATTTTACATTGTATGAAAGCTCGACTCAAAACGGATTTTGTTACAAATGGGGTGAAAGATTTATAAACAATAATCATATTGTCTCCACGCACCTTGGCTAGGCACTGTTGGAGAAAGTAGGATAGCAATAGCTTCGGTGCGCGTGATTGTGTGTGTAGTTACACACACAGTCACGCGTTACGAGTATTATGGTCAGCCGCTGAAAGAGATTATTCATTTGCAAAGGTAAGGTAAGAAGCAAATATAATTGTTGGTTCCAGTGCTCAAATTGGTGTAACTGTAAACAAACTTCAACTTACAATTAGTACGAGTCAATTGGTGCAACGTTAATTGGTTAAACAATATTGCTCTCTTTTTTTGGTACACACAATAAATAACATAATAACATTTTTCGTAGAAGCTAATAATGAGTGTAAGAGCAATGTTGGTTTGGCAAGATACTTACTCTAACTTAACCCTCTTCGGGCATAGAAATACACCAATTCGACTAATATTCATGGATCACATAATTAATTACCTACAACATAATTTCCAAGGAAATCTGAACATTCCTACTCAAATTTGTGGCGTAACTGACATTTTTTAAAAAAGTATTTTTTTTTAATATACCTTTCGAAAGAGCAGAAAAAACTAAGAAAAACTGTTTACCTACTCATTTACTACATTTACGTGTTTTGTTGGTTACGCCAATTGAACTTGCAACGGATGATATGTACATAATCTAACTATATTTAATGTTAAAAACTACTGTAATTAGTATAATTGGCCGAAGGCCATTCTTACTACATAAAACAAATAAATAACAATAAAAATTACACTTACAATTGCCACAGATCCCTAATAAAGTAGGCGTATTCGCCCTATCATATTGCACCGATTAACATGTTGCATGCACTAATACAGTTTGGTTCCAACCATGGCACTATTTGTATTAATTCTCCTGCTGCCATTTACCCAATCTTATGTACCGTACGATAAATGTGCCATAAAACTTATTTTCAAAGAAAACTCATACGAGGAAAAACTTCAAGAAAAACTTATGTTCGACTACCAATCTAGCAAACCACCGAAAACGACAAATTGCTCAAAAACTGTTAAAGTCGACTTCCAATTCGACCTCCTACGTTTCCAGGTGACTGGAGAAGATATATTTGAATTCTCAACTATGATAGGCTTCGGATGGCAAGATGACAGATTGAAATGGGACACGAAAGACTTTGGTGAAATTGAAGATACCGCAATCTCATTCTACAATATCTGGTTCCCGGATATCAAAGTGTACAACAATATCAATGATGTATTCGACAGACTTCACGACTCTGGTTTTACAGGCTGCCGTGTAACGAATACTGGCAAAGTTGGGTGCGCGACGAAAATGATTTTCTGGACCAGGTGCACCGGCGATCTGATCAACTGGCCATATGATACTCGTGTCTGCTCTATCGAACTTGGTCCCGTGGAAGAGCAAATAAAAGTGTTCCATCTAAATGTGCCAAATACTTTGACTCTGCTCTCTGATTCAAAAGGTGTTGAGTGGAAGATCGTTAAATACGACCAGGTTCCGCGTCCTAAGCAAGAATCGAAGCGGAAAGCAAATTTTACGCCATCTTTGAAGAAAATACAATTGACTATCAAATTTACGTTGGAAAGAGAGTCTGAAGCCCTTGCAGCGATGGTAATTTGTCCAATCATTCTGTTGTGTATCCTAAATTTCTACGGTTCATTTCTGGGTGTGAGGTCTTCTGTCCGTCTGACTGTCGTCTGTTTTTCTTTGCTGTGTAATTTCTATGCGATACGTCTATGGGACGAAGATATACCGAAGCATAGCAAGGATACTCCGAGAGTTCTCCTTTGTTACCGCTTTGCTGTTGTTTTAAACGTCGCTAGCCTTATAATGGTGTATGTTTTGAAGATAATTTGTCAGAGCAAGGAGGAGATACCGAGTTTTATAGCAAATATTAACGAATATGTTTATAAAAGCTACGAGAAATTTGTTTTCCCTCGATGGGAGAGTGGCAGTGATAGTGCAGCGTGGTGTGATTTTGCAAATTTTTTGAATTTTGTGTTCATTGTAGTATCTTTATTGTTGTATATTATAATATTCAGTCTGTATATTCCTGTACCTGTCGTTTTCGAGGAAATTATTTAGATATTCTGTTTGAATATTGTATACTACCCAAAATATAAAATGAAAGAAGCATGTTTTTTCTTTGGAAATAAAAAGCAGACGAAATATATGCCATTATGTGTACTTACTTTGTATTTTTATTAAAGAACCTATACTCACACTATAAACAGAAAAGTAATTTGGCGCGTTCGTTTAACGCCGCATATTCCGAAACTTACGATATAAAAATAGCACAAAATATCTGACCCTATCTGAGAGTAAAAATCATTTTACATGACTCGCTTTTCTCGATGATAATTCTGTTTCTGTGCTATTTGGGATAAGGTGTAACTTCACATCCATCGACCCTATATCAGGTGGAACGTCATTTTCGCGTGCGGAATAAAATTTTAGTGGTTTTCGTACAATGGCTTGTGTAGGGATCATAAACACATCGTTCTAGTCCAGTACCTGTCGTTAATTTTGGTACCTATAATAAATACATTCTCAGAATAGCATAATCTGTGTTTTGGGTAAGTAACTAAGTAGTTGTGTAGTAGTTTTATGTAATTAACTTAGTAGTTTTGGGTAAGTAAGTAGTTGGGGGAGGCCTATGTTCAGCAGTGGACGTGTACGGGCCGATGATGACGATGTTGAAGTAAGTAGTTTTGGGCAAGTATCCAAGTAGTTTTGGGCCCAAAAGAACACAAATAATCTAAATAAAACATTAAATTTTCGCGGCCTTCTTCGCTCGCCGATGACATTTGTTGGCTGCCCGTGGCCCAAAGCTCCAATCCCATTCAAATCACTTTATCGACCGCAAACAAATTTCAATAACATTAAATTTGCGCGGCTCGGTTCGATCGCTGATGACACTTCCTAGTTGCCCGTAGCCCAAAGCACAGATTAGGTAAAGTTGCTTCGTAAGCTTCACCGCCGCCATTCAAAGTTATTAAGTCAACAAAAAAAAAACTCAAATTGTTGGCATTTCGTTCTGCCGTTCTGCCTCGACTACAATAACTACGTAAAATAGACTAGTAGGCTTTTTATTTCAAAACAATCAAATTATTGCGTTGGATAAACTACCAAAGGAATTTAGCCATTTCTTTTACCCCAAAACCAAAGTTAGATGCCATTGTTAAAATGTTATTATAATTTGCATATGTAAAACGTTTAGATTGTTTATTTGTTCCACCAGGTGCATCCAGCTGGCGAATTTACCCTTCGAGACCTGTGCACTATCATCCCCATGCGAGATCCCATAGTAGTGGTGGAGACGACAGGATCAGTGGTTCTTCAAGTGTTGGAGAATGCAGTCAGCAAATACCCTAGCTTGGAGGGGCGGTTCCCACAGGTAATACGCCTTTTGCACGCCCACTGTTGGGGTATTTAATGTTCCTCCCATTTAATACGGCATTCTTACTTGTCCCTTGCTTGTCGCTTCCAGAGATTCCCAACTATAAGACGTTAAAGGCGCAATTTTGTGCACCTAAGTCCTTAGACAATCTGACTCCCTATCAACCTCCTTAGTCATCATCATCATCATCAGCCCATACACATCCACTGCTGAACGTAGGCCTCCTCCAAACGACGCCACGAATAGCGGTCCTGAGCCGCCTCCATCCAACGACTCCCTGCGACTACTACGATGTCGTCGGTCCATCGAGTGGGAGGTCTTCCCACACTCCGTTTCGCATTGCATCGCGGTCGCCACTCGAGAACCTTTACTCCCCAACGGTTATCAATTCTACGAGCTATATGGTCTGCCCATCGCCACTTCAGCCTGCTAATTCTGATAGCTATGTCGGTAACTTTGGTTCTTCTACGGATTTCCGTATTCCGGACCCTATCGCGTAGAGAAACTCCGAGCATAGCTCTCTCCATAGCTCGCTGGGTGACTTTGAGCTTATGCACAAGGCCTATAGTGAGCGACCACGTCTCGGATCCGTAAGTCGTCACTGGTAACGCATATTGGTTAAAGACGTTCGTCTTGAGGCTGTGCGGTATCTGTGATGAGAAGATATTGCGAAGTTTCCCGAGTCCTTAGTATGGGTTGTGCATTAGATAGCGAAAAATTATTTCATAGCTCTTGTTAGCTAGATCGAGCTCTCATTTGTTTTATTTTGAACTATGAATTTGTACACCGCATTCTACAAAAAACTTACTAACCTCTTTAACTGTTCCATTCCAGAATTAAAGTAGAAAGCAAAAAACAATAAGTTCAATTTCAATTAATTCTATTTATTAACAAACTTTTTATTTTTTCTTACATACTTGACACACCTTTGTGGTTTTCACTTCTTCCACTAGTGGACAAAAAAATTCAGTGAAGAAAATATCAATAACACCTTATTTCTTATTTGATAATAATAACTATGTTTATAGTATAAAATTTGACTTGTCTAAGTGCTTATTTTGTAAGCCCTTAGACAAGTAAAGCAAAAAAAAGCAAGCAAAATAAAGTTATTGATTCTGATTCTGATTTATTATTTATTTATTGATTTCTCTTATTTTGTTTTATGTGCCATTATATCTCGGAATTTCAAACCCTCATAACTCCAAAACTGAACTGGCACCGCTGAAAAACAGTAGCACCAAAGAGCTGAGACGTTGACCTTTTTGTGTCATTTAAATTTTATATTAGTTAATAAGCAATTTATGTTATTGTTTTTTGTGACACAAATAAATATTTTCTATTTCTATAAACTGCTCAAGACAGACCCGTTATTGGGTCTCTAAGAAATCAGAAGAATGAAACTAAAACTGTCACGACTTAGGGCCTAACTACTAGTTTACTCTTCTTTTCCAGGTGGCAGGCATATCATTCGCCTTCGACCCTTCAAAACCACCCGGCAGTCGCATAGCCGAACAAGTCGTGAAGATTGGAGACGAGTATCTGAACCGGGAGCAAAACTACCGACTGGCTGTCAAGGACTATCTATTTCGCGGCAATGATGGATTCACCATGCTGCCAAACTGCAAAGTTATTGTGAGTCTTATTGCTTTAACTTTAAGTTTCTAAACCGGGAGCAAAACTACGGACTGGCTGTGGAGGATTATCTGTTTCGTGGCAAGTGGCAACGATGGATTTCCCATGCTGCCAAACGGCAAAGTTATTGTGAATATTATTGCTTAAAATTTAACAGCTGATCGCTTTGCATGCGAACCGATTCCGTAAAAATACGTCCCGTAGTAGTCGTAGAACTATTTTTAGGGTAGTTATCGCACTAAATCCGATTTCCGTCATCCGTGACTTTCCCATTGGGAAAAGAATCAGCCCTAGTACAGTTTGTATGAACGCTGCTGTATCACGCACGTGCATCGTATCAGATTGTAATCAGAATCAATAATAAATAAATTCTTTAGGCTTACAAAATAAGCACTTAGACAAGTCAAATTTTAAACTATAACCATAGTTATTATTATCAAATAAAAAATAAGGTGTTATTGATATTCTCTTCATTTCAATTCTTTGTCCACTAGTGGAAGAAGTGAAAAAGAAACCACTAGCACATTATATATCACTTATGTATACATGTTTATTTTGCCTATCTAAATCTAAATTTAATGCGATTTAGATACATGTAATTTTTCTATAAAGCTAAACAGAACATTGAATTTCTTACGTACTACTGTCAGTGCGGAACGGAGCGACATCTAGCCAATCTGAATTATACCTAAACAGTATAGGAATGACGTAGATATGCCAAAAATGAAGCCCTTTTCTTGGATTTTGATCAGTGATCGGATTAGTACATGTGTGTAAAACATTCAAAGGAGAACTCCTAAAATATTTACAAGATCCTGAAATATAGCCTATGCTAGTTAAGGACCCTACGGATTCAATATGTACATAAAATAAAAATAAAAAAATTTTTTTTATTGTAATTACTTTGTATTTATAGTTATTTAAGTAATTACAATAAAAAAATATTTTTAGTTTCTGGGGTCACCTTTTAAGCAAAATTTGCTTGTGTTAGGAGACCCCGCTCTTACCAATAATATAAAATAACAGTATTTAAGTAACAAATTAAGATATTCTAATAGGACTTAAAGTAAAAATATTACAGCAGAAATTATTTAAACTAAGAATAAAGGTTTTAAATTAATAATTACAACAAGTAAACAGTATTAAACCAATCAATCACATAAATATTTGTGGAAAATATGCACCTTAGGTTGTCATCCTCCAATGTCACCAGGCTCATAAGAGCTTGGGTACCAGATTAGGACAACCACAAGTTTGCATAAAATGTGAGTTATTACTAAGGTTAGAGCCTTATCCTTTGCACAATATTCTCAACTTCATCGTAGGTTTTCGTCATCAACCATTCAATTAGATTTGTTTTACATTTAAAATATGTCATCGAGAATATACCTATTTGTGAATTTATTAGATTATAAATATAAGAAGATTGCCAATAATATTGTCTCATTGCAAATGTAGTTTTAGCTGTATTGCTTACTTTGGGTACAGGATGTTTCTTTCTACGCCTACTGATATTATCAAGTTCTGCGTCATAAAACAGTGATCTATGCGTTTTAAGGACTAGCTGAAGTACTTAGAGCTTTCTTACTGTTAGGAGTCCTGATTCGAGGTAGAGACTTTCTGTAGAGAACCTATAGGGCTTAAAAACATTACTTTTAATAAAGAACGTTGTGCTCGCTCTAGTTCTAAGAATTTAATTTTTGTAGCCCCTCCCCAAATCGGCAAGCAATAACCTACGACTGATTGACCAAGTGTGATAAATTTGGCTGAGTAGGTCTGTTGATGCTATATGACGCAGTGTTTTGAATGTCCATATCAGTTTTCTTGTCCTATTCAAAATCAGTTCAGTATGCATGTGCCAGGATAGTCTTTGATCGAGCATGATGCCTAGATATTTAGTGTGTGTTACTCTATTTAATTTGACGCAAGAACAGGCAGGACTAGCGTCATCACATTGGTGAATTTTAAGTTGGAAATTATGTCATAAATAGAGAAACATATATAATTAGTTTTAGATACATTCAATGTTAGGACGTTAATATCTAGCCATGTTGCAACCTTTCTCAGGCCTGTTTCAGCAGATTTTTTAACACATTCCCATGTCTTCCCTGAGAATATTAGAGCTGTATCATCCGCGTATGACAAAACTTATCCCTGATTTATATTCATGCTACTTAGATTATTAATATATATAAGAAACAATGTCGGGCCCAGGACGCTGCCTTGGGGGACGCCATATGTTATTGTTTGGTCTTCGCTTATATAGTCACCTATTTTAATTCTTTGTTTTCGACCAGTTAAGTAGCCTTTGAATAATACAAGTGGAGTGCCACGTACTCCAATCATTTCTAGTTTGTGCACAAGGATTGGAACGGACACCGTATCAAAAGCTTTTTGTAGGTCCAGAAAAACAGCGAGGCACTTACTTCCACTATCCACCTGGTCTGTAATAGAGGAAGCAAGTGCCAGGATAGCATCTTCTGTAGACTTGCCCTGTTGAAATCCGTACTGATTTGATGATAGTAAGTTAAATTTATTGAGAAAACTAACAAGTCGCGTATTTATCAGCTTTTCCAATATTTTTGAAATAGACGACAGGACTGATATTGGTCTATAATTAACTAAATCAGATCCGTTCCCACCCTTGTGTACTGGCGTTACTAAGGCTTCTTTTAGGGCAGCAGGAAAAACTCCTTGTTCGAAACACTGATTTGCTAAATGAGTAATTACTGGGACAAGTTGTCAATTCCTGGGGCACTCTCCGCTTTTAAGCCCTGGCTTAGCCTATGACGGTTCTTACTTCTTTATCATCAGTGCTAAAAAGTGCAAACGAATCCCTAGCCATGGTTTCCCTGAAATCAGCGTTGATGACTCGATTTTGACTCGCTATGATAGAACTTGATGCTGTTATATTGTCAGCTAAAAGCTTACCTACGGAACAGAAATATTTATTAACTTTGTTAATACTCTGTTGCGGGGTTGTATCTATGTCTAACAGTTCAATACTTTTTTTGTTTTCAGGTTTACGTTGCGTATTGTAATTAATTGCACTCCACAATTTTTTCGGGTTTTTAGTAGCTTTTTGTAAAAGGTCATAGTCATATTTACGTTTTTGTTTTTTGATTATACAATTACAATAATTTCGGTAGCGTTTATAAGTGATTTTTAATATTTCGTTATATGGATCTAACTTCAAACTTTTTTGCATGTTATTTCGGTTTTTTTTCAACATAGTAATCCAGCAGTCATCCAAGGTTTAACAAGTCTCTGTTTCTGAGGTATGGGTTTAGTTATACTATTATTTTTAATACATTGTTGTAGCTTAAAAATAAGAATTTCAATGAGTTTATTTGGGCAATTGTTATTTATAAGTTCCGATAGATTAGTTTCATGTAAATATTTTAGAGCTTCTTCTAAATTAAGTACCGTTTTAGTTTTAATGATTTTATTTAGTTTTAAATTGTTAGATAGTTGCAGACTAAGCAAGACTATTCTCACTTTGTATGTAAATAAGATTTATATTAATGTCACCAGTAATTATGATATTATTCTGTAAGGAAATGGATGTAAGGTGCTGACTTAGACTATTAGTAAATTCATCAGCGTTTGGAGTTGATGGAGATCTATAAATACCTAGTATAATTATGTCCGGAAGTACTTTTATCTGTAAACATGATGCATGTTCGGTTTGACTTCGCTAGCTTTTACTTAAGTGTATTTTTTATATACGCTACTACACCGTCAGCATGGTTCAAATGATTAGTTGTTTGGTAGGATGTGTAATTTTTAATTTGAGGAATGTTTTTGTTCGGATTTAATCTGCATTCACTGAAAATTAAAAGGTCTATGTTTGAGTTAAGGTTTGCTAGATTTAATTGCAAGTCATCGAAATTGGCATAAATACTCCTAATATTTTGAGATATAATAGTTAAATCAGATTTTATTTTGACTAGTTTCGGAAAATCACCAAAAGTACAGCTAAAGACTTGGGCTATTTCTAAGTTGTCTATTTCTTGTACGATATTTAGTGTGCTATCCATGACTGAAATCTGATGAGAAAAGGAGAGCGTTAGCTATGACGGTTTTTATGTTGTATACATTGTTGAGACAGTGATTGCGTACATAATTATACTGAAACACTAATTGTGTCGAATAATTATTTTTATGTTATGTTGATAAGCAATAACCGAATTCGGTCTGAGTTCGGTATTTTCACGCATGCATTGCGTAAAGTAGTGAACCTTGTATATTTAAAAGCCAGAATCAGAATCAATAACTTTATTTCTTTAGGCTTACAAAATAAGCACTTAGGCACTTAGTCCTATGTCTTATTCCAGGTATCAGACGACATGTGTCCCGAGATAGGAATGGCAGTGCAGAACCACTTCGCGGCAATCAACGTGCGCACGGGCAAGGCGCGCCCCTCCAAGCATCGCCAGTCGCTCGTCACTCTTAGCAGACGGTGAGAGTAGTGCGGGACAAATAATAATAGTGCGGGATAGACTAATAGTGCGGGACAAATACTAATTAAAAATTAGAAACTTTAGAAATTGTAGACAGTACCGTATTCTTAGGAATAACTTTAGATAGTAAACTTCAATGGGGCCCACCCATAGATAAACTATAGAAGAGATTTAGTTCTGCAGCATATGCAGTAAAAAAATCCGTGATCTTACAGACGTTGATACTTCTAGACTTGTCTATTTCAGCTACTTCCATAGTATTATGTCTTATGGCATATTACTGTGGGGGAACGCTGCAGATATTAACACCGTATTTGTGCTGCAGAAGAGGGCTGTTCGTGCAATCTAAAATGGGTCCTAGAGAATCCCTGCGTGATAAATTCAAAGAAATAAATATAATGACAGTACCATGTCAATATATTTATGAAAACTTATTGTACACTCATAGAAATATCGATCGATTCCCTAAAAATTGCGACATACATAATGTACTAGAAATAAGAACAAACTCGCTTTGCCCAAAACTAGGCTGCACAAGATTAGTTCTTTTATAGGGCAATGTATACGCTTCTACAACAAAACTCCGAATGAGTTGCAAAAATTATCAATAAATAAATTCAAACAAACTATCAAACATATCCTTTGTAAAAAGGCTTATTACAAAATATCGGATTAACTAGCGGATAAAAAAGCATGGGACGACTTTTGCTCCAACTCGAAAACTAACAACCTAACAAGGTAAAGGTTTCTTATTCGCTTCTTTACTTAACCCTAAAAAGATTGAAGTGAACAAAAAATCTCTTACTTCACTTTATTTCCCTGTTTTACTTATGTAATTATAATTTTGTGACGTGTCCAAGAGTCCTGTAAGGTCTAAAGGAAATAAAGCACTTTGATATTTGATAATAGTGCGGGACAAAAGACTATAGACAAAAGCTAATCTCTCGACAATAAAATGTTTATGGGACCATCTCGAGATGATATTCTATGCAATAGCTCAAATCGGCGAACACAAAAAACATATACATACATAGCCCAAGATAGAACTTTGTCGATTTTTAGAAGCCGGTTAAAAAACCAAAGCATATCAATATGTCATTTTCAAAATACCTACTCGCCATACCTACATTTTGATGTTACAGGCATAGTCTGGTGAAGATGCTAGATTGCAGCGAACTGGATGGTCCACCGCCTCTCCGCCGAGCTTCCTCCGCGGCCGTGGAGCCTACACACAGCGGGCATCATCACAGGTGAAGTAATTTCGGAGAATGCTCCCAGGAGCTTCATGACCTGATTCCACCATCTCCCTTCGACTCTAGAACAAGCGGACGGACTATAAAAAAAGTGAGAGCGAGCAACACTTATGTATGCTGAGCGACGCCCTTTATTGTAACTTATATTTGTTTGTACCAACCTTGCTAATTTTGCGTACTTAAGCTTCGGCCAAACCTGCTCGTCAAGCACGCGGGACGCGTACGCTTGCGTCAGAGCGATCTCTTCCAAACAACAGAATCAGAATTCATAACTTTATTTATTTAGGCTTTCTTGCTCTAGGCACTTAGACAAGTCAAATTGTATACTATAAACATAGTTATTATTATCAAATAAGAAATAAGGCGTTATTGATGTTCTCTTCACTTCAATTTTTGTCCACTAGTGGAAGAATCTGACGTTAACTAGATCACTTAGACTACTAGAGAACTTCAGAAATTAAAAAAATATAGTGATTAAAATACTGATTTAGTAATATTTGGGATGGATATCCGCTAAGTAATGCCTGAGCCTATTATTTCTGACGACCGATGTTGCGCGGCTGACGTAGGTCCGCCTGCGACGCAGGAGGCTGCGGGTTCGATTCCCGCTTTGGGACAAATGTTTGATCTGCAAATATTTGTGTTCTGGGTATTTTATATGTACTCGTATAATAAAAAAAATCGAAAACAGCCTATATGTTATTCCAGGTCCCAAACTATACCAATACCAAATTTCAGCCTAATCGGTTTAGTATTTTTTTGCGTACATCCATCCTTACAAACTTTGACATTTATAATATTAGTAGGATGTAATGTATTAATACTGTAAATATATTGTATATAATGTATTAATATTGTAATTTGCCGTGGGGTCGCGGCGTACGAATATCGACCCCTCCAACTCAACCCGTGGATGTCGTAAGAGCCGACTAAGGGAACCTACCAGAGGAAGAGCAGCAGCTTCCGTCTGAGTATTTTTAAACACCAACACTGCGATCACCGATCCGCCTGCCAAGCGTGGTGATTATGGCAAATCCCCCCCTACATTAGAGACCATCCACTGGATGGACTGACGACATCGTAGCGGTCGCAGAGAGTCGATGGATGGAGGTGGCTCGGGACCGCTATTTGTGGCGTTGTACGGGGGAGGCATATGTCCAGCAGTGGACGTGTATGGGCTGATGATGTTGATGATGAATGTATTGTATTATGTATATCAGTCATCTAGTACCCATAACACAAGCTCTGCTTAGCTTGGGGCTAGATAATGCCGTGTGGATTGTCCAGCTTTACTAATTTATTTATTTAATTTCCAGGCTGACCCGCCGAGCTTCGCTAGATGATTTAGAACAGCAGTCGTGCGAGTTGGCGCCTAAAGTCGAGAATAGAATCATCATTCTTGACAAACCCGAGGTAATTTTTTACATTTACTGTAATTTCACTGACTGATATTTTTAATCTTAACCAACCTCCATAAATTGTTATATATTGTTCCTAAATGCGCAATTCATATCTAACTGACACTAGCAGAATTGCATCTTGTATATATATATAATCTGAATCTCGGAAACGGCTCCAATGATTTTCATGAAATTTTGTATACAGCGGATTTCGGGGACGATACATCGATCTAGCTAGGATTCATTTTTAGAAAATGTAGTTTTATTCGTTTTTCATTAATCAGTTTTATCGATAGGGCACTCCCATAGACAATATTTCGACGCTACAAAGCCTTCATGTATCATGTATGACAGTTTTTTAATTTACTGGACATACTCGGTTATGACGTCACAATGGGGGAGGAAGGAGGTTGTCAGAGTCAAAGTCAAAGTTTCTTTATTTCCGTAAATACAATAAATGTACACTTAGAACAGGTCAAATTCTTAAAATTAAAATTAGAATCAGCTAAGATCCGAGGCTAAGATAGATGAACCCATAGACATAAAGTCCATTATTTTTGTTCGTTGATAAAAAGCCGTGACATAAACTGAAAAATATGACTTCCTGACATCTATTGACGAATAATATTTAAGTTTTGCGGGATAAATACTAATCCCCCGGAGATTAAAATTTTATGGGGCCCTTCGGAATAGTTTTCTATACAATAGTGAAAGAATTTTCAAAATCGGTCCATAATTGGCGGAGATATCGCGTAAAATACATACAAAAAAAACATACAGACGATTAGATAACCTCCTCTTTTGAAGTGGGTTAAAAAATCGGGGCTATTGTACCATTTTCCGCGTCAGGAGGGCAATTCTGGCAATATATCTACTTGATAAATATGGCGAGAACTGTCAAAATATCGAGTGATTGCTTCTTAGCAAACAACTGTATTCTCAAAATCTGCAATTCGTTATTAATCGAGGATCTTTCTTTGATTATCTATATCTATATTTGCTAGAGGTCGCACGAAAATTCAGTTTTTGGCGGTACTCGATATTTATCACATGTTATTTTTATCCCGTGATAATGAGTAAAACTCGATAAAGTATCACGTGATACGCAGCATTAGCCCCCTGAAAATACCGAATATTTGTATGAATCAAATTAATCAATTAAGTAGGTGCATTTGTTATACCACAGAATAACTATACTATTTGGTTTTACCTACTCAAGATTAACGCATATAAAAAAGCAAACAAACCCACAGAAACGAGATTTATCACCATTTTATTTCTTGCAGAAACTACACGAACTACTTGCAGAGAGAACGCGATGGGAGTCCGACACCGTCATCAAAGAAGTTGACGAAAACTCACCTTAAAAACTCCATTAAGGTTTAAAGTTTACGCATCAAATTGTTTTATAACTATCGTATACATACGCATTTCGTCGTGTTAAAGCTCAATCAACCGATAATCAATGCATTGCTAATTTAAGGGTGTTACCACACCAACCGATCGAGCGTCGATCGGTGGCATCGATCAATGTTGATCCTTTTTTTATTGGTAATGGTAAAGTGTTCGACCATCATCACAATTGACAAAGTGAAGATGGGGCTTAATATTGAGCACACTTTCCCACAAGGAACTTATTCACTCGGATTCATGGGATTTGAAGAATCCTAGATTGTACTCTACCGGAAAAAAAAAGACATAGAAAGAATGCCAGAGATGTGGTAGAATCTATCGATTTCTGATTTCAATAACTTTATTTCTTTAGGCTTAAAAAATAAGCACTTCGACAAGTCAAGTTTTATACTATAAATAGCTATAAATATAGGTAATTATTATCAAATAAGAAATAAGATGTTAATGATTTTCTCTTCACTTCAATTTTTTGTCCACTTGTGGAAGAAGATCGATAGACATCGACTAATCCATTCCACTATCGATCGATGCTGTCGATCGACGATCGATCGATTGGTGTGGGAACACCCTAAGATGACACTATTCATAAAGAGTTTAATTCAATCAAGGACAGTATGCCTGCCATTTTGTAGATACCTCGCACATACCGGGTGTCTGGCATTGCCAATTCAGCTTGCTAATATCGTAATTCTTATCACGAAATAAAATATACAATGAAAACTTTAAACTAGAGAGATTATGCAAAGGCGAGCTTAACCCTAAAAAGAGTTCTCTTCCAGCAAACCTTATGTTTGAGATATATCGATACTTTGGTTCTCTGACCGATATATTCCATATATCCTGTCCTTCAGAGAACCTCCGAGCCCTTTCCGTGTCCGTCTTCCGGTTTAGGTTTTAGCTCTTTGTGGTTTTAAGATTGTATTTTATCATGTACTCTCTCTTAGTCGTGCACTCTTAGCAGAGTGGTCGTGATTATGATGGGGTTCCTGATGAACGGCTGCCCGAGCAATACGCCGCCATCGTTCCCGTTGCGGTTGCGTTGTGGGAGCATTCGGTCATGGTGGATTGTGTTAGGGAGGTGATAAAGTCCGACCATCTCGTTAGAGACCGACCACGGCACCTTTGCCCTCCATACTGCCTTGTATCACGAGACGCTCCATCGAGTCTTCATTCCGTGCAACGTGCCCAAAGAACTTTAGTATGTGTTAGTATAATGTACTAGATATAAGGATTTGGAGGCATCTATAATTTCATGTTCCTGTGTGATTTTATAAATTTGAATTCCCATAGTTCGCTCAGTGACTGTAGGTATGCATCAAAGGTTAAAAAAAAAGCTTTGATAGATATTGTTGACCGTCTAAAATTCTTTATGAATAGTGACGCTGAGTTTTATAACAAACGACGCGCGTGCTTATACAAATATTAATTTATTTTTATTGACAAAGAAAATAACAACCAAATAATATAAACAAATTAAACTAGTGTTTACAATTGAAACAATTGAGCTAACTGCAGACTGTTGCAAACAATTTACAATTAGCTCAACTAATCCATATTATAGTTTAATTCGTCCATGTCCATATCATTATTATTATATTTCTTTTGAAACTATCATGGTTATTTACAACACTAAAGTTAACGGGATATTTACCATGGTTTGAGTTTTGAGTTCTCCAATATTTCGGCACAGTTACATGCGCCATGATCACGGAACAACTGAAGTCACTGCGAGTTAGTAATATTGGAGAACTCAAAACTCAAATCATGGTAAATATCCCGTTAACTTTAGTATTATTATATTGGTTTGTGTTGAATTTTCAGTTGGGCTCGGGCGATGCAAGTTCTTGCGGGCCGAAGTGAGACTAACTCATAATAAGAATCTTAGTTTTATTTATTAAGTTCTGTATCATAACAGTCGTCTACCTCATTTAGAATTCATAAACTGCTCATAATTCAACTTATAAGATATTTTTAAGTCATGTTAACTTATCTCACTTATATAATAGATTCAGGCGTTTCTTTGCGGAAATCCATTGCACAATATTAGAATGAAAAATATTTATATAACAGTTCCGCGTATAACCTTCTCTGATAGTATTCATCAAAGTAAGTTGGCGCGAGGAGAGGCAACATCACTGGCGGGACTCTGTCGGTGTTGCTGTGCTGACCAATCTCAATGTCAAGGTCGAGTATTGTGGTGTCCTGAAGATGTCTCGTTGAGAGACGAAACTAGTTGACAACTTACTTTGATGAATACTATCAGAGTGGGTTATACGCGGAACTGTTACTAAATATTTTTTCATAGTAATATTATCTCACTTATGAAAGATATCTTTAGTTTTGTTCCTTTTTTTTAATTGTTATTTTTATCAAGTTTCTTAAAATAGTTTTTTGAAACAATCATGTTAGGAACACTACGCACTTATGTTAAGTAAACTATGTCCAGATTTAAAATCAATACTTAAATCATGAGCATTATTAAAATTACCTCTCAAGTTGCATGGCGTCCTGACAAGGCTCCTTACCTAGCCTCTGAGTGTTTTTTAAGACCATCTTTTATCCTAATTTTAAAGAATTTAATAATATCCCAAAAATTTACGACTCCGGCGGGACTTGAACCCGCGACCCTCCTCTGAATACGAGGATGCGCTAACCAACTGCGCCACGGAGGCAAGTACCCGACCTGTCGAAAATCTTTGGGACTTACGGACGACTATAGCGCCGTTAGTCCCAAAGAGTCACTAGTCTAGTTAGTCGTCCGTAAGTCCCAAAGATTTTCGACAGGTTGGGTACTTGCCTCCGTGGCGCAGTTGGTTAGCGCATCCTCGTATTCAGAGGAGGGTCGCGGGTTCAAGTCCCGCCGGAGTCGTAAATTTTTGGGATATTATTAAATTCTTTAAGATTACCCAAAGTGTGAGCATAAGCACTATAATAACAAAAATCCTTTTATCCTAATTGTTGTCTATTTTTCTGTATTTTAGCTCATGCAAATATTTTCAAGAGCTATTTATTTTCATATTGCTGGTGGGGTTTGTACCTACCAGTAAGAACTTATGTTAACTCTATGAGAAAGACAATTCTTTTGGTGAAGAAATACGAAGAACGGGGAGCTTTGTATGCATAAGGATTGCAAAATAAATAATTGAATACACTTCGACAAAATCATCAAATTAATACGCCGCGTGGCAAATGTTTATTATTTCTACAGAAATGTGGTTCGGGTCTGAATGTTTTCTATCAGTAATCTGATTCATAAAGCTTCGGCCAAACCTGCGCGTCAAACACGCGGGATACGGGACATTCGGGCATTATGCCGCTACAAGCCGGAGAGGTAACATTAAACCCCGAAACAATTTTAATAGGTACAATAAAGTGTTCATTCATGCACCGGTCAGTAGGTACCCAAAAAGAGTTTCATGAGAACTTTTTTAGAAAACAGAGTAAATAGTGGGTAACCTATCTCTACGAATAAAACCAAATTCACCATAATTAATAGGTAGGTACATAGTTATATTCTAATTAAGTAAAATAAATAGATAAATATAATTTTGCAAAGCATATCATTGATTGCGATCTGAAATATTGTGAAATTTATTTTTAAGTGTTCAAGTCCAACTTATCTTAAACAGAACAGTATTATCACGATAGCCGAGATTAAAGAACAAAGAAATATAAAGATCTGCTGATGCTTATTAATAATAATAATTAATGTTAGTAATTGTTAATTAATAATGTTTATCAGAGGAAGGGCAGCAGCTTCCGTCTGAGTATTTTTAAACACCAACACTGCGATCACCAATCCGCCTGCCAAGCGTGGTGATTATGGCAAATCCCCCCCTACATGGGAGACCATCCACTGGATGGACTGACGACATCGTAGCGGTCGCAGAGAGTCGATGGATGGAGGCGGCTCGGGACCGCTATTTGTGGCGTCGTACGGGGGAGGCCTATGTCCAGCAGTGGACGTGTATGGGCTGATGATGATGATGAATGTTTATCAAATTTTAAGACCACAAAAAGCTTAGCTTTCACATATATCAAGACAATATAACTTAAGTTATAAAAAAAATATTAATTTATATTATAAAGCATGATTTTTTATATATTTACTTTTATAAGTTAATCACGAAATCTATACGCTGAAACAAAAATTAAGTTCAAAAATAAAATTCTTATGATGTTTTATAGTGCCTTGCTAAACTCAAAATAAGTATTTTTATTATAGTGGCAAACAGTTTGTGTTCAAATGTTTTAACGAAAATTAAAATAAGTAACTACTGTCCTACATAAAATTATAAAATATCTGTCTGTAAAGAATTTAATAATATCTCAAAAATTGAACCCGACTCCGGCGGGACTTGAACCCGCGACCCTCCCCTGAATACGGGGATGCGCTTGCTTATGCCTGTAGGTGGAGCTAACGGCGCTATAGTCCGTAAGTCCCATAGATTTTCGACAGGTCGGGTACTTACCTCCGTGGCGCAGTTGGTTAGCGCATCCCCGTATTCAGGGGAGGGTCGCGGGTTCCATAGATATCTGTCTGTGTTCTGCATTAATATATCTAAAAAATTGTATAAATATGTAAAAACAACATCTACGTAGGTATAATTGGTCCACCTTAAAGTATAGCAATTTTAGGGTCCTACCGTACTGGGATGCTACGTCGACGTCGCTGTCAACGTATACAGGGGGCCAACTCGGAAAAAGAAAATCGAAGTTTCTTTTTCGTGTTCGTGCAAAACCAACTCTTATGTCCATTTCATAAGATTAGCGTTTGCACGAAAAAGAATTAGAAACTTCGATTTAGTTTTTAAAAGTACGGGCCCAGGTCGCGTCACGGTTTAATAGCACTGACATTGATGTGCAGAAGTCGATTTTTGGATTTTTACACCGTTTTACACTTACGCAGAACCACCCTCCACTTTCGTCGAGCGCTATTAAACCGTGACGAGACGTGTACCAAACGATTAATTCTAATTCTATAATATGGCAGCTAACTCAGGATATTCTGTAGGTAAAGATATCGGAAGATAAAAAGGTGACTGTTCGGTAACATCGTCTGCCATAGAATAGTTTGGATGTCAATGACGTCACTGCGGCGGCGTCCCGGTGAGATAGCATCGATAGTCTAAAGATATAGATGCTTGTTAAAAATATCTGACATAAGTACCTACATGAAGGTCTAATGGAGGACTTGGAAGTTTATAGAATAAGAACATTTCATAACCAATTATACCTACGACCGACCGATGTGTCGCGGCGAGCGAAGGTCCGACTGCGACGCAGGTTTCGGGTTCGATATCCACCTTGGGACAAATTTTTGTACGATCTGTAAATATTTGTCTCGGGTGTTCTGTGTATTTTCTATGTATAATAATAATTACCTACCTATCTATGTAATAAGTATATCAATCATCTTGTATCCATAACAAGCTCTGCTTAGTTTGTGGTTAGATGATGTGTGGATTGTCCATAATTATTTATTTATTTATACCTACCAACTAACTACTCAACTCTGCCTTGTATAGGATTTAGCTAGACTAGACTATCTGGATCAGTGTACAAAATAAAATAAATACCTACAGTTAAGAGAATAAGAAACTGTATTTCACGAAAAAGCACTTATAATATAATATTCTACAAGGTTATAAGTAAATTGTACACAAGTAGGTAGGTACATTTTACTGTCCAGCTTTTTAAAAACGTTTTTCGCGTAGCAATTATTGTGGAGCTTGTGTATATTGACTATTGTTGTAAGATGCGTGTTTAACTTCGAAGCAATATTCAGGTAAAGTGTAATCACAGATAGAGATTGTAAGAAGAGAAGTAGGTAAGCGGCCTAAAAATCTTGTTTCTATTATTTTGTAACACATTAAATCTATTTAAAATATTGTTTTATTCAATAAGCTTTGTTGTGAAATATTTGAGATATTATTATTTATGTTGCTGTTGTTTTTTAAATTACATACTGTAGAGTGACCACTGTTTTTTTTTATTCCTCTTGGACATACCTGCATATTGATCAAGTTATGGATAGGGCAAAGATTAAAAATAAAGGAACCATATGAAACAATTTATTTACAATAATTACAAAATAGTTATTCATTTACATACCAATATTATAATCACAGTTCCTTTACAAATCGAAATACTTATATAACACTTTTTTTTTTAGAAACAAAATAATATTTTATATGCATTGATAATCTGTTTTATTTTGAAACAAGTCATACAAGCTAAGTTTTACCTAATATTCACTCAAATTTTCTATTGTTACATTGATACCCACTCAACTTGCTGATATTCAAGATAGTATCAATAAATAAAGATTTTTTCCATTTAATCTCTGATAGAAGCATACAAATTCAACTTTAAACTTTCTAAAATTAACTTTAACTCAAATAATGCAGGCTAGCCATAACACAACACTTGGGTTCAAAGTCTAGCTTTGTCATAATCAGGACAGCCTAAACCCAACCTTCACCAGTAGACTAGCTGCTATATTGCTAAGCAAATTAACTGATCGGTGTATAAACCTCATAACGCTTTTATAAGTTGATCTAAAAGCAACTCTCATAAGTCGACTTTAGCTCCAATATTGCTGAGTGGGATGGCCTGAAGCTCGGTCCGTAGACATAAGAACTCTCCGGCTACGCAAGTGATGGCTCCGCAGGCTATGTTGAGAATCCACCAGGAGAATGTGGTAGGAAATGATCCATTGTACATCCAACAGGCTATTAGATGTATACAGTGGAAGGTGCAACTGTGGACAAAGAACAAAAATTTACAGGTTAGTGTTGACAAACAATAAAACCAAAGTTATAAGGTTGTTAGTGGGGGGGGTTGGTGTAGGTCGTTGGTTGGTGAGGCGTGTTCTCTGCCAGGGGACACGCACCTATAAAGTGCTAAGAATACCAGAAGCGTACGTCTCGGTTGTGCGGTCGGGGCTATCAGGCGCGCACCAACTAGCCATCGTATACGTCCACGCCATCTCTAGACTGACGCCTCGGTCTATTGATGGGCCCACACCTCCATCTGTGTGGGTCGTCTCTCCTGGGCAATGCTGCGGTCTGCCACTGGCAACGAGTCCCTCGCACAACTACATCTCAGCTCGGGACCGCAGTAGCTGAATACAAAATTAAGATCGCCAATAAAAACCAACTGCGAATAATGATCGAGAAGGTTAATGACTACAAGAAAGTCATTGAATTGATACGTGAGCAGGGACTGATTGGATACACTTTCTCACCCAAAGAGGACAAACCGTACAGAATTGTCATCAAGCACTTGCATCCAACCACGTCAACAGATGCAATCATCAAAGCGATCGAAGACACAGGGAACAAAGTAACTGGTGAGATTATTAACGCTAGGTGTGGCCCAGATAAACTCCCAACTTCTTTGTAAACATAAAACCTCACGGTAACAACAAAGAAGTAAAAAATATCAAACACATTGATAACCAAACGGTAAAGATCGAAGACCCACGAAAACGTAAAACAATTGCTCAATGCCAGCGCTGCCAGCAGTATGGCCACACAAAAAATAACTGTATGCGCCCATATAGATGTGTCAAATGCGGACAAGGGCATAGAACATCGGAATGCCCCAAAACAGATAGGAATACACAAGCGAGATGCGCTCTGTGCGACGGGGAACATCCAGCCAACTATAAGGGATGCGATGTCTATCGCGAGATAGCTCTAAAGAGAACTAAGATGCAACCAAAAAGTCACATCAATGAACAAAGAAAAAATCCACCCACATCCACGACCCAAATCCAGGTCCGTAGGGAAACAATAAAAGACTCATTCCAAGAATATTCTGAATCTCTACACAACTTAGCGCAAGAACTGAACATGCATGAAAACGACCCGCGTGAGATTCTCATACCATGCAAAAAAACATACAATGTAACACCTAATACGACTACAAGATCAGACAACAACAGAAATCAAGGAAGGAGAAAAAAGGACCGAAACCTATCTGTAAATTACCCAATAGCCCAAGCTACTCAAAGACATTACTCTGATGTCGTTAATGAGCCAAAACTTACACAAGAGAACATACCTAGCCTAGCAGCTAAAAGTCAACCAAACACTTCAACTCTCGAAGTGTTTGAAAAAATTCTATTACAACAAACAGGCAAAATTGATCAGCTAATCCAACAAATAAGTACCCTCATGGGCCTTATCACCACCTCGTCAACAAGATAACATAATGATTCCATTCAACCATATAAAACTCGCTGCATGGAACGTCAATGGAGCTTTGTCAAGCGCCCATGAAATAGAATATCTAATCAGAACAAACAAGCTAGATGTACTACTACTATCTGAACCTCACATGACGGGCGATAAACCCTTGACAATACCAGGACACACCGTATATATCACTCCACATCCAAGCGGCAAAAGCCAAGGCGGCTCTGCTATAATAATCAACGACAAAATAAAGCACTTCGTGCGAGAAAATTATTCAACGCCCTATCTACAGGCAACAACTATAACCGTCCACGATAAATTCGGCTCACTCGATTTATCTGCCGTATACTGCCCACCTAGACACTCCATAGCAGACACTATGTTTACAGATTACTTCTCTACGCTTGGACCACGTTTTGTATCTGGAGGCGATTGGAACGCTAAAAACACATTCTGGGGATCAAGACTGACACTACCCAGAGGTAGACATCTGAAAAAGGCCGTCGACTCGAAAAACCTACTCACAACATCAACAGGGGAAACAACCTACTGGCCTACAGATCCGAAAAAAATCCCTGATCTCGTAGACTTTTTTATTATGAAAGGCATAGGGCACCTCTATACCAAAACAGAATCTTGTATGGATGGATCTTCAGATCACTCACCGGTAATACTTACCTTAAGTACGAGAGTAATCAACGTCAAAAAACCAGATAGTCTCCACAATAACAAAACTGATTGGGCAAGCTTTAGACACTACCTTGAAGAGAGAATCGACCTCAACGTCTCGCTTAAATCTGAAGCTGAAGAAGCTTGCAAAAAACTAGCGATGAGACGTACTTGCAAAATCGAGTACCAAGTCTTCCAAGTACGTCCTCGTATAAAAACCAGCGCCAAAAACCAGGGCTAAAATACTTCCAAGTATTTTATACCATGTGGTATCAAAAATACTCGAAGTACGGAAGCGCGGGCGGGTGCGACTCGTGGCGGGTCTCAGTGCGCCACGCACTTGAAAGTAAAATACTTGCATGGGAAATTGATACCAGTCTGTGTGAGAATAAAGGTCGTAATTGAATTTACAGAAAAAATACTTCCATCCTCTCGTACGGGTAAAAATACTTTCATAGGAAATTGATCCGCGCGTCATTTGTTATAAAGAACAAAATAGTATGAACAAAAAAATACTTGTACAACTAGAAACTTTTGAATGTTTTAATTTATCAGCATGATTGACTATGACTATGATTTAGGTACAATGCTCATATTATTAATTGTAAGTAAATACAGCTGACAGATTAATAGGTAGGTATTAGGATATACCAGTAGGTATATCCTAATACCTAGTCCTAATAGGGAAATTACCTATGTTATACCTAGATACATAATTATATCTAACCCTAACGCCTGCATAAAAATTGTAGCAGACGAGACGGGACGTAGGTATTATTAGTTTTTATTAGTACGGGACTCACTTTTCACTCTAGGCACTCTAGGTAGTTATGACGTACTTATTTACAAAGTAGGTATTATCTTTTCATAAGTAATAATATAAAATGAGATTGTGCTCACTCATCTACTTTACATAAGTTTGATGCAGATACCCAACTAACCTATGTAGGTGCTTACATTATTTTTATTTAAAATTGATATTTATCTAGGTAGGTACTTTACTTTTTTAAGTACAGTACCTAAATTATTTACTTACTGTAGGTAGGTAAATGATAAACTTTGTCATAGACTATTACAGTTAAATACCGGTACCTCATATTTGTTTGATATGAATGTCAATCAAATTGTGAACTCTGAAATGTGCTGTAGGTACAAAACAATTTTAATTAAAATTGCTATAATTACTTACCTATTGAGATTTTCAGGACCAAAAAATAAATTTAGCTAAATAGGTCGCCTCGTCTCTGGGAAACCGTGTTTTCAGAGTTTTCCAGAGAGAACTAACCCAGGCGCTATCTAGTTATGTACCGAGAGTACCTAGTAGGTATGGTAGGTTCGGTGGCTAAGTACTAAGTAGATTGATACTAGATAGATAAGTAGGTACCTAATTTCTAAAAGAATACTAGTTCTAATTTGTTTCTATTATTTGATTGTAATTTTCTTTGTCAATAAAGTAGTTACCTAAGTATCTAGGTACATAATAATTATCAGATGCATGATTTCGGACTAAGAGACATAAACCTACATGACTTTTGTAAGGTATATAAGGAATAAAAGAGCGGAAAAGTAATTTGGCGCAAATCGTAAACCATTTTCTATTTACCTTATGAAAAAGCTAACTGCGGCTCATTGGTTCTTTGGGAGCATTTGGAAAATTAAAAGATTTTGGGCCAAAAATCAACATTTTCTCAAATGCTCCCAAAATACAATTAAATCGAATTTTGTTTTCTTATGGGTTAATATAAAATAGATCTCGATTTTCCCCAAATTACCTTTCCGTTAAGTAGATTTTATAGGAATTAAAATCTAAAACAAATTGAATCTCGCGCCAACCCGTGACGATCACACTTAATGTCATTGTCAACTAATAAAATCGATATTGTGTTTCAGTTAGTTAGCCGATACTTTTAGCATAAAATAATGTACGTACGTCTGTCACTGTCTTATGAACACGTTCAGAGTAAAATACTTATACAAGGAAATCGATCTAAGTTTCCATGGAAATAAAATTCATAATCATATTTGTTTGTAAAGATGTCGGAAATTCCTCAAACCATTTTGATGAAAATTACTAAATGGTGATTTTTGGGGATTGAAAAATACGTAGGTAAGTACGTACCTAGTACTTGAACTTCGTGTCACTGTCACTGTCACTGTCGCAGTCAGAAGTAAGTCATCGATAGAGTCCGCGCACGCCCCGAATACCTCGGTATTCGATCTTGCAAGTACGTACTTGCAAGATTCAAAAGTATTTCGACGCATACCAGGTTTTCGTACTTGCAAGCAAATACCAGGTATAAAAACCTGGTCGAGTAAATACGTCCCATCCCTACAAAAAACTCACCAACCTCATCCAGCTCTCAGTCTGGAAGAGCACTCCAGAATCTTCACCAGACTTCCCTAGCAACACACAACATATTCCTGACTTTATTCAGCATAAAATTGCTGAAAAGCGTAGACTCCGATGTATATGGCACAATAACCGAGACAAAAATGACAAAGCAATCTTTAACAAAGCGTGTGCAGAGCTTAAAGAACTTATTCAAACTCACGAGCAATCGACGTTCAACGACCACATCCAATCACTCTCACCGCACTCAAAGGGTCACCACTCACTATGGAAGGCTACAAAATACCTCAACCGGCCACAGCAATCTAACCCGCCCATAAAAATGGGCGACGACAAATGGGCCAGAAACGACGTGGAGAAGGCGGAAACATTTGCGACTCATCTGTCACGCATATTCCAACCCAACGACGGTGATGACGCAGACGAGTACGAAATAGACGAAATGTTAGAGCAGCCATACCAACTAGAAATTTGCACGAGCACGGCGAAATCCACCCAAATCACCTTTACCCTAAGAAAGGGTAACTGTCCACCAGTAAAGCTTGGCGGTGAGGAACTACCTCATAGAAACACCGTAAAGTACCTTGGATTTACCCTAGATAGACGAATGACTTGGAAAGATCACGTCAAAGCCAAAAGATCAGAACTGGACAACAGGTTTAAGAGCCTTTATTGGCTGTTTGGGCCCCAGTCTCGTTTATCGATAGAGAACAAACGACTTGTGTACAACTAGATCCTGAAACCTGTGTGGCACAAAACAAAATCCTGCGTTCCTTGGCAAACCCATCCTGGTTCATAACTAACAAGGAAATACATAACTACCTGGAGGTCCCTACGGTTGAAGAAGAAATTGAATCACTAAGCAGTCGATACTGTGGTCACCTAAAGCAACATTCTAATCCGCTGGCCCGAGCTCTCGTAGGGAACCCAATAAAAACAAAGCAGTTGAAAAGGAGCCATGTCCTGGACAATCTACTACCTTAGGAAAAAAAGACAGTTGACTGCTTCAGTTACCTCTGCTGTTGTGTGACATCAGTATCAAATAAACTCTAACTCCCTATTTCCTGTCATTTAACTTTAACCTATTAATTAATATATAAAACAGTATTCAAATATGTACTTACTATCATAACAAGCAAGGGTCAATTTTAAATAGGTGAACAAGCCATGAGTGCAAGAGCGGGACTCCCTGCCGTCATACAGTGAAAACTCGTACGGAGGAAAGTCACTTGAGCTTTTCAGGCCTTGCCATTTTACAACTTACCTACCTTAATCAACATAATTAGGACCTTACTGTTAATTAATCGTAACTACATAGTCTAAGTTTTTCTAAGTTAGTTTTAAATAGAATTGGTTGTGTTATTAGTTACGTAAGTCTGTAAATTTCTTCAATTGAAAATAAACATTTCATTTCAAACTTTGAATTTTTTCTTACAATCGCTTTAGATATAATTTGGCTAGTGTGGATAAAAGTAGGCAACTTGTATTGAAAAATTAATCTGTGATCAAATTTATACATATCTTCACTTACAAAAGATAACTTACCTAAAATCTAAGCACAACTTAGTTCGTCCAACAACATTCCACATTATAAAAGCTCCAATAATTGCATTCAGTACAAATGCAAGTATGACTGATCTTCCTTCACTGTCCCTCACATGTATTTCCTGAAAGAATCTTCACATGTTAATTACAAACATAAATTTGTTATTTACTTGACTGGCAAAAGAGTCCTGTTTATTGCATTATAGTGGTGAATTGTAGGTAATTCGCGAGGGTTTGTTTTGTATTTCAATAAGATTTACACCACACAGTCACCAGCAGTAAAATTTCTATAATATTTTTACTACGACACAGTAGGTAGGTACTAAAGTTTACATGAAGCTGACTGTACAACAACTCAATGAAACAGCTGATTAAATAGATAGACCAACTCACATGATACTCAAAGATATGGTCCAAAGTCCGTGTAGAATCAGTTAGATCCTGCATTATAGCAATGAGGAGACACAGAGTGAGGTACAAAACCGACTGCATAGCCACTATTTGAGAAGAAATCAGACAAGGGTCCCATTGTGTATAACGAAATGATCCTTTGAGTTTCTTCATTTTTTACATTTATTTGCACTGTGTTTCAACATGGACTAAGTAGGCAACTGCTCGTAAGTTTGTCTGCGTTTACTAATGCACTGGTTTTGTGTAAACATAGGGAGTAAGATGAAGCGAATTAATTTTAGAAAAACAGAAATCCCACTTTTTGTGGATGCGCGTTCGATTCGATTGTGAATGAAAGGAAGGAGCTGTCAAAAATTCTGCGGTTGGCAGGGCAGTCATGTCAAAAAAACGCCAAAGTCAAGCGAGTTTATCATCTGACATTGCCATTGACTTTCCAAGATTAACAAATGGATAGGCACACATTACCAAGTTTTGAGAAAAAACAATCTTTTTCTTGGCCAAGAGAACGAAAATTTGGACTGTCAGGTTTTTGAGTTCCAAATTTTATTTTCGGTGTTTTCTTCTCAGTTGACTTTATTTTCTTTATTGCTGTGTATATATTTTTAACTGTAAGTAGTGTAATTTTTATATATATATAGATTTCATATAAATAATCTGGTCATTGTCCATCATGGACATTTTCATCTGTTAATCATGAATCAAGTTTCCATTCTCCAATGGAACGCGAAAAGTCTCCGTCCGCGAAAAACTGAACTTCTTCATTTTATAAATAAAATTCACCCATCTGTCATTACCATCTCGGAGACTTGGCTTGTTCCTGGCTCCCATTTTAGGGTTCCAGGTTTTCTCCGTCACCGTGATGACAGGGCTGACGGGTATGCTGGAAGTGCCCTACTTATCAGGCACTCCCTTCCGTTCTCCGTGATCTCCCTTCCCTCCCATTCTCTTGAAATTAATCTTGTAGCTATTAGACCCTTTGATATTACTTTTATCTCTATATATATTCCCCACCCTAATTCAGCGTTAATCCCCGATAATCTTTGTGTTATCTCTTCTGTCCCTGCCCCTATTATCTTGTTAGGGGACTTCAATGGTCACCACACATCATGGGGCTCTGGCCTTTGTGATGTGTTTGGTCGCATTCTCATTGAAATGTTTGATAAAGCCAACCTGTGTGTTGCAAATGGCTCCATTACTCGCAGAGTACTTCCTTCCCAGGACCCTAGAAGTGCTGTCGATCTGACTGTTTGTTCTCCTTCTCTTTCTTCCTCCCTCTCCTGGGAATCTCTGGTGGTCTTATGGTAGCGATCACTTCCCAATTGTTATTAAAATTTCTAACCGTGCTACACCTTTTCGCAATTTTAATCCTAATTTAAAATTCAGACTTTCTGCAGCTAAATGGGATTATTTTACTAATCACATTGAAGTCTCTGCTAGAGATCTTCCAGAGTTACAACCTGGCGCTACGTCAGACATCTATCTTTCGGTTTACTCTAAATTTGTTGATTGCATAATTTCAAGTGCTAACCATAACATCCCTCTTAAAAAACAATCATCTACTTGGTCCAAAATTTCCCCTCCCTGGTGGGACTCTGACTGTACATCAGCTGTTATGGATAGAAAAAGGGCAGAACTCTCATATAATGCCTCAATGTCTGATGAAAATTTTATTGCTTATAAACATTCTGCTGCTAAAGTTAGAAGGGTTCTTTCTAAAAAGAAGAAAGAAGGTTGGAAATCTTTTTGTGAGGATCTATTTCCTAGGACCCCTCATAGGACTCGTCATATGTCTGGCGACAAATTAAACGATATAGAGGTTATTTTCTTCTTATGATCCCTCATCTTGGGTTGACGATTTTATTGACAAATTATCCCCCCATTTGTTCCTTCTTTAGATTCTCTCCCATCATCTCATTCTTTTATTCCTTCTCTTTCCAAATTAGATAGTTTTTTCAGTTTATATGAGCTGAATCAGGTTTTGAATGGGTTAAAAGACTCATCTCCTGGTTTGGATGGGATTCCTTACTCTTTTATTATTAAATCCCCTGATATCATAAAAAAATATTTTCTGTCCCTATTTTTTTTTTTTGAAAATGGTTTTGTTCCCAATGAGTGGAAGACGCAAATCATTATTCCTATTGCTAAGCCTGGGAAAAATCCTTCCGATTTTAATAGCTATAAACCCATTGCCCTATCCTCTGTCCTGGCTAAGATCATGGAGCATTTGTTAAAATTTCGTCTAGAGTGGATTGTGGAAAATGGTAACATGATTTCTACTCAATTTGGTTTCCGTAAAGGCATGAGTACCCTTGATAGTTTAAGTATCATTACCACGGATATTCGATCAGCGTTCATCAATAAAGAATCACTGTTTGCAGTTTTTCTTGACATCACTGCTGCTTATGATAATGTTTTGCTACCGGTTCTCAAGAGAAAACTTCAGCAGCTGGGAATTCCAGAGAGAATAGTTCGCTTTATATGTAATATGCTTATGGATAGGAAAATTTTAGTGAAAAACCAGGGCTTCCTGTGTTTCTCACGAGGATAAGGGTCAGGAATCAATCTCTGTGTGAATGTGGTTTGGATGAAGGAGATGTTGAACATCTTCTTTTCGTCTGTCCTAGGCTTAAAATTTCTCTTCGTGATATTATTCCTCCTGAAATCCCCCGTCCCTTCTCTTCCAAGACCCTTCTTCCATTAGTACCTATTCTCCCCTTTTGTATCTAAACTTTGTAGATTTATTTCTGTAAATAGTATACAATTGTAGGTTTTAGATTACGTAGGTATATATTTTATGTTACTTCGCATATTGCTCACTTCTGTTAACGCTTTTTATTTAACTTTTAATTTGGTTATTTCTGTTTGTTTTTGTACCTATACGAACTTGATTGAGATTATATAAATTATTTATTTTCTGAAAAATCCAAACTCAACCTCCTTTAATTTTTATCTATTGGTCCTAAATGCGCAATTCATACCTGACACTGGCAGAATTGCATCAATCCAGATGCAGAGCCAAAGCTAAAAGAAGAAATGGAAGAAGAAGAGAAAAAATAATTAGGTATAATTTTTTAGGGCTAACGTAGTCAGTTTTTATCTAAAACCTTTTAAAATACAAGATTTTTTTTTTATATTATTAGCTGCTGCCCGCTGCTTTCCTTGGGCTACCCAAACCTATTTACAATGACATGACGTTATGAGACCATCTAGGACTTTCATTCTCTGATAGCTCTAATTCAAATGGAAAGACATGTTGCCGGAGCTTGTTCAATGGGTTACCTGTAGATATAGAAGCTTTTAATTTCTAACTTCGATCGACAGATCGACTACAAATTGTTTATGCCTATTTTGAACAACTCGACTGGGATAGCCGATCCGCCTGCCACGTGTTGAATAGAAATTACTAGAGTAAAAACTCGCTGCTGTCTAAAAAATTGTATAAGTCTATTTTGAACAACTCGACTGGGATAGCTGATCCGCCTGACAAACGTGTTGAATAGAAATTACTTAGAGTAAAAACATTTTGAACAACTCGACTGGGATAGCCGATCCGCCTGCCAAACGTGTTGAATTTAAATTACTTACCTAGAGTAAAAACTCGCTGCTGCCTACAAATTGTTTATGTCTATTTTGAACAACTCGACTGGGATAGCCGATCCGCCCGCCAAAAGTGGTGAATAGAAATTACTTAGAGTAAAAAGTCGCTGCTGTCTACAAATTGTTTATTTGGAATGAACACAAACTTAGTAGAGCTAAGATACAATGGAACACTAGAAAGCGTATAAGTTTAAAACTCTCGCACCTGCCAGCGCCCAAACTCAGGATAGGAACGGTATATAGGTAGTCAATTTCACCAAACTTATAGCATAGTTTAATATTATTTTACGACTATTAGACTATACAATAATTATAAACATTTTGACTATTTAGATTTTTTTATATTAAAAAATAAATATAGTAAATTGGGTATTTTGCTTTGGGGACAGGCAGCTGACATCCAGACTATCTTTGTTTTCGAGAAAAGACCGGTACGCGCAATTTACAAATTAAAGCCACGCGACTCTTTGAGGGAATTATTTAAAGAAATAAATATTTTGACAGTAATATCGCAGTACATCTATGAAAATCTTATGTATACGCACAAAAATAGAGATAGCTTTTCGAAAAAGTGTGATGTTCACAATAGAAATACAAGAAACAAGAACAAATTACACATCCCAGCATATAGATTACGAAAGGTAGGGAAATCATTTATGGGCAATTTGCGCTTCTATAATAAGCTTCCATCTGAAGCAACTGAACTCCCTATTCGTAAATTTAAACAGTACATTAACCAAAATCTTATCAGGAAGGCCTTTTACTCCATAGATTATTACATCAATGATGTTAATGCTTGGCCAGATGTCGCTCCGTTCCGCACTGTCAGTAGTATGTAAGAAATTCAATGTTCTGTTTATCTTTAGAGAAATATTGACATGTATCTAAATTGCATTAAATTTATATTTAGATAGGCAAAATAAACATGTATTAGACACATAAGTGATATTATAATGTGCTAGTGGTTTCTTTTTCACTTCTTCCACTAGTGGACAAAAAATTGAAGTGAAGAGAATATCAATAACACCTTATTTCTTATTTGATAATAATAACTATGTTTATAGTATAAAATTTGACTTGTCTAAGTGCTTATTTTGTAAGCCTAAAGAAATAAAGTTATTGATTCTGATTCTGATTCTGTACCTAGGTAAGTAATTTTATTTCGGATAGGTACCTACCTAACTACTAGGTACAAGATGCATACTTTGTTAGTAACATGTTAAAATTAGTATTATGTAGGTACTTATTAGATATACATAGTTAAAACAGCATAATTTCAATTATTTCCTAAGGTAGTTAAGGGCCTCTGAAGAGTTGAGTGGAACTGAACGGTTCCTGATGACCTGGCTGAAGAAGTTGGCTGAGTATCGAGGAGTTCTGGTGCGGTTGGGTGACTTGAGGTCTACCTCGTACAGGCCGAATTTTGCTCTGGAAACCAATAGGTCTTATTTAATGTGTAGCTTTTAAAGAAACGTGAAGGATTCCATGGGAACTGATTCCTGGAATAAAAATAAAACCGGCTAAGTACGAGTCGAATTGCACACGGAGGGTATAAAAAAGGATAAATGGGATAAAAACCTGTATTTTTTGATGGATGGAAAAAAGTAAAAATGCAACATGACGCGGTCACCCATCCAAGTACTGACCGCGCCCAACATTGCTTTGCTTCGATGATCGATACTCAACGTGGCAAAGACGGTGTTGGCTCTCTTATTTGTACTTTTTTTTTTCTTGTCCAAGGAATTTATATACTAACGTAACACAAACACACTTTCGCATTTATAATGTTAGTTAGGATTTCATGTGATTTATTTCTAAAACATAACAAATAATTTAGTAAAAACTACGGCTAGGCCTTCCGATCTCTAAACATCCTTGCAACAAACTAAGCATTAGTATATAATAGTACATTGTACACCTAGGCGAGAAAGTGCCCAATTCCCATCGAGTGTGTCCATTTCCTTAATACACCCGAGGTAGGAATCGCACTTTCTGCCGAGTGATACATAGTGCTTGCTACACCTTCGAAGAAAATAAACAGCAGAATAAATCTTTTATTTCTGGCGGTGTCATACAACTTTCACTATCACTCGACGACATTCTGTAGAATGACTAAAATTGCCTACACCAAATAAAAAATTAGAAGAACTTACCGCACCAGCCTTTATCACTTTGGTTCTTTTTTGCGGACTTTGAGTAAAAACTTTTTGTCGTTTGACCTATAATGAAAATAACCATAGCTACCGGCCCATCTTATAAGAAATAAAAAAAAGAATACGTTAGAATTGGATTTCCATCACAGACATGATACTAGCTGCGTGTGATTTCCATATATTTTTCCCTCCCGCTAAAACGAGTGAGAAATGAAATTCCATAGAGTTTTTCCTCACGGATTCCTATACGCTTACAATGACTTACTTTCCATCTTATATTTGGAAAAGGAATAGGCAACTTTCCGAGTAGTATAAATTTCTTCTTCTTTTCGTAGCACAGATTTTATGCTGTAGTATGGGGTGGAACTCACTTGTATCCATCCGTCCACTCAAAGTTGTCCATTAGAGCCCAGTATGTATATCCAGTAACGTTTACCGCATCGACGTAGATAGACAGCAAGACCTGTAAACAATCAGTATAACATTTACGCCTAAATTAGTCCTCTGGAGGCTTACTATGAGTTTGCAAAATACGAATACGATATAAGTTTCCGTGAGCTCGATAGACTATAACTTCTATCTTGACGACCTCTGTGGCGCGGTGGGCGAAGGTCCGCCTGCGACGCATGAGGTAGCGGGTTCAATTTCTGCCTCGGGACAAATGTTTGTACGATCTGCAAATATTTGTTCAGGGTGTTCTGGACGTTTTTCTATGCTTCTCAACCCTCTTTTCTCAGGAACGTGTGTATTGAAATTAACATCGAATAATCAGGTTCGTAACCTATCGGAGCCGAGATATAAATCAAACTTCTAAGTCAACGCAATCAAAATTTACAGCCGCGGCGAAAAAAGTAAGCGTTTATGCCCATATTTTTAGATTAAACGATTATTAGCTATTTACCTGTTCCAAATGATCCCTAATAAAGTCTGCCCTTTGGTAGTCCCTTAAGTTATTCCCACCAGTGGAGTAACCGTTCTCCGTGATGAACATCTCCAGATCTCCATACTGCTCCTTGATCCAGGACAGCAAGCTCCGAAGACCTTTTGGGCACAGCTGTTGACAGAAATAAGTTCTATGACTTTTGAAAAACTGTTAATTGGATAATGGCAAACATAATCTTCATTCAATCACAAGAATAAAATTGTACCTATTCGTTTGTTTGTTTTAATTTCTTTTTGTACCGTGTCGCGGCATTAATGTCTGTTATCCTAATTAATATTACAAATGCGAAAGTGTGTTTGTCTTTCCTCCACGCTCTAACTAAGTAACCAATCGACTTGATTTATAGCATAGAGTATATTGAAAGTATGGAGAGTAACATAGGCTTTTTGTCCTGGTAAAACATCAAATTCCCATGGGAGATTTACGGGACAAAAGACCTTTTTATCTCCCTAGAAATATGAAATTCGTATTTAACGCGGGTGAAACCGCAGCTAGTCCTACTATAATATATATAATATTATAAATGTCAAAGTTTGTAAGCATGGATGTGTGGATATTTGTTACTCTTTCACGCAAAAACTACTGAACCGATTAGGCTGAAATTAGGTATGGGTATAGGTTGGGACCTGGAATAACATATAGTCTTTTTTATCCCGATACAACGCGGGCGAAGGCGCGGGCAGCAGCTAATACTCTATAATAATAAATAAATAATACGAGAAAGATCTCATACTGTCATGATCGCGTTGAGTCCATGTGGCGCCGTTGGGTCCGTCTCCATAACGGCCCCTAGCTCAGGTATCCCTTGGAAGAACAACAAACCCACTCTGTCTCCAGGGCCGGCATGACGCACCAGACGGCAGGTGTAGTAGTTAAATGCGAAGAAGTCGTAGGTTCCTGTAACAAGAATTGTCTTACATTGTAAACAAGACACAAGGCTGAGAGGACACACGCTGAAGCTGCAACGCGGGCCTAGTACCAACAAACCAAGATTAGAACATATTGCGCAATTGCGTTACTCGGAGAAATCTTTCAAAAATAGACTGGACAAATGTGCTAGTGCTATCAGATTTTTAATGCACATAGAAGTCAGAAATAAAATAACTAAACATGACATAATATGACAAGTTCAGCAAATACTGGAATAGTGATTGGCGACTTTTGCAATACACGTGCCTAAACTTCTCAGACCAAATAAAAATAAACTTATTAGGAATATAGTGGACTTTTTAGTGTTAGCTATTTTTGTAGTGTGAGTACCGTTCAGGTAATTTTTAAAATCAATTCTTGTTCAGTTTGTTTTCGTTGCAAACTGTATCTGCTTAGTCTTTTATATAAAATTTCCATGTCACAATGTTAGTTACCGTACTCCTCCGAAACGGCTTTACCGATTTTTACCAAATTATATGCGTATTCAGTAGGTCTGAGAATCGGCTACTATCTATTTTCCATACCCCTAAGTGATAAGGGTTGAAGGCAAAACAACCTTTGGCGGGTCAGCTAGTATAATAATAAAATAATCATTTATTTTCTCTCACAAAGGTTACACGGAAAGTTTTGTTACATGACGTGTTATATTATTTACTCTAATATTAACCTGACTTGTGAGAGACTGGTGCCTGAAAAGGGTATAAAAAAATATATATAGTTAAAAACTAAAACCCGACAACATAAAAGTCTTAAACAAGCGTTCACCTATTGTCCTAATGATTTTCTTTTGATACTTAGGTAGTCGGAGACCTTTGTTACTAATTGTACCGTAGGTATATGGGGTGGGTGCCTCCGACTACCTAAGTATGACTTGACTGACTGAACTTGAGAAGCGTTAATCTCACAAAAGTTTGAAAAACGGTTTTGGAAAGTAGGTACAAACAAAGACCTTTGCAACGATACCACACACGAGCATATTTACTAACATAGAAATTTTCGACCCTTTCTTCGACCCCCGCTATCTCGTTAGACCCCCATTTTTATCTGACGTCACATAGCCTATAACCATCGGGCTATTAAGACGAATCATATGACATCTCATTTGTTGAAATCGGACCAGTAGTTTCAGCGCTACGCGGGAACATAAAAATCGGCTACATACATACATATGTACATTGGGCGTCAAAATCATAACCCTCTCGTAGTCGGGTAAAAACCTGTATTACAGGTCACCAGCGCTCTCGCTCTGCGGATCTTACACAATAGGTTTAACTAAGAAAAGATGATTACAATACAATGGTAGTAAAAAATATATTTAAGGATTATTTAAATTCTAGTTCTAATTTGTTTCTATTCTCTGATAGTAAATTTATTTGTTGAATAATTTGTTATTATGGTGGCTAGTAGAGGTGAGGCTTTGTACTAAGAGCGCACGCCCACGGAGACTTTTTGTAGCGATACAAACATGCGAGACCATCGCGTCAGTCTAAATGAAGCGACTAGGTATGGACTATTTTTCATTTGGTACCTACCCTCTTTGTGAGTGGAAATTATAAAAAAAATCGACGCTGACGCCCATCGATCTAAGTACCTTTGATAAGTTGAATTTCTTCATCAGAGAATGCTGGGAGCCTGGAGACTTCGTACCCCTCCTTAGCACTGAGTTCCTGCATGACTTTTACCACTGAAGCTGGCCAACCTCCTTCCTTCGAGTAGATCGGATGGGTGTAGCGGCCTAACTGCAATTATATCAACCAATGAATAATAATCGATAATTAAAAATCAATCATTTTCAAACTATGAGGCCTCCATATAGTAAACACTACACTAGTCAAACTCGATTTGGGATGTTTGTAAATAAATCATCACACACATACACACACAAACACAACTCTCACTCTTTCTCTCTCTCTCACACACATATAATTTAAAAAAAACACTGCAATCTTGCATCACAGAATTAATTTTGTTTATTTTTGTACTAGGTACTCTTAAAGTACCAAATATCAATGTACCTACGAAACCTAATGTTATAGATGAGCGGGGTTCTCTAATACAAGCATAATCATGCTTAAAAGAGGACCCCCATGTTACTGTAACGGATATTCTAAGTAACAGAAATAAATATACATTCATAAATATATTTTCATATTTTCAAATCACGACACAAAAACTAAAACTAACTTAGCGACGAGTTTGAATGTATGAAAATTGCGTAGGTTATATACATTTAAAGACGCCGCGCCGCAACCGAGTAAATTTTAGGTTAAGCATGGGTAGTTTGTTTACAATACAAACATTGCTTTGTCTCATCAAAAGAGACCTTTGCCTTGCCCAGCCGTGGGATCCAATCCAATGGACTTTAGAAAAGTTTCTTAAGATGTGCTCTCATAACAAGAGTTTCTCTAGGAAAATTTAAAAAATATCTTTTCAGTTATCATAAGCCCAGCCTCGGAAGTAGGTATTATTTATAAACTCACTACAAAATCTCTGGTCAACTTGGTGAGTTCGTTGTCCTTGGGAGCTAATGGTGAGTACCACACCAAGTGGTTAGAGATGGAAACCTTTCCTGTAAAAAATATTTTTAACGAAGATACCTACGTGTTCTCATAGCGAATGGTTATACAAATTGGAAAATCCATAGACCTAGTTTTTTTTCTTCATTTATTAATATTATAATGTCAAAGTTTGTGAGTATGGATGTTTGTTCCTCTTTCATGCAAAAACAACTAAACTAATTGGGCTGCAATTTGGTATGGGTATAGTTTGCGAACTGGAATAACACATGGGCTATTTTTATCCCGGAAAACGCGGGCGAATGCGCGGGCAGTAGCTAGTTAGAAATAATTGAACAAAGTACCATCTGTTTTCTATACATTTCAGCCTAATCAGTTCAGTAGTTTTTATGTTTTCTATAAATTTCAGCCTAATCAGTTCAGTAGTTTTTGCGAAAACAAATATCCATACATCCATCCTTACAAACTTTGACTTTTATAATATTAGTAGGAAGTAGCATATTTAAAATAGTGTATTTTACATTTTTGAAAAGAAGGGTATCTTGTATCACATAGAATATAATGGTTTTTTTTTTGTGAAGCTTATTCGATAAAGATTACGGCGAAAAAATAAATTATAACCTCACCCAATTGACGTCAATTCACATATATCTGGGCCATAAATGATTATGTAATTTAAAGTTGGTAGGTACCCAGATACCTAACCTAATTAAGCTATTAATTTTATGCAAATAAATCATATTAGATCAGCATAATACTTAAGACAGTGAAGATAATAAAAACTATTCAGTTCCACCCATCGTTGCATAAATTAAAACTTAAGTAACAATCTACATATAAATACAAATTATATGCATAAAATATGAATAATTAGCTAGTTCAGGTCACCTTGACACAGATTTATTTTCCTTCGGAGAAGGTTACCTTCAAGCATCAGCAAAAATAAAAAGAAACAATTACCTATAGAAGTCGGTTACATAAGTTTACCTATAAATTTTCTAACAATAAGAACAAGGAATAATCCAGAATTCGGCAAGCCACCGAATGCCGCTTGTAACAGTTGTATCAGTATTGAGAGTATGTTTATGGCAGGCGTCCATAGTCTCCCCCATAGCCCAATTACCCAGTCCATCCATTCATCACAATAAAATGGTATTTTTTTGTTAATTTCATTTTCTTTTGCAATAGTCTCTACACCTGGCGGATATCATCTTCGGGTGTATCATATTGTGCAATCAAGGATGATACCCGCTATGTATAGCTCTCGCCTTTACATTAATTCTCATAAAGGGCCTCTCTGCTGTTGGCTTCGGTCCCACACATGCCACCCAAAGGACCGGGTCACTATATGGCCCGTGATCATGGAAATGAGAACAATAAAAATTTCAATAAGTTGGAAGTAGGTGTTCCAGAACAGTACCGAGATAATCAGAGTTACTACCATTTTTGTCTTTGACGTCATTTTAAAAGAAAGACTAGTAATCTCAGATATGATTGATAGATTTTAGGAGGAAAAAGGATCTACCGGGCTACGTCACCTCAAAAATGAGGAAAAACAGTGTTTTTTTTGTGTCACAAAAAACATAGTAGATAACATAATTGCTCGTTAAAGTTCGGATATCTCAAAATTATGACGTGATATAGCTATTCTGTGACCAGATTCTGATTCAGCGCATTGAAATCCTTCTGAAATGTATAGTCTGGTTCAGACCGCGGGCCGACTCTCTACCCAGAGGTAAGAGTGAGAGTTGGGCTGCGTTATATTCTCAATAGATTCTTTTCTATTCTACATGAGGCTGATGGCTGACGATGACCAAATAAACCCACCATGATACAACGGCTTGAAATGCTCATCATACGTTCTCCAGGCCTTCGCATGAGCCAGCAGCAGATGCTTGTTACAGAGAAACGGCGCAAATACCGGGTCCTCCACCCCAGGTGCTTCAGCCCCGGTGTTGTAGTTAATGTCACAGACTACGATGGGCTCGTTGATGGTGACAAAGGTCTTGACGCGGTCTGCGAAGAGGTAGAAGACCACGCGGGCGTAGGATGCGAACCAGTCTACTATTAGGGGGTTGGTCCAGCCACCTGGAGACAGAAAAGATTTGAGTTTAGTAAATAATGCTGGGGAATTTACACAGCATTATCTAGCCCCAAGCTTAGCAGAGCTTGTGTTATGTATGGATACTATGATAGCTGATATGCCTCATACAATACCTATAGTATTTTTGTTATAGATACATGCATGGAAAACACGAAGAACACCAGGAATAAGCCAGGAACCTACAGAGTTCAAACATTTGTCCCAAGGCGAGAATCGATCGAACCCGTAACCTCATCTGTCCGTTTTTGAGACAACTTTTGTCCCTGTTGTTCTGAGCACAGGACTACTCGGACAAAAGTTGTCCTAGTTGTTCTGTACATAACTACTGAACAAGACAAGGGAATAGGTATGCGTCCGTCGATAATAATATTGATAAACTTCGGATTGGATGAAATTCAATTTTACCCCTGTAGGTGGAGCTAACGACGCTAGAGTCCATAAGGAAGTCCCAAAGATTTTCGACCCATCAGCTACTTGATTTTGTGGCGCAGTTGGTTAGCGCAATCCCGTATTGAGAGGAAGGTAGCGGCTTCAAGTCCCGCCGAATTAGTAAATTTTGGGATATAATTTTTTTTTTTAAATTACTCCGAGTGGCTGGCATATGCACTATAATAACAAAAACCTCTGATAATAATATTTTCCTTATTGCGAAATTTTCATCTACAAACAACATACCTAGATCTTGCAGACTCTGCGGCAGGTCCCAGTGGTAAATGGTGACGAGAGGCTCAATGCCCTTCTCCAGGAGAGCGTCTATCAGGTCGCTGTAATACTGGAGACCTTGGGGACTGATCTTGTTGCTGAACCCTGAGGGCAGGAGACGCGTCCAGGAGATAGAGAATCTGGGGATAAGAGATTATTTTTACCCGATTTCGAATAACTGAGGGGGGTTCTATATACATACGTTATTTTGAAGATGCACCAATTTCTAACACAATCGTAATTTTTTTCTGAATAAAATCCATAACAAAATTATGTCCATTCGCGCGTATACTTGGCGCAAGGAGCTCGGAGAGGCAACATCACTGGCTGGACACTGTCGGTGTTGCTGTGCTGACCAATCTCAAGGTCAAGGTCTCAATGTCACTTATTGTGGTGTCCTGAAGATGTCTCGTGGAGAGACGAAACTAGTTGACAACTTTGATGAATACTATCAGAGAAGGTTATACGCGGAGTTTTTACTAATTATTTTTTCATTCTATTGTTATGTCCATTCGCATGTCATATTATTCCATTCCAAAGTTCCATTCGTCCTTGCATAATTCACTGAAATCATTACAATTAAGTTTTCAACCATTTTATGACTTTATCTATTGATTGATTAGTATTGCATCTTTTTTAATGGTTTTGTAAGTTCTGATGGTGCAATAAAGTTATAATCTATCCATCCGGTAGGTTGTACCTGTAGAAGTTCAGCCCCAACTCTACGGCCATCTCCACGTCTCTCCTCCAGAGGTGGTAGGAGTCGATGGACACGTCTCCATTGCTGAGATCGGCCACCACAGTCTGATCTTTGTGCGTGTAGTGGTCCCAGATGCTCTCAGATTTATCTGGCAACAAGAAGTTATGATAGTAGCTTTGTTAGTTTTTCAATCGACAAAGAGGATGTTGTTAATTCGATGTACGTTTTTGTATGTGTGATACGCGATCATTTCGCCACTAGTGGACCGATTTGGAAAATTATTTCACTATTGTATAGAAAATGATCCCGAGGTAGTCCCATAAAAATTTTATCCCCGGGATAGGATTAGTATTTATCCCACAAAACTTAGAAACCAGTTTAAAAAAACATAATTATTAGGTTTTTGAAAACAATCAAAATATCACAATGACTGTTAACAAACAGTTTCCATGGCAACGGGCGTACACAAGAGGTAAATTCAGGAATTTGAAGTCGGTTTATCGTTTTTAAAACACGCCAAATTATCTCTTACTCTCATAGTTTCGGATATGACCATCCACTCAGTCCTCAAAAAAAAAACAAGATCTGTCAAGTGCGAGTATGACTCACTCTGTTTCGAACTTTTATCAATTGACTAAAACTATAGGTACCAGTTAAAGAATTCGCTATATGAAAATACTAGCTGCTGCCCGCGCCTTCGCCCGCGTTTTATCGGGATAAAAAACAGCCTATATGTTATTCCAGGTCCCAAACTATACCCATACCAAATTTCAGCCTAATCGGTTCAGTAGTTTTTGCGTGAAAGAGTAACAAACATCCATCCATACAACCTTTGACATTTATAATACGAGTATTATAGCAGGATACAAACAGTACAAACATTTCACATTTATTGCTTTGCAAACTTCGGAGGTAAGAGGAAACGGAATTTTTTTCGACTTTTCAAAAATATTTTCAAGAGTTAAAATAATTTAAAAGTAGAAGAATAAACAGCCTTACCACTTGAGTTCCACCCTCCTTCCACCTGGTATGATGCTGTAGAGGTTCCGAACTTGAACCATGGTGGAAACTTCACGTCTTTTGCAACTGCCATGGAAATTGCAGCCCTGTAAAAAAGGTTAATATTATAAGTAAGTAGTCAGTTGAGCTACCTGTAGATTGTTTAACAGTCTGCAGTCAGCTCAATTGTTTCAATTGTAAATACTTGTTCTAATTTGTTTCTATTATTTGGTTGTAATTTTCTTTGTTAGTACGAGTAAGAAAGTACTGCATCATTTTCATTAGATCTGAAAATTCAGTTTCTTTTCAATTTAAACCGACTTTAAAAAAGAGGGGTTTCTCCTTTCCACTGCATAGTACTAGTATAGTACTATAGATTAAAATTTTCGTCTATGATAGTACCTACCAAATTTTCAACATATGTACTATTATACAGATGCCACGAAGCAAATGTATTCCCCAAGCCGAAAGAAGGTGATTCTGGATCTGGACCTCGAGTTATAAGTTTTTTTTGCAACAGTCTATAAGTAGTTACCTACTACAAATGTATTTCCTACTAGACATGAGTCCGGTATTCAATAACTAACTCAGTACCTGTTAGCATGGTCCTAAAATATCTAACGCTATTGTAAAATCCGCACACCGCTAGGGAATAACTATGCAAAGCGAGCATCGCGCCTAATCGACCGTGAGCCATAACTACCCAACGCTTCAATACCTATACTTACCTAACTATCATCTACGCATAGGTACTAGCGGACCGTTCACCCGTAAAGTTATGTAGCTGCAACAAGTATTTGGTATTTCTAACCAAATCAAAAGAAATTATATTGGGTAGAAATCAGGACAGGTATAGAGTATTGTAAAGTTATTGGGTACCAGTTGGTCCTAGCGGTATTGAAACAAAATACCCAACTAATAACCGGTAGCCAAAATATCCGATAACTCCCATCCTTATTTCCTACAAATATATTTCCATTCGGTAAATATTCTCTTATTTTTTATCAGGACTTATTTATTTCGTATAGAAAACACTTTTTTACTTTGACTGTCCAGGTAGCCAGTGTACAAACTGCGACAAAAATTTTGTAATTTGCATAACAAAAGGAATACAAAATGGAGACGACCCAATTGTTTCAATTGTAAATACTAATTCTAAGTTGTTTCTATTATTTGAATGTAATTTTCTTTGTAAATAAAGATATTATAAAATTTTGTTCTCCTATTTTTTATTTCAATTTTTCTGTACAACTTCCTGCCTATATTTTTTTTTTAAATATCGAGCATGACATTTGAGTTACCTATATTATTGTATCTTTATGTGTCTGTTTTATTCGTGAAGAATAAAAATAAATAAATAAAGGTCTTGCAAAAATGTATCGAGGGTTCTTTAAGTTTTAAGTGTATTTAAAAATAAATTGTAAGGTGAGACAGAGGTTTAAATGTCAAATCCTGTTTAAAAATTTAAGATATCTTAAAATGTTAAGATATCTTAACATTTTAAACCTCTGTCTCATATTACCTTTTATTTATAAATAGACTTAAAACTTATAGAACCATCTATAGGTACATTTTTGTACGACCTTTATTTATATATATTAATTTTTCACGAACAAAACAGACACATAGAGATACAATAATATAGGCTATTCAGATGTCATAATCGATATTTAAAAAAAATATAGGGAGGAATTTGTACAGAAAAATCGAAATTAAATATAATCAAATATATACCTACAGACAGGTCGTTCCTTAGTTTTCTGTTCACAAAGTTCCATTACAAATACAAAATAATTTATTTCACATTAAAATATACAAAACAAATCTAATGAAACCCTGGTTTCTGTTTTAGTTTAGTTTAAACTGTATTACAGATAACCAGTCTTCCCTCCAACACATGTTTTCTAGATTATATTATGAAATAAGCAGTTTTAGCCTTACAACTACACTAACAATTATCTAAAATATAAGCTTATTGTATATTAAATATAAAAAACATTGGATCCTTATTGGAACAAATTATAATTATCCGGTTTAAAAACAGACGTTTTTACTTAGTGCGGTGTTTATTTTTATATAAGATTCTAACCTACTTAGTAGGTAAGTAATCAAATTCATTATTCTTAAATTATTATAGGTTATATATACATACCTACTTTTAGGGGGAGGCCTATGTCCAGCAGTGGACGTGTATGGGCTGATGATGATGATGATGATGATGATGATGATATATACTTTCTTCTTCAGTGATATATTTTAAGGATTTGTAGATTTTAGCTTAAATGTTACCCTCAAGGGGTTAAAATATTAAAGGGAATAGGGGATGAAAGTTTGTATGAAAATCACACTGTCACTATTCCACGCGGACGAAGTCGCGGGCACAGCTAGTAATAAACAAATTAAAATGTTCGAAATCAAAATAATAACTTACAAGAAAACCACCGACATCCGAGACATTTTGAGTTTGAGTGTTTTTTCTCTAGTATACAACGTTATTATGTACTATTATATAATATATTCTCTGGTGATCTAGGTATTATAGGTGGGTATTATGTGCCTAAGTAATACCTAAGTATCACGCCAACTGCCTAAGTACATACCTATCTTCACTACATACTATAAAACAAAATTCTCCGCCGCGTCTGTCTGTCAGTTCGCGATAAACTCATAAACTACTAAATGGATTTTTATGAGGTTTTCACCAATCGATAGAATGATTCATGAGGAAGGTTTAAATATAATAATTTGTCACGGTTTTGTGAAAATTGGTGGAAATATTGTAATGTTTATCTAGAAACTCTGTACTTTTCTTTCTTTTTTTTATGTAAATACTGACTTAGAATCGAAGATATACACGTCTATTTATCTAGAAACTCTGTACTTTTTTTTTAAATGTAAATACTGACTTAGAATCGAAGATATGAGTCCATTTATCTAGAAACTCTGTACTTTTCTTACTTTTTCATGTAAATATTGATTTGAAATCGAAGATACGAGTCTTCTCATGCTAATGTCGACCTTTGATTTGTGTACTTTTCTGTAGATATTCATGTAAATCACGAGAAACAGGTATAAATAAGATATGTAAGAGAATGGAGGGACTCATATCTTCGATTCTTAGTCAGTATTTACATTAAAAAAAAGAAAGAAAAGTACAGAGTTTCTAGATAAATAGACGTATATCTTCGATTCTAAGTCAGTATTTACATAAAAAAAAAGAAAGAAAAGTACAGAGTTTCTAGATAAATAGACGTATATCTTCGATTCTAAGTCAGTATTTACATAAAAAAAAAGAAAGAAAAGTACAGAGTTTCTAGATAAATAGACGTATATCTTCGATTCTAAGTCAGTATTTACATAAAAAAAAAGAAAGAAAAGTACAGAGTTTCTAGATAAATAGACGTATATCTTCGATTCTAAGTCAGTATTTACATAAAAAAAAAAGAAATAAAAGTACAGAGTTTCTAGATAAATAGACGTATATCTTCGATTCTAAGTCAGTATTTACATAAAAAAACAGAAAGAAAAGTACAGAGTTTCTAGATAAATAGACGTATATCTTCGATTCTAAGTCAGTATTTACATAAAAAAAGAAAGAAAAGTACATAGTTTCTAGATAAACATTACAATATAACGGTAATTGTTGGAAGTGTCGGAAAAAGTCAAGCCGCCTGGGAGCTTTCATTGAAAACGCTGCCTTAACCCTTTGAGATATAAGTTGATATAACAAAGCAATTCAAGGTGGGATGTTACTCTTTTATAGATCTATAAAAAGTCCGTTATGGCAATCTTTTAATTTTTAAGTTTACTATACCCATTCCATCATAATAATATGCTGTATACCCGTGCGAAGCCGGGGCGGGTTGCTAGTTAATGATATTTTTCTGGAGGGAAAGTTTGAATGTAGGAAGTAGTCTCCGGAATAAATGGTTCGATTTTATTAAATACTAGTTTCTGCCTGCGGCTTCGCACGCATTTTTTATATGGAAAAGTTTAAAGTGACCTATTATTTGGGATAATAATTTGGCGTGTGTTAAAAAACGATAAACCGACTTCAAACTTCCGATGGTAATAACCGACTTCGAATCCCTTACTTTTACACGGTTTTTAAGTTTTGCGGGATAAATACTAATCCCTGGGGAAACTTATTTTATGTGACCACCTCATTTTCTATGCAATAGTGAAATAATTTTCAAAATCGGTCCGTAATTGGCAGACATATCGCGTAACATACATAAAAACAAAAGAATTGAGAACCTCCTCCTTTCTGAAGTCGGTTAAAAATAAACGTCCTTTCAGAGATAAACAGGTAGGTAATTAAGGAAGCCGTTATTCATTCGAATTAAGGATATAAACTTATTATTTTACTAGTGGGCCTGCCCGGCTTCGCACGGGTAGTTAAAAAAAATTCAGGAGCCCTAATTTTTGTGAAAATATGATATAACCTATGTCACCCGGGGATATTTCAGTGCACACAGTGACTAAATTTTTCAAATCGGTTCATTAGTTTCGGCGCCTATTCAATGCCTATTCAATATCAGCCCATACATGTCCACTGCTGGACATAGGCCTCCCCCATACGACGCGACGGCATAAATAGCGGTCCTTAGCCGCCTCCATCCATCGACCTGCGACCGCTACGATGTCGTCGGTCCATTCAGTGGATGGTCTCCCATATAGGGGGGGTTTTGCCATAATCACCACGCTTGGCAGGCGGATTGGTGATCGCAGTGTTGGTGTTGAAAAATACTCAGAAGTAAGCTACTGCCCTTCCACATAGAACAATATAAATCATAACCTTGCGGGGAGAAACAAATCATCACGTCATATTAAATGTACTTGCACATAAATTTGATACATAATGGTTATAACAAGGATAAAACGTAACACGGATCACAGAGTTTAAAGTCGTAAAAAATTACCTAAAAAGCCAGTTTTGAATATGCTCCGTTTCATATTGGTTGTATTGTGGTAAGTGGATTAAATATTATATAACCTTCTTAAAGTTTTAACATTTTTGTTTCTTTTTTCAATTTAATAGGATACGATCACGGTTGTCTGGTAGAGATCGCTCTCGAGCGATAAGACCGCCACCTGTAACTTAGTTTTAAAATTGTCTTTTTTTGTATTTCTGTTTCTTATCAATAAGTGTGCAATAAAGAATTTTCTATCTTCTATCTATCTATCTAAGATACTAAAGAGGTTTTATTTAACAATGAAATAATAGAAACAAATTGGTAGTAAATAAATCGTTAATGACTAATCATAATCAATTGTATTCGACTCATAACTTGTGAACAATCATTTTTAAATAATGTGAAACTTCTTCTGCTAGATAAAACCATATACTCTGTAAGTGAATTTCTAGACAATGACTATAAACAATTTGTAATTCCCCAAACACGAACCTTTCCTGATCTCTACATGCCTAATTCAATTTCAAATTAATAGATGTAATTTAAACCTAAGAGAATTGACGAGAAACTGAGAACACCTTACTTTAGATTAACATTGAGTTAACCATTGTCATTGTGTATTTCTTTTTCAATAAATATTTTCATTTCATTTCATTTCATCGAGCTAACAATTGAGCTAACTGCAGACTGTTAGCTGATCAGAATCAATAACTTTATTTCTTTAGGCTTACAAAATAAGCAACACAATGCATGGCAGCATGACAAGTCAAATTTTATGCTATAAATTTAGTTATTATTATCAAATAAGAAATAAGGTGTTATTGATATTCTCTTCACTTCAATTTTTTGTCCACTTGTGGAAGAGATGAAAAAGAAACCACTCCGCTACCTGTAGATTGTTAAAAAAAGTAAATTAAGACTCTTACTGAACTTCCCTTTTTTATAAATAACTAGCGGCCCGTCCCGGCTTTGCACGGGTGGATAGTAGGAGTCTCTTTTTTTTCTTGCAAGTAAAATAGCCTATATTAATCATTGATAATGTACCATTCAAATGGTGAAAGAATTTTTAAAATCGGTCCAGTACTTTTTGAGCCAATTCGTTACAAACATACTTACATACAAATCTTTCCTCTTAATAATATTAGTAGCCAGGTGCGCAGGACATAGGTGCACAAGTGTATACGTAAACACAGGTGCACTCTCTATTCCCTTACTCGTGTCGGTCTGCCGTTCCAACGCATCATTCATAGAATTTCCAAATAAAAATACTTTCCTGAAAATAATATAAAAAAATTTGGTACTCTCTTGAGAGTAACCTTGGTGACATTAATTATCGAAACGGAAATACTTCAGGTTACTAAAAATAACTTTAATCGTTAATTCGCGTTTTGTTTTAATTCATATTATCGCCGTTTCTCACCTCATTCCATTTATCACTCTTACAATTATACTAGCGGCTGCCCACGCCTTCGCCCGCTTTTTATCGGTAAAAAAAATGCCCACATGTTATTCCAGGTCCCAAACTATACCCATACCAAATTTCAGGCTAATCGGTTCAGTAGTTTTTGCGTGAAAGAGTAACTAATATCCATACATCCATCCATACAAAATTTGTCATTTATAATATTAGTAGGAAAATGCAAAAGTTTGGATGAATTTATGCTTCATCACGTCAAAACTACTAAATACGGCTGAAATTTTCGCGTACGTGTATGTAGCCTTAGATCTGAGATGGACGACTTTTGCTCCAACTCGAAAACTAACAACCTAACAAGGTAAAGGTTTCTTGTTCGCTTCTTTACTTTACCTTAAAAAGATTGAAGTGAACAAAAAATCTAAGTGATCACTTTATTTCCCTGTTTCACTTATGTAATTTGAATTTTGTGACGTGTTCAAGAGTCCTGTAAGGTCTAAAGGAAATAAAGCACATTGATATTTGATTTGACGGTAGTATCGAGCGAGACGCAATTTTTCATCACATAAATTAGTTCCCATGGGGAAAAAATTATCTTTAAACTAATTAGCAGAAAAACAAACGGAAAGACGTGAAAACGTCTTGTTTTTTTTAGCAATATGGAAAAAATACTTTGAGTTTATTTTATTTATATTATAATTCTGTTATTATAGTAAGTTATATTAATATATTCCGTGGGGCCGCGGCGTACGAATATCGACCCCTCCAACTCAACCCGTGGATGTCGTAAGAGCCGACTAAGGGAACCTACCAGAGGAAGGGCAGCAGCTTCCATCTGATTATTTTTAAACACCAAGACTGCGATCACCAATCTGCCTGCCAAGCGTGGTGATTATGGCAAATCCCCCCCTACATGGGAGACCAAAAAATACTCAGAAGGAAGCTGCTGCCTTTCCTGTGGTAGGTTATTGCTATTATCCATTTTATATTATTACTAGCAACCCGCCCCGGCTAGGCACGTGTATAAATTTATTATGATACAATGGGTAGTAAGCTATCCTTAAGAACGGAGCAGATAGCCTTAGCCCCCATACAAACGTACTTTCCGCTTCATTTGGAAACTATGTCCCTGATCTTATTGAAATTTTCCATACGTAATCGTAAATAAAAAGCGAATGAAAAATAGCTATGTTTGTAGCGGTTTAGTTTTTGAAAAAACATAATGATCTTTATGAGAGGGAAACTAATATTGACATAAACCAAATCGAGTCATTTTCAAGCTATTTTTAATGCATGATAGACACCTTTATTCGAAAATCTGTCACGTTGCAAACATCCTAAATACATATATTCAACATTATAAATAATCAACAATATTTTTGAAATCAATCGTTTATTCAAAATTAATCGAAAAAATATCTAAAAAAAATTGCAATTCCTTCTAGTTTTTGCAATGCTTATAACAGGTTTTTTTTTGACAAATTATCCGGTTAATTCGGATTTCAAATAAACCATTTGCAGTTACATTGCATTCTAGACGTGAAACAACAACAAATCCGCATGGGTCGCACGCTGAGATTTGGGAGAGGTTCGTAGCCTTCTTAAAAGATATATTTATGCCATGCATCGCTGATTTTTGTTGGTCTATAAGAGAGGAATATCCCAACATGAATTGTTTTGTTATATCTCAATGGGATTAGGCAGCGTTTTCGATTACTTAAAGCTCCCAGGCGGCAGAACAATTATCGTTAAACTTCAACCAATTTACACCAAACCTTGACAAATTATATACTTAAACCATCCTCATGAATCATTCTATTGATTGGTGAAAACTGCATGAAAATCCGTTCAGTAGTTTTTGAGTTTATCGCGCACAAACAGACCGACAGACAGACAGAAGCGGCGGAGGACTTTGTTATATGTAGTGAAGTATGGAAAGAGTGTTCAAAGATGTTATATTTTCAGCCTGCTATCTTCATCATGGTCAGTGGAAGTGAAGTTTCCGCCGTGGTTCAAGTTCGGAGCCTCCACGGCGGCTTATCAGATCGAAGGAGGTTGGAATGCCAGTGGTGAGGTTTTATTCACTTTTATATTATTTACTAGCAGACCCGGCAAACGTAGGTTTGCCATATAAATTATTTCTAGTTACCGGCCACTGAGGGTTGAAGATCAGAATCAGAATAAATAACTTTATTTCTTTAGGCTTACAAAATAAGCACATAGACATGTCAAATTTTATACTACAAACATAGTTATTATTATCAAACAAGAAATAAGTTGTTATTGATATTCTCTTCATTTAATTTTTTTGTCCACGAGTGGAAGAAGTGAAAAAGAAACCACTAGCACATTTATATAAAACTAATGTGTCTAATACATATTTACTTTGTCTATCTAAATTTAAATTTAATGCGGTTCAGATACATGTCATTATTTCAATAAGCTAAACAGAACACTGAGTTCTTACATACTACTAGACATGTGCGCCGATGCCCATTTGATCGGCGGCGGCGTCTGGTGTCAAATTTGTCGGCGGCGGCGGCGTCATCGGCGTAATCGACGTGGGTGTGAAAATAAGTAAAAGAGACCTCAATCCTTATTACACTTTTTATTTATGCACTTATCAACATTATATGGCACGCTTACTAAGCGTAATCAGATAAATCATATTTTAAATTATGAGCGAGTGGAGCGAACCGTGAAATAGTTAACGTTTTTTTTCGGATGTTTGGGAAAAGTAAGCCAGAATCCCCATGACAAAAAAAATAACAGTGAGCGAAGCTAGTCATGAAATTATTAATGACTTTACGGTGGAAGTGGAGATTTAAACCTTTGAATACAAATAACGGCAAGCAGAGCGATCCACCCGCGTGGCCGCGGCGTAAGAATATCGATCCCTCCAACTCAGCCCACGGATGTCATAAGAAGCGACTCAGGGCACCTACCAGAGGAAGGGCAGCAGCTTCCTTCTGAGAATTTTCAAAACCTACCTAAACTGCGATCACCAATCCGCCTGCCAAGCATGGTGATTATGGCAAAACCGTCACTACATGACATACAAAAGAAAAACGACCTCAGTCCTCGGCTCTGCTATTTCTAGACACGGTAGCAGCTATGGTAACGGCGGGGCAGAAGGTGCTAGGAATGTCCGGCAGAGATTGTGCTACCAATCTAAATACCGAGGACCTTTGCATCCGGTAACATACAATACAACGCACGAACTTTGAGGACCAACGAGGAGATTATTAGAAGCGGTATACAAGTTGCATTGGGATATCTTAGGGTTAATGTAGTCCAAAGAGAGGGAGAGGATACAATCACCCTTAATTCCGGCAACTTGTTCTATTACCGGGAGGGCGACCAGCTGTCCCAACACGATATCGGGTCTCTCGTCAACAACATTGTAAAGATCGAGAGCATCTTGAGCAGGGTGGTGCGTACCTTATACTCAGAATCACCAACCGGTAATCGCTGAAGGTCTTACAGGTATACACCCCGCTCTCGGGACGCTCTTACAATGGAGGTCATGTATAATGACATTTCACAGGTCATGCATGCCTCGAAAACGTACTACACAGTTGTTATAGGTGGTTTTAATGCGCGGTTAGGCAAGAAGAGCGGTGACAAACTGAGAGTGGGTCAGTTTGGGTTTGGACAGTAAAACCAAAGGAGACAGCGATTGGCCGACTTCATGGAGAAGGAGGGACTCTTCGCTAGAAGGCTTGGCAGATATGTCAAGATACGGCGTGCTCAATAGACAGATCTCGAAGTCCATACGACCCGATTTGCGCTCATACAATACTAACAGTATTGTTAGTGCAATAGAATGGAACAAGGGCTCCTAGGAGTGAGAGATTTGTCTTTTGGACAAACCCAGTTGAGGAAGCTGATAACGATGACACCGATAACGGCAGCATCATTTCTTCCAAGCCTGCGATCTTGAGAGCTTGAAAAATTTTATGGACAGCTCTACATCTCATCGCAATGCCCTGTAAACAACAGGGCAGGTGATACTATTCCTTAAGAAAGGTGACAAAAGGCCTTCTTAGGAACTATAGGGCCTATAATATAGTGTCATCTCGCCACGAGCCACGTCTATAAGCTGTTTTCAAGAGTTATCACCAAACGTCTCTCTTGAAGGTTCGACGACTTCCAGCCTCCCGAACAAGCTGGGTGTTGAAAATGATTTAGTACCGTAGACCACATCCCTACGCTCCTACAGATTATACAGAAGACAGAGGAATCTTCCGTTATGTCTAGCGTTTGTGGACTACGAAAGACTATTTCCTAGTTTTATTTAAGTAATATTAATTTTGTGACATGTCCAAGAGTCCTGTAAGGTCTTAAAGAAATAAAGCACTTTGAGTTTTGAGAAAGCCTTTGATTCAGTCGAAACCTGGCCGGTACTACACTCTCCTCAGCGGTGCCAAATAGACTACCAATATATCCAAGTGTTGAAGTGTTTGTACAGCAAGGCCATTATGTCTAACCGGCTCCAGAACCAGAGCACAAATCCGATCCCATTGCAAAAAGGGTGAGACTGGAAGACGGTATCTCTCCAAAACTGTGTCCTCTGCATTGGAGGATATATTTAAGCTCTTAGGCTGAGATGAATATGACATCAATATCATCGGCGATCACATCGATACCTTCGGTTGCTGACGATATAGTCAGTGTGGCAGAATCGCTAGAAGACCTTAGCAAGATGCTCAGAAACCAACACCGTTTCCGGACAGGTGGTTCTTAAAATGAACATGGGTAAAAGGGGTTGACAGATGGACAGACGGACAACAAAGTTATCCTATAAGGTTTTCGTTTTTCCTTTTGAGTTACGGAACTTTAAAAATACTAATATTGCATATAAAATATACTACATTTGATAAGAAAAGTGATTTATTTAGTTTAGAATATTATTTGAATTTTGACGCCGATGACGCCGATGACGCCGATGAAAACATCGGCGGCGGTGGCGTGGCCAAAATGATCGGCGGCGTGCGCCACGCCGATCGGCGCACATTTCTACATACTACTGACAGTGCGGAACGGAGCGACATCTGGCCAAGCAATGATTACATCAATGAGGTTCATGCTTGGCAAGCATGAACCTCATTGATGTAATCATCTATGGAGTAAAAGGCCTTCCTGATAAGATTTTGTTTAATGTAGTGTTAGAAAGGTGAAAATTTAGGGTTTTTAAACGTATGTTCAATGCCAAATCAAAGAAAATTTTAAAAAATTGGTGTGGGCAACCCTAGCACTTAGGGGTATATTTAATCTATTCTCAGGCCTACCAAATATACATAAAAAAATCGGTTAAGCCGTTTTGCACAAGTTTGATTACAAACACTGTGACACAAGATTTTTATATAGAAAGATTGTATTTTCTGGTGTACATACAATAATTAATTTTTGTACTGTTCTATGGTTAAACTGAGTTGGTAGTTACTATAAAACATTACCATAAAGTGGATGCCAGCTAGAGCCAAAAGAGTCTTCCTATGTATCAGATAAATCTGAGAGCATCTGGGACCGGTTCACGCACGAGGACCCGACTGTTATCGCCGACCTCAGCAATGGAGACGTGGCCTGCGACTCCTACCGGCTCTGGAGAAGAGACGTCGAGATGGCCGCAGAGTTGGGGCTGCAGTTCTACAGGTAACCACCAACATTGCCAAACAACAAATGGGGCTTGTTATAAAGAGGTCTATTGTATTTTAGGGACCCTTTAGATTAGGTACACATTAAGCGTTTTGAAGCACGCGCTTTGGTAATGTGTCACCTAAAGCCGGGTAAAAGTAGCGATATTGTATGCAATCGTTGAGTCACCGCGGTGGTTACTTACCACTCCGCCTCGGTGATTCACCAATTGCAAACACTAGAGACCCCGCGCGGGACGTACGCTCGTATGTTATTCTAGATAAAACATAAATAGGTAGGTAGGTTAGGTACTTTTATATTTATTATAATGATTAGAGCAAAAAAAACAAGATATAGAATGGACTTTTGTTTGCGCATTTCAAGGGGAATAAAAAGGACTTTTTTCCCATAAGTCTCCCAAGGGAGTTCGTTGTTTTACCACGACAAAAAGAAGCCTATGTTACTCTCCATCTTTCAACTCTATGCAAAAAATCAAGTCGCTTGGTTGTTTATGGCGTGAAGGCAAGACAAACAAACAAACAAACACACTTTCGCATTTATAATATTAGTTAGCATTAGGACGTTCGAGACTATTTATATCATCAACATCACTTACAAACCCAATCGTCCACTTGTGAACAGCATCACAGGTTTTTTAGCTTTTGGAGAGATCCTGTCGTGTCTTAATAATCCTAACTAATATTATAAATGCGAAAGTGTGTTTGTTTGTTTGTTTGTCCTGCCTTCTCGCCCTAAACAACCAATCAACTTGATTTTTTGCAGTTAATTGAAAAGATGGAGAGTGACATAGGCTACTTTTTGTCCTGGTAAAACATCAAATTCCCATAAAAATACCTATTTCATCATATCAGCCCATACACGTCCACTTCTGGACATAGGCCTCCCCCATACGACGCCACAAATAGCGGTCCTTAGAAAAATACCTTTTTATCCCCCTATAAATGTGAAATTAGAATTAAACGCGGGTAAAACCATAGGGAATAGCTAGTATTTGTATATTATCAATCGCGAGTCAGACCAAAAGCTTGTGATTGGGATTTTCTAGCAAGGAAAATTCTCAGTAGCAGTCAGAAAGTTGGCGGTGATACAACCCCGTGCCACGGAAAGCAAGTGAAGCCGTTGGTCCTGTACCAGATCCCTCCCCGATCGAGTTGGTCTGCCGTCCCATCGGATTATAAGATAGGGAATAGAGAGTGCACCTGTGTTTGGCACTGAGTGTCTCAAAAGAAAGTTCAAAATCTTTTAAAAGCCGACCATAAAACTCCCATTCCATTGTTCCAGAATCTCTCTCTCCTGGACGCGTCTCCTGCCATCAGGGTATAACAACAAGATCAGCGCTGACGGTGCCAAGTACTACAGCGACCTGATCGACGCTCTCCTGGAGAAGGGCATCGAACCTGTCGTCACCATCTACCACTTTGATCTGCCGCAGAATCTGCAGGAGCTTGGTAAGGGCTGGCGTGATAACGGGCTGGCGTGATAACTTGAGTCTTTATCGTTAGAACGAAAAAAACAAAAGACTGTCAAGGGACTAAAGCTTATCACATCAGACTATACGTGAGAAACCACCAGATCCAGAAAAAAAAAACAAATACAGCCTCCTTTCTCGTAATCTGTTTTCAGGTATCAAAACACTACATCTTGCACTACATATAAGTATTATAAAACAAAATCCTCTGCGACGTCTGTATGTCTGTCTGTCTGTTCGAGATAAACTCAAAAACTACTGAACTGATTTTAACGCAGTTTTAACCAATAGATTCATGAGGAAGGTTTAAGAAATATAATTTGTCAAGGTTTTGTGTAAATTGGTTGAAATATAACAATATTGGAATTGTCGGAAAAAGTCAAACAGCCTGGAAGCTTTCATCGTAAATGCCTAATCCCTTTGAGATATAACAAAACAATACATGGTGGGATACTTATTCCTCTTAAGATCTACAAAAAAGTCCACGTTGGCATAAGTATTGTATATCTATCTAATCTTCCTTCTCTATTCCATCTTTATTCTAAACATAGTCTACGCGGACGTAGCCGCGGGCGGGTCAACAAGTGTTCTTATTACTGCTAATATTATAAATTTCAAAGTTTGTATTGGATGGATGTATGGATATTTGTTACTCTTTCACGCAAAAACTACTGAACCGATAAGGCTGAAATTTGGTATAGGTATAGTTTGGGACCTAGAATAATATACATATAGGCTATTTTTTGTGAAGTTAGGCCGATAGAGTACGCGCAAATCTTTATGAGCTCTGTGAAATTGGCTTTGACGGCTGCGCACTGAACCGTAAATAAGGCGTTGAGGGGAATAAGCGGGGTGAGAGGGGATCTGACTGTCAAACCAGGGTTGCCAGCAAGAATTTTAGCGTATTTTATTGTGTCTTGCACATTTGGTTAGGCATTACTTTATTTTTCAATTCAATATTTATAGAATATGTAAAATCATCATATACTCAATGACGGATTATTGAAAACCTACAATGTTAGAAGAAATTAAACTTTTTGTCTAACGGAATTAATCCAAGTTTAAAAATAAAATAATTACTATGTAGCAAATTTATTTATAATCTAGTTGGCAATACTGTCGAATGAATGCTTTTGAGTACAATGACGCTGTAATGTCTTTGACGATTGTTCGGTGTTCGTTTCGTTGACTTGATAGTTTATTCTTGCGATTTTGTGGAGATAATGATATTAATTAGCTGTTTCTCTTAAATGTTAAATATGCCTCGCGGGCGGAATAACGTACTGCGTTGTCAAACATGGAAAATGGTGTTCGATGTCATAAGTTTTATGAGAAAAGAAGCCGATGAATTCAATCTCAAAATGGTACTTCAGTAGACTGCAGCTGCAACAGGTGTGTCTATTAGCACCATAAAAAGGATTTCTAGCCGAAGCCCGGGTGGGCCGCTAGTTGATAAATATCACTTTTCTATTTGATTGTACTTGCGCAGTTTTGCTTCCGTGCCTAACTTCACAGAGCTCATTAAGTTTTGCGATCACTCTACCTCATCTGATGACTTACGCTACGTTCACACGGATCGGTTTTTTGCAGGATACGGTTTAGTCACAACTCAATTTTCCTTTAACTGTTTATCTTTATTTATACCTGTCGTGTATTCCGTGACGTCACGAAACGGCTCTGTCGGAAGACCAGCGTTGGTTGCACACACATACAACTAACCCATGCTGAGACAGGGACCGTTTTGTGACTCTAGCAAACTGTTTTCTTTTTTATGTTCATTTCTTTATAATTGTATGTGTCTGAGATACAAATAAACGTTTCTATTTCTTATTTCTTTAATTTGTATGTATGAGTTCACACAATTGGGCAAAACTCAATCAGATGCCGTGTCCTGCAAAAAACCGATCCGTGTGAACGTAGCGTTATTTTAATTACAGACTCAATCACAATTCAGTAATGTGTTTCTATTGTTACTAACAAACTTTTACTTCCAGGCGGCTGGACAAACCCCCTAATCTCCGACTGGTTCACCTCCTACGCCCGAACAGTCTTCACCCTCTATTCAGACCGTGTGAAGACCTGGATCACCATCAACGAGCCCAGCATACTCTGCGACTTGGGCTACTCCACCGGCATGATAGCCCCAGGGTTGATAGACACAAAGCTTGGTGTTTTCTTATGCAGCAAGCATGTTCTGGTAGCGCATGCTAAGGCTTGGAGGGTGTATGATGAGCAGTTCAAGCCGTTGTATCATGGTGAGTGTGACCTTCGGCTTCTCTATTAATCATTATCGTCATGTTGTTCTTTTGTAGTTGGGGATCCATTAAGGTGGTTCCCAGACCTAAACTAGCGCCGCCACCCATTCGCCATCGTTCGAATTTTCAAAAATCCCTTTGTGATACCTATCATAAGCTTTTTTTAATGCCTCTGTAATAGTTTTATTTTGTCTAGCTTAGGAGTAGATGAGAAAACCGAGTTTGGTGGCTAAAAAGTGCAACGTAGCATTTAGGGTGCCAAGGGATTTTTGAAAATTCTTTTGTTTAAGGCGGTTTCCTGACCCTATCTAGGTGCTAGTTTGGGTCCACCACCACCACCTATTTTATCGTATTATTTTTTATCGACAAAATAAAATACGATTTATTAAAAAAATGAATTTTTGAAAATCTCTAGGCCTATTTGTGATTCCTATCATAAGCTTTTTTTAATGACTCTTTAATAGTTTTATGTTGTGTAGAAGAGAAGTCGGAAGAGATGCGAAAATCGAGTTTGGTGGCCAAAAAGTGCAACTTAGCATTTAGCGTGTCAAGTGATTTTTGAAAATTCCTCTGTATAACGTAATAATAAGATAAAATAGGTGGTGGCGCTGATTTGGGTCGGGGAAGTCCCTTAATAGTCAGGGTACAAAGTAACAGGCTATGCTAGCCTGTATTAGTACTTACAAAGATAAGGTAACTTGTAGTCTGTCTAACTAAAGTCTTGTCGCTGGTCTGGTCCGGTCGCAAGGCGGTCTGAATTGATCCCGTGTTCAACTAGTATTACTTTTATGGTATAGTTTTTAACTTATAAGATATCTGAAGTTTAATCCTGTCTTATTGTCACATGTTGCCCGTGTCCATACGAACCGAAGGTCCTGCCTGAAAACCAGCGTTGCTCAACTCTTGTAAAGCAACAGCTGATAAAGGACCACAGAATTGGGAATAAATGATTCCCAATTCTGTGTGTACGACCTATGGATCACTGGGCTGGCACTCGTTATTTAAGGTCGAGATAAAATTAATTCTAAAAAACCTATGTACATATGTAAGTGTTTGCCTTTATTTGTCAATAAATCCATTTTCTTTATTTCTTAATGATTATGGCGTTTTAGTATAATATATGTAGTCATTTGGTGCCGGCTTAGAATTTGCATCACCTCTTTCCGCGGGATTTGGAAGCAACAACGCCACCTGCAAAGCAGATCCAACGCGTCAGTGCCGACAAGGGACTCGGTGCGACGCGTTCCTGCGTGTCGCACCACCGAGGCAGGGCAGTGAATGCGTTAATCACCTCTTTATGACATCCTCGGGCTGATTTTGAGGCGTCAATTATTTCGACACGACCGCCTCTGCTTGTTGCAATGTTTTTCGAGACATAAATATATTTTTTTATTTATTACAGGAAGGGTGTCCATATCAGACAACATAGTGTGGTACTCGCCATACTCTAGCAAGGAGGTTTCGCTGACTAAGCTGGCAATTGACTTCACAGTAAGCTCCTTTTTTCTCGCTACCCTTGTAAGTAATGGCAATAAATTCGAACAAAAATAACAAAAATTCGAATGTTTCGAGTCGAGATAAAATTAGCGACAAAATTGCTTTAATTTTATTAAAAAAACGACGGTTAAAAACGACGTTGTTCTTCGGAATTGTCTATGATTTTTGTCAAAAAATAAAATAAACCACCTACTGTAATTTGATCAGTGAGTAAAAGCTTCTTATTTATTTTACTAGCTCGCCCGACAGACGTTGTCCTGTCATTCAAGTCAAACAACTGACAGTTATTTCAAACGTGCTTAGCAAAGAGTTCTTCTTATCATCATCATCAAGTATCTGCGCAATTTTCTTAATTTTTTGTAACGTAGGTTTTTAACGTACCTTCTACGAAGTATTAGAAGACATTTTCAAAAAAGATGAATGTAACTGGTAAAGCCTTTCTCGAGTTATAGCCGGACCAACAGAAATAGGGGTTCATTTTTATATACCTAGATATATAAAAATATATAGTATATAGCAGCCAGCGTCTTGGGAGCGCTTCCGACTGGTATTGATATGGATCAGTTGTGCTATCTGTAGATTGTTTGCAACAGTCTGCAGTTAGCTCAATTGTTTAATTTTAAATACTAGCTTAATTTGTTTATATTATTTGATTGTTATTTTCTTTGTCAATAAAGTATCATAAGTGTCTACATAAAGTTGAAGATATTTTACCTCAATAATCATCACAGGTAGCTCGCTTCACCCACCCCATCTACTCCAAAACCGGTGGCTGGCCTCCAACCATGGTGAAGCTGATGAAGGAAGTCAGTGCCAAGGAGGGATACGAGTTCTCCAGGCTACCGGCGTTCACAAAGGATGAGGTTGAACTTGTTAAAGGTTAGTTCTAAGAATATCGATTATTGAATACTATTATTGTACTAGCTGTTCGCCGCGGTTTCACCCGCGTTTATATAATTGCACATTTCTAGGGGGATAAAAAGGCTTTTTTCCATAAATATCCCATGGGAATTCGATGTTTTACCAGGTTAAAAAGCCTATGTTACTCTCCATCCTTTCAATGAACTCTATGCCCATAACTCAAGTCAAGTCAATTGGTTGCTTAGGGGGCGTGAAGGAAGGACAAACAAAAAAACACACTTTCGCTATTTATAATATTCGTTGTAATTACGATTGCAACACTTGCAACAGTCTGCAGTTAGCTCAATTGCTTCAATTCTAAATACTAGTTCAAATTTGTTTCTCTTATTTGATTGTTATTTTCTTTGCTAATAGGTAACGAATATTGATCTAACAAAAAATTAAGGCGAGTTTCGGCTGGACTGGCTGTTTAACCTTTGGTTTAACCATAAAAATTTCGCCTTTGAATGCTATCCCTGATGTAAAACATTATCTCCTATATCTACTGTATAAGAAAATACATACCTACTGCATTCCTTCAGCATTTCACATTTACACTTCGAAAACCGAGAATATTTTTTTAACGAAATTGATATGAGTAATAACATTTTAGAGAAGATGAATATTTTGTTTTATTTCACCAACACTGCGATCACCAATACGCCTGCCAAGCGTGGTGATTATGGCAAATCCCCCCTACATGGGAGACCATCCACTCGATGGACCGGCGACATCGTAGCGGTCGCAGGGAGTCCATGGACGGAGGCGGTTCAGGACCACTATTTGTGGCGTCGTATGTATATAGGAATCTTCGTAAATTAACCTTGAGCCCAAGTAACAACTCACCTTTATTACTTCATTCGTAAGGTCTTTTATTGAGCCGTCAGTAAAAGTTTGACAAGGTGTGTAGCTAAAAATTTGAAGTATGCATCGTTTAATGTACTTATCGTAATAATTTTATGCCAAATAAGTTTTAAAAAACCGTAATCTAGGTAGAACAAAATATTATCTATCTTTGTGATAATTATATATAAAAATTATCTATAATCTATATGTACAGTACATATAATCATAGCGGTCACAGGGAGTCGGTGGATGAAGGAGGCTCAGGACCGCTATTTGTGGCGTCGTATGGGGGAGGCCTATGTCCAGCAGTGGACGTGTATGGGCTGATATGATGATGATGATGAATATTTTATTAAAATATATTTTATTTTCGTGTTAATGGTAGCTCTATGATATCGATAGCAAAGCGTTAGAAACAATGAAGTATAATATACCTTAGTTATTAGATACTGAAAGATAATTAACTGAATAGAATATATAATTTACTAAAAATCTTTATTGACAAAGAAAATAACAATCAAATAATATAAAGAAATTAAACTAGTATTTACAATTGAAACAATTGAGCTAACTGCAGACTGTTGCAAACAATCTACAGAGCATATTTGCGCCTCTTGAGATCCTCGGCCAAATATGCCGCCGAACCAGGCCTCACGGATGTCCTTGAAAGATGGGAAGGCGCAAGTGTGTTGACACATGTAGCGTCCCACACAATAGGCCTCCCCAGCTCCTAAGGGGCTTAAGTCATGCCGTCGGGCCTCTTACCATCGTCACGCAACAGACCATCCGGTTCGGCCGAGGATCTCAAGAGGCGCAAATATGCAGGTCGACAGAGCCTACGCATTTGCTCCCCTTGGAGTCGAGACCCTAGGTCCGTGGGGTACCGAGGCTATTCGGGTTTTCAAAAAATTATCTCAGCGCCTGGTCGACGCGACGCGTGATTCAAGAGCTGGTGAGTATCTGCCGCAGCGCATTAGCATTGCCATACAGCGAGGCAATGCAGCTAGCGTCTTGGGGACGCTTCCGACTGGTATTGATATGGACCAGTTGAGCTATCTGTAGATTGTTTGCAACAGTCTGCACTTATTTGATTGTTATTTTCTTTGTCAATAAAGTAGGTATTATTTTTTATTAAGTACAATAATGTGTTCATTCATACATTCACTATTTCAGGAACCTACGACTATTTCGCTCTAAACTACTACACATGTCGCCTAGTACGACGCGCGAGGCCAGGCGAGCGAGTGGAGGCCTTCTTCATGGCGGGAATCCCCGAGCTACGCGCTGTGATAGAGCCCGAGCCGGGGATGCCGAGAACCAAGTCAGATTTTGTGGTGGTGAGTTGTTCTAGACACTAGCTACTGTCCGCGGCCTCGCTCAGAGCAAGTGAAGGCCTTCTACATGGCGGGAGTCCCCGAGCTTAGCGCCCTAGGCACCAGTAGATAAAATATTAATAAATGTTGCTGGACAATCCACACAACCCCAAAGTAAGCAAAGCTTGTGTTATGGATAGACTAACTATATTACTGATATATGTAAGTAGGCACTTAATACATTATATAGATATTTTTTTATTAAATATAGAGATCACACGCTACAAAATCGTACAAATATTTATTTGTCCCGAGGCGGAAATCGAATTAGCAACCTCGTCTGCGTCTCGGCGGACCATCGTCAGAGGTCGTCAAATATAAAATAGAAAATACTTTTTTTTTAGATTGGATTATAATTTTATCCATTTAAGGCGGTTCCCAGACCGTTTAGGAAGAGAAGTGAAGTTGTACTTTTTGCCCCCCAAACTTGGTTTTCGCATCTCCTAAGCTATACAATATAAAACTATTACAGAGGCATTAAAAATTAAGTTTATGATAGGTATCACAAACGGGCCAAAGGATTTTTGAAAAATCCTTTGTATATCGTAATAATACGATAAAATAGGTGGCGGCTCTGATTGGGTCGGGGTAGCGCCTTAAGGCGCAAAGTGATGCGACACTAGCGCCACTCTTGATTTTTTCTTATATTATCGTTATGAAAAAGAATTACCAAAAGTTCTCACCACCAATTGATAATACCCAGTATAAACAATTTTTCGAAAGCTCTGTATTGTTTTGTTTCATTTTCTGCTAAATGCTCTTGCACGCATTGTCTGCTGCAGGTATGTAAAAATTGTTTGTACTGGGTATTATCAATAGGCGGTGAGATCTTTTGATAATTCTTTTCCATAACGATAATATAAGAAAAAATCAAGAGTGGCGCTAGTGTCGCATCACTATGCACCTTAAGAAAACTCTTATGCTTTATTTTTTTTTTTTACATTTCCGAAAACGTTCTTTCTGAGCTAAACGCTCGACTTGACTAACAGGCAATATAACATTAAATCATTGTAATTTATTTATTTATATTTTCTAGCTATGCCCCAAAGGCCTCCGCGCCCTCATGTCCTGGCTGAAGGATCAGTACGGAGACCTTCCGATCCTGATCACCGAGAGCGGGTACTCCACGGGTGGAATGGAACTCAGGGATGGAGACCGAATTGAGTTCATCAGGGACCATTTGGAACAGGTACCTTAAATTTGATGTCCTTCTAGGAAAATTTTAGCCACGACGGCGGCTCTCCTCGGAGACAAGCCATGTTGGCAGGACATAATATTATAATAGACATATTTGTGCTCAAAACACAGGTGTACTCTCCATTCCATAACTCTCATTATTCGATAGAACTACAGAACGACACGACCGGGGAGAGTTCAGGCGCATGACCAACAGCTTTACGTATTTTCCGATGCACAGAGGTATAACACCGCCAACTGACTTCAGGATGAAGATGTGAATTTTTCTTAATAGAAAACCCCCGATAACCGCATTTGGTCCGACCCAGGATTTGAACCTGGGACCACATTATCAGCGGTTACACGTGCAACCGTAAGACCAACCAGGCAGTAAATGTACTTAAGAACCCAGTAGGAAGTATACCAATCGGTCTGGGGTATTTCTGGATTGACAAAATGGATGCCGATCTTCGGGAACTCGACGTTACTAGCGAGCGAAAGCTGAGAACAGAGATGCGGGAAAAAGTTTTTCGAAAGCAAAGATCCCATTGATATAATTATGTATATGTACTATGCACCATGGGCGTACCCACGGTGGAGCAAGGTGCCACCGTGCAAACAGCACCTTTCTCCACCGTGGCAAAACAAATAGCAAGGTGCTCCCTCCGCTCAACACACACTTTACAACTGAAAACTCTCCGCCCCTTCCACTCCTATAGCTCATCCTTTACTGTACATGCCATTAAACTGTGGAATGCTTTACCCACTTCAATTAGACATGCTAAGTCTCTCCCTATATTCAAAAATATGGTCTACGAACATTTCCTTACCTCAACATCAAATAGTTAGGTAATATTATATATTTATTATATTTCTTTATGTTATTTATTGAATATATATTTATACTATATTTATGTAAAGTATATAAGTATTTATTTCTATTTATCTATATCCCTCCTACATAAATTTTATATTCTGTTTACACGCCACCGTCTATTCTTTTCGATCACCTCTTGTCCATCCTAAGGTTGCCTGGAAGAGATCGCTTTTAACGATAAGGCCGCCCATTGTACATTATCTGTATTTGTTATTATGTTCTTTATTTGTTATTTTTAATATTTGGTGTGCAATAAAGAATATTTCTATTCTATTCTATTCTAAGGTGGGGCAAGTGCCCCACCTTGCTATTTGTTTTGTCTCAATAGATACCTATCATTATTATTGTAAATAGTTACGTAACCAAGTGTGCCTTGTGCTCATATGGCGAATAATGACAGAAAACCGTCTTCTTGGCCTTTGTATAATGAGTGTGCATAGAAAGAGGGTTCTGAAAGCGCAAAATAAATTTGAAAACGAAAGTTTTGCTAGATTTAGCTAGAACCCTCCCAGGTTATTATTGAAATAAGGCGCAGTAACTAAATCGTATCCGTCAGTAATAAATGATTTTCATTTCCTACTAGGTACTTTAATTTATTTATTTATTTTATTTAGACACAACATCATTATAGGTTTTTTTTAGCCCTAATGCGATGCTATGTCTAGGTTACATTGTCTAATAATTACCTAATCTAGTTGTAAGGTTCAGAATGTTCAGATATTAAAGGAACTACACATTTAAACATTAGTTTCAATAACCACCTGTGCCATTTCAAGTCTTAGTTTAGTTTATTTACTTCTGCCTCACCCCTTAAAAAATGCTGGGAATGCCAAGGCCCATGTTACGCACTAATTCACTGAATGATTCATTTTGGCTTGGCGCATGGCGTAGGAAAGTGATAGAAATTCCATGAGTTAAAACGATTTTACACAACGATTTCTTAAAGGTTCAGTTTGACCTGCAAGATCAGCTTGTTTTCAGGTGCTGTTATCAATAAAGCAGGACGGCGTTAACGTCACTGGATACTCTTATTGGTCGATGATGGACAACTTCGAATGGGCTGAAGGTTACGGGTAAGCTACATAAGATACCTACAAGACACAAGGTACATACATACATATATACAAACCATAAAAAGACAAAAAACAAACAAAAAATTGAAATGAAGAGAAAATCAATAACAACTTGTTTCTTTTTTGATAATAATAACTATATTTATAACTGTTTATAGTATAAAATTTGACGAGTAAGCCTTAAGAAATAAAGTTATATTGATTCTGATTCTCATTCAACCTTCTCATCTCTCTATGACATATGATTTTTAAAAGAGAGTCGTAGGTAATATGCCCGCCATTTTCCACACATCATCATCTAGCTAGCCCCTTTGGTGGTAGACCATTTTAATAAGTCTTGTCAATAGATTCACATCCCGGATAACGTTGAACGATAGGTACGGCTCATTCGCCTTTAGGCCGCGGCATTCCGTTTTTTTTTTTATTTAATGCATTGAGGAATAATGTCTTTATTAACAAGGAAAATACAATCAATTAGAACTTGTATTTACAATTGAAACAATTGAGCTAACTGCAAACTGTTAAACAATCTACAAGTAGGTAGCTCAACTGAATTGAGGAATTTTATTTTGGTATATTAAAAATGGTATTTCCTTTCATTCCAGTACGAAATTCGGCCTGTACCAAGTGGACTTCTCTTCAGCCCAGCGCGAGCGCACGCCACGTGCGTCCGCCGCCTTCTACAGCCAAATCATCCGGAATCGTGCAATGCGCGTCACCTCGGCTAATAGCAAATATTTCTATAATAACAAATGATGATGTCCGCTTAGCCGAATTTCGGCCATATTGGTCAGTCGCAGCGGTGTACAGGACATACTAACATTATATGTGCACTATATATTCTCTTACTCTCTTAATCTTGTAAAAAATATTTTGTAGACCATTTCATAAATAATGAACTTTGTCATTTTGACCTCTACGTAATATCTATAGAATTGTTTTGTAAATGTTTACCTTTATTCCCATTATTACCTATATGTAGGTACATTCTCTACCTACCATGTGTCTTGTCATATTTTATACAGGATGTTAGTCAAATTAGTGCACAATACCGCTGGAGGTTACTCACCTGCTGCTACAGATTAACTTTCACTAAACAAAGTAAGCCGCAAACGATATTTATTTTTGTCGAATTTTTAATTTGTCTCAAATAACGCCTTATACTACGTACTTCGCCATCCAAAATATGGCTACCGCTCTTTCATGCGGTACGGTCATTGTCGCCTCACTGGCCCCCCGCCCCCATGCGAAAGTGACAGAGCTATACGTGATTCCGTGCGGCAGTGGACCGCGCCGTACGGTCAATGCCCTCCATAATGTATGCCAATCATCTGTTTGGAGAGACTGTAGTATAACGTAATACAGAGTGAGAGAAGCTCTGTAAGCTTGCAAAATAAGGGTTTGTATAATTTTGGGTAGGTATAATATTGACCTTGGACCCCGTTTGTTAATTTTATATTATACTGTGGCACCAACAGAATATCGCTCCGCGATATTGTGCACTAATTTCACTAATACCCTTTATATAAAAACGACTAGGTACTTATAATGAGAGTAGAGAGGAAATTTTCTTGCATGTTTCCTCCGCCCCTGTCGGAAGATCAGCGTTGGTTGCAAACGTGACTTACATAGGTATACTCGTATGCCAACCATTGAAATGTTACTAGCGTAGCTGAGACAGAGACCAGTTTAAATAAATAAATAATTCTGGACAATTCACACACCATTATCTAGCCCAAAGAAAGCTAAGCAGAGCATGTATTATGGATACTAGATAACTGATATACATAATATAATAGATTACATAGATATATATTTTTTATTATACATAGAAAACATCCAGAACACCCTGAACAAATATTTGCAGATCGTACAACCATTTGTCCCGAGGCGGGATCGAACCCGCAACGCGGCGGGCGAAGGTCCGTCTGCAACGCAGGAGTTGCAGACGGACCTTCGCCCGCCGCGCCACAGAGGTCGTCTCGTCGTCATTTTGCAACTCTAATAAGAAGTTTATTTCTACCTTTATACAATATTTTTATACGTGTATTTACTTGTACGCATAGAGTCGAACTGGCTGATATACGAGTTCCAAGTAAAATTGTCTATTTCTAATATTTATATAAGGTATATAACCACAGACAATGTAGAGCAGATTTCTGCGTATATAACCCACTGTCGACACATTCTTTTATTTCAGTCATTAGATAATGCTGTGTAAATTGTCCAGTAATATTTATTTATTTGATTTTGTTTTATTTTATTCTCTGACATACATAATCAAGTGTTTATTTATATCTCTATAGTTAAAATAAATAAAAATTAACTCAGAGAGAAAGGATAATAAATAGGCAATAATATAATGGTTTCTTTTTCACTTCTTCCACTAGTAGACAAAAAATTGAAGTGAAGAGAATATCAATAACACCTTATTTCTTATTTGATAATAATAACTATGTTTATAGTATAAAATTTGACTTGTCTAAGTGCTTATTTTGTAAGCCTAAAGAAATAAAGTTATTGATTCTGATTCTGATTATAAACTGCTGATATTAGAAAACAATATTTTATTACACACACTTGAGATTATGACTTGCATAACCTTAAAAAAACCAGCTCCGACCCCGACGCTCTGACCCCATAGGTTCCTACTACGATATTTAGGTACATAACGCAAATGCTAGAGGGGATATCAATAGAATAGAATATTGTTTACTAGCTGGTGCCCGCGCTTTCGCCCGTGTTTTATCGTGATAAAAAATAGCCTAAATTTTATTCCAGGTCCCAAATTATACCCATACCAAATTTCAGCCTAATCGGTTCAGTAGTTTTTGCGTGAAATAGTAACAAATATCTATACATGCATCCATACAAACTTTGACATAGTAGGAAGTAAAAACGATTTTAATTACAAAGCCCTAGTTATGAACTAACACAATGGACTGTAAAAATTGGGTCATTAATAAATTAATTGTTATTCCCATTATTAAACTGCTATTATTATTACAATTTAATTAAATTTCTTAGAAATTGATTATTAAGAGTGACTTATAAATAAGAATACTTTAAGGTTTTATTAATAAAGAAATACTTCACAAAACCCGATACAAATATTTGCAGATCGTAGAAACATTTGTCTCTAGGTGAGAATCGAACCCGCAATATCCTGCGTCGCAGGTGGACCTTCACCCGCCGTGCCACATCTATATGTCTTTGCAACTAGTTAGTTCTAGGCAGCGAATAAAACATCCCTTTGACCGTCATAGATGACAAATCACCTGAGGATCCCTCAGCGCTAATGACGTTTAGAATATCAGTTTGTTCACTTTGTGCTTTGGCGTAGAGAACACGGGAATGCATGTTTCGCGTGGCGGTCAAAAAACATTTATTTATATACATAATTATAACAAACAATCAAAAATCGCGTCAATCTTTAAGGTACCTATTCGTCTTTTACAATAAAATGCCCTATCACAAACTCAGCAGATATCACCGTTCTTCAGTGTTCACTCCTACATAACTATCCCTCCTCTGGTCTGGCATCCTCCTCCTGAGCACCTGGTAGATCACCAGACAGATCAAAGCCACCAACACTAGTGCCCCCACACCGACGTATATGTAGATGGAGCCAGTTGCTGGTGGGGTGGTAGTCGTGTGGCTGTGGAGAAAATGTACAGAACAAAGAAATTTAAACTATGTAAATCTGAAATTCGTTCAATCAAAGACGAGCTGATATCCAGTTTAGGCTATTTTACTTTACCTTAGCTGCTATCCAGCTAAAGGCTGTTTTACTATGTTTTTTTGTAATTCTAGGATGTAGTTGTTTTTTTAAGTAGTACCTTATTAGATGGGCCGTGGGGGCGCGGCGTACGAATATCGACCCCTCCAACTTAACCCGTGGATGTCGTAAGAGCCGACTAAGGGAACCTACCAGAGGAAGGGCAGCAGCTTCCGTCTGAGTATTTTTAAACACCAACACTGCGATCACCAATCCGCCTGCCAAGCGTGGTGATTATGGCAAATTCCTCCCTACATGGGAGACCATCCACTCGATGGACCGACGAAATCGTTGCGGTCGCAGGGAGTCGATGGATGGAGGCGGCTCAGGACCGCTATTTGTGGCGTCGTACGGGGGAGGCCTATGTCCAGCAGTGGACGTGTATGGGCTGATGATGATGACCTTATTAGATGACACAGATTTTACCCCATGTATATCCAATGATCCTATCCATACCAGGTTGTCTGGCAGCGATCGCTCTTGAGCGATAAGACCGCCCATTGTCACTTAAGTTGTTTTTGTCTCATTTGTAAACTATTTTCTAGTTTTAAGTGTGCAATAAAAGTATTTTCTATCTATCTATCTTATGGGCTCATATACCCAGCATCCGTTTTACTGGATCCGTTTATTTACCAGTGATGGCGTATATAGGTTGTAGGAGCGAGTTCACACACCTGACCTTATTGGGTCCGGATCCAGTAACCGATTTTTTCCAGTAGCTAAAAATCCGTAAAAATCTGACCCGGTAACAATCGTTTACTAGATCCGGTATACCTACTGTAAGGTGTGTGAACTCGCTCCTACAACGCCATCACGGGAAAATAAACGAATCCAGTAAAACGGTTTCTGTGTGTATTAGCCATAACAAAGCCTCTTTCATTTACATCTCTTTGGCATAGGTTTTTTAAGACTTTTAAAATCAGAAATTACGAGTACGACAACTTTATCCATCATAACGCGCGTTTTGAGAACAATGTATTTTTCTTGAGAGATCGAGCAAATTTATCGAGCATGTACGTTTATACCCACCATAACGAGGCAGTCATCGTACCGTCCCCTCGTAGATACAATATTACCAACACTGAACTAAGCTGATATAGTCTTGGGTTATACTAGGCAAAATCCGATACCTGTGACTTACGTTACTGTGACTTCAAAATATCTGTGATAAATACCTGCGACAAAATACTAGCTAGTATTTCTACCCATCATGTACAAATTCATTGTTTTGAATAATATATTTATTGTAGCGATGACTGAGTAAGTAGCAGTAGCATGTTGACTAACCGAATAAATTTAAACGGTATTTTCTTCAACAACTTTGTTACATTGCGGTATACATTTCAAATTTCCAAGTATAAATTACTAGGTGCGTCTCATTCTGACTTAGTGATACTATCAAATAGAGAATATAGAAATGATATTATCTAGCTGAAACGATTTATTGCTTAGGTACATAATAAAATAACAACGATATAATATCGTGCACTCGTGACACTGGCACTGCCTGTGTGACAGTCACAGATATATTTAGTTTCTGTCACTGTGACATAACGCCAATTTTCTATATCTGTGATTTTTATCAGTAACGATAAATACGCCTCAAGCCTAAGCTGATACTTACACAGTGACGTAGTCTTCTACAGGCACGTCTAGAGAACCGTTCGCGATGACGCGGCTGTAGTAGCGGGCGGAGGCTCTGGGGGTTCGCACTCGAGCTGGTGATGAGAAGTCCACCTCGTAGAGACCAAACTTAATACTGGAAAGAAAATATAGATAGATAGATGGATAGAAAATGCTTTATTGCACACTTAACAAAACAATTCACAAACAATTTGTAAAAATAAATGTGACAATTGGCGATCTTATCGCTCACGAGCGATCTCTACCAGACAACCTTGATACGATATACTTTACATTCTAGACAAGACGAACATTATGTATAAGGGGGTGAAAGTTGACTCAGTTATTGATCTATTCTTGAGTACCTAACGCTTTTCTATGGAATGAACGTCACTCAAGCGTAGATCTATGACTGAGCAAGTTTTCATAATACGGGCCTAATAATCTAAAGAAAGAAGCTTTTGTTTGACGCCGAAGCTTCCTCCTCTAGCGCTCTAGCTTTGATCTAGACGCTTAGGCTTTTTGCTAAGCAACACAATAAAGCTAAGGTACAAAATACAAAAATACAAAATATTTATTTCTTTAACTTAATGTACAGTAATTTAACAGTGTTTGAGATTCCCTTTTAAGTAAAATAAATACCTGTTTTAGGGAAAATATATATATATATATATCTTTGTAGATTATCCATGTTGTTAAATGTATCACATCAAAAAGTAAAATCTGTGGGGTGAAAGTTAGTAGAAAGTGACAGATATGTAATCACTGTCTGATCATCATCAAACGAGAAAGTAACCGATTCCTAATGGGAGTGTAATTTAAGCCGAGGGTTTTCTCTCCCTTTAAGCGCATTAGACATGGATCGGTCCGTGGAGTTTTCTATTTCTCTTTTTTGGGCGACGGTAATGACGTAGTTTTTGTCTGATGCCAGAAAAAGGAATAAGCCACTTTCAGAGCAGGTGCGTTATAAAGATTTATATACTACTTACCAAGTTAAAAACGCGCGAGCGTATATTACCATAGATTTTATATAAGGGCATTGTTTCCAAGTTTACATACGAATCTACTCAGAATATCTTCGAGTGACTTTGAATATTCTAAAACACTTATTCGCCTGGTTAATGTAATAAAAGCACTATACAGGATGCCCTACATAATTTAAATGACATCCTAGCTAGAATTCGGTCACTTTCTCCCCTTGTAGTACAATAGTACAATGCCCTATTGATCCTCTTACCCATATCCCTCTCCCCATTCCAAGCTGTCCATAAGACACCAGGCGGTGTAAGCAGTCACATTAACGCCATCTTTTATCGCCAGCAATACCTGGAAACAAACGTCACCAAATAATGCTGGACAATCCACACAGCATCATCTAGCCCCAAGCTAAGCAGAGCTTGTGTTATGGGTACTAGATCATAGATGTCGCCTAACCGCTATCTATCGGATAATCGCTTATTTTATTTCCGATTCGGTTTTTTAGAAAAAAAAAGCCGCGGAAAAGACCTGTTCTATGAAAATCTTGGGTAAGCATTTATTATTAGGTACTACTCAGTTTATTTTTACCACTGCTTTTCTTTTTTGTAAATGCTTTCATTTAGCTCAGGTAATAAGTAATAACATTTTTTACTATACATATTATTCCAGCCAAAATATTGATTTTTATTGTGTCATATACAGTCAGTAACCGTGACTGTGGCGTAGGTACCTACGCCACCGTCACGTTTACTACTAACCGATCCTATCCATTGTCAATTTATTTTATAAGATGCAATAAAGATAGTATATATTTATCTACTTCTACTTCGAGGCAACTATGTATATAAACCATACCTGCTTCAGATAATCCCTGAAGAAAAGAACCCTGTTCTTATCATCGAGTCCCGCGGCGTCGCTAGCTCCGTTCTCAATTATCAGGAAGGTCTGGTTTCCGTACTCATTCTTCAACCAGCCCAGCTGCTTTCTGATGCCTTCTGCGTGTTTCTAGCAACAATCATTATTTACATTGAAACCTTTTATATATTTGTGATTGTAGTAATGGTTATGGCTCTGCGTCTGGATTGACACAATTCTGCCAGTGTCTGTCTCATGATAGCATCGCAAGCTTTATATTGGATTGCATTTATTAAACTTTTATAGCAGTATGATCTTAAATTTCTAAGTGCTACGCGACGTTGTTGACGCTCATGCTGCTCGTCCCGCATCCCGCGTGTTTGACGCGCAGGTTTGGCTGAAGCCTGACTACGAATCTTTTTTGTGATGGAAAATTGTAGGGTATTAAGGGATGACACGTTGTTCTTCTAACGCAAATAAGGTTCGTAGTTAACCCGCCTACTTTCGTTTATGAATTCGTCGAACTATTATAGTTTTTATAGCAAAATTGAAGAGGATTACCTATATTTAGAACATTAATAGATAATTGGAGCAAAGCGCAACCATCTCTGTGATCTCGCCGATTTTTTATTTTTATTAAATTAGACTAGACAAGTAGGTACCACTTACCTCAGTACCTACATATATTTTGTTTGTTAGTATAAACAACCTCGGCCTGCCTTCCACTTATTGTTTACGCCCAACAGGGTTCACATTGAGATGCTTTACTAAATTACCTACCTATTAAGCCAATGTGATGACAATAAATATATTGAGTTTTTTTTTTACATTTTATAGGCTTGCGTTTGGCCGCTATCTCACCTGATAGTAAGTGATTGATGATACAGCCGAGGATGTAGCACGCTTGCCTAGTATTGATTGATCAGCTGTTTCCGAACTTCTGCCTGGGTTTTTTTTAATTGATAATGGTAATGCGTTTGACCAGACCACCATCACACTTGAGAAAGTGAAGATGTGACCTAAGATGGAGCACGCTTTCCCAGAAGGAACTTATTCACTCGGGATTTGAAGACTTCTAGATTGTACTCTACTGGAAAAACAGAAGCAGGAAGTTCGTTCCACTCTTTACCGGTACTTATAATGAAAGTAGAGCGAAAACGTTTGGTTCGGCACTATGGTATGTCGACCAGCACAGCTATTCTAAAAACTTACCGTGACTCGAAATATGGCACAAATCTGCGCGATATTCAAATATTTTAGCGGTTTTTAATATTTTCTGCGTTCTACAAGCAATATCAATATCAATAGCAGAAAAGTAGTTTACCGTAAATCGTAAAACATTTTCTGTGAACCCATGTTTTAACTAATTTCGATTCGACTCGACTTTTAGAGAAATTAATAATTTATGAGATGTATTACTAAAAATCAACATCATTACCAAAAGCCCAATTAATCGTACTTCATTGGAACATGTATTCATAGAAAATGGTCAGCGATTTATGAAAAACTACTTTTTAGGTAGTTTTATTTCTTGTAGAACGCAGAAAATATTAAAAACCGCAAAAATATTTGATTTTCGCGCGGATTTGTGTCAGATTTCGAGTCTCTGAAACTTTTCGATTGAGTTAGAATAGCTGTGCAGGTATGGGTGGTATTGGCTGCCATATAAAATTAGATTTATTTGGCTATTTTTGCACAACTGTTGTCAAGACTATGTCTTGAACCGTAATAGGTAGACAGTTGAAATTATGACATGTAAGTATAACTAATGCCGCTATAAAAATTAATAATAAAAATAAAATAAATTTCATAATTAACGTCCATAGCTCTACGATGTCTGTGGTCCATACCAGGGTTGTTGCTGATGCCGTTTTTTGACACATCAGCGGATGCTGATGCTGATGCTAATTTAGGTCAAGTGCGTGTCGGACTCCCATACCAAGTATTCTGCATTTATTGAATATGGATGATTGTACCAATCGAAATCGAGTCTTGAAAAGCTATTCACTTTTTACCCGACTATCAACGGAGGAGGGTTATGAGTTTGGCACCCTATGTATTTATGTATGTATGTAGCTGATTTGTATGTTTCCACCTAGCGCTGAAACTACTTGTCCGATTTCAACAAATGAGGTATCAATTGATTTGTCTCAATATGGTTATAGGCTATATGACCTCAGACGTTATTCTGGGTCTAACAAGTTAGCGGGATGGGGTAAAAATTCTAATGTGAATAAAACTGCTCATGCGGGTCTCATTGCAAAGGCATTTGTTTTTTCTTTTTAAAACTGTTTTTCAAAGCTAAATAAGGTTTACTATTCTCAAGCAATCAGCAAAAGTTCGAAAAAAAATTATTTTAAAACTAAAACCCCACTATGTAAAAAGTCTTAAACAAGCGTTCACCGTTTGTCCTTATTATTTCTTTTGATACTTAGGTAGTCGGTGGCTATTAGATACCAGGGCCACAGCAGGAACAAAGGCCGACTACCTAAATATAAAAAAATAAGGCCAATCGGTTAACGCTTGCTTAAGTCTTTTTACGTAGTCGGGTTTTAGTTTATAGCAATATTGTTTTAGGGTAAAGTATCCAAAGGGTGCTAACGGGACCCTAGTACAAAGCCTCCGCTGTCTGTCTATTTGACCATCTATCAGGGCTTTATTGTACCTATCTCATGATTCGTAAAATGTACAATTGCAATTTTCAGTGCCGCTATAACAAGATTTATTAAAATATCTAATAAAATTTAAGGCTCAACAATAGACATGTTTTTGGCCATTTTTTGCTCGACGTTAACATTTGCTGTATCTGTTGAACCATTTTACGGTAGACAGTTGAAATTTGCACAGAATATGTATAGCCAAAATAAAAAAGCGAAAAATGTCCACACAAAGATGAATTTTGATCACGAAAGTTAAGCAACGTCAGGCGGAGTCAGTACCCTTCCAAGTACGGACGCGTTAAGGCTTTTTGCTTTTTCGATGCATCACAAATTATTTTTCAAGAACAGACTGTGGATTTCGTAAAAGGCGACTAAAGAAACCTATTTGAGGAAGGCCAGCCGCTTTCTTCAGTGTGTAAAATAAATTAAGAACATAATTTTTCTCTTTTTTATTTTGTGAAAGTGGAAAACGTAGTATAATTTTTAAATTCTGTACGATGTTACGTAACCCTTTGGGTCCGAGTCTACTCACACTTGGCCGGTTTTAATTCATTACATTGAATAACAAATTATCAAAATTTTCGGATGGTTTCCTTTTTATGCTGCGAGACTTTGTTCTTGTCAAACTTCATAATTTGTAGTTAATGGGAAAACCTTAGGTTTTGTTTTATTTTTTCAGGTTTCCATAAACGATCATAAATTGACCACTAACCTAACACTGACCACTTTATTGCATGAAAAATGTAATAATACAGGGTTTAGGCTTATATTTCGTTCCACATAATTTACTGATTAATTCGGCTTGCAAAATAGATACAAAAACTATAATTATTTTTCATATTATTTTTAGTATTTGTTATTGCGTTCACGCAGAACTTAAAAGTTAACGATGAGCAAGAAATTTCAGTTTTTATAACGGCAGTTGCCCAAAATAACAAAGAAGGTAAGACAACGGAAAGCGGAGCGAACCCTAAATTTTTAGAGTATTCAGCACAAAGCAGAACAAAGAACCAACAAAAATAATGCAGCGAGCGGAGCGATCCAAGGATTATTCAAAAATTGTAGGTAGTAGACGTCTGGGACCTTATGTTTTATTTAATTTTATTTTATTGAGGAGGCCTCTCTTTTTATGGAATACCAGGCTGCAGCCCTAATCGCCTTCCCTGAATCAAGTTATCTAATAGAATTTAGAATGTAATTTAATTATATCTCAGTATTGCTTACAAATAAAGCCCTCAAGATCTCCCTCTTAATACGAAAACCTAGTGGTCTTGGCAACTTCCGACGTCATCAAATTGAAATTATAAATAAATATACATCTTACTAGCTCTTGGTTTCACCCGCGTTAAATTCGAATTTCACATTTCTAGAGGAATTAAAAGGTATTTTTCCCGTTCAGTAGTTTTCCGAGAAATGAGACTCTCCTCCTTTTTTGAAGTGGGATAAAGTATTATAACCTATTCCAGGACATTTTTACCTGTGTGCCAAATTTGAAGCTATTCCATAATGTTCCTGTATTCGAAAATTCCCGTAAATCTCACATGGGAATTTGATGTTTTACCGAGACAAAGAGATTATGTTACTCTCTATTATTTATTAATTAACTAACTCTATGCCAAAAATCAAGTCGGTTGGTTGCTTAGTTAGAGCGTGAAGGACAAACAAACAATTAAACACACTTTCGCATACCGCGGGGAACAGCTAATATTAAAATAAAAAAATTGACCTAGGGGAAAAATAGAACAAAAGGTAGCGATCATGGTATAAGAAAAGAAGGTATGCTCTTCCGAGACACGATGGTCACGTGGGTGTCTCTTGCTTACGTCATCATTGCCATCGGCGAATGAGAAGACGAATCTGTTTCCTGGTGATACCAGCAGCATAAAATCGTAACTCCCCGAACTCCTTGTATTACCCGCATAAATCTGATAAAACTATGTGGTTTTGTATTTACCAATAATTTATCACATTGACTCCTGTTTAACTAACACTGTTTTGCCTGATCTGACAAATATAGTTAAAGATTATATTTTTTTATTGATGTTTGAATTGACCCTTATCACATTTGTTTCCCAACTTCTACGTTTTGTTGAAACAAAGTGGCAACTGTACAGTGACGTAAGCAAGAGACACTCCCGGAGGATCAGACCTTGTTATCTTGGATCATCGTAGCGATAAATACCCGATAAATAATCTTTTATAAACATTGCTGAATATAAAATACTTCGCACCCCACTACTAACAAGAAGATACGTTCCTACAATAATAAATACGAATACAAACGAGTAATGAAACCTGTAGGTATTTCACCTAACACGCATGTTTTATATTATAAGTGTAAGGAAAACATGACAACACTTCCTTGGGTCATGTCGCGACTCGAACATCAGCATCAAAAATCAGCATCGGTCAATGCGGATGCTGATGCTGATGCTCATCTTCAAAATGATGCTGATATTCGCAACAACCCTGGTCCATACCTACAAAGTTGAAAACCGATCATCAAAGTTAAGCAACGTTGGGCGCGGTCAGTACTTGGATGGGTGACCGCGTCATATGACTTTTTGCTTTTTAAGATTTTTTAAGTCAAAACAAAAAAAACCTTTTAAGGTTCTTTTTGCGAAATATATACTTATGTACGATGGCACGGAACTCCGTGGGCAATTCGACTAGCACTTTCCCGGTTTAATTTTGTTTTCGTGTTCTCTGAAATCTAAGTTAATAAAATATGTAATTAAATTTAATAACAATTACTTACAGGATAAAAGTAAAATTCAGTAGTTTCCCACGCCGGGTCGATGCTCAACTTGGCGCCCAGGTGCGGTGCATCGATTGGGAATGGTTTCAGAACCTCGCTCGCGTTGGCTCTCCGGACCACGCGACTCGAGTAATGGTTCAAGCCGAAGAAGTCATAGGTCCCTGTAAGAAACAGAAAAAGATCTATTATACGGTATTGCTAAGAAAATTACAATGAAATTATAGAAACTAATCTTCTTTAACTAATACTAGCTGCTACCCGCACCTTCGCCCGCTTTTTATCGGGATAAAAATAGCCTATATGTTATTACAGGTCCCAAACTATATAAACAAATTAGCTCCTATTTCTCCTGGTTTGGCTATAACCTGAGAACGGCTTTACCGATTTCATGCAGCTTTTGTATGTTTCCTACTACAAAAAAAAGCTCTTATTATAATCTAGAACCAAAGTGCTTAAGAAGACAAATCCAACGAACCCAAGCTCGACCAGGTTAAAACATTTCTTATAAGAAGTTCCTATGGCCACCTTCGGTTTCCATCATCAGACCAGCTCGATGGTACTATGACATTGCATTCTCACCGAATTTATATAAGTGTGCCAAATTTCAGCTCAATCGGTTGAAGATAACTGGTCTTAAATTGAGTTACAAGATTCCACCCGAACAAACATAGTTTACATTGCAAGATTTGCAAGTTAAATGAGTCTTTATTGACAAAGAAAATAACAATCAAATAATATAAAGAAATTAAACTAGTATTTAAAATTGAAACAATTGCAAGTTAAACAAAAGCTTGTAAAAAAACTACCTTTGATTAACTCTATTTCCTTTTTCGAGAGCACAGGTAAGACAGATCTAGGGTATCCAAGCTTCTTGCTGTACTCTTGGAACTGCTTCTCAACCGCTGGTGGCCAACCGCCTTCTGCTGAGTAGATCGGATGGGAATACACTCCTACCTGAAAGAGAGTTGTAGATTGTTTTATTAAAGTTGGAGACTGAAATTAACCTCATCATCATCATTATATCAGCCCATACACGTCCACTGCTGGACATAGGCCGTACGACACCACAAATAGCGGTCCTGAGCCGCCTCCATCCATCGACTCCCTGCGACCGCTACGATGCCGTCGGTCCATCGAGTGGATGGTCTCCCATGTAGGGGGGGATTTGCCATAATCAGCACGCTTGGCAGGCGGATTGGTGATCGCAGTGTTGGTGTTGAATTATACTCAGAAGGAAGCTGCTGCCTTTCCTCTGGTAGGTTACCTTAGTCGGCTCTTACGACATCCAACGGGTTGAGTTGGAGGGGTCGATATTCGTACGCCGCGGCCCCTCGGAACAAATGTCTATTTTACCTCATGTCAGAAGAAAATCAGCATCATGTAAAATGTTAGGCAAGTTTAGAAACGCAGCCGTAGTAACATTACCTAATCTGTGACGCAGCAGCTTTGAATCACAAGATGACCTCTGTGGCGCGGCGGGCAAAGTTCCAGCTGCGACACAGGAGGTTGCGGATTAGATTCCTGTCTTGGGACAAATGTTCGTACGATCTGCAACTAACTGTATGAATCTGATAAAACTATGTGGTTTTGTATTTACCAATTATTTATCACATTGGTTCGTATTTAACTAACGCTATTTTGACTGATTTAACAAAAATAATCGACGATTGTAATTTATTTCTTGATTTTTCAATTAACACTTATTACTTTTGGTTCTACATTTTGAAATAAAGTGGCAACTGGACAGTGACGTCACCGTCGTCGTCAGTGAGACGTCAGTGAGCCACTCCCGGAGGAGCAGACATTATTTTCTTGGATCATGAGTATTATAAAATCTGTGGTGTGTAGGTAAGGTACCTTCACGTTATATGTACATATATATCGCATTACAGTTATCAAGGCAACTTACAAGGTACTGCTGTGACAGCTCTGCAATATCCTTATCTCCATCGGTAGCTGGTTGGAACCAAATTGCATAGTTGGTGATCGCCACACGACCTGCAAAACCAATTCTTATTTTCCCTGTCCGTCACTTCTTCCACTTGTGGACAAACAATTGAAGTGAAAAGAAAATAAAGTGCTTATTATAGTCAGCTTAAATAAATATAATACCTAGCTAAGAACCATCGCCAGTGGATTTCGAACCAAATACAGGAAACCACCTGTGACCACTTTTTTATTTTCAGTAATTTTCTATTTTCTTTGTACCCTATGGACACAACATGTACCTTTCCAAAATGGGAGAAGCCACTGGCTCCTGATACACAGTTTATAACTTCAAGTTCGAGAGGATTCATTTTCATGTATTTTTAACTCTAGGTACTTTTATCAAATAAATGATTAATACATAATTTTTTTGGTTTCATTTAGTTCCTGAAAGGGCAAGAAAATAAAATTATTAATTTATCTTGATTCTAGAGGTCCAAAGACTGGTATCACAAAGAGACGTTGTCGTTTTATACGACAAATACCGAGCTACGTTCAGATACCTATGTATCTCCAGTACTGACAGCTTTTTAGCTACAGACACCAACATACCATGATATTTAGGTCTGAACTCCTCATCGTACACTCTCCAAGCCTTAGCATGGGCCAATAAAGCATGCTTGCTGCACAGCATACTGCCGACATCAGGGTTGACAACTCCCGGAGCCATTTTTCCTAGCTGGTAAGAAATCTGGCAGAACACAGCTGGTTCGTTCAGAGTGATCCAGGTCTTCACGCGGTCTGCGTACAGAGAGAAGACTGTGCGGGCGTAGTCGGCGAACCAGTCGGCTATCATCGGGTTGGTCCAGCCACCTGGAAATAAAAAAGACGCCATCTTTGTTTGGTCCTTATACCACATTTAACCCAATTCGAAAAAAACAGAAGGTTCTATGTCTGTACCTATGTAGGTATGTTTTTTTTTTATATATGTTCCTCGATTTTTTCGATCATTTATGGACCAATTTCGATTTCCGAGGGATTAAATTTATCCCACAAAACTTAAAAAACTGTTTAAAACTAAGGGATTCGAATAAATTTTTAGTTTTTGTATAACAGTCTAATTAACTTGTATACCTACCTTTTTCATGTCAAAAGCCATGAATAATTAATTATAAAGGCGAGGAGCGCGAGCCGCGGTAATTTTGGGTCGGGTTAGCATCAAAGACAAGGAACCGTAGACAGCGACGGCGTGGCGAGCGAAGATAGCCGTAACATTTTTGCTGCTGCACAGATGACACCCCTTGGAGCTTGGTACCAGAGATGGACCGCTACTCCCCCTTACGCCTTTTGTGTAAGTTTAAAAATTTTTTCTTGGTTTGTTTACTTTTTTCTTGTTTTACCATCTTACCGAAGTCTTGAAATTTCTGCGGCAGATCCCAGTGGTAGAGAGTGACTACCGGCTCGATGCCCCTCAACAGCAGACCGTCGATGAGGTCACTGTAGTGTTGAGCGGCCTCCTTGTTCACAGCGCCGGAGAAGGCTTTGGGCAATATTCTAGGCCAGGGTATTGAAAATCTGAGAAATATTTTTTTTTCCTTTTTATGCCTTGTGTGAGTTTTTGAGAGTCACCCGCTGTATACAAGCAATGAGAGAACGTCAGCGTACCTGTAGAAGTCGACGCCCAACTCCTCTACCATCTCGACATCTCTCTTCCACTGGTGGTAAGAGTCGCATGCGACGTTGCCGTTGTCTCCCTCTGTGCGGCTGTGCAAGTACCGGTCCCATATGCTCTCACTCTTGCCTTAAACAAAGTAATATGTTAGCACCCAGTTATGCATCCAGCACAATAGGGTGGGCTCTACTACGAATGCTTATCGCCTCGCCGCGCCGCCGTTCGCCAACGCGCGTCTGTGACACGACGATGGTACTTAGGATCTAAGTTTGATTTAATTAATTCGTCATTCGTATTGAGATTAAACACGCTCATTGACGTCTCATTGTAAAAAAATATAGTGAAAAACTAAAACCCGACTACATAAAAGTCTTAAACAAGCGTTCACCTATTGTCCTTATCATTTTCTTTTGCTACTTAGGTAGTCGGAGGCCTTTGTTACTAATTGTACCGTAGGTATATGGGGTGGGTGCCTCCGACTACCTAAGTATCAAAATAAAATGCTATGGACAATTGGTGAACGCTTGTTTAAGACTTTTATGTAGTCGGGTTTTAGTTTTTAACTATATTTATTTTACACCTTTTTGCTAATAGTTTGAGAATCGTTAACCTCACAAAAGTTTGAGAAACGGTTTCGGAAAGTACAAACAAAGACCTTTGCAACGATACCACACACGAGCATATTTACTAACATTGAAATTTTCGACCCTTTCTTCTACCCCCGCTATCTCGTTAGACCCCCATTTTTATCTGACGTCACATAGCCTATAACCATCGGGCTATTAAGACGAATCATATGACACCTCATTTGTTGAAATCGGACCAGTAGTTTCAGCGCTACGAGGGAACATAAAAATCGGCTACATACATACATATATATATATATATATATATACATACATACATAGGGTGTCAAAATCATAACCCTCTCGTAGTCGGGTAAAATAGTAGATTGTTTTACAAGGGACTAAACCATCCCATTTTATACGAGGTTGTTATAGTCCCGAGCGTAGCGAGGGAGGATGACAAGACCGAGTTATAATGGGTGGTTTTGGCCAGAGTAAAACACTCTACTTTTCACTTCGTTTGCGAGAAAATAAAACAATTCAAAATTAGACAATTTTCAGAAATTTTATTAAAAATTAAATGTGCAGTTAGAGCAATTTTGAATGTTTAGTAATATGTTTTCCCGGGCAATTTTATTTCGGTTCTCTGTGATTGGGATGTGATAATATTTTGAGTTGATTGTTGTGGAGTAAAAGTTGGAGAGACTCGACTCATGCTTGAGTTTCCTGCATTATTAAGATCTGAGTGCGGCTTCAGCTGAGTTGACATATTCATCCAATCCCGCGATGTAGATGCTTGGGGTTATGTAATGTTTGGTAGAATATTGATTCCTTCCGTAATCCGCTGCGTGACGTGATACTTGTTTTGTATAGAGTCCTCTATATAACCTTCAGCCACTTGATCGGACCTCCAACCACCGTGCCGTTTTAATGTCGTTATATTCGCACCAGAGTCCGCCAACAGAGTCGCGGATGTTCTGCGGAAACAATGGCCTGTGTAGAGTTCCGGATTTGGTAAATTTAGATAAATGGCAATATCTATAGGCATGTTACCAAATTATTTTTGCCTATGACTTGCCTTGTGCATTTGCCATTTTGATAATTTAGAAAAAATCTTCTCGTTGAAACATTAATGGGACGTAACTCCTGATAGGCTTTAACTATATTAAGGTATTCTCCACTGATGACAAATTTACGCTCTTTGTTTGTTTTCGTGTTCGGCAGACTCACAGCTTGTAGGTTTGTATCCGTTTCTACGTCTTTTAGCGTTATATTGGAAAGCTCTATTCCTCTGCATGCACCGCTGATTCCATAAATTAAAGCAACCTGTTGAACAAAAAAATAAGTGTGTTAATAATCGTAATAACCTAGGTATATAATTTAGGTATGTAGGTAGGTATCTATTTATTTAGTTTGAGTAGAGTACATAAGTAAAGTAAGAGTACATAACCTTTGTTGCCAAGTATTGTTTATTTGGAGCGTTATTTAAAAATGTTTCGATTTCTTGTGTCGTCAAGACTTTAGATTTTTTTGCCTTGTATCCAGTGGACAATTTACATATTTTTTAATATCGACGTCATGTTTCGTTTGTAAGGTCATTCTTAACATTGAATATGTGCTCCAAAGAGTCGACGATTTGAATTTTTTCGATAATTCATCAAATTAAGTGAGTAATACCCCTCCTGTAAAAGAATCCACACGTTTCTCATCTCTCCATTTCATAAAATTTTCGTAACTCTTTAAATATATTCCACGTGATTTTGTCGGCAACAGATTCATAATTATTTCTTTGCCCTTTTCTTCCATTTGCATATTAGCATCTTCACTATCACTTGATGACATTTTTCACGTTCATAATTTGGAAGTAAAAGTCAGGAAGTTAAACGTAAAAGTTTGTGATTTGGAATGAAGAAAATTCTAGAGATTTAGCGCCAATACCATCTTTTTTTTAAAATCTCTATTTAACCCGCAACGAAACAGTTCGCATTCTACCGTGAAGGGAAGAATCAACCTTCATAAAACATCACCAAGACGGTTCTATTTTCAAAAAAAAGATTGACGGAGCACCGAGAAGTCGAGTTTTTATGTAAGAGAACGAATGCTTTGTACGGGCTGATGATTTTAGACAAAAATTAAAAAGAATAAATACTTTTTAGCCCGAGGTATTAAACTCGAGTTTTAGGCCCGCTGAGCTACACTATTATGATACACTTTTTGAGCAAGAGAAGTGAAAATTATTTTTATTGTCAATCTCCAATAGATTTCCTTTATAGTTAGTTTTTAAAAACATTGACAACGTTCCCGAATCCTTTACTACCTATCTATTTGATATTATAATTAAGTACCCGGACTACCGGTTTTTTTTTGGTATATTATGGACTTTATGCCTATAGCCTTGTCTATGGGTTGATCTATATTAGCTGACAACTTTCTTCCCCCATTGTGACATCCAGGATAGATGAAGGCTTTGTGTAGCGTCGAAATATTGTCTATGGGAGTGCCCTTTTACCTTTTTACCAAACTGTTTAGCTTAGTTTTTCTAGATAAAGCATTATCTATCTATCTATCTAAGCCTCCAGAAAACCAAAAAGGGACTGCGCTACCTTTTATAAATTTGTCTAAAAGTAGGTATCTACATAAATATTAGAAATGGCAACGAAGATATTGCTTGGCTTCGGGTGTGTTGCTTTATAACCCCAGCCTGACGCAAGCAAAACGTTGTGGTTAAAAGTAAAATCGCCGGGGTTTACCTAGATTATTCATTGGCAAGCTTGTTTTGAAGGTATTTTTGGAATCTACAATTCTTAATGATCATTGAAAAAAAATCCTACGTAACGTAACTATGGTAAAGACGATAATTATGCAAAACAAAACTTTGCTCAGCAGAGCGTAAAATTTAAAAAATATAGGTACGCAAGTGCTAATGTCACTGGATAACGATGATAGGTGTGCTCGGTAGGTCCTAAGAAGGTACATAGGTAGTAAATACCTACCTACATAATGTCATAGTAGGTATAAAATACTAACCACTGGCGTTCCAAGCCCCTTCGGTCTGGTACGCTGAAGTAGCAACTCCAAACTGGAAGTTTGGTGGAAAGTCCAGCTCTTCTACGCTCCATGATACTGTTAGAACACTGGCAAAAACGAAGGTATTTAAATAAGTTTACTAGCTGCTACCCGCGCCTTCGCCCGCGTTTATCGGTATATATAGCCTATAGGTAATATTATTCCAGTTCCCAAACTATACCAATACGAAATTTCAGCATAATGGGTATTTTTTGCGTGCAAATACAAATATATAACAAATATCCATACATCCATCCATACAAACATTGACATTTATAATATAATTAGAAGGAAGTAGGATGTAACAAAAAGGACCAAACTTTCAGGAGGAATTCAGATTCTATCATCAAATCACAGGGCTGTTATAAAAATCCCCGACTATTATTTGAGCAATAAATAAATTAGGTTTATTTAAATAGTAACAGTTGCTAAATAAATTAATATCTACATACATACATAGGTACTCAATATTAGGTAAATCAGTATCTATTATCTAATAGGTACCTACCTAACTACACGATTATTTTTGATGTTGTGCAAACTCTAATTAGTATGTTCTTTGTACTATTAGTCTATTTTATTAAGTATATCAGTCATCTAGTACCCATAACACAAACTCTGCTTAGGTTGGGGCTAGATGATACGTGGTTTTTCCGGCATTATTTATTATTATTGTGAAACTATTTATTTTAAAATCTCGTTACAAAATACATTTGTTACTATATAAAATATTATATAAGTATTAATATATCAAAACATGTTTTTATATAGGTTCACCGTCCGAGAAGTTAGGCTCAACCGGCCGGTGACTAGGGATCTTTGAGGCGATTTTACCTCTGTGGACCTTAACCAAAACGCCCTATCGCAACGGCATAATAATGTTTATTTTGCTATTTTAAATTCTGAAATTTTTTTGGAGCTCGCTCCGTTATAACTATTATAATAAAGTGAGTTATCAATTAAATTATTTTAGCCCCACCACCGAGTTATGCGACTTTAAAACTATTTAGATTAGTTTCAGATATATTTAGTCTTAGTCTAGTAGTTTGTTAAACCACGGGACCCCTTAATTAGCTAATGAAGAGTAAAAAAAGGAGATGGATATGCTTGTTCGTTTAATTAACTAATCATAATTATGAATAACTAATTCCAAGACAGGAAATTACAAAAAAAAAATATTACAAAATATTTGATAATTGATAAATTTTATTTCTCTTGTGATCTGCTGTGTGCTAATTTCGCGCGGGTGGACACATAGCCTATATTAATCAGTGATAATGATAACGTAGCAGGTGAAAGAATTTTACGTTTTTTTTTTTAAATAGGTCCATTGCTTTTTGAGCCAATTCGTTACAAACATACTTACATATAAATCTTTCCTCTTTATAATATTAGTATAGATGACATTACCGATAAAGAAAAAAAGGAAATAGGGGAAAAAGAAAAAATATTTAAATAACCAATTAATAATAGCTTGTTTACCTTGTGAACACAAGCACACAAATTGAGAACATTGTTTAAAATGAATTAAAAAAAAATAATGTCTTATCCTTATCACTTCAAATTACAGGTATTTGATAAGTAGGTAGGTAACTACCTACTGGTTGGGGCTGTGTGAATTTCAAGATTAAACCAAATATAAATTATAAGTACATATTTATTAAATAATGCTGCACAATCCATCCACACGGGTAGTTACCTCCTACCTACTTATCAAATACCTGTAATTTAAAGTGATAAGGGTTATATATGGCCAGCCGATTAATATGGCCACATACCTACATCTATTTAGCTTGTATACTTTGGAAAACCGAACGAGTTCAAAATGACCGGTGGTCACTGGTCACCCGTCGAAACCTCGAAACGGCACAGACGGCCATAATTCATCTAAAGTAGAGGTCGCCACTACAAATTTTTCAAGCAAGTTTTGCTCAATATTTGCGTGAATTACCGTTTGTCGGTGATTTTTTACCTTTTCTTAATAGTGTAATGAAGTAATCTGATATTTCTATATTGTTTTATTACGAAATTTTCTCGGTTTTCATGTGTGAGTGAAAGCAAAAGCTAAATAAGAGGCTGAAAATATGGCCAGCCACAGGCCATATTGACCCTCACCTGATGTTGGCCATATTTTCATTAATAATTGTTGGCTCTTAGCAAATGTCGTTAGTAGATGATTTTATTTAACTTTACAGTGTGCATAGTATGTTTGCTTATTATTATTAGTATGATACAAATCTTACGACAAAGTTTTTATTACATGTTGTAGGTATGGCTCAATACAAACGGAAGGGATTCGGGGTAACTGGACTGAAGACAACATAAAACTAGCAGTATCAGAATAAAAATATATTCGAATAAAAGCAAGTTATTTATTAAAATGTTTTGATTTTACCGTATTTTCATAAAACTTGATAAAAATTAAATTAAAAAGAGTAACATTGTCACATACAGTTAATACGGCCATGGCCATATTTACATACAGTGTAAAAAATATGACCCTTTCATAAAAACTATAAAAATTTAACTAAGCTTTTTAACTTCGGTATTGATTATCCACTAGTGGACAAAAAATTGAAGTGAAGAGAATATCAATAACACCTTATTTCTTATTTGATAATAACTATGTTTATAGTATACAATTTGACTTTTCTAAGTGCTTATTTTGTAAGCCTAAAGAAATAAAGTTATTGATTCTGATTCTGGTTATTTTTCCTTAAATTAATTATTCACATGAACAAAGTGAATATTTTAAATAAAATGAGTAATAGTTTCCATGAGGTTAAAATGATCAATTATATGGCCACAATTTCGTACAGGGCCGGAAAAATGGGCAATTTCCCGTTTTTTAATAAATTCATCATGTGTTTTACAGCCTACGATAAGTTAAATTGTTTGTTATTTATTGTGTGTTAACTTGTCTAAGTGCTTATTTTGTAAGCCTAAAGAAATAAAGTTATTGATTCTGATTCTGATTCTGAAATACATACTCTGTAGAATTAAATACTACTGATTGGCCTCATGTCTAAGGATGACTAAAAATTCCTCCAAACCTTAAGACCATATTCAACCCAGGTACCTTATACATAGAAAATACCCTGAACACCTTTGGGACAAATATTTACAGATCGTACAAACATTTGAATCTATGATTATCTAATAAAACAAATTAGGTAACAAAAAGATATTTATCCTCCTCCTTGCGTCGTTTCCCCAATACTGGGGGTCGTGACCCATTATGGTAACAGCTTTTCCTGTGATGTCGCGCCATCTGCTCCGGCTTTCAGCAACATGCACCGCGGCAGACTGTACTTTTGCTTTCACGACTTTGCGATGACAAATCATTTTTTGTCATGCTTCCAGTACAAACCACAATGGTACATTGCGGTTGTGTGTGCACAGCGAGTTGTGTGCATTATCTGATTACATAAGTCGTAGGTATTCACTTCTTGATAACACGGTACTGCATTCGAAATGTACCTAACACGTATAATTCACACTGCACTATCTTATCTTACATACTATATATGTATATATCCTGCTAATATAAATAAATAAATGTCAAAGTTTTGTAAGGATTATGTATGGATGGATATTTGTTACTCTTTCACGCAAAAACGACTAAACCGATGCTGATTAGGCTGGGTATGGGACCTGGAATACCTTAAAGGCTATTTTATATCCCGATAAAAGGCGGGCGAAGGCGCGGGCAGCAGCTAGTAATATTATAAATGTCAAAGTTTGTAAGGATGGATGGATGTATGGATATTTATAACTCTTTCACTCAAAAACTTCTGAACCGATTAGGCTGAAATTTGGTATGGGTAGGTATATCCCAAAAATCTACGACTCCGGCGGGACTTGAACCTCCGGCCCTCCCCTGAATACGGGGGATACGCTAACCAACTGCGCCACGGAGGCAAGTACCCGACCTGTCGAAAATCTTTAAGACTTACGGACTATACGGACTATTACGGACATAATACAATATATAAAATATATAGATAATTTTTATTATACATAGAAAACGACCAGAACACCCTGCAGATCGTACAAATATTTGTCCCGAGGCGGGAATCGAACGCGCAACCTCCTGCGTCGCAGGCGGACCTTCACCCTTGAACTTGTATTTACAAATTAAAGTAAATACAAGTTGTTATTTGATTATATAACTTTATTTATTTGTAATGGTAAAGCGTTGGACCACCATCACTCGGGAAAGTGAAAATGTGGCCTAAGATGGAGCACGCTTTCCCAGAAGGAATTTATTAACTCAGGATTTGAAGACTCCTAGATTATACTCTACTGGAAAAACAGAAGCAGGAAGTTCGTTCCACTCTTTACCAGTACTTATAATGAAAGTAGAGCGGAAACGATTGGTTCGGCACGGTGGTATGTCGACTAGGTATGGGTGGTATACCAGTGCGTCTGCTTGTCCGGTGGAAGAAGGGGGAGGTTGGGATAAATAAGGTCATGTAAATCCTGGGCACAGTCACCAAAGTGGTACTTGTAGAACACCGACAATCTGGCAACGCGGCGTCTGTGTTCAAGGCTGTGCAGGTTGTTCTTCACAAGCGAATTATCTTCTATGAGCCTAACAGCGCGCCGCTCAAGCGTGTCAACGGTTTCGAGCTGGTATTTGGCCTTAAGATATTACTATTTTTTTTTTTTTTTTGTTCATTGGTATAGCAAAGAATAGAGACTAATAATGACCCTTGAGGGACTCCTGAAGGAATAAACATGGGTGATGTGATGAGGAATAGGTATCCGCTTAGAACAACTGTCTGATGATGAACTTTTAAAAACATAAGATGTGAACCAGTTTATTTATTTATAATGGATTAAGTATTATACATTACAGCATTAAATCTAAGTGTTATACATTTATCATATATACACTTGCGAGCTATAAACTGGAATCACTTCATCGCTGGTTTCTGCAGACCATATTTTACAGTTTCCATGGAATAAACTGCAGATTGGTGTATACCATTTGAAAAGAAATTTTGTTAGCTTTCGAATGGTATAAAAATTATTTAAATTTAATTAAGTTTCCTACCTTCATTTAGTGAATTATTACAATAGGTCGAAGTTGTGGATGTTTAAATTAATAAGAAGTAATATGAAAAAATCAAATTTTTATTTAAAATCTTTGTTATTTCCCGCTTAATATTTTGTATTGCCCCCCTCCCTGGCCCTAATGACTGCTTGTAAACGGTTTTTCATTGACCTAATGAGTTTCCTGATGGAATCCTGTGGAATTTCCTGCCACTGTTCGATAAGAGCAGTTTTTAGGTCTTCTATTGACGCCGGAGCTGGAGATCTTCCTCGTACCCGCCCTTTCAGCTCGTCCCACAGGTGTTCGATAGGGTTCATGTCAGGGCTGACGGCTGGCCAGTCTATTGTGGGAATCCCGACTTCTTCCATGTACAGTCTAGTCGCACGAGCGGTGTGGCAGCGGGCATTGTCGTGCATTAGCAGGACATTTTCGCCAATAAACCCGGTGTAAGGGAGAACATGGCCCAGCAGAATGTCGTTGATATACCTTTCTGCGGTTAGTCCTCCTCCCCGACCTCCACCGGGTACGAATACCAGCTCCGTTTTAGCTTCAATTGAAATCCCCGCCCACATCATACAAGACCCACACCCATATGCCACTGTTTCCGCTATACAGCATTGTGCGTATCGCTCTCCCGGTCTCCTGTAGACTCTCCGTCGACGGTCGCTGCCATGCAGGCACATCCTAGTCTCGTCCGCGAACAAAACTCGGCTCCATTGCTGTATATCCCAATCTAAGTGATCACGAGCAAACTGAAGTCGGGCTTGTCGGTGGGCTGTAGACAATTTGGGTCCCGTTGCTGGCCTTTTTGGGGTCAAGTTAGCTTCTTTGAGTCTTCGCCTCACTGTCCACTCGCTGACAGTTCTCCCTCGAACTTCTCCGAGCTCCCGCTGGACGTCAACGCCGGTTAGATGTCGATTTCGGAGAGAAGTGCTGACAGTAAATCGGTCATCTCTCGCCGAAGTGCATCGCTGTCGTCCAGATCCTGGTCTTCGGACTAAGTTTCCAGTCTCTCTAAACCTCTTGTATACTTTGGAGACACAGGACTGGCTCAGATGAAGCTGTCGAGCGATAGTACGCTCAGAGAACCCTTGCTGGATTAGGGTGACTATTTGAGCGGCTTCTATTGGTGTGGTTTCCATTTTCTTGTAATTCCAGTATTTTGAGTGACGTGATATATTGGACTGATGACAAAATTGCATAAATTCCCAGTTTTTATAGGGATTCAGGAGTTTGAAAAAATTGATGTTTCGTTCCAAAAATTTGTCTTTTGTTTTCACGTTCCATGACATATGATGAACATTTTTTTCGCTATGATATCGAAAGAGTTTGAAAGCTAATAAAATTATCTTTAAAATAATATACCACAACCTACAGTTTATTGCATGGAAACTATAAAATATGGTCTGCAAAAACCAGCGATGAAGTGATTCCAGTTTATAGCTCGCAAGTGTATATAACTTAAACTATATAAAAATATCATTATATTGATACATGCTATAAAACAAAGTCCCCCGACGCGTCTGTCTGTCTGTTCGCGATAAACTCAAAAACTACTGAACGGATCTTCATGCGGTTTTCATCAATCGATAGAGTGATTCATGAGTAAGGTTTGGGTATATAATTTGTTAAGGTTTTGTGTAAATTACTTGAAATATAACGATAATTGTGTAGTGTCTGAAAAATTCAAACCACTTTCATCGATAACGCTGTCCATAGAGAGCGTTTTCGCTCCATAGACCTCAACCATAGACTTTTTCACTACGTTCAACTACAAAAAAGCCCGCGGTGGCATTTTTTTTTTGTTTTAATCTTTATAACTGATTTATGGTAAGTACCTATCTTGAGTGTCGGAAAAAGACAAGCCGCCTGGGAGCTTACATCGAAAATGGTGCCTAATCTCTTTGAGATATAATAAAACAATATATTAGCGTTATATTCTCTTTGCAATGCATAGTGAGATATTCTTCTTAGTCGACGCGGGCGAAGCCGCGGGCGGGTCACCTAGTTATTCATATAGAACATTGACGAGTACTTAAAGACAAGGTTGTCTGGAAGAGATCGCTCTTAGCGATAAGGCCGCCCATTGTGCAACTATGTTATTTATATTTTTCTGTATATATAAATATTTTCTTGGTGTGCAATAAAGTGTAATGTTATGTTAAAGACCGAATTAGTTTCTTGTTAAATATTGTATAAGTCATTCTGTTAGTGTCAGGCTTGTGAGCTTTCTCATCAGGACTAAGTGATCAATGCGATCAAAGCACTTGGAATAGCCCGTGAATATTAAGTATTTATTTTCAATCTTAAACTATCATTACAGGAATATCCTAATGCAATAGCTAAGTTCAATTTATAATTAACTAGCGGCCCGTCCCGACTTCGCACGGGTGGACATTTATTTTTTAGACATTTAGGTATAGATCTTAATTAAGGGCTTTGTCGCACATGCGATTATGGCGCCCTGGTCAGTTAAACAGAACAAAACGAAATCAAAAACTAACACCTAAAACAAAATCAACCTAATTACCTAACATTACAAGTTTGTACAGCATTCTAGCTGCGTTCGAAGTGGGCTCAGCTAGAACGCTGTTGCAGTGACCTACATCCCTAAAACTAAATGACATAATACTATCTCTAACGATTCGTTCCGGACACACTCCATCAGAATGTGGAACACATCTTCTACAGAATTACAAAGTAGGCAATTCGGTGTAGTTGATTTTTTCATTAAATGTAAAAACTTATTGCCTGGAATGTGTCCGGATCGAAGACGTAATGCAATAACAGTTTCGCATCATTGATAATGTAGCAATCAAATGGTGATGTGAAATGTCCACCTACGAAGGCTGGGCCATGTTCTTAGATAAGTACTTAGAACATATAAGAAGATTTGATGTAGTTCCATTCACATTCCTCTCAAAAAACCATGTTGCAGCATGAGGTCGTGTCGTAATGCCGAGTATACTTGTGTATAAACTACCTCTTGATGACTTTGGCAAACAGGCATGGCTTAGATATTGGTCTATAAATGGCTTCTATCCTGGTTGTGTTCTAATGTGTTTAACGAAATCGCTTCTTTGAATAATTTGTTAATCACATAAATTACAAGCAAATGGTTTCTCTCCTGTGTGAATTCTCATGTGACCAACTAAAATATGTTTGTGACTAAATTGTTTATCACATCACTACAGGCAAATGTCTTTTCTCCTGTGTGAATTCTCATGTGATTAACTAAATAATTTTTGCGACTAAATTGTTTATCACATACACTGCAGGCAAATGGCTTTTCTCCTGTGTGAATTCTCATGTGTTTAATTAAATCGCATTTGCGATTAGATCGTTTATCGCATACATTGCAGGCAAATGGTTTCTCTCCTGTGTGAATTCTCATGTGACCAACTAAAATATGTTTGTGACTAAATTGTTTATCACATCACTACAGGCAAATGTCTTTTCTCCTGTGTGAATTCTCATGTGATTAACTAAATAATTTTTGCGACTAAATTGTTTATCACATACACTGCAGGCAAATGGCTTTTCTCCTGTGTGAATTCTCATGTGTTTAATTAAATCGCATTTGCGATTAGATCGTTTATCGCATACATTGCAGGCAAATGGTTTCTCTCCTGTGTGAATTCTCATGTGAACAACTAAACTATTTTTGCAAATAAACTTTTTATCACATACACTGCAGGCAAATAGGTTTTCTCCTGTGTGAATTTTTATGTGATCAACTAAAATATATTTTCGACTAAATTGTTTATCACATACATTACAAGCAAATGGTTTTTCACCTGTGTGCATTCTCATGTGACCAACTAAAATTTTTTTGTAACTAAATTGTTTATCACATACACTGCAGGCAAATGGCTTTTCTCCCGTGTGAATTCTCATGTGACAAACTAAATTATTTTTGCGACTAAATTGTTTATCACATACACTGCAGGTAAATGGCTTTTCTCCTGTGTGAATTCTCATGTGTTCAATTAAATCCGATCTGCGATTACTACGTTTATCGCATACATTGCAGGCAAATGGTTTCTCTCCTGTGTGAATTCTCATGTGAACATCTAAATTATTTTTGCGACTAAATGGTTTGTCACATACACTGCAGGCAAATGGCTTTTCTCCTGTGTGAAGTCTCATGTGTTTAATAAAAGTATAATTGTGTTTAAACTGTTTATCACATATATAACAGACAAATGGCTTCTTGCCATTGTGATCTTTTTTTTCTTTATTTAAACTTATTTCTTCGGTAATGGTATCTTTATTGATTTTTAGTTGTGGATGCGAATTTCTTATGTGTAAAATTAGTTCGCGTTTTAAAAAGAATAATTGTTTGCAATCATTGCAAATAAATGACATTTTTGAGTCATCTGGTTTGGTTTGCTCAAAATGTATGTTATGAATGTATTTCACATCATTCTCTCGATGACTATTATCCTGTAATGTTAATTGACTTTCTGTACCACCTTCAGGAACAAACTTAAACTCCAGGAATGTATCCTGTTCTGTGGTCACCTCTTCTTTTATATCAACACTAGATATTGGTTCTTGTTTGATGGTTACCTGAGAACTTGTATTAGTGTTGCCATCAATGATAAAAAACTGCATAGTGGCCATAGACAATTGTTGTTTCATTCCAAGGTTGAGCTTAGTAATATATTCATGGGTAGCCTGAAACGAATGATTTATTTATCTATACAAAATATATTTGAATAATACTGTTGTGTATTATATACCTCATTCATTATAGTGTAGTGTAGTTGATTGACATTTCATCAACGAGATTATTATGTGGGTACTTGGACAAAGAAGCTGATCGCAACTACCCACAATCTTCAGTCCTGATTTACCAAGTAAGTCCATAGCAAATACACACACTAAAATTATAAACGCGAATATTTGCACGCGAACATGTATTCTATGATGGATGTTTGTTATTGCACACATACGTAACACTTCTTCTGTACAAAATTAGGGAATAGATCGGGCTGAAATTGTAGCAGTAAGTTTCGCTCGAATTTCGCACTTGGTTTCGCGCAGTCTTTCAAGTGGTCGATGGAACGGATAGGACTGAAATTGTAGCGGGAAGTTTAGCTCAGATTTCGCACTCGGTTTCGCGTGGACATTCAAGCGGTCGATGGAACGGATAGGGCTGAAATTGTAGCGGTAAGTTTCGCTCGGATTTCGCACTCGGTTTCGCGCGGTCTTTCAAGCGATCGGTCGAGTACTTTAGTGCCATACAATTACCTACCGCATACGGTATTCGGATTTCGCTACCACTCTGGGTAGCGAATACTACTCAGAGTGTACAAAATAGCTTAAGAAATTTGTAGCTACCTCAATACCCTTATCATAGAGATTGCAGAAGATCTTTTCAGATCTGTGAGCTGTCTGGGAGAAGGTGTGGCATCTCAGCAGCTTTTGGTAACATATATGGCATAAAGCTCTCTGTCCTGCATCTTGAGAGTTGATCTGAAAATAAAAATTCTTGTTTGAAACAACAAATAAGAAACATGGTTCTGGTACGCCTCGGCATGCAAAGTTGCACTTTTTAGCAACCAAATTCGGTTTTGAGACATTAAAAAAACCTTATGATAGGTATCACAAACTGACCAAGGGATTTTTAAAAATTCCTTTGTTTTATGTTATAAGATAAAATAGGTGGGGGTGCTAGTTTGGGTCAGGGAGTCCTTAAAACACTTAAAACTCAAATCAGATGCTGGTTGGGGGAAGTACCAGAAGAGGTACTAAGGTAGACATGCACGCTGATCTAAAATTTGCCGGCGACAACCGACGGTGGCGCTCCGTCCAACATGGTCGGCGTGGCGGCGGCGCCACGCCTGCGGTAGCTTTTCGAAATTAATCATATTTTATGGGTTTCTCTCTATGAATATGTCAACATTTTCAAGTTAGTATTGGTTTTGTATGTACATAAGTATTATAAAATTATGATCCTGCTTTTCATCATCATCATCAGCCCGTACACGTCCACTGCTGAACATAGGCCTCCCCCAAACGACGCCACGAATAGCGGTCCTGAGCCGCCTCCATCCAACGACTCCCTGCGACCGCTACGATGTCGTCGGTCCATCGAGTGGGAGGTCTTCCCACACTCCGTTTCGCATTGCGTCGCGGTCGCCACTCGAGAACCTTTACTCCCCAGCGGTTATCGGTTCTACGAGCTATATGGCCTGCCCATCGCCATTTCAGCCTGCTGATTCTGAGAGCTATGTCGGTAACTTTGGTTCTTCTACGAATTTCCGTATTCCGGACCCTACCGCGTAGAGAAACTCCGAGCATAGCTCTCTCCATAGCCCGCTGGGTGACTTTGAGCCTATGCACAAGGCCTATAGTGAGCGACCAGTACGACCACGTCTCGGATCCGTAAGTCATCACTGGTAGCACACATTGGTTAAAGACTTTCGTCTTGAGGCTCTGCGGTATCTGTGACGAGAAGATTGCGCAGTTTCCCGAACGCTGCCCATCCGAGTTGGATTCGTCGGCTGACCTCTTTATCGAAGTTGGATTTACCTAGTTGGACCATTTGGCCTAGGTAGACATAATGATCAACAACTTCGATAACATCGTTCCCCACATAGACCGGTAAAGGTGCGACATGGGCATTAGACATGATATTTGTCTTACCCATGTTCATTTTAAGACCCACTTGGCGGGAAACGGTGTTGAGGTCTCTGAGCATCCTGCTAAGGTCTTCCAGTGATTCTGCCATAATGACTATATCGTCGGCAAACCGAAGGTGAGTGATGTAATCGCCGTTGATATTGATGCCATATCCGTCCCAGTCCACAAGCTTAAAAATATCCTCCAATGCAGAGGTGAACAGTTTCGGAGAAATAACGTCTCCCTGTCTCACCCCTTTTTGCAGTGGGATCGGATTTGTGCTTTGGTCCTGGAGACGAATTGACATAGTGGCCTTGCTGTACAAACACTTCAACACTTGGATATACCGGTAGTCGATTTGGCACCGCTGGAGAGACTGCAGGGCTGCCCAGGTTTCGACTGAATCAAAGGCTTTCTCGTAGTCCACAAACGCTAGACATAACGGCCGGTTATACTCTTCTGTTTTCTGTATAATCTGCCGGAGCGTATGTATGTGGTCTACGGTACTAAAGCCTTTTCGGAACCCGGCTTGTTCGGGCGGCTGGAAGTCGTCAAACCTTCGAGCGAGACGGTTGGTGATTACTCTCGAAAACAGCTTATAGACGTGGCTCAGCAGTGAGATGGGCCTATAGTTCTTTAGAAGGGCTTTGTCACCCTTCTTATGGAACAGTACCACCACACTTCTGTTCCACGCCTCTGGCGTTTGTCCCTCGAGAATGACGGAGTTGAATAGCCTCTGAAGGACTTTAAGTACTGGTGATCCACCCGCTTTCAGAAGCTCTGTCGTTATTCCGTCATCCCCGGGTGCCTTGTTGTTTTTAAGCTGTTTGAGAGCCGTCCTTATCTCGTAGAGGCTGACGTCCGGGATATCTTCGGTATAGTGTCGGGTTAAACGGGCTCTTGCATCGCCTGCCGTGCTATTTGCAGGGCATTGCGATGAGGTGTAGAGCTGCCCATAAGACTTTTCAAGCTCTCTCAAGATCTCAGGTTTGGAGGAAATGATGCTGCCGCTATCGGTCTTCAGCTTCGTCAACTGGCTCTGCCCAAGCGACAGATCTCTTGCGAACACTTTGGAGCCCTTGTTCCGCTCTATTGCGCTCATAATACAATTAGTATTGTATGAGCGCAAATCGTGTCGCATAGACTTCGAGATCTGTTTGTTGAGCGCACCGTATGTCGCCATGTCTGCCGAAGACTGCAGCCTCATTTCACTCCTCTTTGCCATTAACTGCAGTGTGTGACCCGAGAGTCTCTGTGTTTTATTTCTGCGGGGGGTCCTAAAGAAGTCAGACCCGACCGCACGGACAGTTTCCACCAGCCCGTTATTTAGTTCGTCCACTGTAACGCATTCCGCGAGGCATTCAAAGCGGTTCTGTAACTCCAACTGAAAGCTCTCGGGATTTTGTATCTGGACAGGGTTTGGGCGTACAGTAGACCTTATCAGACGATACCTTTCTAGCTTTACATTGATATTCAATGAAGCTCTTACCATACGGTGATCGCTGCCGGTTTTAACCCTGTTGATCACAGAGACGTCATTGAATATGTGCCTGTGGGCCGTCATGATGAAATCTATCTCATGCTTATAGCCGCCGGGGTGTAGCCAGGTCCATTTTCTGGACGGCCGCTTCTCGAAAAAGGAGTTCATCGCAAAGAGTCCCTCCTTTTCCATGAAGTCGGCCAGTCGCTGACCCCTTTGGTTTCGCTGTCCAAATCCAAACTGGCCCACTCTCAGTTCGTTGCCGCTCTTTGCGCCTAACCGCGCGTTTAAATCCCCCATCACAACAGTGTAGTGTGTTTTCGAGGCATGCATGACTTTGGAGATGTCGTCGTACATGATCTCCACTTCATCGTCAGGGCGTCCCGAGTGCGGGGAATATACCTGTATGACCTTCAGTGAATACCGTTTGGTGATTCTGAGTATAAGGTACGCCACCCTGCTCGAGACGCTCTCGATCTTTACAATGTTGTTGACGAGGGACTTGTGGACGAGAAACCCGATACCGTGTTGGGACAGCTGGTCGCCCTCCCGGTAGTAAAACAAGTTGCGGGATTTAGGGTGATCGTGTCCTCTCCCTCTCTTCGGACTTCCGATAGCCCTATAATGTCCCAGCGCAACTTGTCTACCGCTTCTTCCAGCTCGATTACCTTCTCGTCGGTCCTCAATGTTCGTGCGTTGTATGCTACCAGATGCAAGGGTCGTCGGTGCTGGGATTGGTAGCTCAATCTCTGCCGGAGATTCCTAGCACCCCCTGCCCCGCCGTTACCATGGCCGCTACCGTGACCAGGAATAGCGGAGCTGCCGGAGACTGGGGGCCGTTTTCTATTTGTTGCCATCATATTGGGGGGGGTTTTGCCATAATCACCACGCTTGGCAGGCGGATTGGTGATCGCAGTAAGATGTTAGTAATACACAGTAGGAAGCTGCTGCCCTTCCTCTGGTAGGTTCCCTTAGTCGGCTCTTATGACATCCACGGGTTGAGTTGGAGGGGTCGATATTCTATGCCGCGGCCCCACGGCATCCTGCTTTTGACTTGGCTATAAATAAAACATTACTGAAAACTAGGGGTTCATAGCATTGAGCTACAATCCTAGCTCGATAGTTCGTACCAATATTATGATAAATACATTTTCTCAAACATACATGGAAATATTATCATTATTGTCGAAAAAAGAACACGCTAAGTAGGTATCAAATTTACGGTTAAAGAAAATCAAATCCATTGCAGGAGCGTTTTTTATTTTGGAACATTACAACGCTCCAGCAATGTTGTACGAAACGGCGTGCTGGGGTTATTAAATTCTCTTTGGTCGGATCTCTATTGTCATTATTATCTTAGTACAAATTGCGATCACGTGGCTGTAGTATAGCCATAAACGCCTTTGCCTTTCGCTCGGCGGCAAAGCTGAAAATTCGTTTTGATTTGTTATTTACATACTTTAAAAAAAAAACATAAATGTACCGGGGAAATCAATAACACAATTACAATTACAAAATTCTTTATTGTACACCACGAAGAAAACATTAAAAATAGACATTACATAAAACATGTACAATGGGCGGCCTCATCGCTTAGAAGCGATCTCTTCCAGGCAACCTTTGGATGGAAATAATTATACGAATTTAAGAAAGGCAGGGGTGTATATAAAGTTGTCAGAAATAAATAACATTATACATATCTAACAACAGAGGATAATATGTATTTTCAATAGCAACTTAATTAAATATATCAATGTAGGTGCAATATACATAAATAGATAGGATACCTATTCATTTTTCTAAGAGGAAAATTTTCTTGACACGAGCTTTGAAAACCGGAATGATGCTGATTTTCGAATGGATTCAGGCAGAGCATTCACAACCTTATGGCCTGGATAGAGAAGGATTTGTCGTAAAAACTGGTTCAGTGAGGTGGTATATTTAATACCAGATTTTCTGACGACCGGAGGACACGGGAAGGATTAGGATGAGAATTGTGGAGGATTTCAAAGCGTTCCTTTAAATAGACAAAAGTGTTAGGGTTAAAGAGAATGTTATGAAGAAGATAAAGGAGATAAAGGAAAGAAAAAAATAGGGGAATTTCTGCAGAGACGGACAGGCAGCCATTTATTGACTTGTCTAAGTGCTTATTTTGTAAGCCTAAAGAAATAAAGTTATTGATTCTGATTCTAAGTTTAGTGCGGAACTCCGAAATATGGTCATATTTCCGTAAGCCAAAAACAAAACGTATACATACATACGTTTTGGAGTCGTTCTACCTTGTTAAGCTGCTCCTCAGTAAGATCAAGATAGCAGACTTCGGCATAGTCAAGAATGGGAAGGATAAGAGATTGAGCGAGTACAATTTTAGTGGCAGTAGGCAGGTAGTTATTAGTTAGTATAACACTTTCTTTTAGTAATTGCCCCAATATGAATGTAACTGTTAATATTAATTAAATCAATTAGTTTTGTTATACCAAACCTCTTTTGACATTTAAAAAATCATTTATTCAGACAAATAATAGAAATAGTATTTACAATTGAAGCAATTGAGCTAACTGCCGACTGTTGCAAACAATCTAATTCAACTGATCCATAACAATACCAGTTGGAAGCTGAGACACTGGCTTCATTGTCCTTCTATAATTAATTAAATGGATAATATAAAAAGTATGTTTTATTTCCCTGCATTCTTTTGAGAAAAGCACTATATATGCTTCGGCGGAAATGGCAATGTCTCAGATTAGTGAAGTCCTCACCGCCTACGGCTCGGCCTTCAAACTCATACTCGACCTGCAATAGCATATTTCCAGTCCTTTGCAATAATGTACTACTGTTGCTGTGTAACTAGTTGGTAAAGTAATGAATGAAGAAAGAAAGTAAATAGGGAAGGCCCAGAGGCCGTAACATTTATGACTAGCAGAGCGAGTGGCGAAAAATATATGATTGTTGGCTGATGGTCTACCCACCAAAGTCGTAGAGCAGAATAAATAATATGCAAGACTAGACTAGCTCTTGATCATTAGCTAGCATGATGAATCGATAGACTTTGTTATCGGCAAGCAGAGCAAACCGCGAAAAGTTCTGATTTAAGGTTCAGTATTGCAAATTTTAATAGTAACACATTAAAAAATGACCAAATCCCAAAAATGTACTTGTTGCTTTCGGGCTGAATTTATTACAATAATATAGTAAGTATGTACCTAACTCCAAAGTATATAGTACGAACTGTAGGTACGCTTTTCAGGTAACCTATGTCTGTCCCAGGAATACCATCTACCTCGCAGCCAAATTTCATTAAGATGATTCCATTCAGCCGTTTAGGCATGAAAGGTACTTTCAAATATTAGTAGGATATCAGAAATAACAGCTGTTTCCTCCCCAGCGACCAGACTAGAAACAAAACTTTCCAACAAACATAACCATGGCACTTCTAGCTTTGTTGAATCTGATGCAGCGGATTAAGTGTGCTGGAGATTCTTGGCAATCGCAACCACTGAACCTTAGAGGAGACAACATTCTTACACAAGAATGTTGTCTCCTAGTCTACTGCAGGGACGTGCCATGAGTCCTTCAGTGCGTCCCTTTGGAATAATGGCCAGCAAATGTATTTCAGCATTTGTCCATTTCTAGAAATCTCACCAATAACAACGATATTTACCTTGGTCTTGGACAGTCTTTCGTAAACGTCTACGAGTTCGTTGTTTTTCAAGGAATATAGTGTCGTATTGCCGGCGAGACAAACTCTACACACCGAAGACATTCTCATTTCCTGAAGTTCACACCAAACCAAATAACGAGAGCCACACCTAAAGCTGCAACTTATTTAAGGCAAAGGACTACAAACTGCATTAAAATGTTGAAATTATAGAAGAATGACATATGTATGTACAAACGAAAATATTATTATATTTCTTTTTCTTCTTTTAGCTTTGGTTCTGCATAGGGATGGGTAAAAAATATCGATATATCAAAATATAGATATTTTTTCAGAAATTATTCGATATAATTAGTCGATATTTTTAAAAGCGATATATCGATTTTCGATATTTATTTCAGGATATCAAAATTCGTATCAAAATCGATATTCACTAATTGTAGACTACTGTACTATTTCTGGTTACCAATTGTAGTAGGACTGCTTATTCATCGATATCGATAAAAATGAACAAGGGGCAACACATTCCTATTTATTTTGTGTTGGTTGACTTGACTTCTTTGTTATTGGCAATATGTGTCTGGTTTGCCACTTTTCTGCCAGTTCATGGAAATTTCTTAGTCATGGAATGGAGGCGGGATTACGCACTGATTCTCTATCTTTGACTGTAAGTGTCAAAGTTGTGGTCGATATGTCGTCGTATCCTACGAATAAGGTCACAGTTGCAAAACACCAAGTTTACAGGAGACGGTTTTTTCTAATTATTTCGAAAAGTTTCTATTACGAGAGTATGTTTTCTTTTCTACAACGTTGAATCATATTTTTAGCTAATTTATCATGTAGGTTTCATAAATAAAAAAAACCGTTTTCCCTAGTTTTTGTCCCTTATCACTTTGTTCCGCGTGCAAGTTTCAAATCGACGCTATTCTAAGCGCCTTTGTGAGGTTATTCCACGGAGGTTTCGCTTCACGACCTCAACTAAGATGTTGACAATCGCTTTTGTAAACTTATTCGATGGGGTACAATTAATATATATATAAGGGACAATTACATAAATAAATAGGTTATATATTACTTTCATTTAAGAATTTCGTTTGGTACCTTGATAATTAGAGTCAGAAACTGTTTACTCATGCTGCACGGGATGTTTTACTACCTGTGACGATATAAGATGGATTTAGCTTAGCCAGCACCTAATTCTACGACCTCTGTGGCGTAGCGGGCGAAGGTCCACCAGCGACGCAGAACGCGGATTCGATTCCCGCCTCGGGACAAATTTTTGCACAACTACTACCGCTTACTTGTCAAAGTTGTACTGCTAAAATGCAACAAATCGCTCAAAATTATTTGAAAGCTAAAACCGAGTTCGTATGAAACTGTTGGATTGCTGACATACTACGAAAAGTAGTGTTTTCGTAAACTATGCGAAACTCATCCTAGGTATTCTGAATGCTTGATTCAAATAAAAAAAATGGGGCTTACACGTTATAATTCCTTTCATTTAAAACAAGGTAATTCAGCATAAAACATTAGTACAGATTATTTATTAACACTAAAGTCATTAAAAGTTATTTATTCAGTTGTTCTGTGATCATGGCGCATGAAAATGTATCGAAATATTGGAAAACTCATAACTCAAATCATGGTAAATAACCCTTTTTAAATGACTTTAATAGTGCAGTTACTAATAAATATAATGTTATTTTTTGCCCTTAAACATTCGCATAACATTCGCGTGTTTTCATACGAATGCGAATATTGAAAAAATCTTGCGAATATTCGTTACATCTCTATAGATAAATCTATTAGATTATTAATGTGACCTATTTTGTATTCATATAAGCTGTGGGGCTTCCTTGAAAATTCATAAATTATTTAAATTACAATCTGCAGATTTTTGTTCCAGGTGTTCTGGTTATTTTCTATGTCATCATCATCATCAGCCCATACACGTCCACTGCTGGACATAGGCCTCCCCCGTACGACGCCACAAATAGCGGCCCTGAGCCGCCTCCATCCATCGACTCCCTGTGACCGCTACGATGTCGTCGTCTATGTATATTAAAAATATTAGTGGTATATTCTCTACATTATATAAGTAGGAACCTAGTAAATGAAAATAATTAATAAAACTTTGAACGTATTTATCTAGAAGCTATTAAAACAACCTTCTATTTATTCAACACTATTCATTATCATAAATTAATACTTTTTATAGTAACGCAGATATAAACATTAAACTTATATTATAAAAGTAAAATGAAAAAATAAAATTTCAGAACTTGGAGTGTCGGCTTATTAGTAAAGTATAATTATATTATAATTTAGATGCTATCGTAAAGTACAGGTGGCAGTTCGGTAGATACCTACCAAATTATTATTATAAAATTATTAAAAGTGAGATGCTATTTTAAATACTAAAAGTATTAAGCTTACTACGTTTTATAGGTACAGGTGAGTATAGTTTGTATTTGTATTTATTTATTTGTATTTATTCAACAACATTGCAAACATTAATTACAGGTCGACCTAAAAGAAAAGAGTAGTTATCATAATAGTTATTCAAATAAATAAATTAGCTAAATAATTATATACGTGTCAAAAAGAAATAATCTAGGATTTAATAAAATAATAAGCAAAATAAATCAATACAATTTTATTTTCAATAAGCAAATAATTAATTAATACAATGGACAAAAAATACACGTTATAATGATTCCGCAGCTCATAATTATATGTATTTGCAGTGTAACAAAATTATTATCATTTACCATAGCACAAATTTAATAACAAAGCTCTTACGTTAAATCTTTCGGTTACTAAATTTAATTAATTTTATATATAATGAAAAAGGAACTTCGGACATCATCGGATAAGAGCAGAAACTAAAAAAATATAGGTAAAATGTCATAAAACTGACATTGATCATTTCGTGCCGAGTATTGTACCTATCTACATATGTATGTATATACGAGTACATACTTCCAGACTGCAAGATGAGTTCTTCTTGTGTAGCGTGACGTGTGTAGCCCATGTCAATTAAAGGCTCAGAGCAAAAGTTTTCTTAATTGCTCTGAAAATAAAGATAAATTAATAAAATCAGGTTTTAAAACAGAGGCTCTAATATCAATCTATGATGAAAATAATGTAATAGATAAACCCATTAATCTATACTATAAATTGCATTCAAATTCGCGAACATTTGCAAGATTTTCAATGCCCGCATTCGCATTCGTAAGAATAAACGTGAATGTAATGCGAATTTTTAAGGGCAAATAAAACTTTTAATTTATTATTAACTGCACTGAAGTATCTTAAAGTCATTTAGACCGAGATATTTACCGTGATTTGAGGTAAAAGTCTTCCAATATTTCGACATAGTTTTATACGCCATGATCCCGGAACAACCGACTTAAAATCTTTAAATGACTATAAACAATATTATATATGTAATGTATTAATTATATAATAACCTGTATAATAGTTTTTCAAAGTTTCAAAGCTGAATTACCTTGTTTTATATGAAAAGACTATTATAACGTTACAATTATTTATTTGAATCAAGTATTCAGAAACCCTAAGAAGAGTTTTTTATAGTTTAAGAAAACACAACTTTACTGATGCTTTTATTATAAAATAATGATTTTTTTTTTCAATTGTTAAAATGAAAACAGCAGGCGTCACATCAGCATCGTTTCCGTGTTAGGTTCAGTTAAAGGTCCGAAAATAAGCTGCAAATTGTTTTGAAAAGTCAATTTTCGCATTCGTATTCGCAAATAACGTGAGCATCGATTATTCGCATCCGCGTTCGCGAATGTGGAAAATTGACCTTCGTTACATCTCTAATTCAGACTCTCGAATTGTAGCTCTGTCTGTCTGTTTGTTACTTTCACGCTTTAACCGATTTAGATGACCTACACAATTTTTATGATATACATAGCTCTGTGCCGTCTGAGAGAGGGCTGTACTATATCATACAAATTATGTAGATACCTTAAGCGAAAGGACGGATGGACGTACTACCACGGAGTATTAGTACTTTGGGGCACGTAAACGCAACAAATATAATAAAACTAGTACCTACCTAAAATTAACTACTATTAAAAAATCTTACTAAATCAAGTTCCGAGGATGTTTGATAAAAGCTCGATTTCTGTTTCATTCCCTTGTGGCACTGGAGATACTTACTTTTTTAAGCACAGCGGTCACCCGCGCCCGTCCGGTACATTATTACCTAATGTTGGTGAGTGTAACCTTATTCGCCGGGAAATACCGATGTCGGTTGCGTTTCCCACATGAAAAAAAGTGCCAATGCTGTTCATCACCTTATTCGTCGGACTAAATGCATCAATGCAATTGTTACCAAATTTTAAAACCTTAATAACGTTTTTATATTCGTTAGGTATTTACTTTTTTCGAATTAGTATGATGTAAATGATAATGGAGATTCCAAAAATGCAATAAAAATAAAAGGTCACCCTGGCGTCTGTAACCTTATTCGCTGGATACGACAATGTTGGTCTTCCTTCCTTCATGAAGTCAAAGATTTTACTACCTTCCGTAGCTTGGGGTTAGTTTCATTGATCTATGGCCCGGCTACACGCTATGCTGCCCACCACACCGGTTGCCTGCAGTATGATGATGAGCAAAAATATCGATATATCGAAATATCTATATTTTTTACCATGCATATCGTCGTATCCAGCGAATAAGGTTACAGTCGGCACGTCGACAAACTAAATGACTTACTGGAAGGATCACTGATACAAAAACCGCGGTCTGAAAGAGACTGAATACTAAGGAGTTGTGTATCTTTCTATAAGGACGACCATCATTTATGAACGAAACAGGACAAGACAGGGAATATTCATGATGATTTTTTATTGCTTACATCCATTCTTTTTAAGTATCCTTTTAAACAAGATTTATTGATTCACCTTTATTATTATAAAGTTAGATATTGAAAATTCGATTAGTCAGAAACAATTAAAAACGTCACCATATATTTGGAACTAGACCTGTGTCGATCGTGATCGATCGTATCACAAAGACTCGATCGCGACCCGTGAGTGATCGATCGAATCCCTAGTTTTAAAAGGATTCGATCGTTCAGTCGATCATTCTGGCGTTGATGCTTGTAAAACAAAAGTGAACCTTATGATGTGAAATTTAAGGTAGTTTTTTCCCCGACTAATACGAATGATCGACCTATTGATTGAATGAATGACAGACTGCATGACAGTCAAAAAACTGAACCTTATGTTGTGACTATTATGGTAGTTTTTCTCGAAAAAAAACCGTGACCCGCGACTTTCAAAACAATTGGGTCTTTCGTTCGATTGATTGAATATTGAATCATGCTTAATTTGCTTGTAAAAGCAATATGAACCTTATGACGTAACGGTAAGGTAGTTGTTTCTGGACAAATACGAACGATCGAGTCTTTGAGTGAGTCAATCAATTCATTCATGCAATGCAAAACAAAGTGAACCTTATGGCGTGACTGGTAAGATGGTTTTTCCCGACAAATACGAACGATCGATCGATCGAACGATAGACTGCACGCACCGGCGCGGCATGGCAGTGGCAAGTCATGGGTCTGCGCGACCCGCGACCCGCGAACCGATCGAGTCTTTTTGATTCGATCTTTCTGCAAGTTCGATCGTGATCGAACAGGTCTTGAAAAATTATCGATCGACACAGGTTATTTGGAACCATCAAGTGTGACGTCATCAGGCAGTTTCTTTTGTATAGGAAAAATCTCTCTGAGATATGAAACTTTTTTGAAAACACAAAAAATATTCGGCGGGGCCACCGGCTAAAGGCACACTCCACTGCATGCTTTTTGAAATTGTTTTTCACTTAGACTAAAAATACTAATAGGCAATTAAAACGATACTTTTTTTTAACAAAAGTAATATATGTATTTCAAAACCAATTTTTTATTACTATTTATTCGGTACTAGTAAGGTAAGGGTTGAAAATCACATTATTAGTAAATATGCTCGTGTGTGGCATCGTTGCAAAGGTATTTGTTTGTACTTCTACGATAACGTTTTAAAACTTTCTCAAATTAACGATTCTCAAGCAATTAGCAAAAACGTGTAAAAAACTATATTTTAATATAAACTAAAATCCGACTACATAAAAGTCTTAATTAAGCGTTTACCTATTGTCCTTATCATTTTCTTTTGATACTTAGGTAGTCGGAGGCACCCACCATCACCCATATACCTAGGGTACAAGTAGGAATAAACACCTCCGACTACCTAAGTATCAAAAGAAAATGATAAGGACAATAGGTAAACGAGGTAACGTATAATGCAGTAGAATAATCAGAAAATATAAAGTTTTAGTGTATTTACGAGTGAAAAGTGATACCTTTGGCTTTGTTTTTTGGACACATAGTGAACGCACACGAAGGCGTTGCTGTAGTCTTTTAGTGAATAAATCACACAAAAGTACGTCGTCGTAGCAAGCACGCGCAACAATAACCCTGATCCAATCGTGACTGAGGTAAGGTAGGTTAACCTAGTGTAACCTAGTTTTAGCCTTCCATTTTAAAGAGGTAGTGCCCAATCTTCACTTTTTAGTTTCATCAGTTTATAATGCTAGCAGCTGTGTGAAAGGGACACAGCGACTCACAGTGATCAAAATGACCAAAAAATATGCATATTTTTCCCAAAGGCCGCGATAGTGCAACATGGTATTTTTACCTGTACTAGGCCATGTTAGGAGCCATATTTCAGTGCTAGTCACAAGTAGCACTTTTGAGTTTTTCGGGAGAAAAAAACTAAAAACGAAAATATGAAAAAAAAATATACTCGGTATCCAGAGATGATTTTTCCAAATTAAAAACTGTAAAAGATGTGGCTTAAGAACTTTTATTAGAGCATATTTAATTTAAAAAAATATCATGGACAGAATTTATGTAAAAAAATTCTCAGTCAAAGTCACCCAAAGTTCATAAATTTTTATAAAAAAAAAGTATTTGACATAGACACGTGGGTGTTCTACTCTTGCATTTAAAATGCATTCGTTGATCGATTAATGCTATAAACCGCACAGGGAATTTTTTTTGGTCATTTTGAACACTGTCCGACTGAAAAGTGAGTCTCACTCGAGACCGTTTTTCCTTAAATCTAAATTGAATTAAAAAATAACCTTTTCTAGTTGTGATAAGGTTCAAAATCCTTATTGCATTAAATGTCAAGTGAACATTCCAGTTACGTTAGTATATAAATTCCTTGGCCTTTGCCTTTCGGCACAAAAAATTGGCGGCAAAGCTGAAAATTCGTCTTGATTTATTATTTACATACTTATTAAAAGAAACATAAATGTATGTAGGTACCGGGGAAATCAATAACACTTTCTTATAGTACCTACGTACTTACCCCAATATGACTAATGTAACTTTTAATATTAATTAGATCGATAATACTTTATTAACAAAGAAAATAACAATCAAATAATATAAACAAATTAAACTAGTATTTACAATTGAAACAATTGAGCTAGCAACAATCTACAGATAGCTCAACTGGCCCATATCAATACCAGTCGGAAGCGTCCCCAAGACGCTGGCTGCATTGCCTCGCTGTATGGCAAATGGCAATGCTAATGCGCTGCCCTAGATACTCACCAGCTCTCGGGTCACGCGTCGCTTCGACCAGGCGCTCAGATAATTTTTTGAAAACCCGGGGAGCCTCGGTACCCCACGGACCTAGGGTCTCGACTCCAAGGGGAGCAAATGCGTAGGCTCTGTCGAGACCTGCATATTTGCGCCTCTTGAGATCCTCGGCCAAATCTGCCGCCGATCGAGTCCTCACGGATGTCCTTGAAAGATGGGAAGGCGCAAGTGTGTCGACACATGTAGCGTCCCAAACAATAGGCCTCCCCAGCTCGAGAAATTAAATTATTAGGTACCTAGTTTTGTTATACTAAAGCTCTCTTGACATATTTTTTATGCCAAATAATAGAAATAGTATTTAAAATTGAAGCAATTGAGCTAACTGCCGACTGTTGCAAACAATCTACAGGTAGCTCAACTGATCCATAACAATACCAGTCGGAAACGTCCCCAAGACGCTGGCTGCATTGCCCCGCGCTGTAAATGATTGAATTAAATAGATAATATAAAAAGTAGGTATGTTTTATTTCCCTGAATTCTTTTTAGAAAAGCATGCCATTTCCACCGAGGCATATATATGCCTTGGCTGAGACGGCAATTGCCTGTCTCCTATTAGTGAAGTCGTCGCCTACGGCTCGGCCTTCTCATACTCGACCATGGAATTGCCTATTTCCCGGCCTTTGCAATAATGTACTATTAAATATTTGTATAAGATTGTGAAGATTAGGGGGTAAACTGCTGATAAAGGACAGTTGACAACATGTTCGTTTGGATAACGGTCGCGTTTTGGTAAGTGCTTAAGTTAAATTTTTAAAGGCGCGATCGTTATGGGTTTTTCATACAATAATTATCCACTCTGACGTCACAAATCCAGGCCTCCAGTACCTAGCTATACAAAATAGAATTATTTAATATTTCAAATATAATTAAAAAGGTAGGTACAAGCTTTTATATGAAGACAAATCCAACAGATTTCAGATTACAATATCTTTATTTCTTTAGGTTTACAAAATAAGGACTTAGACAACGAACCTAAACTCGACGTGGTTAAGTCGTTACGTTGAAGAGTTCCTATGGCCTGTCTGTTTACATAATCATACCAGCTCGATGGTACCAAGACATTGCATTGTCACCGAACTTACAAGTATGCCAAATTTTAGCTCTATCGTTTGAGGATAACTGGTCCAAAATTGAGTTGCAAGATTCCACCCGAACAAACATACATTGCATTACATAAAAACTTGTAACAAAAGAGGACCGCGCCAGCTTTTAAAATGTACGTGTCACCAAATTATGCTCAAGAAAACAAAAACCTATATTAGGCATGTAGGCATGCTCAATAAAAAGACATGTTGTTCCCTTATGTTAGTATCTTCAAGACAAGAGTGAACAGGTGTCTTCTAGACCTTCGTGATACCATAGACAAATAATTAGTCTATGGTGATACAACATCGGCCACATCATCAGGTGAGATTGTGGTCAAACGAAGGAATATACTATAAAAAAAAAGTATTGGCTTGGTGATTGCGTTTTAACTCACTAAACATTTGCATTGGTATACTAGATTTTTTTTATACTCTAGCTCTATGCCCACTACACGGTTAAGATCGCTTATTCCAGTTCGCTATGTTCGTACCGGACAACTGAGACAACTTTTGTACCAATTGTCCTGTGAACAAGAAAACTGGGACAAAAGTAATGACATTGGTAGGGTTCCCTAGGACCATTCGTTCATAATGTCCAGAGTAATAAAAACAAAACATCCTGAAAGGTTCTATTGGCGTAGCGTGGGGGGTGCCGGGGGGCCATGGCCCCGGGATGCATACGAAAGTGGGTGGCGGCAAGCGCCATGCATTTTTCTATTAGTAATAAAAAACACATGCATTAGGATGTATGTTTTAAAATTAACCTTGTCAGCGTCGAGAGATTTTTAAAGGTATGTGTTTCAATGCCGCAATGTGTTTTACTGCTTATCAGCGCCGCCGATCTTAATAGCCCGGCTACACGCTCAAACATTTGTGCATACATGACTGCACAAACACAGTTTGCGCAAGCAAAACAGAGCGTGTAGCCGGGCTCAAACCAGTTTGCGCAAGCAAGATGGATCGTGTGGCTCATCTTGCTAGCGCAAACTGTGTTTGTGCAATGTTCATAGGTAGGTAAAGGGTGCGTAAAGGGAGCGGAGCCAGATGGTTCGTAAGGAGCGCCATAACGCATCTCATTCAAACTATTTAGAGCTAAAAATAATAGTTGCAGCTCGCGCCTCAGCTGCGAAACTTGTAATGTAATGCATTGTAATAAAATTTGGTGTGTTTTAAAAAAACGATAAACCGACTCCAAATTCCCGCACTTTTACACTGTTTTTAAGTTTTGCTGGATAAATACTATCGAAAAAAAAACATACAGACGAATTGAGAACCTCCTCCTTTTGAAGTCGGTTAAAAACGTTAGTCCCGGTCTAGAAGTACCTATCTACAGTTATGACGACGGATGTGGCGCAGCGGGCGAAGGTCCGCCTGCGATGCAGGACGTTGCAGGTTCAAACATCCAAACTTTGGAATTTATAAATAACTAGCTGACCCGATACTGACCGACCGATATAGACTTCGTTGGGCGGTATAGCTTATGTATGACACTAACAAATAACGAGGCTTTCTATTGGTAGATGAATTTTTAAAATCGGTTCATTAAATCCAATTACCCCTTACAACCACAAAACCCATAAACTTTACCTCTTTATAATTTAGACTAGCGGCCCGTCCCGGCTTCGCACGGGTGGACATTTATTTTTTAAACATTTAGGCATAAACGTACAGTAAATGCTGGACATAGCATAGTCTATATTAATCAGTGATAATGTAGCATTGGATGGATGCCGCCTCCATCGTTGGATGGAGTGGCTCAGGACCGCTATTCGTGGCGTCGTTTGGGGGAGGCCTATGTTCAGCAGTGGACGTATACGGGCTGATGATGATGATGTAGCATTCAAATAGTGAAATTTTTTTTAAAATCGGTCCAGTACTTTTTGAGCCAATTCGTTACAAACATCATCATCATCATCATTAGCCCATACACGTCCACTGCTGGACATAGGCCTCCCCCATACGACGTCACAAATAGCGGTCCTGAGCCGCCTCCATCCATCAACTCCCTGCGACCGCTACGATGTCGTCGGTCCATCGAGTGGGTGGTCTCCCATGTAGGGGGGGATTTGCCATAATCACCACGCTTGGCAGGCGGATTGGTGATCGCAGTGTTGGTGTTTAAAAATACTCAGAAGGAAGCTGCTGCCCTTCCTCTGGTAGGTTCCCCGTTACAAACATACTTACATACAAATCTTTCCGCTTTATAATATTAATACAGATGAGTGTGATTGTGAAATAGAATTACCTGTTTTTAATATATTTCAGGGTAGCTGTAAGCATCTGTGCTGAAGCCCTGAGCTTCCCTCCAGGGTTCAAGTTCGGAGTCGCCTCGTCAGCCTACCAGGTGGAAGGGGCATGGAATGTCAGCGGTAAGACCAACATTAATCATTATCATCGTCACCCTGAAACCACTTACTGGTACGTAACCATTAATCTCAAATAAGTAATTAATTTCCAAGTTTTAACGACTCATAATAGTAGTTTTAACGACTCATAATAGTAGTTTTAACGACTCATAATAATATAGTCGTTAAAACTTATATAATTATTATGGTCCCATAATATGGGACTTAAATTCATTTATTTTCTTCTCCTTAATCAATCACTCTCAATCTCAAGGGAAGTCAAACCTATCCTAGTAATATTATAGTTTGTATGGATGGATCTATGGATGTATAGATGTATGGATATATGTTACTCTTTCACGCAAAAACGACTGAACCGATTAGGCTTCGGTCTACGTACGCCTTTCCATCTTTGTTGTTCATTAAGTAGGTATATTGCACAAGATTGGAAATATCCTGAGTTAGCGTTTACTTGTAACAACAAAACACAGGCCATTTTTTGAGCTAGCGCTGGGAGAACATGCCACATCTCCTGAAATTTATTATATCAATGGTCATGTGCGATACTTTCACATCAAGAGCAAAATCAAGAGTGCATTCTAAGATTATACAATTTTTATCTACCTATTAGGTATCGAAGTAGGTAGGTACCGGTGCATCTGACTTCTGATTAGATATGTAAGTCAAGGTGCCTTCTTTCAAAACCACCCGAGTCCAGAATGATTAGATATAGGTATGTTCGATAATTCACATCAAGAGTGCATACAAAGATTAGATTTTTTTTATCTATTATGTAGGTACTAAAGTAGGTAGGTTAGATACCTACTTATCAATGCAAGTACTTATGTGATAAGCAAGCAAAGGGGTCCTTTTTATCGCTGTTTTTATCAGTCAAAGTAACATAATATATTTATGTTATAATAGGTAGGTAGGTACTCGGTCTTCGCTAGTAGGTACCTAGCAAGAAATAAAAAAACTGCCTTGTACCTACTAAAATATACTCTCTACCTAGTTCTGACGTAAAATCAGCGCTCTTTCACAAATTACCCTAGGTTTTTGTGTTAGAGCACCAAGCTGAGTCTGGACCTGATCACAGATTAATAAACGTAATAGACTTTCGTACAGTACGCACACACGCTCGTCTCCTTGCTGAGTGGTCTACTTAGTAGGTAAGGTAACAACCCAATAAATTTAAACAGTAGGGGAAACCGGGTAGAGTTGATCCTCCGCTTTAATTTTGGTCTATAAAACAACCGTTTTAGCTCAATTCTATGATGTTTTGGTACTAAAGCATTCAACATTTATCTAGCAACATATTACCTAAATACTATTTATAGGTTTATATTATGGTTTGAAAGATATTCAACAAAAACCAAAAAATAGATACCGTACCATGTGTACCCTATAGGGTGACTTGATGTCAGAATGGGATAAAGTCTCCCATGGGTCTGAAAACTTAAAAATTCGAGTTTAGGGGAAGTGAGTATAATGTGCCATGGCCGCCGCCGTGGGGCCGCGGCGTACGAATATCGACCCCTCCAACTCAACCCGTGGATGTCGTAAGAGCCTACTAAGGGAACCTACCAGAGGAAGGGCAGCAGCTTCCTTCTGAGTATTTTTCAACACCAACACTGCGATCACCAATCCGCCTGCCAAGCGTGGTGATTATGGCAAATCCCCCCCTACATGGGAGACCATCCACTCGATGGACCGACGACATTGTAGCGGTCGCAGGGAGTAGATGGATGGAGGCGGCTCAGGACCGCTATTTGTGGCGTCGTATGGGGGAGGCCTATGTCCAGCAGTGGCCGTGTATGGGTTGTTTTTTTTTTTTTTTTATTTATTCACGACGACAAACAATTATACTCAGATCTTAAAGTTAACAATATTGAACATAAGTAGTCTTATTTTAAGTATAATCAGCCCCGTTGTCCACGAATTGTGACAATTACATAGTGGGGCAAAACGGTAGGTACTTAACAGATACCTATTATAAGATAATGCTAGAAGAGCACGATTTTACATTGTTTGTGAATAGGCACAAAATAAAACAAAGGTACCTACTTATCAATTACAATGTATAAATGCAGCATGGAAAAAAACCCAGATTGGAAAAAGAAAGATATGATGATGATGAGCATAATGTGGTTAACGCGGTTAAATAACTTTCAATTTATTTATTTATTTAGAAAATTCATACAAGTAACCACTTGCACTTACTAATTAATATTAAGAAATACTATAACAATGCATTTAATTATCTCTTCTTTTTCCTTATTTTTTTTACCTTTATTTATATTTTTCGCTACATAAACAGTACCTACACGGCACGGCACTATGGGAGACTTGGTCTGGAAATCAAGTCTACCCATATCATCAGTACCAAGTCTCCCCACTACCAAGAAGTTTATGAATCTGCTCATTATAATTTAACCTAAAGCAAATAGAACTTCGCGTAGATGAATATTAAACGTCACAATATTTGTGTTTCTTATATAAAATCACCAATCACCCAACTATTTAGCTTGTTAGAGTAACCCCGTACCAAAATGTCGAAAATAAAAGTTTCGCAAGCCTCAAATGGAAAAACTACGGCCATTTTTAAACGTAACTGAATTTGACAGATGTTTCAATCCCATGGTGAAACTTCTTCAAAATCGAGTTAGTGTAGGTATTTAAAAAAAATCTAAATCGTTTAGTATGGTTTTTATGGCGCTGTCCCAAGTCTCCTGGAAGGATCATGTCTACCCAGTTTCCGCTACATTAAACAAAATCTTATCAGGAAGGCCTTTTACTCCATAGATGATTACATCGATGATCATAGATGATGTTAATGCTTGGCCAGATGTCGCTCCGTTCCGCACTGACAATAATTGTACTTACCTGTGTAAGAAATTTAACGCCGCGCCGCCCGCGCCGTGTACCTGGGCACCAATCGCACCGCCCTATTTACGGCACTGCCTACTCCTATTGAATGTATTCTCTCTTATACTCTACAGACAAGAGTGAGAGCATTTGGGACCGACTGGTGCACAGCAACCGGACCGCAATCTCAGACGGGCGCGACGGAGACGTCGCCAGTGACTCCTATCGTCTGTGGGAGAGAGACGTCAAGATGATGGAGGAGCTTGGAGTTCATTACTACAGGTAGATACGTAGACAAGAGTGAGAACACCCGGGACCGACTGATGCACAGCAACCCGACCGCAGTCACCGACGGGCGCGACGGAGACGTCGCTATTGACTCCTACCATCTGTAGGAGAGAGACTTCGAGATGATGGCGGAGCTTCGAGTTCATTACTACAATTTTGCCATAATCACCATTCACCACGCTTGGCAGGCGGATCAGTGATCGCAGTTGCGGTATTAAAATGCACAGAAAGAAGGTGTTGCCTTTCCTCTGGCAGTTGCCCTTAGTCGAATTACGACTTAATATGCTAACGATAACAGGTTGCTTCCTCTGGTAGGACGCAATTGACATGAAGCCCTTATTCCCAGATTCTCGCTCTCTTGGACCCGTCTCCTGCCCTCAGGGTTCAGCAACCACGTGAGTGAGGATGGCGTGAGGTACTACAGCGCCCTGGTCGATGCTCTGCTGGAGAAGGGTATCGAGCCTATCATCACTCTCTACCACTGGGACCTGCCGCAGAGTCTGCAGGATCTTGGTATGGATAGTATAAAGGTCTTTCGGAATAAAAATAATAGTATTTCAGTATTTTTATTGCAAAACATAAAAATTATTACAGTTTTGTAAGTATCTACCTATTTATGCACCATGTCAGATAGGATATAGCGATGAATCTCACTCTAGGACCCAAGATTAGCACGTAAGTTTAGGTATTTTGCATTTTATACAAAACTAGCGACCCGCCCCGGCTTCGCACGGGTGCAATGCTGATACTAAATTATTCATTTAACCTTCCTCTTCCTCCAGAGATCTTTTGGGATATTGAGTTTAGTGTATGTATTATATAAACGCTCCACCTAATCACATAGCTTGTATAGTCACAGATTAGGTAATAGTATGTAATGTACCTATATATACCTTTAATGTAATCGCAGGGAGTCGATGGATGGAGGCGGCTCAGGACCGCTGTTTGTGGCGTCGTATGGGGGAGGCCTATGTCTAGCAGTGGACGTGTATGGGCTGATATGATGAATGTACCTTTCTATATACATAGTATACCTTTATAGAGTAATAGAAGACGCATGCGCGGTAGATGTGAAAAGATTTGGGGTAAGCTTTTGACAAGCTAGGGACATACAATAAAAATAAAAGTTAATTTCATAATATTTAGGCCCAGTCAGCAAGATTTGTTTTAAAGATAGGAGCATCATGGAATTACAATAGTTATAATCACGGCGGCCTTATCGCTGAAACTGAAGAGGCCGCCATACCTACCTCTCTCCTGCCAGCTTTCTCATTCCTGCATTCTTCACTTTCCAGGTGGCTGGACGAATCCCCTGGTATCAGACTGGTTCGCAGACTACGCCCGCACAGTATTCTCCGTCCTCGGAGATCGCGTGAAGACCTGGATCACCCTCAACGAGCCTATTGTAGTCTGCGACTTCGCTTACAACACTGGCATTATGGCTCCAGCTATTTTAGACGATGAGGTACTAAATTTAATAGAGGTACTCAGAAATAAGAACCAATTAGCCTTGTACTAAATATCAGTTAGTCAGCTCAGCGACACACCATAATTTATAATAAACTAGCTGCTGCACACGGCACGCGCTTTTCATGTACCCCATGTCCATCCCCGGGATACCATCTACCTCCCTGCCAAATTTCATTAAGATCCGTTCAGCCGTTTAGGCGTGAAAAGGTAACAGACAGACAGAGTTACTTTCAAATTTATAATATTATAGTAGGATTATCCTCCCAAATAAAAGAGATATAAAAGGATGTAACTTTCTATAGCTTATATCTATAAACGAGCAATTCTTGTGTATATATATATATATATAGTATGACTCTTCCTGACATCTTTTGGCGATTAATAATACTATTTTTTTTACTGGGAGTTGTTGGATGGAGGCGCCTCAGGACCGCTATTCGTGGCTTCGTATGGGGGAGGCATATGTTCAGCGGCAGCTAAGGGCAGCAGCTTCTTTCTGAGTATTTTTCAACACCAACACTGCGATCGCCAATCCGCCTGCCAAGCGTGGTGATTATAGCAAATCCCCCCTACATGGGAGACCATCCACTCGATGGACCGACGACATCGTAGCGGTCGCAGGGAGTCGATGGATGGAGGCGGCTCAGGACCGCTATTTGTGGCGTCGTACGGGGTAGGCCTATGTTCAGCAGTGGACGTGTACGGGCAGATGATGATGTTAACTAATTGTAATTAGTTTAAGTTTTTCTAAGTTAGTTTTAAAGAGAGTTAGTTATGTTATTAGTTACGTAAGTCTGTAAAGTTAATTTCAATTGAAATAAATATTTAATTTCGTATAACTTTTTCAGGTGGCACCCTACCTATGCAACAAGCATGTCTTGATGGCACATGCGAAGGCCTGGAGGATCTATGATAAAGAGTTCAGAGCTCAACAGAAAGGTAACAAATTCTGCTATTATAACAGCTATAGGTGCCTGAATATATTGTTATGCACGGACCAGACCAGCGTAACGAATGGTTGATTGAAAGAAAAATACGAGGATCTTATGAAAGTTATCATAATCATCATCATATCAGCCCAAACATGTCCACTACTGGACATAGGCCTCCCCCGTTATATTATTAACTAATTTATAAAGATTGTGGGAATTTTAAGTTCCTACTTGGACTTATAAGTTACTTGTAAGTAAATGAGTACCGCGTAGTAAGCCGTGGGGTCGCGGCGTACGAATATCGACCCCTCCAACTCAACCCGTGGATTTCTTAAAAGCCGACTAAGGGAACCTACCAGAGGAAGGGCAGCAGCTTCCTTCTGATTATTTTTAAACACCAACACTGCGATCACCAATCCGCCTGCCAAGCGTGGTGATTATGGCAAATCCCCCCCTACATCCACTCGATCGATGGACCGACGACATCGTAGCAGTCGCAGGGAGTCGATGGATGGAGGCGACTCAGGACCGCTATTTGTGGCGTCGTACTGGGGAGGCCTATGTCCAGCAGTGTACGTGTATGGGCTGATGATGATGATGATGATGATGAAATGAGTACCTAGGGGTGAATTCACAAAACAAGCAAAAACTTGCCTACTTTGATTTAGTATATAATCAAAGCTTACCTACCTACCTAGTTGAAACTTGAATCTAGTAATATAATCACGGTGAAAGTTTGTGTGAATGTTTGTTACCGTTACCACGTATCTCCGTAACTAACATGAAATTTGATATGTATGTACATATGTATATGGTTTAAGTTCGAATAACACGTAGGCTAATCTAATTTACAAAATTTAACCTCTGAAAGGGTTTAAAATGGTGATAGGTAAAGTTTGTATGGAAAATTATTATTCCATAGTTCGATTCACTCAAAACTCGGTATAAATAAACTACAAAGTAAATAATTAATCAATTAAACAAAAAAATTAAAAATATTTTTTTTTTAATCACCGTATAAGAGGCTTAAACAGAGTCGTAAAGTTATTATAAAAGATAATAACTTTACGACTTTCCTTGGTTCAATTTGTTGAAAACTCGACATGCGGGCGAAGCCGCGGGGCGCAGCTAGTAAAAAATAAAAGGTCAGGTGGGGTCGGACTCGCGAACTGGGGTTTCGTATAAGACGTTGTTTCTTGCCAAATATCACGATTCCAGGTCAACGAGAAGTAGGCAGACTACCAGTTTTGGTCATGGCGAGAATCATTTTTTTTTTTCATGGTTTAATTATGATGCGGTTTTCGGATTTTTTCCTTTATTTACATAAACGGCTCTTACTTTTGATTGGGCTTACTTAGAAGTTTGATTCATCACAACTCCGTGAAAAATATTTTTAGATCGAGGCAAAATAGTGATGTTTATAAACCTACCAAAGTTTTACACATATGCTTCTCAAATGCGCAAGAGTTCACAAAATAATCCATGACCCTTACTATATACAATACATACATACATACATACCTAGTGAATTGACGCGGGTACCTACCTACCTATACTGGCACTTGATAGCGATAAGATAAGAGACCTATATTTAAAAATCATATTATGAATATCAAAGCAGAGTTTGTAAATATGGATGTTTGTTCCTCTTTCACGCAAAAACTACTGAACTGAATGGACTGAAATTTGCTATGGGTATAGTTTGTGACCTGGAATAACATATAGCCTATTTTTTATCTCAATAAAACGCGGGCGAAGGCGCGGGCAACAGCTAGGAAGATATAATGAATATGATATGAGGTAACGATGTTTTTTCAAGCTTTTATTCGACTTACCCTGTTAGTTTGTGTGGGATAAATCTTTCAACTTTAAGATCAGATATCCTCAACCGATTGAACAGAAATTTGGCATCTTATATATAAAATTTCCATGTCACAATGTTAGTTACCGTACTCGTCCGAAACGGCTTTACCGATTTTTACCAAATTTTATATGCGTATTCAGCAGGTCTGAGAATCGGCTACTATCTATTTTCCATACCCCTAAGTGATAAGGGTTGAAAGCAAAACAACGTTTGGCGGGTCAGCTAGTAATTATATAAATTCGGTGACAATGCAATGTCATTTCATAAAACCATCGAGCTGGTGATGGATGATGAATACCGAATACTAGATACCTAATATGTGTCCGAAGCTCGACGTTTAGGAGTTCTCCTCCTCAACACTCTCCTAAACATCGAGCTTGGGTTCGTTGTATTTGTCGTCCCAAGCACTTAGTCGTAGGACCTAGATGATATAAAAGCTTGTTTATACACGGTACATTGTTCACCTAGGCGAGAACGTGCCTGATTCCTATCGAGTGTATCATTTGACTTAAAACACACGAGGTAGGAATCGCACGTTCTGTCGAGTGATACATAGTGCTTTATACTACACCGTCGAGGAAAATAAACAGCAGAATAAATATTTTATTTCTGGCGGTGTCATAAAACTTTCACTACCACTCGACGACATTTAGTAGAATTAATAAAATTGCCTACACCAAATTCAAAATTAGAAGAACTCCCGCGCCAGCCTTTATCACTTGGGTTCTTTTTTCAAAATATTCTTCGGAAATCGGAAGAGGCAAGCGGACTTGGATTAAAAACTTTTTGTCGTTTGACCTATTATGAAAATAACCATAGCTACCGGCCGATCTTTTAGGAAATTAAAAAAAATAACATGTTAGAAATGGATTTCCATACAGTTTTCTCTCCCGCTAAAACGAGTGAGAAATGAAATTCCATAGAGTTTTTCCTCCCGGATTCCAATACGCCTGCAATGACTTACTTTCTATCTTATATTTGGAAAAGGAATAGGCAACTTTCCGAGCAGGTGTAGTATAAAAACTTTTTATTATACAAAAAAAATATTAAACACTGCTCTCCTGACACAATTTTACACTCACGGTGATTTTTTATCGTTTCCGGTATTATCGTCGGAAAGACCCATAAGCTGGCGTATTCGTGGAATCAGATCTGACGGATCTTTTCCCATCTTAAGTTCTTTCATCAACTTCTGCAGTTTCATTGTATCGGACTCGTAGACTGATATCAGTCTTTCCTTAATAGTTCCGTACTTGTTGTGATCAGGTGGGTTCTCGATTTTATCAGCAACCTGTATAACCTCATCCATACCTATGTTTGCTACGACTAACTGGTAAAGAATGAGGTCACCTTTATCCGGGTAGATCAGGGATACGATAGCTTCGAACTTGCAGAACCACAGCTTTGGATGAGTGGTCCAGAACTTGGGGATAGAATCAAGTGTTATCCCGAATGCAAAGTGGGGTCCTGGTGAGAATTGAAAGCTTGATGATGCTTGGGGCTGCTGGTTTCTGGTGCTGAGGTCATTGGCCACTGCATCGGGGTTTCCGTAGGCTCCAGCCGGAACCACCTTTTCCTCACCGTTTTGCATGATCACGCGGTAGATTGAAATCACGGTACTAGCAGACTAGATAAATAGCGGAGCACTAGCACTGTTTTTACTTTTTATTAACTACCTCAGATTCCACTTCACAAAAGGTAAGAATGTTCAAAGCCGATTTCATAGATGTGCGTTTTAAAATCTAGACTGAGCGATACTGTCAACGCGAAAGATAAGTAGCGTTGCCAGACTTACTTAAATAACTTTTCTTACATTTTTCGTAACTTTTGACCCCCCTCGCGTAACATGTAAGTAATTTATATATTTATGGCAATTTTCGTAACTTTTGTAGTAATTTAGTAGATTATTATTGCAAAGTTTACGAACACATTCAAATTGAACGAACCCAAAACTGGCGCGTCTAAAATGTATTTCACTCACAGAATTCTAATAGGGAAGCAGAATACACATTTCTAAAACTATTTGTGCCAATTACACCTACATAGAAATATCACGTACACATGGACAATCTATGGGCCGAACTCAGGGATAAGGAGCGGGGGCATTACAACTGTGGCATTATAATCTATTCCGATATACTGCCACATTTACAAATAAATAAACACAGGTTATCTGTTCTTTATTTTTAAACAAAATACTTGTTTTAATGATTTTTTCCGTTGAATTGCTTTGCTTAGTTAAGTAGTAAGTTTTATTCTTAAATCTACATAAAATTTAACAATAGCCTAAATCAATAAATGCAAATGATCAAAATAGTGTTCTTCACTGGTCTTAAAATCACAAAAATAAATAATTAGATGATTAAGCTATATATAAGTACATAATCACACTAATAAAGTGTATTTCCTTTAATCTGTTCTTCTTTTTCCAATTTGTTCAGTTCATGTTTACCAACCAAGTATTCGTTTGGTTTTCATGCTGTGGAAACCTGAAAAATTTTAATATTGTTAAATAAATATATTATTCAGTCTATTTGATACCTATCAAAGGGTTTCTCAAGAATGGATACTAAACCATAAAACTGCAAATAAAACTTCGTCACACACACTTCTAACACAGCTAGACCCAGGCTGGACCTAGATGCGGCCCTTGAAAATCATACAAGTATATGAAAAGTCAAAACAAAGCAACAAAGTTTAAAAAACTGATAAATGTTATTACAGGACTATTTATAAGCGACCTTAGTACATGTTTTACCAGATCCTGGACATAGAACAGTTAGTCACTGTATAAATAATGCCGAATTATTGCCAAATATCCACACAGTAATCCTAAAACAATTTGAGATATTGTAAGGCACAACCAAACTTACCGATGAAAAGGAATTTCGGGTGTTTTTCAATACGATGCCTTGGCGCACAAAGGTGCACTACTTACACTTCACCATTTATGTCAGTCTTTTTCAAACATATTTCACAAGATTTATATAAAATAAAGAAGTAACAACACGCACAATACTTTCATAACATGACAATTGGCTGACATTTGCAGACATTTGCCGTTTGTTGCTTAGCAACAAATCATGGAAATTTACCTCATCTTCAATTTTTGTCTATGGTGAGTTAGCGTTGTTATATTAAAAAGAGGTGAGATACATAGGCTTATTCATTTTTAGTTAGAGAGAAAGTGACCAAAACATTATTTGATTCTTTTCTATGTAATTGTGAAAATAAGTTCGGTCTGCTTTAGGCGTAGCTCTACGATGTCTGTGATTTCACTCCATATTATCTCACACTCAGAGATGGCTCTGAATGGAACGCGCCATGACAAAATGAAACGTATCTTGTATTGATTAAAACTTGATTTTCCTTCAGCATGTACGCGCACGTTTCCTACTTCGCATGTTCGCGGCGTTCGCTCGCGGTTTCGTGCTATAGAAAGAAAACAAACATAGATGGCTCATCAATTTGCATCCGACACTAAAACATGGAAATAAAAAAACAATAATGTACTAAAAAATAGCACCTAAACACACACCTGTAACCTATAGCCGTTTTTTTAAAAAACAATAAACTGACTTCAAATTCCCTTACTTTTACACAGTTTTTAAGTTTTGCGGGGTAAATTCCCTGGGGATAACGTTTTTAGGGGACCATTTCGGGATAATTATCTATACAATAGTGAAAGAATTTTCATAATTGGTCCATAATTGACGGAAATATCGCGTAACATACATACATACAAAAAGACATGTCATACAGTCGAATTGAGAACCTCCTCCTTTCATGAAGTCGGTTAAAAAGAAAGTTAAAATGAATGGCTCATCAATATTAAAATAATGATTTTACAAAATGTTGAATTCAAACTAAGTAATACTCTAGCATACATATTCCCCACATTTGGACCTACTGTAGGCCGTCATTAACCAAATGAACACATTATCATACCTGTTGCACATTTTGTGTCAACAGTACAAGTTGAAAATAATAGAAAAAATTATAAAAGAACATTTCATCAAATTTATCGAAATCGGGGCTCTCCGGGACGGGTCCCTGCGGGATCGGGGCCCTCAGGGAATAACCCCGATCTCCGACCCCGAAATACCTACGGAAATAAAATCCGTTGCAGCAAAAATGTAACATTTCTGAAAACGAAACGTAACTTACGACTCAAGGGCCCTGGCAACACCGTTATATGTATAAAATTTGAAAGCTGAGATGTAGGCACACTACTCTAACAATAATGGGATTATGGGAGACTGAAGGTAGTAAGCTTGGAATGCGTAACACAACACTCATGTTATGGATGAAATATGCTATAGTTGCAAAAAAAAGTACCGTACTGTATTTATTTTTGTTTTGAACATAAATGTATGAAATACCAAGGTAATATTATAAACTAAAAGAAAGAATAAAATTATTTATTTGCCTAAATCTACCACACATTACAAGCTTACGATTAATTAAACCAAAGTAAGTACGTTACTACATAGTCAACATACCTAAAGCTAAGTAAAATATCTTAGGTACGCTTTCAGTAAGATGGTGGGTTACTGAAACCGTAGATACCAATTTTTTTTATGTATTTTTATAGTAGGTACAGGTACCTATATCACAGATTAGGTGATGTTACTTCGCCTATACTAACAAAATATCTATTATATACATATATATATATAGGTAAATTTGTAATAGCTGGCGCTATCCTCTTGTAGTTCGTATATTGGGGGCCTGAATTGGTAACGTCAGCGGGCATAATTGGTTGAAAAACAAAGGACAATCGCGCCAGCTTTTAATAATCTACCTACACCTATATTAGTATTGCTCGTGAGCGATAAGACCGCCAATTGTCAAATTTTTTGTACCAAATTATGAATAAATAAATAAATAATGCTGGACAATTTAAAGTTTGTTTTGTTTGTTACTTACTGGTTAAGTAAAGTGGGAGGGAGTGGACTAAGGGAACCTACCAGAGGAAGGGCAGCAGCTTCCTTCTGAGTATTTTTAAACACCAACACTGCGATCACCAATCCGCCTGCCAAGCGTGGTGATTATGGCAAATCCCCCCCTACATGGGAGACCACCCACTCGATGGACCGACGACGGCAACGTAGCGGTCGCAGGGAGTCGATGGATGGAGGCGGTTGAGGACCGCTATTTGTGACGTCGTATGGGGGAGGCCTATGTCCAACAGTTGATGTGTATGGGCTGATATGATGAAAGTGGGCAATAAATCATTTACTATCTATCTACCATTTTAGATGGAAGATCAGTACTTTCGCTTTGCATTTTACTTTGATTCCCCACGGAAGCGAATTTTTTTAACCAACTTCAAAAGAAGGAGGTTCTCAATTCGTCTGCATATTTTTTTTGTATATATTTTAAGCGATATCTCCGCCAATTATGGACCGATTTTGAAAATTCTTTCACTATTGTTTAGAAAATGATTCTGAAGGTTTCCCATAAAAAAAACCCGCAAAACTTAAAATATGTGTAAAAGTAAGGGAATTTGAAGTCGGTTTATCGTTTATAAAACACGCCATATTGTATTGACTGTTTTCAAGCATACCCTTAAATAATTGTTCTGACTCCAGGTCGTTTGTCATTATCGAACAATCTGATATGGATGGAGCCGGCGTCTCCGGCAGACGAGGAGTTGGCTGAGCTGGTGAGGCAGAACATGGTGAGGACTTATATGGTTTTAATAACAAAGCCTAGCGTTCTGCCTACCTCTGCTTACCTAGTGCTCAAGGTTTAAATGAACCTATGGCATAGGTTCATTTAATCCTTGAGCTCTAGGTTTAAAATATTTTCTTTTTTGATAGGTCTTAAGGCGCATAGCAATGCGACACTAGCGCCACTCTTTATTTTTTCTTGTATTATCGTTATAGAAAAGAATTACCAACAGTGTTGGTGGCCACCAAGGCCAATAAACTATTTTCTGCTAATACTCAATGAAACAAAACTGTTACAGAGGTATAAAAAATAGATTATACTGGGTATTATCAATTGACGGTGAGAACTTTTGATAATTATTTTCCATAACAATAATACAAGAAAAAATAAAGAGTGGCGCTAGTGTCGCACTACTATGTACCTTAATAACCATTGAAATTGAATAAAAAAAATATATAGAGTTCAATAGGTACATAACATGACGTGATTTGACATAACACAGTGGGTCGTTACAGGCTAACTGTACCTAATTGTAATTTGATATTCCTGGTCCTTTATTCCAGTTCCAGTTCGCAGTGTTGGTGTTGAAAAATACTCAGTAGGAAGCTGCTGCCCTTCCTCTGGTAGGTTAGTCGGCTCTTACGACTTCCACAGGCTCAGTTTTTTTCAACACCAACACTGCGATCACCATTCCGCCTGCCAAGCGTGGTTATTATGGCAAACCCCCCCCCCCCCCCTACATGGGAGACCATCCACTCGATGGACCGACGACATCGTAGCGGTCGCAGGGAGTCGATGGTTGGAGGCGGCTCAAAACCGCTATTTGTGGCGTCGTATGGGGGAGGCCTATGTCCAGCAGTGGACGTGTATGGGCTGATATGATGATGATGGGTCGATAAGTACTTAGGTATTCGTTTTGTTAGATTGCATTTTTGATGTACAGCAGAACTGTCTTTGTGTTCACATTTCACTGGAAACTCTATACATCCGCAGTTGGCTCCGCTGTCGTCATCCATCAAAGATGAACTGAAAATTTGTTATAACAAGTGGAGGAGAGCACGCGGTTCATTGGTAAATTGCAGTAGAATTGCACATCCCACACTAGTAATGTGTGATTCATCTCATCTTAATACATCTGTGTGTGTGTATTTTTTTTTGTATGTATGTTACGAAGTATGTAATCTTTCAGTTTTGTATAGAAAATGATCTCGAGGCGGTCCGATAAACATTTTATTCCCAGGGGATTGGTATTTATCCCGCAACACTAGTAAGGCATTCGAAGTCTATTAGTTATTATCATTATTCAGTAATTTGAAGTCGGTTTATCGTTTTTTAAAACACGCCAATTATATTCATTTAATATCTTTAGAATAATAATAATTTTTATTTGAATAACAAGGGCAAATTACCAACATTGATTACAGGCAGGGCGCTACTCGCACGCCATTTACTCTAAGACAGGCGGCTGGCCTCCGTCGATCGAGCAGCGTCTGGCAGAGAACAGCCTGAAGCAAGGGTATCCTCGCTCTAACCTGCCAGCTTTCACGGACGAGGAGAAGGAATTTGTTAAAGGTATATATTAATTAGCCGTGACATTCAGTAATTAGTTAAATTATACCTAAGTCACAATGAGTTTTGACATAAAATATAAAATAATCATAATAAAATTAATGCGAAGGTATTCAGATTTTAAAAATTCATCGTAACGTTCAACAACGACTTCTCTACGAGCCAGTTTTTTTAGTTTTTTCTTAAAAATTTTTGAGACTGTGCGTCTCTAAATTTATGTGGAAGCTTGTTGTACCTAGGTGGCTGGTCCAATTACAGCGAGCTCACACGTGCACGTGCATTAAGATCCGAGAAATAACCGGATCGGTTTCTTTGCAGGATCTTAAAACTTATTGCACGTGTGAACTCATAGGTACATACAAATTTTATTGTGAATAAACCGTATCCGGTTATTTCCTGATTTCCCGTGCAAAAAACCCATTCGGTTATTTCCCGGCTATTAAAACCTAATGCACGTGTGAACGTGCTGTTACGTGCGTCAACTTTTCCAATTTTGCCAGTTGACTTATCGCAGGCACCAGCCAGCCACCTGAAGCATTGCTAGTGTTGTCGTAGCAATCCATCTCCGCTTGTTTTGCAAACGAATTTATGTTACGACCATAGACTTAGATTTCTTTCTACGAATATGTCTATGGTTTGGATCATAGACCTAGATTTTATTTCTACGGTTTCGAAGGACATGCCTCTGGTTCCGCCTCGGTAGTATTGTATTCTCTTTGGGTTCCACCTTCATTTATTCCGTTCTACAGGGACTTATGATTTCTTCGGGCTGAACTTCTACACCAGCCGGCTGGTCCGTCCGGCTAAAAAAGATGAGACGCTGAATCCCTGGCCGCTCGGAGACGCGCCCGATCTGGACGCTAAGCTGCTGAAGGACCCTAGTTGGGAGACTTGTCAGTCTTTCTGGTTCTACGTAAGTACTTCCTTCATCATCATATCAGCCTACACGTGTCAACTGCTGGACATAAATCTCCCCCAAATAACGCTAGAAATGGCGGGCCTAAACGGCCCCGATCCGCATCTACTCCCTGCGACCGCTACAATGACAAAACTAACTCCAAGTGAGTTGCAAAAATTATATTCTCTATATATAAAAATGAACACCTATTTCGCTTGGTCCAGGCTATTACTTGAGAACGGCTTTACCGATTCCATAATTTTTTTTTTTATTTTCTAAAATATTGGCATATGGGTCTTGCGTTAAAAAAAATTAAAAAAAACTCGCAGAAATTAGAAAATTAAGAACTGCCTTTATTAAAAACTTTTTGATGTAACCTTTAGGCCCAGCGTTATACTCTTTGCTAAGCACGTTTGAAATAACTGTCAGTTGTTTGACTTGAATGACAGGACAACGTCTGTCGGGTCAGCAAGTCAATAAATAAAAACAAACTGTGAAACTGCTGTGAAATATAATACTTTGTAAAAAGGCTTATTACAAAATATCGATATTTTGTTTATATTATGCCTTTTTAATAAGCTTTTTTACCCTCTAAGCCTACCACCCCTCTAGCTAGAGGGTAAAAAAGCTTGGGACGAGTTTTGCTAAACTAAACTAACAACTTAAGAAGGTAAAGGTTTCTTCTTCGTTACTTTAAGTACTTTTCCTTAAAAATATAGAACTGAACAAAAAAACGACCATCTCTGTAGTTTGTGCCTTTGTCTGCTTGAGCCGCACTACGGAGTGGTTTTATTCTCATTGGTAGGTACAGATCCGATTTATTTGAAAAAATTATGGGACCCCTTGGGGATCATTTACAATAGTGAAAGAATTTGGAAAATCGGTCCATAATTGGCGGAGAGATCGCGAAACATACATACAAAAAAAATACAGATGAATTGATAACCTCCTTCTTTTGAAGTAGTTTAAAAATGTATCACAAGCTCCGCTTATTTTAGACCTGGAAATTGTGTTGATATTTATTTATTCAAATTTCCTTTACAGCTAAACCCTGAAGGAATCCGCAAGCAGTTGGCGTGGCTGAAGAAGACTTACGGAGACATCGAGATCCTGATCACAGAGAATGGGTACCCAAACACGGGTGGGCTCGATGACTTTGACAGGATTGACTTCCAGCAGAAATATTTGAGACAGGTCATTTGAAGTAATAATGCCGGCTTAGAATTATCACAACCCAACTCTTCCCCCTCAATATCTTCCGGAGATTCTTAGCATCTCCGTCGTTACCATGGCCGCTACTGTGACGAGGAATAGCAGAGCTGCCGGGGACTGGTGGCCCGTTTATATTTGTATCCATAATGTAGGGGGGTTTTGCCTGAATCACCACGCTTACCATTATCTATCACGCATCCAGAGCTACCAATCTAAGAGGCGGATCAGGACTATTTGTGGCGTCGTATGGGGGAGGCGTAGGTCCAGCTGTGGACGTGTATGGGCTGATATGATGATGAACTTTTCCCGCACGTACCGTTAGGAGCGATTAAGGGACGTACACAGGGGGGCACCAGCTCCCTGTGTTCACAAGCGAAAAACCCCCCTGCAGAACAATTTTACAACCGAACTGCGGTCCCCAACCCATGACCGCGGCGGCCATCTAGGAATCACCGGGCTACCTCAAGCTACCATTCGCTATATCCTACTAATTGTAAGTAATAAAAATGGATATGTAATTTTGACTCCATCGACTGCTTCCCAGGTGTTGCTGTCCATCACAGAAGACCGTGTGAACGTGTCGGGGTATACGGCTTGGACGCTTCTTGACAACTTCGAGTGGATGGATGGTTATACGTAAGTAACTTTATAAACCTACCTGCAAACCCTGACTCCTATGAACACTGTGGGAATCGAACCCGAAACTTGAATTGATATTAAGTCGCTTATTCCGAGTTGGCTCGTGCAGTATTTCTGTACAGGAAAACTGGGACAACTTTTGTCCCAGTATCTCATTACAGATTTACAGTAATATATTTCATCATCATCATCATATCAGCCCATACACGTCCACTGCTGGACACTCAACCCGTGGATGTCGTAAGAGCCGACTAAGGGAACCTACCAGAGGAAGGGCAGCAGCTTCCTTCCGAGTATTTTTTAACACCAACACTGCGATCACCAATCCGCCTGCCAAGCGTGGTGATTATGGCAAAACCCCTCCTACTTGGGAGACCATCCAGTCGATGGACCGACGACATCGTAGCGGTCGCAGGGAGTCGATGGATGGAGGCGGCTCAGGACCGCTATTTGTGGCGTCGTATGGGGGAGGCCTGTGTCCAGTATTTATTTATTTATTATTATTATTTATGAGTTTCACAAGACTACTGGAACAAAAATTATCGTAGTTGTCCGGTGCACCAAAAGTCCTAATATTATAAATGCGAAAGTACATCTATTTGTCATTCCTTCACGCCCCTAACTAAGCAACCAATCGACTTGATTTTTGCCATACAGTTGGTTGAAAGGATGGAGAGTAACATAGGCTACTTTTTGTCCCTATAATTTGGCGTGTTTTAAAAAACGAGAAACTGACTTCTGATTCCCTTACTTTTACACTGTTTTTAAGTTTTGCGGGATAAATCCCCTGGGGATATTTTTTTATAGGATGACCTCGGGATCATTTTCTATACAATAAATAGTGCGAGAATTTTCAAAATCGGTCCATAATTGGCGGAGATATCGCGTAACATATAATAAACAATAGTAAGCAATTATTAAGTTTCTAAACTTCCATGGCCTCTGACACAAGACTCTCCATGCCCCATGGATCTCGGTTTTAAACTGTAAATTGTTTTTAGAACGAGAGTGGAACAACTCATAACTTACTAGCGATTCGCCGCGGCTTCGCACGGGTGCAATGCTGATACTTTATACATATAAACCTTCCCTTGAATCTCTATTAAAAAAACCTGCATCAAAATCCGTTGCGTATTTTTAAAGTTCTAAGCAAACATAGGGACAGACAGCGGGAACCCACTTTGTTTTATACTATGTAGTGATTACAGAGATCTTTTGGGATATTGAGTATAGTGTATATGTTAGTATAAACCCTCTGCCTAATCACATAGCTTATATAGTCACAGATTTAGTTGTAATGTTTAATAGTATTTACCTTTCTAGATAGTATACCTACCTTTATAGTAGGTAGTAATAGAAGCATGCACGATCGCGGCAGATGTGAAAAGATTTGGGGGAAGCTTTTGACAAGCTAGGGACATACAACAATGATAAAAGTTAATATTTTTGAAAGGACATTTCATAATCCAGTATGTAGGCCCAGTCAGCAAGATTTGTTTTAAGGAGCATCATGGAATTACAATAGTTATAATCACGGCGGCCTTATCGCTGAAAGTGAAGAGGCCGCCATACATATGTAACTCTCTCCTGCCAGCTTTCTCAATCCTGTATTCTTCACTTTCCAGGTGACTTTATACTATGTAGTGATACAGGCAGTATGTTTATTACAAAAATTTTCAGATCAAAATTCGGTCTCTACGAAGTTGACTTCGATTCCCCCGAGCGCACGCGCACCGCTCGCTCCTCGGCCCACTACTACTCCAGTGTCATCAAAGCGCACTCTTTAGAGGTCGTTGACTTCGATTCCCCCGAGCGCACGCGCACCGCTCGCTCCTCGGCCCACTACTACTCCAGTGTCATCAAAGCGCACTCTTTAGAGGTCGACCCTAACTACAGAATACCGCTACGAAACTAGCTGGGAGCACAGGATTATGTTAAAATTAAGAGAACTATTTATTTTCTATTAGTATCTACCTTAATACCTACCTAGCTACCTAGTACCTTCGAAATAACTTGAATTTCAGGAAAAAAACTCAAGGCATTTCACGTTGAAGAACAGAGAAAACTTGGCAACGTAAATGTCAATAGCTCGATTATCTAGCTAACTTACATAAAACTACCTTCTCTGGGCTTCAAAAGCGCTTCAATACCTTGTTATTGCAGATGGGTAAACTAGTTACCAACTGAACTTCAATCTTATAGGCATATCACTGCGTCATATTTTCAATTCCTTTGCATCATACCTGCTGTTTTTTTTTTACTTTTTACTTATTCAATGTTTAAAAAGTTACCTTCCTCTTATTAAGTATATTTACTTTTGTTTAATTATATAATTAGTAGTACCATTATTTACAGAGATTTTCTACGACTATTTAATATTGTTTTTGTTATATAAATATTGTTTTGTTATATAAACTGAGCTTGTCGACGACTAGACGTCCGTAACGCCAACATAAAGGTTTTTGGCTGAAAAACAGCGCTGAGCGGTAACAGTTCAGCACATGCTGAGCCAACACCTATTTCTGCACAGGATCATGGGGGCAAAACTCGATCTGACGCCCATCAATTTTGTAACCTAGGATAAGAACTTCCATGATCTATGTTTCTGTTTGTTTTGTATGTACTTAATGTGTGTGTCGAAATAAAATGATATTCTATTATATTCTAAATATCTACCATAATAATGGTACTTATATTTTAGCATGTAATCGATCCTTTGCTACTTCTACTTCTACGCCAGTGCCAGTGTCATCAAAGCGCAGAGATCAATTACTACAAAACGTTAAGAAGGTTATATTTCGAATTTGAAGTTTTAAGATTGCTATTATATGTAATTAAACATTATTTAAAAACTATGTCGTGGTTTTATTATGTAAAATACACTACTACAACTATAAATCTAGGTATATATATGTAAGAGCATCGTGAGGGTCCATCATTAAAACCGCAGGTTCATTCTACGTACGAGTTACTTTATTAGTTGTTACCGTCTTCGAAGCTCACAACAAAACTGAGTCTTTTCAAGCCGGTGACACAGTTTTATAGCAAGTACTAGCTTGCTTCAAAACCAAAACAGTGACAAAGACTTTTACAGGAAGTATAACTTAAAAATAAAACATTATTAAAGAAAGCAATCCTAAAATACAAAGTGATTTTTTGGAATATAACAAATAGTTAGACTCTACCAAAAATAATAACAATCAAATTTTTAAGCGGAAGTGCATTATAAAATCACTATAATTTATAAACGTGATTGTAAAAATACAAAATGATTTTTAGTTAATCAGATTTCTTATTTCTAATTTTATAAAATTAATATATTCATAAAATTTATGAAAATGATTTTATACAAACAGTAATCATTCAACTGATTCTTGAAACACAAATTATTCAATACAATCAAAATAAAGCGCTATCACGGCCATTCTGAAAGAATGCTCGCGCTCTGAGCAGTAGGCTTCTAGTTGTCACGCTTGATCTGTGGAAGTAACATCATTTAATTTGTTTGCAAAACCAGTACAACAATAAGATAATTGCCCAGTTGTAGGACTAAGCTGGTATTAAGCAGCCCGTTCAGACAAGTGGCGTACAAATTCTTAATTGCCCAGTTGTAAGACTAAGCTGGTATCACGCAGCCCGTTCAGACAAGTGGCGTACAAATACTTAATCGCCCAGTTGTAAGACTAAGCTGGTATTAAACAGCCTGTTCAGACAAGTGGCGTACAAATTTTTAAATGCCCAGTTGTGAGACTAAGCTGATTATACAGCCCCATCAGACAAGTGGCGTTGCTGCAGCTACAAAGACCGGCTATTTAGTAAACGGCTAATCACTATCGCTATCACGGTCAGAGTTATCATCATCTGGTTGGTTGGGTGTAGGGATTGGCCTCACATGTTCGTGGGATACAACAATTACTTTGGTGTTTTGATTTTTCAGATTTTTCACTTCATACCGATTATTAGGTAAAAGTTTGGTGATCTGGTAGGGTCCTAAAAATTTTGGTCCTAATTTGTTGCTAGACCACTGGGTGTCTTTACAAAGTACAAAGTCTTTCAAACTAAATGGCGTTATAGTGGCACATTTTGCGTCAAATCGTTCTTTGTTTTTAGATGCTTGTTCGGCTATCCTAACTGAAGCATTTTCGCGAATTTCGTCTTTATTAATGAAGTTTTCTACAATAGACATTTGTTCGATTGGGGGAGGTGAAGATTGCTTGCCTATGAGTAGTTCTAGAGGGGAATAACCAGTTGATTTTGATCGTGTGCAATTGATTGCTAGCTGTAGTTCTCCCAACTTAGTGACCCATGTTCTATTTTGGGTTTGCGCAACGGTTACAAGGTGGTCTCTAATTGTGCGCATGAGTCTTTCCGCTTGACCATTTCCTCTAGGAACTCCCCGAGCTATAGCGTGGTGATCTATTCTATATGTCTTGAAGAACTCTTGTATCTCCTTACCCATAATTGCTGGTTCTCTATCGGAAATAATTCTGCTAGGCGTCCCAAAAAGATGTATGATGTCGTTTAATGATTTTAAAATTAAGCCTGTGGATTTGACTCGTAATGGGTGGATTATAGCGAATTTAGTAAATCCGTCAATTGCCACAAAGGCATACGCCCTTTTGTCACATCCAGTCAAATTTCCTAAGAGATCTACATGGAGAGTGTGAAAGGGAATATTAACCTTGTCAATGGGGTGTAAAGTGATTTGTTTTTTTCCTGATGGTTCTTTCCCTATTTTACACTGGAGGCATTTATCGCAAAATGTTCGGACCCGTTTTGTCATATTCTTAAACCAAAACTGTTCTCTTATTTTGTGAAGGGTTCGTTCCCAGCCTGCATGTAAAAGTGAATCATGATAACGATTGATTATAACCGATACTAATGATTTGGGGACTACTGTGCGTGTAAGTGTTTTGCCAGTTTCATTTTGGATAGAAATCATGAGGAGATTATTTGTCATGCTGTATTTTTTGTCAAAGTCATCTTTGTGAGTGATTGCTTCCCTTATTTTTTGTAAATCTTCGTCTCTTTCCTGTTCAACAATAATCCATGATGAGTCTTTCATGATTAGGTTGACTTGAGGGTTGCGGCTTAGGTAGTCTACGTGTGACATATCTGTGCCTTTTCGATATTTAATTTCAAATTCGAAACTTTGTAAAAAGGCCCACCACCTATGGACTCGTGGTGAAAGCTCTTTTTTGGTGCGACTTGCTTTTAGGGAATTACAATCAGTTATAACCGTAAAATTCTTTCCGAACAGAAAATGCCTGAAGTGTTTTAGGGCCATCACTACTGCTAAGGTCTCTAATTCGTATGAATGATATTTTGATTCTGTTTCCGTAGTTCGCTTGCTAAAGTAGCTAATTACTTTGCGTCGGTTATCATCTACTTGTATAAGCATAGCTCCATAACCGATTGAGCTTGCATCTGTATGTACTTCAGTTGGGAGATCTGGGTTATATATTGATAGGATGGGTTCTGAAGTAAGGTATTTTATAACTTGCTGTCTGATTTTTTCATGGAGCGGGGTCCAGTTAAATTTTATATCTTTCTTTGTTAGCTGGTATAAAGGTGTCATTAGTTGTGAAAAGTTTGGTATGAACCTACGAAAATAACTGGCGAGACCGTTAAATTGTCGCAACTGTTTCAAGTTCTGAGGAGGTGTTGAGTTTTTAAGAGCTTTAATTTTTAGGGGACTCGGCTTAACTTTCCCGTCTTCAATAAGATTACCCAAATATTCGACAGAAGTTTTCAAGAACTTGCATTTTGCTAGGTTGATGGAAAATCCGGCACTGGCTAGTCTTTGCAAAACCAAATCTAATCGTTTGAGGCCTTCTTCTGGAGTTTGAGAATGAATCAATACATCGTCCATGTAAACAAGGGCTATGGAATCTTTATAATCTCCTAAGGCATTATTAATCGCTCTTTGGTATACGGATGGAGCATTGCAAAGCCCAAAAGGGACAGTCAAGTACTCATATTGAGCGTCAGGGGTCACGAAGGCTGTTTTTTCAACAGAGGAAGGATCTATAGGGATTTGATGAAAGCCAGCTTCCATGTCAAGTGTTGTGAAAAATTTTGCCTCTCCAAGTCTGTCTATTTGATCTTGAATTAATGGGAGTGGGTAGTGATCGCGAATTGTGTTCATATTAAGTTCCCTGTAATCTACACAAAGACGGTCATCACCGTTCTTTTTTTTAACCAAAAGAATAGGACTGGCGAAAGGGGAACAGCTCTCCTGTATTATGCGTTTAGAGAGTAAATCATTAACAATGCTTTTTACTTTTTCTCTTTCTATAGGTGCAAGTCTATAAGGTCGTCTTTGAACAATTTTATTAGGATCTTTGAGACGGATGGAAAGTTGTCCAGTAGTTACTCTTTTTGGACATTCTGTATTAAGTCCGAATATATTTTTGTGTTTATAAAGTACGTCAGTCAAATGTGTAGAGTCGGCAAGGTCAGTGTCGATGGAATCAAATGAAGTAGCTTTTTCAATGATTGAAACATTGTAAACCCGTTCTACAGATACCCCTGATTTAGTGATTGAAATGTTAATCCCGGGGATTTGTAGGCAATCTCTACCAAGTATAACATCATACGGCAACCAATCAACCAGATGAAGTTTAATTTCGAAATGAACCGAGTCTAATGTAGCCACAGCTTTGACTACTTCACTTGATATCACCGGTTTGCCCGATATGCCCTGTAATGATATTACATCAACAGAACGTTTTCCAGGAATCGAACCTGCCGAACGTGTTTTTATCAAAGAGCATTCTGCCCCCGTGTCAATTAAACATGCAAGATTTACATTACCAATAGTGATTGTTGACAAGCTTGGTGTTACAGTTTCTGCAAGATTGATTTGCTGCGATGACCCCGAAGATAGCGCCGCAGATTTAGCTGACTTGGAGTTGTTCCTTGGTGTTGTTCCTGGCTTAGACCAGCAGTTTTCAGTGAGATGACCAATTCGTTTACAGAAATCGCAAAATATTGATCTACAGTCACGTTGACGGTGACCTGGTTTCCCACACTTGTGACAAGTTATCTCAGTCCGTGGTATTTTTCTCTGTGGTTCCTCTTCATTTTTTCGGGTTTCTGTTGTCGTATTTGATGAATTGTATGCTGGTCTTTTCCGGTTGTTGTTGAAAAATGCTTCTTCTGGATCAAAGTTCCTCTTTCTGTAGTTGTTAAGAGTAGCGATCAGCTCTGCTTGTGATTTAGGAGTGGATCGTAGTAGTTCTGATTGGTAAAATTTTGGCCTGATGCCAGATATTACAGCTTCAATCATTAACTCCATTGGAGCATTTGGTGAGATTCTTGAGAACAATCTCCATGCTTCGCCAACATATTCAGAGTATGAGGTAGCATTATTAGATGTGTACTCACGAAATTTGTTGATGTAGTGTATGTATCTATGTTCCCCACTGAATAGTGTTATTAGTTCATATCTGACATCGGTCCAGCTCGGACAGGTATGAGCGTTACAATCTGCCCATAATTTTGCTCGTCCGCGAAGGCAAGAAAGAGCTTTCATCATGGCAGAAATAGGTGAGCATCTTCGTAATCCAATTAAAGAGTCCACTTGTTTGCACCATTCGTCGATTGTAAGTCGATGATCGTCTGGATCAAACTCTGGTAAGTACAGCTCATGCAGCTTATGATGGATCTCACGATTATTATTCCTGGGCAAGGCTGCCTGGTACAGTCGTTCCAGAAGTTCCACTTGTCGCCGTAGAAGGGATATTTCACTGGTTTCTTCATTGTTAACACCACAATTTCGCCATGGAGGTATCTCAGGACCTGGCAGAGTTGGGGAATAAGCACTTGGTGGAAGGTCATCATCTTGGGCTCGTCTCCGGTCTTCTGATGTAAGAGCATCGTGAGGGTCCATCATTAAAACCGCAGGTTCATTCTACGTACGAGTTACTTTATTAGTTGTTACCGTCTTCGAAGCTCACAACAAAACTGAGTCTTTTCAAGCCGGTGACACAGTTTTATAGCAAGTACTAGCTTGCTTCAAAACCAAAACAGTGACAAAGACTTTTACAGGAAGTATAACTTAAAAATAAAACATTATTAAAGAAAGCAATCCTAAAATACAAAGTGATTTTTTGGAATATAACAAATAGTTAGACTCTACCAAAAATAATAACAATCAAATTTTTAAGCGGAAGTGCATTATAAAATCACTATAATTTATAAACGTGATTGTAAAAATACAAAATGATTTTTAGTTAATCAGATTTCTTATTTCTAATTTTATAAAATTAATATATTCATAAAATTTATGAAAATGATTTTATACAAACAGTAATCATTCAACTGATTCTTGAAACACAAATTATTCAATACAATCAAAATAAAGCGCTATCATATATGTCTCCTGTATGCTGAGTGTGAACTGCCATACTGTTTACTACAAAGTTTGCGTAACTTTATTTTCTATGGAATTCCTGAACAGCGCTCCAAGCGGGAAGTTTTAAAAATAGGAATTGCATAGAAAATCAAGTTACGCAAACTTTGTAGTAAACAGTATGGCAGTTCACAGTCAGCATACTGGTCTCGCTATAACTTGAGATGAGAACGTCTATCGATTTCATTCTGATTTTTAATGTTTTTAATAATTCGTAGAAGGTTACACATTAAAAAAAGTAAGAAAATTGCGCAGAAACTTATGAAATGTAAGAAAACTTAACGACTAGGTGCCTTTATTATAAACTTTTTTAATGTAACCTTAGCCGCATCGTTATATACTCTTTGCTAAGCACGTTTGAAATATTAAATTTGTAGTTTGAATTTAATGACAGGACAACGTCTGTCGGGTTTCTTGTTCGCTTCTTTACTTTACCTTAAAAAGATTGAAGTGAACAAAAAATCAAAGTGATCACTTTATTTCCCTGTTTTACTTATGTAATTTTAATTTTGTGACGTGTCCAAGGGTCCTGTAAGGTCTAAAGGAAATAAAGCACTTTGATATTTGATATTTGGGTCAGCTAGTAGGTAATGCTGGACAAGACGTTATAAGTTGATCCTTACTTCCGAGCCTTGTGTTCAGTTTTACGATGCAAGTATTGTATTCTCTTTGTATACGATAGGCAGCAGGCTGCTTGATCTTAGGATTTGTTAGGTACATCATCGCCTCCATCCTAGCGAGTTGCAAAAATTCAATAAATAAATTATGTCCTTTGTAAAAAGGCTTATTACAAAATATCAGTCTAGAACAGGGCTGTCTAGTCCAGGCACGACCGCGGGTCAAAAGCAATCACTGTATTTAGTGGAGGGCCGCATCAACAGATGTGGATTTCTTACCACAGGGGTCGTCGTTTTGAATCGGAGTATAGTTAAAACGGGGCAGGCTTATGTCCAGCAGTGGACGTTTATGGGCTGATGATGATAGTTAAATATTGTATGTCCGTAATTAATTCACAAATAGTTTTTTCCAACTAGTTTTTATTTGTTATTAAGCTCTATTTCGACAATATTTATCCTTACCTAAGGTCAGCACTGAGAAAAACAAGGTTATAATGTAGGATTTATTACTTATATTATAATATATACATATAATTCAGGATTTATTCTTCAATTTCTTATTCTTATGTACGCCTCTGCTAAGCTTCAGAAGAGGGGCGTTTTTGCTTTTCCTCTTCTCTTTCTTTAGTTCACCGGTTTCTATGGCTTTCTTCATTACCTGGAAGTAAAGAAAAAATCTGTCACAGTATTTCAGATTATGAATCATAACCCTCGCCCTTCGGTAGTCGGGTAAAATACTAGGTAGGTTAAGGTACCTACCAAGTAAAACCTCTACGAAAAAGTATAATATCCCCGCGACACGCTCAAATTTTTGCATGCAAATTGCACAAACACAGTTTGCGCAAGCAAGAGAGCCGGCCACACGCTCCATCTTGCTTGCGCAACCTGGTTTAAGCCCGGCACACGCTCCATCTTGCTTGCGCAAACTGTGTTTGTGCATGCATGCATGCACAAATGTTTGAGCGTTCTAGAGGCTAAGGCTTCTTTACCTAAAGCATATATTAATGCCCTGTTACTTTTCTAAAACTATATTCTGGCTTTACATGTGTATTTTATTCCAGATTAGACCTATTCCCATGCAAAACTTCTTCTAGATCCGTTCAGTATTTCTGTAGTGAAGATGAAACACTCGTCTATCCTTACTTTAGCTGGGTGATGTTTATACAAATAAATAAAAATGAAGTGTCTGTTTATCATGTCAAAAAAACAGCTTTTAACTAAATGGGCATAAAAGTATACATAAACGGTAGGTACGTATAAAAAAAGCAAAAAAACTGATGTCCGTCTGTCTGTGTGTTTTGGCTTATCTCCAAAACGGCTGGAGAAATTTTAACGGGACTTTCAGTGGCCGATAGCGGATATTATAGCGGAGGTACCAATGAAATCATGAATTCTACGCAGGCGAAACCGCGGGTACAGCTAGCTCGTAAAATTAGTGTGATGTCAAAGAGGTGGTAAAGTCTTTTAAGCCTTTGAACGCCATAGTCACCTATATGACAAATCACCTGAGGACCCCTCAGCGCCACCGACGACGAGGATCTTCACTTTGTGCTTTGGCGTAGAGAACACGGGAATGCGTTTTTGGCGTGTCGCCCAAAGGGTGAATTCACTAACCACAGTTGATAATTTCACTAACCTCCAAAGCATTCTCCTGGGGCATACTCAGAGCCATAGGGTCGTTCAACGTAGGGTATTTGAACGAGAACCCCCTAGGGAAGATTGGTCGAGACAGCATTATGTCTAACTGCTTCCGACGGGCCTTGAGAGCCTTGTCTATGGTGGGGTCTGCCTGGGCTGTAGGACTGAACGGGGGTTTAGGAAATATAATGATAAAAAGGTTGAATAGACTTTTTCTCTCAAACTATATTTGACGGCGCCAAGAAGACCAAGACGAAGTCAAGGCCAGCATAAAGCTGAGACTAATCCATTTTGGCTCACCTTGGCAGCAGTGACATACCTACTTGAGACTTGCCTACGTGTAGGTAGGTAGGTACCCACTGTTACCCTAAGTTTAAAATTTAGTTTTTATGCTTAAGTGTACTTTTGTAATATTTAATGTTTGTTTCTTCTTGTTAAATTATTTGTGCTTTACCTACCTAAAAATATGTACCAGTGTTATTGATAAGTAAATTTTACTCATACCTACCTACTACAATGTCTATGTTTGTTTTTTGTCTTGTGCTGTCTATGTTTGTGAACCAAATAAACCATCTATCTATCCATCCAAGGCGGAAATCAAATCCGCAACCTCCCTCCCCACCACGCCACATCGGTAGTCTCGAATAGTAAAAGGATACACATCATCATCATCGATGATAATATCCATGTCCATAGCCGCCTTCTCCCGCCAGCCCCGGGCCTGCGCGTTGCGGCGCTTTCTCTGCTCAAGCGCCTCCATCTCCCGGGCTAGGGCCACCAGGTCCTTTAGAGGAGCCAGCAGGTGGGATGCAACTGGGAATGTTGGCACTTCGGATGCTGGAAGAGAAAGGACATTTAAAATAGGTACATAATTTGGCATTTTATTTGGCGTGTTTTAAAAAACGATATACCTACTACAAATTCCCTTACTTTTACACTGTTTTTAAGGTTTACGGCATAATTACTTATCCCCTGGGGATCAAAACTTTATGGGACCACCTCGGGATCATTTTCTACACAATAGTGAAAGAATTTTCGGTCCACAATTGGCGGAATCACGTAATTTACATACAAAAAAAAAATACACGTCGAATTGCGAACCTCAAAGTGATCACTTTATTTCCCTGTTTTACTTATGTAATTTGAATTCTGTGACGTGTCCAAGAGTCATGTAAGGTCTAAAAGAAATAAAGCACATTTGGAGCAAAACTCGTCCCAAGCTTTTTTATCCTCTAGACTAATCAGAGATTTTGTAGTATGCCTATTTACAATGGATATGTTTGTCAATTTTGTTTGAATTTCATCATCATCATCATATCAGCCCATACACGTCCACTGCTGGACATAGGCCTCCCCCATACGACGCCACAAATAGCGGTCCTGAGCCGCCTCCATCCATCGACTCCCTACGACCGCTACGATGTCGTCGGTCCATTGAGTGGATGGTCTCCCATGTTTGAATTTATTTATTGATAATTTTTGCAATCAAACCACATCAGTTTGAACTATTTAAAAACGAGCTTAGTTTCGTTGAAAATACGGGTCAATTTCGGTTTCTTTGACTTTAAATATCCCTTAAATATTCTTTGATATCACAAAGATTAAGTGACACCGTAAATCGAACATAATTTGTCTCAGCGTAAGGCATAGTTTCGACTAGCGACTTGTCCAGTAGACTGTAAGAGATAATGGCTATAATTAGGTATCAGAAGGATTACAAACTCACTCTTGTTCAGCGTAAGGCACAATTTCGAATAATTATAAGCCTCAGCGGGTTCCACCATCAGTACATTTAACCCCTCTCTGTCCGCGCGCGCCGTCCGTCCACTCCTATGGACATAGTTCTCGGCTGTCCGTGGACACTGGTACTGGACCACGTGGTCCACGAGTGGGATGTCGAGACCGCGGGCGGCTACGTCTGTTGCAATTAGGACGCCTTGGGGGTCGTCGCGGAACCTGAAAGGTTAATTTTATGAGTGTGAAAATAGACACAAGCGGGGTTAAATTGATGTTAACGTATCATCATATCAGCCAATACACGTCCACTGCTGGACATAGGCCTCCCCCATACGACGCCACGAATAGCGGTCCTGAGCCGCCTCCATCCATCGACTCCCTACGACCGCTACGATGTCGTCGGTCCATCGAGTAGACACTCCGTTTCACTTTGCATCATGAGAACCTTTACTCCCCAGCGGTTATGAGTTCTGCGAACTATAAGACCGTCCCACTGCCACTTCAGCCTACTAATTCTGAGAGCTATGTCGGTGACTTTGGTTCTTCTACGGATTTCCATATTCCGAATTCTGTCACGTAGAGAAACACCAAGCATAGCTCTCTCCATAGCCAACTGAGCGACTCTGAGCTTATGAACGAGGCCTAGGTAGGTATAGTCGGCGACCACGTCACGGATCCGTAGGTCATCACTGGCAGCACACATTGACTGAAGACTTTCGTCTTAAGACTATATAAGGTACGGTATAGCAATTCACCTTTCTAGATTCTTCAGGCGCTGCCTTTGCGCCATACTTGCGTGCAGTGGCAGAGGGTGGCATTTCAGCACCGTGAGGAGGGTTGCTAACCTGAAAGAGATAATATTTTTCACATTGCAAGATTTGAAAGATGGGTGTTACATGCAATCTCTCAAACGGATGAACCAATTTTTTTACTAATTTGTAGATGAATCGTCTAATCACTTTTGAAAACTACTTATTACTACTACATACAACTTTTTGAATACATAATTTTTAACTATTTGTAAAGGGATTTTATTAGTAACCCTTTGGGCGACACGCCAAAAACGCATTCCCGTGTTCTCTACGCCAAAGCACAAAGTGAATAAAAAATATTCTCAACGTCGTTGGCGCTGCGGGGTCTTCAGGTGATTTGTCATGTATAGGGACTATGGCGGTCAAAGGGTTAAGAATCTCTCACAGCGAAAAATTTCTCGTGTTTTATTTTTTATTTTTGTGTGTTCTACTAAATCACACTAATATTGTAAATGCGAAATTTTTGTTATGTTATGTTATTATGTTTGGATAGATCTTTGTTACTTCTTCACGCCAATACTACTTAACGGGTCGGGCTGAAATTTTGCACAGATGTAGTTCAAGGCCTGGAATGAAACAAAAAGGCTACTTTTATCCCATAAATCAGTTCTCATGAGACAGAAAAAATATTTAAACGTGAAACAACGCGTGCGAAGCCGCAGGCAGAACCTCGTAGTAAATAATTAGCCATTTATTTATTTTTATTTATTTAGTTGGAAAATCAACGGCTTAAACTAACTTAAAACAATTTACTTAATAACACCAGAGAGCCAATTAAAGATTTTCACGTATATATACATATATAAGGCCGTGGCCTGGCCGTGGGGCCGCTGCGTACGAATATCGACCCCTCCAACTCAACCCGTGGATGTCGTAAGAGTCGACTAAGGGAACCTACCAGAGGAATGGCAGCAGCTTCCGTCTGAGTATTTTAAAACACCAACACTGCGATCACCAATCCGCCTGCCAAGCGTGGTGATTATGGCAAATCCCCCCCTACATGGGAGACCATCCACTCGATGGACGGACGACATCGTGGCGGTCGCAGGGAGTCGATGGATGGAAGCGGCTCAGGACCGCTATTTGTGGCGTCGTACGGGGGAGGCCTATGTCCAGCAGTGGACGTGTATGGGCTGATGATGATGATGATGATGATACATATATAAAGATTTTTACGACTATATAACTTTTGTCTAGCCATATTTTTTTCACTTTAAAATGTTCTTACCTCTTCACACTGCCAATAGAGTTACAGAAAACAATGGTCCTCCCGGGATGTCGCTTTAGAATGTAATATAGGTAGGCATCCTTATGTTCCATTGCGCAGGTTATCTTACATTCTGTCAGCGATTCCGCGGTGCCTGTAACAAGGTGATATAAATAAATAATGTTGGACAATTCACACAGCATCATCTAGCCCCAAGCTAAGCAGAGCTTGTGTTATGGATACTAGATGACTGATATGCATAATACAATACAAACATAGAAAGATATTTTATATTAAACATAGAAAATAACACACGACACAAATATTTGCAGATAGTACAAAGATTTGTCCCGAGGCGGGAATCGAACCCGCAACCTCCTGCGTCGCAGGAATCAGAATCAGAATCAATATCTTTATTTCTTTAGGCTTACAAAATAAGCACTTAGGCAAGTCAAATTGTATACTATAAACATAGTTATTATTATCAAATAAGAAATAAGGTGTTATTGATATTCTCTTCACTTAAATTTTTTGTCCACTAGTGGAAGACGTGAAAAAGAAACCACTAGCACATTATAATATCACTTATGTGTCTAATACATGGTTATTTTGCCTATCTAAATATAAATTTAATGCGATTTAGATACATGTCAATATTTCTATAAAGCTAAACAGGACATTGAATTTCTTACATACTACTGACAGTGCGGAACGGAGCGACATCTGGCCAAGCATTAACATCATTGATGTAATCATCTATGGAGTAAAAGGCCTTCCTGATAAGATTTTGTTTAATGTACTGTTTAAATTTACAAATAGGGAGTTCAGTTGCTTCAGATGGAAGCTTATTATAGAAGCGCACGCAATTGCCCATAAATGATTTCCCTACTTTTCGTAATCTATATGCTGGGATGTGTAATTTGTTCTTGTTTCTTGTATTTCTATTGTGAACATCACACTTTTTCAAAAAGCTATTTCTATTTTTGTGCGTATACATTAGATTTTCATAAATGTATTGCGATATTACTGTCAAAATATTTATTTCTTTAAATAATTCCCTCAAAGAGTCGCGTGGCTTTAATTTATAAATTGCGCGTACAGCCCTTTTTTGAAGAACAAAGATATTCTGGATGTCAGCTGCCTTTCCCCAAAGCAAAATACCATAGGACATAATACTATGAAAGTAACTGAAATGAACTAACCTAGCTGTATCTTCATCGGTAATATATCTAATTGTACGGACTGCATAGGCTGCTGAACTAAGTCTGCCTGCGAGAGCATCAATTTGCGGTTTCCATTGAAGAGTGGAATCAATATGTAACCCTAAGAAAACGGTAGAGTCTACAAAGTGAACAATCTCATCCTTTAGCATTATCTTAGTTGGAAATTCTTTTACATTCGGTAACATGAATTTAATGCACTTGCAGGCGGACCTTAGCCCGCCGCCACGCCACATCGGTCGTCAAAATACAACAAATAACTTTAGACTTTGAGCAAGATTGGATAAACTTCAATGTTTCGCCTGCAGGCGGAGTTAACGCTAGAGTCCATAAGGAAGTCAGTCCCGTAATGAGAGGACGGTCGCGGGTTCAAGTCCCGACGAAAACGTAAATTTTTGGGATATCATATAATTTCTATCAGCACATCCAAATCGCGCTCGTGAGTCAACTATTATTCTTCGGTGTTGAAGTCATACTTTCTACATTATTATGTAGACGTCAAAAATATGGTTGGAATTCTTTTTATTTTGTTGTATAACATTTGCATCTAGTCCCAGTTGGACTAGATTTTCTACAGGGGTCGAATTTTGCTAACCAATCGCTTTCCTATGACAATGGTATCGTCGCAGAATGAAACTCTATGCTCCTATTTAAAATACAAGATCTTTTATGTCAACAAAGACATTAATGAATGAAAAATTATCACAAACTGATAACAATAACAATGCTTCAATTATACCTATGTCGTTCAATATTTTCCACCAATATCCCCTTGTATACAAAAAAAATATAGTTAAAAACTAAAACCCGACTACATAAAAGTCTTAAACAAGCGGTCCTGAGCCGCATCCATCAACTCCCTGCGATCGCTACGATGTCGTCGGTCCATTGCATAGCAATTTAAAGATTTGTACAGATTAAGTTAAAGAATAACACTTTTTTTATAACCAACCAATCTACAGGAAAAAATATTGGCGACTAATTAATAATATCACCACATATTATAAAACAAAGTCCTCCGCCGCGTCTGTCTGTCTGTTCGCGATAAACTTAAAAACTACTGAACGGGTTTTCATGCGGTTTTCACTAATCGATAGAGTGATTCATGAGGAAGGTTTAAGTATATAATTTGTCAAGGTTTTGTGTAAATTGGTTTAAATATAACGATAATTGTTGGAAGTTTCGGTAAAAGTCAAGCCGAAAACCCGTTCAGTAGTTTTTAAGTTTATCGCGAACAGACAGACAGACGCGGCGGAGGACTTTGTTTTATAATATGTGGTGATATTATTAATTAGTCGCCAATATTTTTTCCTGTAGATTGGTTGGTTATAAAAAAAGTGTTATTCTTTAACTTAATCTGTACAAATCTTTAAATTGCTTTGGAAATCCACTTTTAAGTATATAGATACTTGTGTTAGGGAGTTCCCCTCTTGCCATATGGGAAATCACTCTAATAGGTTGGTTGGTTTATCAGTTAGTTTGTTAGTAGTACTCACTCATATAGCTTTTAGAACCGATAACCGTGGGGTAGTTAAGGTTTTCGAGTGGCGGCCGCGATGCAACTCGAAACGGAGTGTTGGGAGACCATCCACTCAATGGACCGACGACACCGTAGCGATCGCAGGGAGTTGATGGATGCGGCTCAGGACCGCTATTTGTGGCGTCGTATGGGGGAGGCCTATGTCCAGCAGTCGACCTGTATGGGCTGATATGATGACTCGCTTAGCCGTGGGGCCGCGGCGTACGAATATCGACCCCTCCAACTCAACCCGTGGATGTCGTAAGAGCCGACTAAGGGAACTTACCAGAAGATGGGCAGCAGCTTCCTTCTGAGTATTTTTAAACACCAACACTGCGATCACCAATCCGCCTGCCAAGCGTGGTGATTATGGCAAATCCCCCCCTACATGGGAGACCATCCACTCGGATGGACCGACGACATCGTAGCGGTCGCAGGGAGTCGATGGATGGAGGCGGATCAGGACCGCTATTTGTGGCGTCGTACGGGGGAGGCCTATGTCCAGCAGTGGACGTGTATGGGCTGATATGATGACTCACCCAAGTTAGTTTGCGTGATGTCAACGACCTTAGGCTCCGTCATCCCAAGAAGGTCTACCAGTCGCTTCACCTTCTGTTCTGGCGTCATCTTCTTTATTTTACGGTTTATTATCTTCCCGTGTTTTGTCACCTGGAAATAATAATTAAGTTATTTCACTCTGCATCCTTTACCCTCCAAGTTAGAAGAGCATGTTCAATGTTACGTTACTAATTCAAAAAACTATCAACCGCGGTTGTCTGGTTGAGATCGCTCGTGAGCGATAAGGCCGCCAATTGTCACATTTTTTTGTACCAATGTTTATCTCTAACTAGCTGCTGCCCGCGACTTCACCCGCATTTTATCGGCATAAAAAGTAGCTTATCATCCTACTATATTATAAATGTCAAAGTTTGTAACGATGGATGTATGGATATTTGTTACTCTTTCACGCAAAAACTACTGAACCGATTAGGCTGAAATTTGGTAAGGGTATAGTTTGTGACCTGGAATAACATATAGGCTATTTGTTATCCCGATAAAATGCGGGCGAAGGCGCGGGCAGCAGCTAGTTTATAATATTAGTAGGATTTAATATGTCATACATTAATATCCCTAGACGGTGTTGATGTGTGTATCTATATTGTTATTTTACCTTCTTCCCTTTCATATGTGTGGGAAGATCGTGCACCAGCGTCAATGTAGCAGAGAAGACAAAGTTCTGCCTGGCTGCCTTACGATCTTCGTCCACGTTGAGACGTTCCAACAGCGGGGTCAGCTCGTCGAAATGACCGCGCTCTATCATACGATCCGTCTCGTCTATGGCTAGGAATCTGGAACAGAGAGCCATGTAAAATAACCACTACGGGCGAGTTATTAGTTAGCTAAATTAATTAGTAAAAACCATGTAATAATAATATAGGGTATGGTCTTCCGAGACATGATTGTCACGTGGGTGACATTTACCTACGTCATCATCGCCATCGGCCAATGAGAAGAGGAATCTGTTGTCTGGTGTTACCAGTAGCGTAAAATCGTAACTCCCCGAGCTCCTTGTATAACTATGTGGTTTTGTATTTACCAATTATTTATCACATTGACTTGTGTCTAACTAACGCTGTTTTGACTGATCTAACAAACATAATTGACGATTGACATTGTTTTATTGATTTTTCAATTGACCCTTATTACATTTGTTTCCCAACTTCTACATTCAGTTGAAATAAAGTGGCAACTGGACAGTGACGTAGCAAGAGCCACTCCCTGAGCAGACCTTATTTTCTTGGATCATGGTAAACACCTTTTCATTTGACTAACTCGACGACCGCGTTCCGTCCGTTAGTAAAACTTTGATCTCTAGATCGGGACCCACTTAGCTGCGGGCTTACCGCAGTTTCTTAAGAAAGTCTTTGACCAGTGTGTAGTGCCAGTGATGGCATATGGCAGTGAAACGTGGTCCTTCACTATGGGCCTTGTCAGAAAGCTCAAGGTCGCACAGAGAGCAATGAAGAGGGCTATGCTGGGAGTCTCTCTGCGAGATCGAATAAAAATGAAGAGCTCCGCAGAAGAATCAAGTTAACTGACTTAGCTCTCAGAATTACGAAACTCAAGTGACAGTGGGCAGGGCACATAGCTCATAGGACCGACGGCCGCTGGGGCCGCAAGGCTCCTGAGCATTGAGCTCTTGAGCTTTTTTAGGCATGGGATGAGTTTCGCTCCAACTCGAAAACTAACAACCTAAGTTAAAGGTTTCTAGTTCGCTTCTTTAATTTACCTTAAAAAGCTTTGAAGTGAACAAAAAATCAAAGTGATCATTTCATTTCCCTGTTTTACTTATGCGATTTTAATTTTGTGAAGTGTCCAAGAGTCCTGTAAGGTCTAAAGGGTATAAAGCACTTAGATTTTTTGTCAGTTTTGCGTTTTTTTGAGTCTTAAGTGGCGAATACTTACTTGACAGTATCCAACTGCTGTAAATGCGGTTGTCCCTGGTTGATCAACTCCCACAGCCTGCCCGGTGTTGCCACCACTATCTCTGGACCGGAGCGCAGTACCCTTTCTTGCTTTACGTGCGCCATTCCACCAACTATTGTCGCTACTTTGATGCCTGGAGATAAGAACAATTGTAATGTAGCTTATAACGAAACGAAACATGTGGCTAGGGAGGAACGGAACGTATATAGGGACCTAAACAAGATGGCGGGGTCAGATAGAGAAAAGCAGCAAAGTGTAATCTAACCAATAGGCATGACGAACGATTTTGAGAAACTACACCCTGATATTTTTAGACATCTACTGAATGCAAAATAAATCATATTTCTGCAAAAAAATAGGCTTTGAAGGAAAAAATGGCTGTTTTTGACGTCATAGATGCACGAACATCTGATGATACAGAATGATCATAATATTTCATGAGAAGCTTTACCAGCTATTCTGTGCCTTTACATTACATATTGTGACGGCATGACGTCACAGTTATGTATTATCTGATTGGTGTTCAACGTGTCATGGCGGATTGCTGTATATTGTAGTTTTATATTATCAAAATAATAATGAATCTCGATCAAAACATAAAATATAATAGGTGTTTTGTTATCTATGGTTCAGGTATAATTCGGTAAATACATAATTTTTGTCATTTATAGTTACTGTCGTCATCCCTATTGTAATAATGAAATAGTTCCTGCATAAATCAGCGTATTATTTACATCCCATACAAATAACAAATCAAATTTCAAGACTTTTGTCTTGAAATTTGAATATCATCATCATCATCATCAGCCCATACACGTCCACTGCTGGACATAGGCCTCCCCCGTACGACGCCACAAATAGCGGTCCTGAGCCGCCTCCATCCATCGACTCCCTGCGACCGCTACGATGTCGTCGGTCCATCGAGTGGATGGTCTCCCATGTAGGGGAGGATTTGCCATAATCACCACGCTTGAATATAAATAACTAATATTATAAATGCAAGTTTGAATGCTTAGATATAGATGTGTGATGATGAAAAATATTTAAGAAGCCAGAGCAGGAGCCCTCGCTTCTTAACACAAGTTTCGACTTAGTAAGAGCGAGGAACTCATTAGCGAGGCCTCAAAATGGGTCTTTTTGACACACCATTTCTAAATAAACTTAAGACCAAATTTGTTAAATGTGTTATTGTAATTGATGTATTATTGTCATGGCCGTGGGGCCACGGCGTACGAATATCGACCCCTCCAACTCAACCCGTGGATGTCGTAAGAGCCGACTAAGGGAACCTACCAGAGGAAGTGCAGCAGCTTACTTTTGAGTATTTTTCAACACCAACACTGGGATTACCAATCCGCCTGCCAAGCGTGGTGATTATGGCAGATCCCCAAATACTACATGGGAGACCATCCACTCGATGGACCGTCGACAACGTAGCGGTCGCAGGGAGTCGATGGATGGAGGCTCAGGACCGCTATTTGTGGCGCCGTATGGGGTAGGCCTATGTCCAGCAGTGGACGTGTATGGGCTGATATGATGATGATGATGAATTGATGTGTTACTTAAGACGAAAAAAACATGTTTATCTTGTTTGTTAAATATTCACACAAAAACTACTGAAGGTATTACACATCATATAAATTGGAATGTAGTTCTAAGCATGGATAAACAAGCGCTACTGTTTATCCCGAAAAAACGCGTGATGACTAATTTCATCTGTTCGCGATAAACTTAAAAACTACTGAACTGATTTTCATGCGGTTTTCACTAATCGATAGAGTGATCTAAATAATTGTTTCTTTATGTGTTTTTCGAAATGATTTTAATGCTGCTCGCCGCAGTTGGCCATGACAGCGTTACTTGCGACTTTTGGTGGGCGCAGAGGACCTCTCGCCTCGGAAAAGTTGGGATGGGCTACACGCACAAGGGCCACAACTTAGGTGCGAACCTCGGCTTGGGCTGTTGCCAAATGCTATAAGAGGACATAAAGGTTTCGCCTAGGTGTACGAATGCTAAGGGCGGAGGCGAGGAATTCTTCGACCCTGCATCCGTTGGGGTCGTTTTTTGATCGGTTGTGTAGTGTGCGGAAGCGAATTGATTGCCGTCACCTCCGGGTTAACGGCGCTCAAGGGGGTCATCGAGAATATGTCTCGGTCTACGGAGGAGAGTTTCATTATGTTCTGCATCCCATTACCTTTATATCTACTTACCAGCATACTTGGCTACAGCCATAAGATGCCTACTGATCTGTATAGCGAGCTCCCTGGTTGGAGTGAGGATCAGTGCATACAGGGGTTTCCCAGTCTTCGTAACCACATGCCCAGGTATTTCTATGTTGTCCACCACTTTAACACAGCCTATGCCTGGAAAAAACAGTTTCATTTTAAATGGCAAGCAAATTACTATGTTGCCACATTCACGCATCAACATTCATTACAGCCATACCTGAAAAAAGTTTACCTCATTATCAGCCTTTATATGTACATAATATCCACTGCTAAACATAGGCCTCCCCCAAGGAAAAGGCTTTTTTTTCATTTATTATGTTTTATTTGTTATTCTTTTCTTTTCATTAATTACGCTAAATGATTAAGCTAAAACATGATAAGCTAATTTTTAGCTTTTTAACCATTATTTTAACCATAGACATGGTAGAGCTGTATTTTCACAATTACATAGAAAAGAATCAAATAATGTTTTGGTCACTTTCTCTCTAACTAAAAATGAATAAGCCTATCTCACCTCTTTTTACTGTAACAACGCTAACTCACCATAGACAAAATTAAAGATGAAGCAAACACTTCATGAAGTCAACTTTTAAACAGAAAATATCAATATTAGTTCATCCATGTCAAAGCTCATATTATTATGCCACAGGCATTACACATGTTAAACTTATTCCCCACTTTTTGTGTCAGGCAGAGAATAAAGTATGTTGACATAAGTACCTGTTTCATCAGGGTTCCCCAAATCTTCAATCTCTTCTTCTGACTCCATTTCATCTAACCCAGATTCATCTTCATTGTCACCACCTAAAATTTCATCCTCACTCAATTCTCCTTCTTCATCACTTTGGTCATCTCCATCTTCACTTTGTAAGTCGTCATCTGTACAATCATTGTCATCTTTACTTGATTCATCATCACTTTGGTACTTATTATCTCCACTTTGTAATTCACAATCTTCACTTTGTTCATCATTATCTTCACTTTGTGCATCACCATCTTCACTTCCTTCATGCTCATCTTTGTCTTCATCAATACTTTCAGTTTCCTCATCACTGTTATCAGCCAGATCATCAGAATCTAGCATATCAGACAAGTGAACATAATTCTCATCATCACTTTCATCATCAACTGATGCATCCTTCTTTTTTATTGGCACTTCATATTCCTCTAAATAGTCCTCAGCTGTTTTGAACTTCTTTTTCTTTAATTCTGGTTTCTTTTCTTCAGTTTCTTCATCTTCATCACCACTGCCATAACCATCTTCAGAAGATTCTTTAACTTCTTTTTTGTTATTTCTATTAATTTTTTTAGATTCTCTTTTAGGTTTTTCTTCTGTCTTTTTAGGTTTGGATGGTCCTTTTTTGTAGGGTATTTCATAGACATCTAGACCTTTGGCCTCAGCTTTCTCCTTCAGTTTGAGGATGCCAGAGAGTATGGGTAGGCCAAAAGCAAGGGTTTTACCACTGCCTGTCTCTGCTGCACCAAGAATATCCCTGCGACCTGAAAATTGTATTTGTATTTATTTATAATATAATTCACTTTATTGCACACATTGAATGTATTTAGACAAAATTATATATTAGGACAAGGTTAGGAATTATTTTGAAGAAATGTATAGAGACTTAAGCGTTAATTTCCTGTGACCACTGTGGTGCGGTGGGTGAAGGTCCGCCTGTGATACAGGAGGTTGCAGGTACGATTCTCACCTTAGGACAAATGTTTGTAATATCAAAAAATCTGCAAATATTTGTTCAGGGTGTTCTGGACATTTTCTATTTATAATAAAAAATATCTATCTATGTAGTGTATTATATTAAGAATATCAATTATCTAGTACCCATAACACAAGCTCTGATTAGCTTGGGGCTAGATAATGCTGTGTGAATTGTCCAGTATTATTTATTTAATTGTTAAATGGAGGCATTTGCCCAGTTGTGGAACTGTACACACATATTATATTAAGTAACAATCTGTATATTCTACTTTTGGCTTAATAATCTGAATTGATGCAGTCTCATACTAATAATAATGAAGGCAAATTAGAGTTTTGAATTGTTCTTTCTTTCTCAGATAACCTAAAAGAGCATACATAACATTGCTAAAATCTTACCATGTATAGCAGCAGGTAAAGACAGCTGTTGTATTTTGGTGGGCTTTTTAAAGCCTAGTTCCATCAGAGCCTTCGTAATAGGCTCCTGTAACTTAAACTCAGCCCATGTCAACATATCTTCAGGAGTTAAATCAGATTTGTCAGCATTCTGTTCCCCTAATTTAGGTTTTTTTATTTTTTTATCTGGTGTACTCTGTACTTTTGCTGGTTTTGCGCTGTTCTGTGTTTTGGCTTTTTGTTCTTTGATTTGTTGTATTTTTTCTTTCATTTTCTTTTTTCGTTGATTTCTTTTGTTCCGTTGTGCTTGTGGTTCAACATTTTCTGATATTTTTTTGAGTACATTGTTTGCCTGAGATTTATTACTAGAATTTGAAATGGTTTCTACAATAAATCCATTGGCTAATTTGACAGGCTGCTCAATTTTATTTTGAAGGGGTTTTTTAACCTTGGCTTCCTGGTGTTTTTGGTTAGGTTTAACCTTTTTGTTCGGAACATCCTGCTTCTCTGATTCTTGAGGAAATTTGCGCTTCTGTTCCGGCTTTTTCTGTAATTTTGTAAGAACACATGTTATTTGTTTACATTTATTTTATGGATCAATAACAGTGTTTCTGACAAACATTCTTACATGCTGTGTTCTAACACAACTTCTAAGTTATTTAAATTGATTTTAGCTGGCATGAAATACAAGTTCTACTCACTTTTTTCGGTCTTTTGCTCTCTTTATCCAAACCATAACTCGAGCATTCTTCGAGGCCGACAAATCCATCGAAATTGTTTGTTGTTAAAGGAAATCCTTCTAATGCAACTGACTCCCATTTTAGATTCTTTAGTTTTTTACTCATTTTTGATAATACCACACTTTTAACTCGGTTTTTGAAAATACTATAGTAAATAAAAACGGCAGAACAAAAAGCAGCAATTTGAAATTCTAACCTATAAATATCGTGTTTTTGAAGTTTTAGACATTGGACAACTGCAGTGACAGTGACACATATATTGTTGTCTATGACTCTGGAAAATAATTAAAGCGTGCAGTGCACGCTTCTCTGCATGTTCTTCAATATTGTCCGCTTAAAATATATTCCCTACTTTTAGGGTAAGTTTTTGAACATTATGATTGTTTGACACAGATTGTTCAATTTGATCATAACATAGCCAGTGTGTGCCCATGGGCGTTGCCAAGGGGAGCAGTGGGTGCAGCTAACCCCTATAGAAAGAAAATAAGGTAGTCAAATGCAAAGCAATCAAAGTTTTAAGTAATTTCACTTATTTTAGTTGATTGACCGATTATTTTTGCATATAAAACTTTTGAAACTATCATGGTTATTTACAACACTAAAGTTAACGGGATATTTAGACGGTAGGCCACTCCGTCTACAGAAAGCCCACACACACAGACCGGTACCTGCATGCCGACTCACATCACCACCCTCGGCAGCTCAATTCGGTGGTGACATCGCTCACTAACCGCGCTTACGACCTATGCGATGATAGTAGCCTACAGAGTGAGTTGGCACATGTCAGAAAGGTTTTACATAAGAACGGCTATAAAGGTCGATCACTGCCAGCTCGATCGGACCCCAACCGTAAACCGCACAGAAGTATGGTGGAACGCAAGCCAGCATTCTTGCCTTATATAAAAGGAGTAACGGATAAAGTTGCTAAAATCTTGCAAAAATCGTCCATCAAAACCATTTTCACGCCGCTAAAGAAGATCATACACTACCTGCGCACGCCTAAAGACACGTTTCCACTTGAGAAACCAGGGGTGTACAAGATCGACTGCAGTTGTGGAAGCTCCTATATAGGCCAAACGAAGCGCACTATTGCCTGCAGAGTCAAGGAGCACATACGCGCGGTTAAGAATCTGGCAACGGAGAAGTCTGCCATAGCGGAGCATCTTCTCGAGTCTGGTTCAAACCACTGGATTGAACTGCACAATCCACAAGTAATCTCAACAGAGCGACATTACATACCAAGAATGGTACAGGAGGCCATTGAGATTACCAAACACAGGAACTTCAACCGAGAGGAAGGTTTCCAACTATCCGGAACCTGGAGCCCGGTGGTGAGAATGTGCAAAAAACGAAAAAGTGATGTATCAACCAGGCCGCGTCCAGATACCGTCAGTATTGTGTGTCGCGATCGAGTTGAGTTCGATAATGAAACCGGTGGTAGTGTTAATATTCGTAGCAAAAGACAAAGAAAGAGGGTAGATCGATATATCTGCCAATAAAAACTAACTCGCAGTGACTTTAGTTGTTCCGTGATCATGGCGCATGTAACTGTGCCGAAATATTGGAGAACTCAAAACTCAAATCATGGTAAATATCCCGTTAACTTTAGTGCTATTTTTGCATAGTAGGTTTATTTCATAGTCAGACCAATTGAGCAATTTTTTTCTGAATTTCTTTGTTTTTTTATTTTAGACCGACTTAAAAAAGGAGGCGGTTTTATTCGTCTGTGTTATGTTCGTCGATTACTCCATCAATTGTGGACCGATTTGAGTGAGTATTTGGTATTCTATAGGGAATGATCCAGAGATGGTCTCTTAAAAGAGAGTTCCGCTAGGCCTAAGTTTAGTAGGTTTTTTTTGTCCTACAAAATTTAAAAAAGCAGTGTAAACAAGGAAATCAAAATCGGTTTTCAGTTTTATCAAAACAAGCGAATTATTCGAATTGTAATAATTTACTTTGACTATAGTTACATTTAATATAGTATACGATTACAGTCAAAAGCTCGTGGAACTGTACTTATTAGATTTCGCACCGTTCTTATTACAATCTATAAGAAAACAAAGGAAGAAAATTATTTATTAGACACACACAACACAACACAACAAACAAACTAACACTTTGTCTTTAGATGTAATAAGATTCGTTCTACAAACAGGTGTAAAGCTGGTCTAGAGCTCGACACCCGCTTTGGGTCACTTTGTTTTTACTAAAAATAACATAAAATCTAACGAAAACCAAAAATAGTAATATTTACTTGCCTCTGATCTGGGACTCATTCCTCGTTTGAGGTCGTTTTGCCACACTGCAAAAAAATCTAATCAAACCACGGAATTTTCGTGGCATGCTGTGCTCGCGATATTTTGGCGTTTTGTATTTGACTCGGCGGTCTAGTGGCAGTAAAAGGAGGCGCGCTGGCGGCCTTTCCCTGGTACCTACCTACATGCATCAGGGGGTGACAACGACTACTCACTTACATAGCCAGAGAAACACAAAAGAATCACTCCACAAAAACATACATACCTACCACTATACCTTTATCAGATCAGACCTTTAGATAGATAGATAGAAGATAGAAAATTCTTTATTGCACACTTATTGATAGATACAGAAATACAAAAAAAACAATTTTAAAACTAAGTTACAAGTTAGAACAATATGAAACCCGGGTGTAACGCGTGGAGCGGTCACTCATAAATGTGATTGTCACATTCAAAAGCACAAGCAGTGGCAAGGCAGTGGCAGTGTTTCTGATTTCTGAAGTACATTGCTCGACCCGGTTACTTGCTTAACTCCACCGCGGTAATTTATATAAATAGGTACAATTGTTTTGTGGCTCGCTAAGTTTGCTAATGAAATGACGAACGTTCGCTCTTCTTGTAGTCTCTTGCTTGATCCATTTAACCCTTAGGTACCACCTTACAGCAAAACTAGCAAAACACATGAATTTTTCCCAGAGCGCTCCGCTCGCCGATAACGTATGGCCACTGTAGTTTTATATACGGCACATATTGAATTCAGATTTGTCATTTAGGTACCGCTATTTGGTAAGTAATTTTATATTCAATCCCAATACACGAACTTTTGAACACGTTAAAAGTCAACTTGAATTGGACACCGACATGAAAATGCTATTGAATTTCTTTGCTTGTATCAAATACAATCAAAGTTGCGTCCAAGTAACTATAATAGTCATCTAATCTATTTTGGTATCCCAGTGAACATGGACCAAAGTTTGTCCAAGCCACAAAACAATAATATCCTAGGTCCAAGATGGCTTGGAAAGCGTCAATCAAGAAAGGGTGATATTCTACTCCGCAAATCAATTATTTATGCTTATTGCGAGATGTGGTAATGTGGTTAGGGAAGTTATATAGCTGAAAGTAGAAACCCTGACGCTGCTAGCCATAGACAAAAAAGGTGGAAGTTTGTGAATGATCGATTTTACGCCGGCCTCAACTTCTCAATCTCAACGGCATTTCTTTGTTTGCCAAAACGCGTGTGGACTGGACAATAAATTCGCGAAAACCGCGAACTTGTGCAGAGTTGATAAAATGGCGAACACGTTTCGCGGGGTGACCGTCTCCGCCGTCAACAACGATGGCGTTCTGACGCCTCGTTTCAACTTCCCCACGAACGTAAACGTGGATTACGATCCACAAGGGCTAAGTGTAAAAGTGATTCGTGCTGATCCAGTGCTAGCCCAAGAGGTGCTCGAGTTTCCCGTCCACTGCCAGACCGAGTGCTCTCGCGTCGCCGGCCAATCTTACATATTCACAATCGACAATGAGACTTTATTCTTCAAATTCGCGTCGGACGCTGAATGTCAGAACTTCCACCTCCTCGTCAGTAAGATCAAGGCGGGTAGGTCATCGTCCGTTTTCACAGTACGGACGGAGGACTCCTCAGCGATGCAGTACTTTCAGTTTTATGGTTACCTGAGTCAGCAGCAAAATATGATGCAGGATTACGTGAGAACGAGCTCGTACCAGCGCGCCATTCTATCGAATATCAACGATTTCAAGAATAAAGTGGTTTTGGATGTGGGCGCGGGGTCCGGGATCCTTTCGTTCTTCGCGGCGCAGGCAGGCGCGCGGAAAGTTTACGCTGTAGAAGCCAGTAACATGGCGCATCATGCACAAGCCTTAGTTCGAGCGAACAATCTCCATGACAGAATCACTGTTGTAGCTGGTAAGATAGAAGAAATAGAACTGCCCGAGAGTGTAGATGTTATCATATCCGAGCCAATGGGTTACATGCTGTACAATGAAAGAATGTTAGAAACATATTTACATGCTAAGAAATGGCTGAAACCAAACGGAAATATGTACCCGACGAGAGGGGATCTGCATATAGCTCCTTTCACTGATGATGCATTGTTTATGGAGCAGTATAACAAGGCTAACTTCTGGTACCAAGCATGCTTCCATGGAGTAGACCTTAGTGCACTACGAACAGCAGCAATGAAGGAATACTTCAGACAGCCTATTGTAGACACATTTGATGTAAGGATTTGCATGGCAAGATCAGTGAGACATGTAGTCGACTTCCTAAATGCACATGAGACAGATTTACATAGAATCGAAGTGCCATTCAAATTTGAGCTGACACAATCGGGCACATGCCACGGCCTAGCATTCTGGTTTGATGTGTTATTTGCTGGCTCACAAAACCCTATCTGGCTATCCACTGCCCCCACCGAGCCTCTAACCCACTGGTACCAAGTGCGCTGCCTGCTAGAGACTCCAATATTCGCTAAGCAAGGACAGACACTAACTGGCAGAGTGTTGCTGCTTGCGAACAAGAGACAGAGCTACGATGTCACAATGGAAGTCAGTTTAGATGGCACAAACGTCACTTCATCTAACACCTTAGACCTAAAGAACCCTTACTTCAGGTATACGGGAGCGCCGGCGGCGCCCCCTCCCGGGGTCAACACGACCTCTCCTAGTGAAACATATTGGAACTCTGTAGACTCAACAGCTACTCTGACGAACGGCCAGGGTGTTATCATGGCAGACGGTACGCAGCAGTACTGTTCTACCCCTGACCAGATTCCCATGGCATACGGGACCCACCAGAACCTGATCGAGAGGGTCATGCTCCAAGAGGAGTTCATCAAGCGAATTGGGATAAGTCAGAACGGAAACATATAATCCGCAAAGATGCGCCGAGCGCGCCTTAGGGCTATAAGGAACCGTAATCGGTTGTGAACCTTCTTCCGTTCAGTATAGTGTAAGAGGAATATTTATTTGGGAAACATCACAGTGAACTGAAGTGGTACTTTCTAAACGTGTAGTTCGGGATTACGCTTACTAGTGTAACTATAACAGACTTCCAACCTACCTACCCTGATGGAGCTCTAGACACACTCAGTATCTATTTCCGATTTTTGCATGGACAGCATTATAGAACGACATAGAAACGCGTCGCGTGGTATTTTTGCACGCGTAATTGTCGCTCTCCTGACAGAACTTTCGTTGTGAAATACTTCTGTATCATTCATTCGTAATAATACTTTTTAAACTTTCGAGATTGGTTACCAAGAGTGTTGGAACTTGGTTTAAACATCGCAAAATAAATAAATCGTGATACTCTTGCATTTCCATCAAAAGGGCAATGTGTCTAAAAATATGTCTGCGATTTTTCGATGCTCATTTGTTTTGGAAGAAAGGGTTCCATCGAAGAACTTTATCAGTTTGACCAAATCCTGACAAATCTCAGAAAACCAATCTTGGCAAAACTGTCTAGAAACTTTTATGTTAGTTGGAAGTCTGCCCTAAACCTATAACATCTGTCACATATTCACATATAATTGGCATAGTTCTAGTGTAGATACACCACACTGCTTTGTAAATATGGATTCATTAGGATAGACTAGCCAGAAACGTATAATAAGACTACTGGAGCCTAGGCAGCTCGAAGGCTAGTTAGGTTAAGGAACTCTGTGCATAAATGCATTTATGCATTACAATATTTTAAAAGGCAAGACAACAACTATTTGCAGCAATTTAGCTCAATGTATTGCTGAAAAAATTGTAGCTGGCAATGGTTGGGCAATAGCATCAATTTAAACTTTAATGTGATTGTGTTGATTGAAATTAACTTGCTTTGAACTTTTCAAATTGAAATCATAATATGATGCTGTTATGTAAACTTCTCAATGTTGGTTAGTTTTATGCGAACAGCTCAAACAAGAACATTTGTTATCCGCTCCTAAACATTTTATCAATCATCAAAGGTGACTCTCGAGTCTGCTTAAGCTTGTGTGAATAAATCATAGAGCATCTAGGTTAAGACAAAATGTTTGATTTCATAGGTAACGCCTAAAGACCTATCAGACGTCAGACCTAAGCGGTATTTGCTATTCAGAGTGGCATCGAAAATTTTCCTTGGTTTTGTGGGTCATACCACTCTCGGTCTTCTCTGACTTTGACGACCTCTGTGGCACGGCAGACGAAGGTCCGCCTGCGACGCATTAGGTTGCGGGTTCGATTCCCGCCTTGCTACAAATGTCTACAATCTACAGATTTGTTCTGGGAATTTTCTATGTATAATAAAAAAATATCTATCTATCTATGTAATTTAGTATATATCAGTTATTTAGTACCCATAACACAAGCTCTGCTAGCTCTCTGTCGCGATTACCGCGTAGATCTGAACCGGCCTTAATATTGTAATACTCACGTTTTAATTCAAGATATGTTTAGAATAATCTAGTGTTTCAATCCAGTAAACAGAACTGGATCGAGTCACTAGACATCAAAGCTTGCTTACATTCTGTCTGCCAGTCCAGTGATATATCTTATGAAAATGACTCATGAAAACTAATTTAATTTTTACAAAAATCACAAGAAAATTTATTACCAAATGGAAAGTCCTATGTTTTTCCATAGGTATGGAAAAAATATCTTCAATAACTTTTAACAAGGCATGCACATAATTTGAATTATTGTTGTTTTAAGCTAATAAAATTTATATTTTATGACTTTATTAATCAAATTGTAATGAGCCAAACGAAAATTCTATATTGAGTTGGCCTCTTTAACTCATTGATGGTTAAAATTGCTCCATTACACACCACAAGTTATTTTCAGCATAGCTTAAATTAGTAATGACGGCCCTAAATAAGTGACATACATATACTTTATATGCAAGAAACAATTTTTAATTAAAATGTGCATGCTATGTCCTAAGTTGTAAAGATTAGCTTTGACAGTCTCGTGACATTTAGCCATATTATTATGTAAAAATATTTATGTAAATATAGTGCATTGTGTGCGATCAATTATTTTTTTCATTTGAGCAAATCAGTATTTTGTTATATAAAATAGCAAATCGATTTTTGTACCGCCCTTATTTTATTCAGCCTTTAGTTTCCTTTCAATACTGTCCTATAAGTGGTGCTGTTGGATTTGCACTAGGTTATGAATTTTTATAACATGACTACCTCATTGGCAGATTGGATTTTAGCTGAATAGCCAGAAAGATTATTATTGCACATTACAATTAGTTAGGTTGGCAAACTCTCTTGCTTATAAACTTTGCTTAGCTTCTCAATTATTTTACATATTTCGACTGCTTAGTTGCACCAATATCAGTGGGTGATCTACCTACTGAAACATAATCTTTCACAGATATCTTTATACTCTTCAGTTAACCTATTGGTGTAACTACAGCAATTAAGTTGTGCAGCGTTTATAAGTGGGGTAAAATTAAGTATGCGTAAATTAAGTAGGACGCCAGTGACTTGCCTGAAATATAATGATAGCTATAGAATGAGATAGGTACATTACTGCAATAAATCTTTGGACAGATAATAGTTCTGTGCTTATGAAGGATTGCCATTCGATAAAAAACTATGTTTTATACATAGTTGTTCAAATAGGAAAAATAATAACATTATTTTCTTATCGCTGTTGCAGGAATTCAAAAAATTTGAGTTTAGCAGGTAAAAAATTAAATACCTTATTTCAAAAATATTTCAACATGTAACATTTTTTTCTCATCTTAACTTATGTATGTCAACAGAAGAAAAACTACTGATAGCAATTCTTTAAATTTGAGAGACGTTTTTAAGTAAGGATTATTGTGATGGTGTTTATGTACATAACTACTTTTATCTGTATCAAGAAATTATAGCTTCCATGCTAACTTGATTATTCACTATTGTCCTGATGACTTTAAGAATGAAAATGCATGAGGTGTCAGCGGCAATTTCAATGTAAGTGCTGTGTAATTAAGACTTATCTTGTAATTAACCAATAATCAATTTTTTAGATTATCTAAGACTACGAAGATAACGAGAATTTGATATTTTGTCTTGAAAATAATCTTTGTAATGTTGTTTATAAGCCAGTCGACTACGGGAGCGCATCACTGGATAGTGACGCGTTAAGTGGTCGACTGGATACATGTAAACGAACCTTAGAATCTTGAGCATGTAGTATTGTAAAAATTACTTTATAGTGACTATTTAAAGTAAAGGTTGCATAGTGAAGTGCAATAAATAATAAAATCAAATCATTGTATCGTATTTAACACAATTTAAGGTTGTGCTGTGAAATGTAGGCTTATTTCAGGAAGAGATTGTGCACTCAGATTACTTAGGCGATGCTTTATCGATATCTACCATGTTAACAAGAATCATCTCACCTTAAAACCCAACCGAAGATGATGCAACCAACTCCATGGGCGGCGCGGTGTGGCCACACGCTCATAGAGTTGGTCTCTTAGGGCCAGTTTCCACGGGATATGAAAAACTACTAATGTGGGTTGCAGACCGTAAGCTAACTTAGTTTTCCTTAGCTCGCATAGATATTGCACTTGTTCATACCACTTAGCTTAGTTTGCAATCTGCACGCATGGATGAAAAACTGCGTCAGCTATTCGAGCTCAGCAGTGGCGGCGTAGCATGGGTTGCCCGGGGCGGAATTCACCCCCCGCGCCCAAGAAACGGAAACTAAATTGCTTTTAAAACGCATTGGGAGAGAGTATTGACAATACCAACCCTCAACTCCTAACAATAGTAATAGACATCGGAGCGAGCCGCAGTAATTTTTGTATTTGGTGACGTGGGCTAAGACGACAACGAGCTAGGAGATAGTCGCAACATTTTTCTGATTTATTTTCGGTGATTTCGAGAAAACGTAAGAATTACAAAAAAGGTACGGACAAAGTTATAACAAAATTGTTATGATCTGGCTGTGCTCGTGAGTTTCCGTTGTCACTCCTTCGGGTTTTGTTTCGGGGTGCCAGGACACCCCGAGAGGTGCCAAGATGGCACAACTGGGCGCTTGGTACCCGGGCGGCCCGCCCCACGCCCCCCTTACGCCGCTCCGTGCTCCTTAGCTGTGTGGATTGTCCAGCACTATTAATTAGCAACCCGCGTAGGTAGTAGGTACGGTGTCCTATCGTCAGCATCACGTCAAATGACCATGACTTATACGAATTTTTAAAACAGGCGCTAAGGTTCTTTACAATTTGGTAAGTAGGTTTTGGTTTAGATTGAGCACACTTACCCCTTACCTATTCATAAAAATAACTAGCCAATGGCTGAGCAGTTTTTTGTCGTTCTTATTAACTTCAAAAGAAAACAAAGTCTGGTTGCAGACCGAAAACTGATTTTAGTTTTGGCTTAGCACGCATAGCTGACGCAGTTTTTCACATATTATGTAAATAGTATGTGCAGACTAACGCAAACTAACGCAAAGCTGTGGTATGAATATTATGGCGTGTTTTAAAAAACGATAAACCGACTTATTCAATCAAATTCCCTTTTACATTTATTTTAATTTCTGGGGACCCCCTCGGGTTCATTTTCTGTACAATAGTGAAAGAATTTTCAAAATCGGTCCATAAAATTAGCGGAGGAATCGCGTAACATACATACATACAAAAAAAAAATATAGACGAATTGAGAACCTCTTCCTTTTGAAGTCTGTTAAAAACTAGCTGAGCTTGGTTTTGGCTCGGCACGCATAACTGACGCAGTTTATAGATATGTGCAGGCTAAACTGCAAACTAAGCTGTGGCATGAAAAACTAAGTATGTGCAGGCAGACTGTAAACTATGCTGTGGTATGAAAAACTAAGTTAGTGGGTATGGGCAGGGAGACTAAACTATATGCAAACTAAGCTGTGGTATGAAAACCTAAGTATGTGCAGGCAGACTATAAACTGCAAACTAAGCTAAGTATGTGTTATGAAAAACTATATTAGCTTTCGGTCTGCAACCCAGGTAAAGTAATGTTTTTACAGTAAGAGGGCTACATATTTGCATGATATCAAGTAGTCCTATTCCCATTGTATGTATTTCGGTCGAGATTCTATAAAAATTGCAGAAATTTAAATGTATAGTCAACGGCACTTGTTGATCCTTGGGTGTAAGAGTACAGAATCCCAAATTAATATTTAATTAATTATTAAAGAATTGGAATGATGATTAAACTACCTACCTATGGATTTATAATGTTCAAATGTCTTGGGGACTCCCTCACCCATCCCATGGCGAAGTCGCTGGCAACGTATCCATACTGTATTAAATGTTCGTTCTGTATTGTGTGACAACAGTAACTATTGCAGACCATCAAGCATATAAAAGTTGGGTATCTAGGACATCTGCTTAGGCACGAAAGATACCAACTACTCCAGCTTATCATGATGGGCAAAGTGAGGGGTAAACGACGCGTTGGCAGACGAAAAAAGTTGTGGTTGCGAAACATCCAAGAGTTGACGAATATCGCCAGCGTGGAAGACATATTTCGCTTGGCGCAAGATCGCGAAAAATTTGCTGAGCTGACGGCTAACCTTCAGTAGTGGAGAGCCACTATAAGAAGATTCTGTGACAGTTAACTCACTTGGCGACGCAGTTAACGTCGTCTGCCATACAATAGTTGGATACGTTGCCAGCGACCGGCGACATCACAGTCGCCGCCGTGAGGGTGATGATCTTATAGTATGGAAACTTATTTAATGTTCAAACTCACTTGTTGTTCCAGGGATCAATAATGGCCGTTTTGTTTCGATCCTAATAAGTTAAGATTTAATAGTAGTTTTATTTATACTTATTACAAATTATATAGAACAGCAAAATTTATATTTGAAACGTGTGTCCGTCTGTATGAAATTGTTTATAAATAATTCATGTGATCAAGGAAAGGTAAGATTTCGGTAAATAAATCAATTAAATGTAATCTATGGTTTGTAGTTTAATTATATGATACCCTCTTAACGCATTCACTGCCCAGTCTCGGCGGTAGCGTAAATCCCAACGAGTCACACTGTGACCAGGTTCGGTGACTCGTTGGGAACCCATCATATAGCTTTGAATCTAATATACCTTTCGAAAATGCTGTCTGGACGTACCTATCAAATTTTTAAGAATATATGTACAGTCAGCGTCCAATTGATATGAGCGTCTAGAGTAGTCAAAATGATCTGAAAAACAAAGCATTTGATATACGCAGTTAGTACTAGTACGTAGACGCTCAAATCAATTTGACGTTGACTGTACCTACATATATTCTTAAAAATTAGATACCTCCAGACAGCATTTTCGAAAGGTATACCTATTAGAATCAAAGCTACTTAGGTTCTAACAAAAAAGTTTTTGGACTTGTTAATTTCCTAATTTTATTTTAATTTCTTCAGTAAAATAGTTTCAGAGTAGATCAAACAGTTTCATTAAAAGTTTGAGAATACTTTCCTACAGCTTGATGATACATAATTAGAAGGCAAAATGAAAAACTATTGTTTCAATGAATTATTTTTAATGTATTACAATGTTTCGCTATTTACATAATATAGGTACTTAGTAAGATACATAAATAATACAAACAAATTAGAACTAGTATTTACAATTGAAATAGTTCCGCTAACTGCAGACAATTGCTAACAAACTTGAGACAGCTCAACTGATCCATATCAATACCAATCGGAAGCGTTCCCAAGACGCTGGCTTGGCTGCAATGCCCCGCTGTATGACTGCTGAGCGCTGCCCTAGATTCTCACTAGCTGGGACCACGCGTCGCTTCGACCTTAAATTTAATAAAAACACGGAAGCCTCGGTACATTTGTTCTCACTAGTTCGACCATCTAACTACTTAGTGAGAACATTTTTCATACCCCACGGACCTAAGGGGACTCCAAGGGGAGCAAATGCGTAGACTCTCGCCGGTCGAGACCTACATATTAGAGCCTCTTGAGATCCTCGGCTAAATCACCAGTCCTTACATGTTTACGAGATGTGGCGCGGCGGGCGAAGGTCCGCCGGGTTCGATTCCCGCCTTGGGACAAATGTTTGTACGTTCTGCAAATATTTGTCTCGGGTGTTCAGGGTATTTTCTATGTATAATAAAAATATCAATATATTTAGTATTATGTAATATAAGTTATCTAGTACCCATAACACAAGCTCTGTTTATCTTGGGGCCAGATGATGCTGTGTTGATTGTGCAGCATTATTTATTTATATAATAAATAAGGTTTTTGTTATAACAGTGCGTAAGCTCTCGCACTCAGGGTAATCTCAAAGAAATTAAATAATATTTACATAATAATAATCATCAGCCTATTCGCGTCCACTGCTGGACATAGGCCTCCCCCGTACGACGCCACAAATAGCGGTCCTGAGCCGCCTCCATCCATCGACTCCCTGCGACCGATACGATGTCGTCGGTCCATCCGAGTGGATGGTCTCCCATGTAGGGGGGGATTTGCCATAATCACCACGCTTGGCAGGCGAATTGGTGATCGCAGTGTTGATGTTTAAAAATACTCAGAAGGAAGCTGCTGCCCATCCTCTGGTAAGTTCCCTTAGTCGGCTCTTACGACATCCACGGGTTGATTTGGAGGGGTCGATATTCGTACGCCGCGGCCCCACGGCCCGTACATAATAATAGGTCAGTTCAATTATTTCTTTTGCATAATACCTAGTTAGTAGATGTTTTTGTTTATGTAAACAATTATAATAATGTTTATAGTAAGAGAATTTAACAATATGTCTCTATTAGCGGTATTAACACAACATCACCTATAGTTAAATACTCAGTCCTTGATTCCAATATATTTCTGGTAAACACAGACATTAATGTATGATTTGAAAACTAAACAAAAACATAACAGACAACACCAAGGAGTATTAGACAGCGTGTTTGTTATTGAGACCGACATGATTTTTTGGGGAGTGATGGGGGAGGCATTACAGCTACAAAAAGGATATGATGATTTAAAGGGAAGGTTTCGTTTACAAAAAATCATATCTCAGCAACCGTTGCACTTAGGAGATGACTTATTGAATTTGCACTTAGGAGAAATGTAGCTCATAATCTCCCCAACTGCCGCAAAAATTACGTCGGTCCCAATACCAAACATCCTGTATTATCTGTGACCAAGTTCCCAATACCAAACACCCTGTATTAGCTATGACCAAGGTATCAACTATGAGCAAGATGAAGAACCAGAAAGAAAAACGAGGCACCCTCTTTAAAAAAAAAACTGGAGAAAATTGTTCGACCTGACTGAAAATGCGCTATACTTTGGGTTTGATAAATCAAAATCACGTAGACCGTAATAAAATATTTTTCACCTATGCTTCTTCGATTTTGTAGCCCCTTTGTTTACAAAAAATATATTTAATAATTTCGAGTATAGTCACTAAACATAAACGGAAGGCCTGAACTTCCGTTTATGTTATGGCTTAAACAAGATCAAGGTTCCCATAGCATTTGACCTATGCAACTGTCAGTTTAACACTATCTAAGTTTACATATATTGATCGCGATTAAGTTTAGTGAAAGCGAGCCTAGCTTAACTTCAAGCATTCTAAAACATTAGGCATCGTATCACTCTTATATTTACACAGCATCCGTAACAAGTTAAGTTTCTTCTCGGTCGTTTTTGAGGACTCCAGTTCGTATAGCGTACAGAGATTGATGAGGAGGCTTTCGTTGAGGCCTCTCTCTGGATCTGAGTTTATGGCCTTCTGTAGGACTGCTATGGCCTCTTTTAGGCGGCCCATGTAGAGGAGACAGACTGATAGGTTGTTGGCGACCTGTAATAGAATAATATGGCGTGTTTTAAAAAACGATAAACCGACTTCAAATACCCTTACTTTTACACTTATTTTAAGTTTTGCGGGATAAATACTAATCCCCTGGGGATAAAAATTGTATAGGGCCCCCTCGGGATCATTTTCTATACAATAGTGAAATAATTTTCAAAATCGGTCCATAATTGGCGGAGATATCGCGTAATACACATACAAATAAAAAAACATACAGACGAATTGAGAACCTCCTACTTTTGAAGTCGGTTGAAAAAAGTGGTAATCAGTTGTGAGTTTTTAGGCCAAATGTGGATTTAGTTAGAGAACACAACACGTGTGTTTTATAATTCTATATTATTTAATGTACTTATTATGTACTTAAGCTTGCTTATGTATATTCCTTCTTGTAATTCTTTATCGTACACAGTAATTAATAGCATCAAATTATCTAATAAGATATGTACATAGGCGAGCTTAACCGTGACAAAGATTTTTCTTCCAGCCAACCTTTAGAGTTATAGAAGAGACGATGGAACAGGTAGAGCGTACAAACAAAATATTAAACGAACAATAGATAAACTGACAAGCTAATAGTAGATAGCTTAGCTATATATATATTACATATGATTGTCATAAACATACATAAATAAAAAATGCTCTGAGGTCGAAGCGACGTGTGACCCGAGAGCTGGTATCTGGCGCAGCGCATTAGCATTACCACACCGCAGGACAATTCAGCCAGCGTCTTGGGGGAGCTTCCGACTGGTATTGATATGGGTAAGTGGATCTGCAAAAGTCTGCACTACACAACTGCAGACTGTTGCAAACAATCTACAGGTTGCTTCATTAGTAAATACTAGCCCTAAGTAAGTTCCTTCGAGTCGTCTAAAGTTCTAAAAGTCTAAATTTCACTACCCAGCAGCGTGCACCGCCGCGGTGGCACATGTGTCCTGGAGTATGACAATGGGTGGCAACGTAAACCTGCCTCAGTAGACCAGTTTAGGCTGTAGGTAGATATAGGCTGAAAACTGACCATAATATTAGTGGGTTCCTGGTCGGCGGCCCTAGCGAAGTTGTTATAGGCCTCTTGGTACTTCCCATTCGCTATATCTATTAGTCCCATGTCGACGTATTCTCGCACGTCAGCCATGGGGCATCTGAGGAATGGAAAACAATTAAAAATAATAATAATATAATTCATAGCATTTCTAGTTTGTTCACTTCACTTACTTGTTTAAGAGGAGCCTAGTTATCGGCTAGCTACTCTAATCTACTTCATGTTTTAGTTAGGCCTTCTAGTGCATGTGTTTCTTTTTAATCTCTATGTATATAACGTATACATAGATACCGCTGTGGGCTACATTGTGAATATTTTTCATCTTTACACAGTAAAGAACTAAATAAATGTATAATAAGTTTAATCCGAGTAGTGCCGTGGGGTCGCGGCGTACGAATATCGACCCCTCCAACTCAACCCGTGGATGTCGTAAGAGCGCAGACTAAGGGAACCTACCAGAGGAAGGGCAGCAGCTTCCTTCTGAGTATTTTTAAACACCAACACTGCGATCACCAATCCGCCTGCCAAGCGTGGTGATTATGACAAATCCCCCCCTACATGGGAGACCATCCACTCGATGGACCGACGACATCGTAGGGGTCGCAGGGAGTCGATGGATGGAGGCGGCTCAGGATCGCTATTTGTGGCGTCGTACGGGGGAGGCCTATGTCCAGCAGTGGACGTGTATGGGCTGATGATGATGATGATGAAGTTTAATCTATTCGTTTGTTGTTCCTTAATAAATAAATAGGATAATTTATCGCCCACCTTTTGTTATATTTTGCCCTACTTTAGGTTAAAAGGTACGAGATAAATACCCGATAAATAATCTTTGCTATGTTAACCAATCGTGAAAGTTTGAAAAATAAAGAAATTATCTAGAAACAAAAAGAATTTCCAATGAATATTATACAGACGAATGTTTGTGCCGTGCGTTGAGATGTTTGGCCGAAGTCAACGACAAAACTACTCAATAGATTGTACAAATAAATCATTATTTTTGCAAAAAACGAGCACAATGTTGTTCCAGGTATCCAGGAACAACATTATGCTGCTTTCATATCAAAAAATAGTGAGAAGACGCGGGCAGAAACTAGTATTTAATTAATACATAACGTCGCCTGTGGTGGGCGCTTATTGTATTAGAGTGTATGGAACATTACTAACTGTATGAGTCTGTCCTGTTTAGCCAGTTGTAAGGTAGCGGTCGCCCTCGTCACGTGACCACACAGGAGCCATAGTCTGCAGAGGGCGCTGTGGTGGGCGCGACGCTGCATCGGGGTGCTCGCTTGTTGGATCAGGGTAGTAAGGGTGTCTGCGGCGAGGCGGTAGTCCTGGAGAAGAAGAACAATGACTGTGTATAATAGGACGTTTAGCGTTCAATTTAAACAGAGTCATGTTATTTACTAACTAGGTTAGGTAGTTAACCCTTAATTTTATCTCCCATTTCTTTTCTCTATTAATATTCATATTAGATATACCTCATTATTAAATATAATGCATCCTGTGTTAACAACTGGTAGGTTTTGCGTATTCTAGTTTATATTTGTGTTTGACATTAGTCCCTTGGGAGCTGGGGAGGCCTATTGCGTGGGACGCTACATGTGTCGACACACTTGCGCCTTCCCATCTTTCAAGGACATCTGTGAGGCTGGTTCGGCGGCAGATTTGGCCGAGGATCTCAAGAGGCGCAAATATGCAGGTCTCGACAGAGCCTACGCATTTGCTCCCCTTGGAGTCGAGACTAGGCTTAGGTTTAGGTATGGGTACTCCCTTGTCCGCATTTGAACTCTATTTGGTCCATTATGCGTTGATTTTGCTAGCAAAGCCAGCCTAACACCGCCCAGAAGCGCAGAATCTTCCTGGGATCCTCCCTAGTTCCGTGGGGTACCGAGGCTCTCCGGGTTTTCAAAAAACTATCTGAGCGCCTGGTCGAAGCGTGACCCGAGAGCTGGTGAGTATCTGGCGCAGCGCATTAGCATTGCCATACAGCGAGGCAATGCAGCCAGCGTCTTGGGGACGCTTCCGACTGGTATTGATATGGACCAGTTGAGCTATATGTAGATCGTTTGCAACAGTCTGCAGTTAGCTCAGTTGTTTCAATTATAAATACTATTTTAATTAGTTTATATTATTTGATTGTTATTTTCTTTGACAATAAAGACTTCATATATGTTTAAGTTATTAGTTTTCTGTTCTGTTTTGTGAACCATTAAAAAATAACCCCCCTATTCATAATAGTCTGCTTTCTTAAAGCATTGCTAATTCTCACTCTGTCTTCTTCTATTGACATAAGTCAGAGTGAGAAATAAGACTGCTTAGCAGCTGTTTTAAGTTAGTAGACCATTATGAATAAGGGGGTGAGTATTTACCTTCATAGCTATAGCGCAGTTGACAATAGAATGCATGACTCTGGTCTCCCGTCCTGTCCACAGCCGGACTGACTCCGTCTTGTCCTGTTCAGAGGAAATGGTTCCTTCACCATCTTCCGTTTTACCGTCCCCAAGATTTTGCAGCATCTGAAGTTTTTGTTTGTATTTAACATTACGTTTTAAATTAATTACTTGTATTAAGTAATATAATAAATCTTTACTAACAAAGAAAATTATAATCAAATAATAAAAACAAATTAGAACTGCACCGCATTAGCATTGCCATACAGCGGGGTAATGCAGCCAGCGTCTTGGGAACGCTTCCGACTGGTATTGATATGGATCAGTCGAGCTACCTGTAGATAGTTTGCAACAGTCTGTAATTAGCTCAATTATTTCAACTGTAAATATTTGATTGTTATTTTATCTGCCAATAAAGAGTTCTACTAAGAAAAAAAATTGAACTAGTATTTACAATTGAGCTAACTGCAGACTGTTACAAACAATCTAGGTACATCTTTATCTATATGAAACAAAGTCTTGTTAGTTACACCACTTATGACTCTATGCCTCTTCAGGCTTGCCGAGATGTCCCGTTATCTTGTAGCTGTAAGTATGACGTGCATCATTGCCCATACCGTATGTATGATGTGCAGCATCGCATACAGCTTTTCTACTGCCTGTTCAGGCTTGCTAAGATGTCCTGGCAACTTGTAGCTGTATGTATAACGTGCAGCATTGCCCTTACCGTATGTATGATGTGCAGCATTGCATACAGCTTTTCTACTGCCTCTTCAGGCTTGCCGAGATGTCCAGGTAACTCGGCAAGTAGCAAACGTAACGAGAATGGAACCAATGATCCGGTTCGACCTTCATAGCTCTCTGGGTAGAACTGTAAAAAAAAACAATAGAAAGAATTTATATGTTTTATCTTCACTACTATTGAACTAATGAATAACTACTGAACCAAACTTTAAGAAATTTTTATAGGACCATAGTCAGATATAAATAAATAAATAATGCTGGACATGCAGCTTGGGGCTAGATTATGCTGTGTGGGTACAGCATAATCTAGCCCTAAGCTAAGCAGAGCTTGTGTTATGGATACTAGATGACTGATAATGTGATAGATAATACATAATAATATCATCATCATCAGCCCATACTCGTCCACTGCTGGACATAGGCCTCCCCCGTACGACGCCACAAATAGCGGTCCTGAGCCGCCTCCATCCATCGACTCCCTGCGAACGCTACGATGTCGTCGGTCCATCGAGTGGATGGTCTCCCATGTAGGTGGAATTTGCCATAATGACCACGTTTGGCAGGGGGATTGGTGATCGCAGTGTTGGTGTTTAAAAATACTCAGAAGGAAGCTGCTGCCCTTCCTCTGGTAGGCTTCCCTTAGTCGGCTCTTACGACATCCCCGGGTTGAGTTGGAGGGGTCGATATTCGTACGCCGCGGCCCCACGGCCATAATAATATACATTACATATATAAATATTTTTTTACTATACATAGAAAATACCCAGAACACCCGGAACAAGTATTTGCCAATCGTACAAACATTTGTCCCAAGGCGGGAATAGAAACCGCAACCTCCTGCATCGCAGGCAGACCTTCGCCCGCCGCGTCACAGCAGTCGTCACAAGTTTTTTACAATGCACCTGAAACCTCTTGTTAGGTACCTGATAGAACATATCAGGCTTGCTACAGTCCCCGAAAGGTTCGGCTTCCCTGGCTAAAGGCTGATGCAGCTTGATTCGCAGCATCACACCAAACCGGGTCAGCCAGAGTTGGAGTGTTCGAGGTGTGTGCTTGGACGGGCGGTGCATGCGGCCAACGCCTGGAAGAACAATTGGTTAGGTAGCTTTCCCTCGTGGCTCTTTGATACACGGGTCGCTTGAAGGAGCGAGGATCGACTGCTTCGGGCCACGACTGCAAAGTTAACTATGCAACTGCTCGAGCAGGTCCGTGTATGTTAATTTATTTATTTATTGTAATAGGGATAACGACGGTAACTGCAATTCACAAAAAGTAGGTATTTACTGAATTATACCAGAGCCATAGATTACAAAACAAGTATTATATTTTACGTTTTGATCGAGATTCATTATTATGTTGATAAAATAAAACTACAAAATACAGCAATCCGCCATGGCACGTTGAACACCAATCAGATAATACATAGCTGTGACGTCATGGCGCCACAATATGTAATGTAAAGGCACAGAATAGCTGGTAAAGCTTCTCTTGAAATATTATGATCATTCTGTATCATCAGATGTTCGTGCATCTATGACGTCATAGATAGCCGCCACGAGTATTGTAGCGTTTTTGAGTGAAATAGAAAATGCATTTTTAAAATCTGTATTTTTCCTTGAAAGTCCATTTTTTTTTTGCAGAAATATGATTTATTTTGCATTCAGTAGATGTCTAAAAATATCACGGTATAGTTTCTCAAAATCAGTCGTCATACCTATTGCCTACGAAGGATACACATTACAAGTTTGGAATAGGTGAAATTTGAGTTGGCAAACAATATAGTTAAATTATTACCCTATTTATTCTAATTTAGCTTGTTGTGTATAACTTACAATTCTGTCGTTGTGCGCTGCCTGTTACTGATTGTAGGAACCGGCGGATGATCAGCGCTCCGAGTATTTGATCTATCAGTAAGTACTCTTAGTATTTATGCGGAGCCGGTTCCTAATTTATAGCTACAACCCATAATATACCTACCTAATGTATTAGTTTTAAGTTATTGCTTAACTGTGTGATTGGTTGTAGTTAAAAATAAATGTATTTACTTTCTTTCTATGTAATATTTTATAAATGACTACATTTAGTATAAACCATCACAAACTGCTTAATCTAATTATACGAACAAACAATTTTCCCGTAGTTTATAAACAAAACGTTTACTTGGTCACAAAACACAACAATATAATCCATACAAAAGAAATCTAACTACCTGTATGTAAGTGATTAAAACTACATTGACCTTCTATACCAACAAAACAATGTAACTACCCTCATTTTCTAACGAAAACCGCTAGAACTACCGAAATCATAACTAGATGTCGCTAGTAAAAGTGACCAAATCGTAGATCGCGCTAACGAAGCGTTTGCAATAGAAGTCGACTACTTTTGACCATTTTGTTCAAATTGTGGTTATACAAACGTTGGTCACGAGCCTAATTAAATTTTGTCTTGTAAAGGTTTGCGATTTGTCGACGAATTGCAGCCTAATAATACACTGTAACTTATTTTGAGTATCTAGGTACTCCATGTGCTTACGTACATAAGTAAGTACATGGAATACCTAGCTAATCTAAATAATTTATTAATAACTAGCTGTTCCTGGGTTTCGCCGGCGTGAAATCGAATTTCACATGTCTAGGAGGATAAAAAGGTATTTTTTCCCGTAAATCTCCCATGGGAATTTGATGTTTTACCAGGGCAAAAAGTTACATAAACCTATGTTACTCTCCATTCTTTCAACTAACTCTATGCCAAAAATCAAGTCGATTGGTTGCTTAGTTAGGGCGTCAAGGAAGGACAAACAAACAAACACACTTTCACATTTATGTATAATATTAGTTAGGATTAAATTAAATATAACCCGACAGCGTTATATTAATATGATATATCGTTACTGAAAAGAAAAAAAACAGCTTTATATTAAAAAATGTAATTAAAAAAGCATTACTAATAATAGCCGTGTAAGCCGTGGGGTCGCGGCGTACGAATATCGACCCCTCCAACTCAACCCGTGGATGTCGTAAGAGCCGACTAAGGGAACCTACCAGAGGAAGGGCAGCAGCTTCCTTCTGAGTATTTTTAAACACCAACACTGCGATCACCAAACCGCCTGCCAAGCGTGGTGATTATGGCAAATCCTCCCCTACATGGGAGACCATCCACTCGATGGACCGACGACATCGTAGCGGTCGCAGGGAGTCGATGGATGGAGGCGGCTCAGGACCGCTATTTGTGGCGTCGTACGGGGGAGGCCTATGTCCAGCAGTGGACGAGTATGGGCTGATGATGATGATGACTAATAATACCATGTTTATTACCTGTTCACGTTAAAACAGACACACACCAGCTGAATTTTACATAGAAGAAAAAAAATCTTATTTTTTTAAAACGACAATTCAGGTACCGGTTTCCTGCGGTCTCCACACTAGGCAAAGCCTGTATCGCGGAGAACAGTAATTTGACGAATAACGAAAGTTCAGCCTTACTAAACTATGAGCGAACTAATTTTTTTATGTAAATTTGTGTAAATAAATAATACTGGACAATCCACACAGCATTATCTAGCCCCAAGCTAAGCAGAGCTTGTGTTATGGGTACTAGATAACTGATATACATAATACAATATATTACATATATAGATATTTTTTTATTATACATAGAAAACGACCAGAACACCCTGAACAAATATCTGCAGATCGTACAAATATTTGTCCCGAGGCGGGAATCGAACCCGCAACCTCCTGCGTCGCAGGCTTAATTAAAAGAAATGAATTAATTAGGGAAATACCAAACATAGATTTTATAACTTAGTATAAGAAAAACACAGAATATAAGTATATTTCTAACCAAGTCATACAAAATAAATAAAATTTATAAATCTAGTATCTAGGGATGTGGTTTTTGAGTTAGATATATTTATCCCGGATTTCAGAAGGGTTCCCTTGGGAGAGAGGATGGAAGTGAAATTTTAGGCAGCGCATGGCGCCGAAACTAATGAATGTATTGAAATTAATCTTGGCACAATTTGAGTTCATATATATTAATTAAAGATTATTTCATCATCATCATCAGCCCATACTCGTCCACTGCTGGACATAGGCCTCCCCCGTACGACGCCACAAATAGCGATCCTGAGCCGCCTCCATCCATCGACTCCCTGCGACCGCTACGATGTCGTCGGTCCATCGAGTGGATGGTCTCCCATGTAGGCAGGGATTTGCCATAATCACCACGCTTGGCAGGCGGATTGGTGATCGCAGTGTTGGTGTTTAAAAATACTCAGAAGGAAGCTGCTGCCCTTCCTCTGTTAGGTTCCCTTAGTCGGCTTTTAGGACATCCACGGGTTGAGTTGGAGGGGTCGATATTCGTACGCCGCGGCCCCACGGCTTATTAAAGATTATTTATCGGGTATTTATCGCGTACCTTTTGTTATATTTTCCCCTACGTTTCCATCGCGTTACAGCGATCGTGGTCACGGGGCGTAATAATCTTTAATTATGTTAATAAATCGCGAAAGTTTAAAAAGTTTGTTCATATACATATATTTATTGTTGTAAAAAAGTTCGTGCTCGCTAAGTCTGATATTCACAGAACTTCTAGTTTATTTATTTATGTCCCCATACAGGTACCACAACACCAACCTAAGAGGAGATGAGATGATTTAAAAAAGGTGCCCCGCCCAGAATGGACTCGCACTGCAAAGGACATAAAACATTGGAAGACCTTAGAGGAGGCCTATTTCGTAGGACAAACTGGACAAAAGTAAAAATTAAATTAAGGATATAAGATAAATTCAAAAAACGCTTATTTTATTTTATAGAGGTTAACATTCATAATCTTACATTGTTGAGCTGCCGCTAGCAACAACGCAGTGAGATTGGGTGTGGACCTCAAGTACCCTATACAGCATACTCAGGCCTGTCTCATAACGACTACGACACACCGAGGTACTGTAGTTACCTTGTTGAGCCGCCGCCAGCAACAACGCAGTGAGATTAGCGCGGCCCGCAAGTACCCTGTCCTCAGTAGGTCCCTAAGGCCCGCCTCATCACGACAATATACCAAAGTACTGTAGTTACCTTGTTGAGCCGCCGCCAGCAACAACGCAGTGAGATTAGCGCGGCCCGCAAGTACCCTGTCCTCAGTAGCTCCCTCAGGCCCGCCTCATCACGACGATATACCAAAGTACTGTAGTTACCTTGTTGAGCCGCCGCCAGCAACAACGCAGTGAGATTAGCGCGGCCCGCAAGTACCCTGTCCTCAGTAGCTCCCTAAGGCCCGCCTCATCACGACGATATACCAAAGTACTGTAGTTACCATGTTGAGCCGCCGCCAGCAACAACGCCGTGAGATTAGCGCGGCCCGCAAGTACCCTGTCCTCAGTAGCTCCCTAAGACCCGCCTCATCACGACAATATACCAAACTACTGTAGTTACCTTGTTGAGCCGCCGCCAGCAACAACGCAGTGAGATTGAGCGCGGCCCTCAAGTACCCCGTCCTGAGTAGCTCCCTAAGACCCGCCTCATCACGGCTCACGTGCTCGGCACGCACTACACCGCGTGCGCCGGCGGACGATACGCCGAGGTATTTTACTGCTACTTCTTGAAGGGCGTCTGGCTGGTATGGAAATATACAAAACTCTTTATTGTACACCAGAAAGTTAAATAAGACATAGTCATTAACATGAACAAGTACAATAGGCGGGTTATCGCTTAGATGCGATTTCTTTCTGGCAACATTTGGATGGATAATAATAATTTACGATTCAGGAGAAGCAAGGGTGTGCACAACTTTAATTCTTACATTATAATAACTATTTAAATATTCCACATTATAATAACTATTCAAATATTCCACATTATAATAACTATTTAAAGATTTTTGTTCTTAATTTCTTAGATTATGATAATTGGTAAGGACAGTTTGAGTAGGATAACTCTCTAATTTGTGGCATTTCACTGCTGGGTACAGGCCTACGTCGTCTGAGCGTATATAAACTCTTTTTGCTTGTTGACCACATTCAGTCAAGTCATTTATCTATGTCTGCTAGAAGTCTGGATTTCCAAGTCTTTTTCTGGAGTGTGGTCCATTCCATGCAAGTTCTAAATCAAACACTCTCATATTTGTATAACTATGCATGACAATTTGCTAGAATACTACCCAGCAGTGAAGCACAGCACAGCAACAGATAACTCACCAACTCCTCTTCAAGAACAAGACCAGGCATGGTAAGGACTTCTCTCTCTGGGAAAAATGAGCCCTTCGGTGATGATTGGGCCTGCACAATTAAAATAAATATAAATTTTCATAAGCTTATAATTATAACAAACAGAAAATAAGTTGTTTACTAGAAAGTAGTTGACTATAATATTGTTACTATGGTCTTTGTGTCTAAATAGTGATGGTAATTATATAGGTATCTTGAGACTTTGATAAAAAGGGTTTAACTTCACATTTACTGGGTGTTTTTGCTATGTATAGGAGTTACTAATAACTGTATATTTGCCATTGTACAAGTTTTGCTTAATTTTAAAGACTTTCTGTGTGATATAATTGGTAAGATATTTTTATGCGGAAACCTTACCTTCATAAGAGATTTCTTGGCCTCTTCATTAGGAATCCAAGCATCCCTTCTTCTATCAGCTTCTTTGTCGACTGGTTGGTTCTTGTAATACAAAATTAGATGAGAACGAGTGCCTAGATAAACCTAACATAGGCTATAAGGCACTACTAACCCAAAAATGTAATGTTTTTTTATGTATGTATCAATAAATATCATTCTATTCTATTCTATTCTAAATACAAATGTATAATGAAAGAAAGAGAGATAATAAATCTATTTTTAACTACAACCAATAACACAGACTTAAAACTAATACATTAGGTAGGTATATTGTGGGCGGTAGCTTGAATGAAAGAAACTGCTTTGATGAATTACAAGATTTTTAATCAAATGCTTGTCATTACTGCAAGTTCAGCTTAGATTGGGGTTAGACAATGATGTGTGAGCTTATTAGGTACTAGGAAAGTAGTAAGTCTATGATATCCCACTGCATTCTCATAAATATAATACCTTCTTAATCATAGTCATCCTAAAACATTTTTATTTTAGTAATGTTTGTGGAAATTTGTAATTAGCCATCAGCACCGCTACTATTAATTTACCTATTGTTAAAATTAAGTAAATAAAATGGCAAAGGTTTTTAGTTAAATAATTATGGCTGAAATACATATTTTCTTATTATTATGCTGAAATCAAAGTATTGAATTGAAAGGCCTCCCTACCTACCTTTCATTCTTTTCTATCTTCTGCTAGAACAGATCATTTTATAATGAAGGAGCCAGTTGCACTATCACCGTGGTAGGTGAAACATTCACCATTTATCTATTTGTTTATACTGCTGTTGGGAGCTTAAGAAAATTTGAATAAGCAGCCTTACCTTTACACTCAGTCCATCCATAGCCTCTGTCAGAATATGAGGGCTCACAATCCCACTTTTAGGCGGTCCTAAAGTTGGTTCAGGTCCAATATTATCAAAAAAGGTAGACGGATCCGGCAGACTAGTGGCTGGTAAGCTGGTAGCCGAGCTCACAGTCGGGATATCGTTGGAAAACGTAACTTCATCAGAAACAGGCTGAGCAAAAGATGTTGTCATATTCGTTGAAAATAAGTTTGCTGGTGCTGTTTGATTATCTAGAAATACAATTAATGATTGTTAGAATTGAATCCAAGTAAATAAACCAATAGTTTACGTAGTAAATCGATAAGTTACATACCATTGCTGCTCCCTAGATAAATGCTCTGAATCATATCGGACGGAGATGTTCCGATTTCATCGAAGAACTGGGAGGCGGGGGGTACGTTATTATCACCGAAATATTGACTCAGCGATGGTTTGTTATCCATATTTTTTATAATTCTTATCACCAAAACTTTGAGCAAAATGAAAACAAATGATAGCGTTTTTTGACATTGACATACTTGTTGATTGACATTTTGTCAGGGTGTATAATTGTAATACCAACCTAGCAGACAGAACTTTGCTCTTGGGTTCTTGGCATAACGCCTACCCACTACACATTCGTGCGTAAAAGATGTTAATTGCGTTGTGGAAGAATTTACACTTTGCTCTTGACTTGACTTCTTGGTTAATAGCAATATGTCCACTTCGCTCTTTTTCGCACTCTTTTCGCAGCACTATTGTGACCCCTACTCTATGATTGTGACATAACGTGAACTGTCATTGTCTGTTGATATGGGTCTGGTTGTCAATGTCACTGTCACACCGCAAAATATCTCTGGTGGAATAACATATGTACTCCCACTTTTATTTATTTTAATTTTCCGCTTACAAATCCTTATCTAGGGTTCAAGGGATTTCAAAAAAGGTATGTAAGTAAGCAATGCTAATTCTGTACTGTATGACGCGCTACACCTATGGATCGCGTAGATCATCCGTTTTTGTATATTTGGTCGACGGTTAGTTTCGATTATATTGTCGGTTTTTGTTGGTGATTTCGTAGGGATTTATTGGTATTTGTGTGTTTAGGCGCAGATGACGAACCAGCCTTCACCAGTGGAGGAGCAGGAGAAGCTCCTGGAAGATGCCTTGAGTGTTGTGAAAGTCCAGGTAAACCATAAAAATAAACAGTGTGCTCTATGTGTGCTCTAGTGTCTCCTGTTACAGTTTCCATACAGTATGGAAAACCGGTTCGAAGAACCTCTCTCTATAATCTTTCCCTCGCCTATAAACGTTCAAGTTTATGGGAACTGTAATATATGTTCTAGTAACATTTCTACAAGCACAAGTGATTGTTGTGATAAAGATAAAAACCAACTTCGAATTCCTTTGAATTACATTGTCTTTAAAGTTTTGTGGGATGAAAAGTTAGACCAGGACCACCTCCGAATCATTCTCTATTCAAAACCAAACCAAAATAGTCATTATAATTGGTCCTAAACTAATGGAGAAGTTAGTAGACATACAAAAAAATATACCTAAAGTAAAAAGGTATTTTTCTTCTTCACTATTACAATCACACAAAAGAAAATCAGGAAAAACAAACAAATCACAAATCAGTGACTTAAAAGGGGCATAGCTCAATCATCTTTACTTACATACTATAAAATAAGTACAAATGGTACCCTATTGCTTGTGTTTTTTTTTCAGGCATTCCAAATGAAGAGATGCCTGGACAAATCCAAGTTGATGGATGCTCTGAAGCATGCCTCCACTATGCTGGGGGAGCTGAGGACTTCCCAGCTCTCTCCTAAGGGCTATTATGAACTTTGTATCCTTTAAAAGTTGAACCTCTTACCCAACACAGAATTTGTTTCTACTGTCCTTCCAATTTCTTAGTCATATAAACTAAAATAATTATTTAATTTTCATCAATCCTTTGAGGCAAGTTTGCCAAAACAATACCAATTTGTTTTTATCAAATTATTCCCTAACTCTCCTCTCAGACATGGCAATAACTGACGAGCTCCGACATTTAGAACTGTACCTGATTGAAGAGTTCCAGAAAGGTCGGAAAGTGGCAGACTTGTACGAACTAGTTCAGTATGCTGGTAACATTGTACCAAGATTGTATCTGCTAATCACTGTTGGTCTTGTTTATATCAAGACTAATAGTAACTTGAGGAGGGATCTGTTAAAGGTAAGATTTGTTTGTTGATGTAAAATAAGTATGTATACATATTTATACATTGTTAACGCCTCGACAACCGACGTGAATACAGCCGCTACACAGAGCTGCAACTTCACTGCAATCATGCTTTGGAAGTGAGCGCCGTGGCGTCGTCGATCCGCCATTTTCATTCCTCTCAAAACCATCCATCAAACAATTTTACATACATTTATTGAGTTTTCACTATTGTAAAGAGTCAAAATACAAAGCTCCAAAGATCTACATGTCTTCTCATTTCCATATTCTCTAATTTTTGTGAACAAAGACATTACTTAAGTAAACTTAACATAAGTTGATAGTAACAGACAAAAGCAAGGTGATAATGATAAATAACTAAAAACTAAATCTCCTGTTTAATAACAACAGCAAAAAGGTGCATACGAATACGAAAACGGGTGAGAGCTGAATAAAAGCTGTTGAGCCCATTTTTTTTATTCTATAGCTTACTCTGATGATACCTGTGTGTATAATTTGGCGTGTTTTAAAAAACGATAAACCGATTTCAAATTCCCTTACACCGTTTTTAAGTTTTGCGGGATAAATACTTATCCCCTGAGGATAAAATTGATGGGACCACCTCGGGATAATTCTATACAATAGTGAAAGAATGTTCATAATCGTTCCATAATTGGCGGAAATATAGAGTAAAAACATACAAAAAAAAAACAGTCGAATCGAGGAGCTCCTCCTTTTTTAAAGTCGTTTAAAACTAGGTACCATTTTCTTGCAGGATCTCGTAGAAATGTGCCGCGGCGTCCAGCACCCACTGCGAGGGTTGTTCTTGAGGAACTACCTTCTGCAGTGCACCAGGAACGTTTTGCCTGATACCACAGAAGGACAGACCAATGAGAATGAAGGCACTGTAAGTTACAGCTTTACAGCTTTTAAACGACTGATTTAGGTAACTACTAAGCTTATTAAAAGCTCGATAATTTCGATCAAAGAAAATAGTAAAATAAATAATACTGCAAAATTCACACAGCATATCTAGCCCCAAGCTAAGTAGAGCTTGTGTCATGGGTACTAGATGACTGATATATACATATAATACAATACATACATAGGTCGATATTTTTTACTATACATAATAAATACCCAGAACACCCGGAACAAATTTTTGCAGATCCAACAAACATTTGTCCCAAGGCGGGAATCGAATCGAAACCGCAACCTCGTGCATCGAGGCGGATCTTCATCCGCCGCGCCACATCGGTCGTCAAATTAATCAGATTCTTCGAGCTACTCTTTTGAAATACCTAAGCTCAATAGTTTTTAACTCAGTAAGCTTGCCACGGACGCGTCTAGATTTACCTTCTTTCAATCTCAAAAGAAACTAAATAACTGAAATATTAATGAAAATTCAAACGTTTTTTCGTTTCTTTATCTGATATCTGCCATAAAGGCGCCAGTTCCATAAATTGTTGCCAAATACATAACTTAAGTATAAGAAAGAACCACTAAGATGTGACTCATTTTCAGGTCCGGGATGCGATAGACTTTGTCCTGATGAACTTTGCTGAGATGAATAAGCTGTGGGTGCGGATGCAGCATCAAGGTCACTCCAGGTAAACATTCTGTTTTTGAACCGACTTCAAAAGGAGGAGGTTATCAATTCGTCTGTATGTTTTTTTTTGTATGTATGTTACGCGATATCTCCGCCTATTACGGACCGATTTTGAAAATTCTTTCACTATTGTATAGAAAATGATCCCGAGAAGTCCCATAACATTTTTATCTATTTTTATCCCCAGGGGATTATTTATCTCACAAAACTAAAATAAGTGTAAAAGTAAATTTGAAGTCGGTTTATCGTTTTTTAAAACACGTTATATTCTAACTAATTCTTACGTTACGGGCTATCGACAGAGCTATGCTTGGTGTTTTTCTAATCGATAGAATCCAGAATACGGAAATCCCTAGCAGAACCAGAGTCACCGACATATGTACATAGCTCTCAGAATTAGTAAGCTGAAGTGGCAGTGGGCATATAGCTCGCAAAACTGATAACCGCTGGGGAGTAAAGGTTCTCGAGTGGCGGCCACGATGCAACGCGAAGCGGAGAGTTGGGAGACTATCTACTCGATGGACCGACGAGATCGTAGTGGTTGCAGGGAGTCGATGGATGAAGGCGGCTCAGGATCACTATTTGTGGCGTCGTCGTATGGGGGAGGCCTATGTCCAGCAGTGAACGTGTATGGGCTGATATGATGATCATCATGAAGCTCTCAGCTTAAGGTGGACCGTGAATCGTAAAACTTGATATCGGCTAGCTAAATTAGTTGTTGATTGTAAATATTAGAATTAATTTCATTGCATTCATTGCCTAGAATCTAAGAAATTCTGGCCAACAAGACAAAGTCTGGATTTTGGAATTTCTTAACCTTCCCCACTTTTTCAAAGTTAAATAACGCTTGCTTAGCCAAAACAAAACTTATTTTCAGGGACAAAGAGCGTAGAGAGCGAGAACGTTCCGAACTACGTATCTTAGTCGGGACCAACCTAGTCCGTCTTTCGCAGCTGGAGTCCGTCACAGTTGAAGACTACAAGAGACTGGTTCTACCAGGGATATTGGAGCAGGTCGTCAGTTGTAGGGACGCTATTGCGCAGGAGTACCTTATGGAGTGTATTATACAGGTTAGTTTGCAATGCACCCTGTTTAATATTTGAAAACGTGAAAAAAAATGGATTTGCTTAACGGTTATTGACAGATTTGTGTCATACCAGATGCAGAGCCATTTTCCAAGAAGTTCACTATTTCCATGTTTCATTGGTCGTTCTGGTGACTAGAAATCTGAAACAAATAAAAATTTAAGGTTTTATTATTATAGATAGTACGTAGGACCACGCAGTAATTTCTAAGAAATTTAATAATGTCGCAAAAAATACTGAAATTAGCATTTATTGACAGATAATTTCTTAACGTAAGTTACTTTTCCTTACGATAATTTCGTCTCATCTGATGTTCCTACAGTAACAGTTTACAGAAATACGCAGAAAGTTCAGACAAATGTTTGTACAATCTGCAAATAGTTGTTCTGGGTATTATCTATGTATCACAAAAAATATTACCTATGTAATATATATACTAAGTAAATCTAGCACCCATAACACAAGCTCTGCTAGCTCTGCTGCTTAGGGCTAGATGATGATGTGTGGATTGTCCAGTATTATTTATTATTTATTTATCTCGGATGGGAGTGATTGGTGCTTTGCCCCCCAGCCTAAACAGGCCCTAACCAGCCCCACGCCGTCGAACGCGATTTTTTTCTTTTTAATTATTTAAAAGGAGTTTTGTCAACATGACTATGTCACTCCCGTAGATACAAAAATACATATATAAACACGAAACAAAGACAAAACCTACTAAGTAAATCTTTATAATAATAATACGCCTTTTTTTATTTCCATAACTAATTTTCACCATAATAAACTTAACTTAAATTATGAGATAAACACTAATTAGTTAGGCCCCTTTCGAGTATAGGCCTCAAGTAAATCTTAGTTATATAAAAAAATTATTAACTAAAGCTCCATAACTACTGGAACATAAAAATAATCCTAAGTGCTGAAATCTATTTAAATTATTCTACCTCCTGAGGTAAGAACTCTAAAATTGGAACCGATCAATTAACCTTTAATTATATAATAAATGTGTACAGTTTAACTAACATCTGGGCCTCCTCAGATAGCGGGGCAGCCAAAGATAGATAGATAGATAGATAGATAATGCTTTATTCAGAAAAACTTAAAACTATACAGTTTGGCAAAGAGGTAAAAGAATAGGCGGCCTTATCGCTTAAAGCGATTTCTTCCAGGCAACCAAAGCTTAAACGAAAAGATCAAAGGAAGGCGGTGCAGGTATTAAATACAAAAATAAAACTAAAACGAATACAAACTAAAATAATCCTAATACGCATATACCAAATAGAAATATACACTAATACATAATAACAAATACATAGCTAGTAGTAAGTTGAGGGACAAAATTAAATCACCTAGTCTGACCTAAATAATATTCATAGACTTTCTTTTTAAAAGTGTGATGTGTTTTTTTTTTATATCAGTAGGTAGATCATTCCATAATCTGACGGATTGGGCTGTAAAAGAGTTGCTATAAAAGGATGTTTTCTGAACTGGAGCCACCAAAAACAAAGTTTCTGAAGATCTAAGAGAGAGATCGTGAGAAGAATGAAGAAACTGAATCTTTGTTTGAGATACGAAGGAGAAGCAGGATTAAACAGTATAGAGAAAAGAAGGGACAGAATGTGCAAGTTCCGGCGCTGGCGAATGGGAAGCCATTTGAGCTGGGTTCGGTAGGCAGAAACATGGTCGTATTTGCGGAGGCCAAATATAAATCTGATGTACATATTTTGGAGGCGCTCCAGCTTATTAAGCTGATCCTCTGTGACATCCAAATAACATGCATCCGCATAATCTAGGACAGGAAGAAGAAGAGAATGAGCAAGTGCAGTTTTAGTAGCGGTGGGGAGAAAGTTACGCAGTCTTCTCAAGGAGCCAGCAGAAGCAAACAGCTTTCGACTAGTCACTCCATCTGAGCTCCCAGAGAAAAGGTGCGGTCAAAAATAATCCCCAGGTTTTTGATGGTCTCGCTGAAGGGGATCGCTATTCCATCAAAAAGAACCTGCGGAACTGCCGACCAATTTAGTTTGGACAATGTTCTACAGCTGCCAATTATGATGGTTTGAGTTTTATAAGGGTTGATCCTTAGTCCGTGCCGCTTGCTCCACTCAGTGACATTTTGTAGATTTGTATTTGTTATCTCAATTGCGCTCGAAATATTGCTAAGTGGGGCTTGGGTATATATCTGTAGATCGTCAGCATATAGATGATAGGACAATGAGAGATTTTGTGAAATAGTGTTTATAAAGATGGCAAAGAGAAGAGGTCACAGTACGCCTCCTTGAGGTACGCCAGCAGACGTATCACACCAAGACGAGAAAGACTCATCAAGACGGACACGCTGCCGACGGCCGTGCAAGTAGCTAGAGAACCAGCCAACTGCCGAAGAGGAAATGTTAAGAGAGCGGAGTAATGCAATCAAGATATCGAAATCGACAGTGCCAAAATGCTATGACACATACCTACACCATGGTTGTACATAATTCTCATACTTTGTCGATTTTATTTCAAATTTATTTATTTCTTCTTTTTGTTATTTAACTACAATGAAAATTTTACATGTTAATTGGTTTTATAAACAAATTGTATTTCTGTATTTCTCCTTGGGCGTGGCCTTGACTTGACAGTACCGGAGCAGGTCTTTTGGTGATTGACAGCTTCATTTCAACTATTCAATGTCAAGTCAAGTCTGTCGAGACACGGTAGACGAGTTGCAGGACCGGCGAATGTGGCTGTGTCTGGGCTATACCAGACACAGCCACAATCGCCGGTCCTGCAACATTTGCATCGCTTCTATTCACAGAAAACTAAAATAAAAACGTTAATATTTCTTCCTTCCCCAGGTTTTCCCTGACGAGTTCCACCTGGCTAATCTGCAACCGTTCCTGAAGTCCTGTGCAGAACTCCAACCTGGAGTAAACATAAAGAACATCATTATTGCACTTATTGAACGGTTGGCTAGCTATAGTCAGGTAAGAACCTATTGACGACCTATATGGCTCGGCGCGGGCGAAGGTCCGCCTGCGACGCAGGAGGTTGCGGGTTCGATTTCTGCCTCGAGACAAATATTTGTATGATCTGCAATTATTTGTCTCCGGTGTTCTGGGTATACTAAAAAAATCTATTTATGTAGTGTATTATATTAAGTATATCAGTTATCTAGTACTTATAACACAAACTCTGCTTAGCTTGGGGCTAGATGAGGCTGTGTGCTTCGTCCATCATTATATATTTATTTATTTTTCATTTCCTTATTGACTTCTCAACCAAATTCTTTATGCAATCTTGTGAGACAACATTATATCGTTTATATTTTTCCAGCGGAACGAAGGTAACGTGAATCTAAGCGTGGTTTTAGAAGATGGAAAAGAACAGGAAGTGCAGCTTTTCGAGGTTTTCTCTGACCAAGTGGCTGCTATAACTCAGGTAAGATGTCAACTGGCTATTATACTTTGGCACTATAAAACGAATAATTAGCAAACACCCCGATGTTTGCTAATTATTCGTTTTATAATGCAAACAGCGTCTTGGGGACGCTTCCGGTTGGTTTTTATATGGATCAGTTGAGCTACCGATAGATTGTTTGCAACAGTTTGCAGTTAGCTCAGTTGTAATAAGTAAAAAATAAAATAATAATATTATTCGTGTTGTAATTACTAGTGAGACTAAAGGCTTCCCAAAAGCTTCAAACTAGTGGCCCTAAAGCTGTCTGTCATTTGATGCCGTCAATATAAAATGTATCTAAATATTACGAGTTAAAGCCCATATTTGCACGGCACTCGAAAAGACTGCAGCTCAGGACACGCAGCGCATCACTGTACTGTGGGATAGTATAAAACCTTTGCCGTCCAAGCAACTCGCCTATGGAACAGTCTTCCATTGGAATACCGCGAGGTATCCTCAGTAAATGTCTTCAGATCTAGAGTCTATAATTACATACTTTCTTTCCCAGGAATAATTCGGTACGCTATAATACTTTATTATTTATGTATGTATTTATGTATTTCTTATGTATCTAAATAAATAGATAAAATTAAAAAAAAAGCTTTATTGCAGGAAAAATTACAGTATAGTAGGTACAGGAGGTTCTTAAAATCGAATTACCGTATCCTGCAATTGGCGGTCTTATCCCTTGCAGAGATTTCTACCAGACATACCATAATTCAAGGCACCTTATTATTTAAGGCTACCTATGAGCTAGCCCCACGGCATCATAATAGCAAGCCGTGGGGCCGCGGCGTACGAATAACGACCGCTCCAACTCAACCCGTGGATGTCGTAAAAGCCGACTAAGGGAACCTACCAGAGGAAGGGCAGCAGCTTCCTTCTGAGTATTTTTTAAACACCAACACTGCGATCACCAATCCGCCTGCCAAGCGTGGTGATTATGGCAAATCCCCGCCTACATGGGAGACCATCCACTCGATGGACCGACGACATCGTAGCGGTCGCAGGGAGTTGATGGATGGAGGCGGCTCAGGACCGCTATTTGTGGCGTCGTACGGGGGAGGCCTATGTCCAGCAGTGGACGTGTATGGGCTGGCGAGGATGATGATGATGAGCTAGCTAGTTGTAGCTAGCTGTGTGTAGAAGTTAGGCCAGGCCACTGTCTGTGAGTCGGACGGCATTGGTTGTTCACCATCCCCCGAACTAGTTGGTACTGTATCTAATAGTGTAAGTAGTATATATTATCTACGTCTAAATGTTCTTATGTTAATCTTATATCTTATATATAAAATTTCCATGTCACAATGTTAGTTACCGTACTCCTCCGAAACGGCTTTACCGATGTTTACCAAATTTGCGTATTCAGTAGGTCTGAGAATCGGCTACTGTCTATTTTCCATACCCCTAAGTGATAAGGGTTGAAGGCAAAATAACGTTTGGCGGATCAGCTAGTATATGTATATATTTGTATGTTTCTTGTAATTCTCGAGATTTAGCACTACCTTAAATTGTTGTCCACATTACCCAATGGTTAGCAGGTAGAGAATGCTATCCAGCATTATGTTCGCCTATGTACAACTTTTGTGCAATAAACTATATTCTATTCTTTATCTGAATGCTATACAGTAGCAGTGCTTTCCAGGTGTGCGACAAGCTTTGGAGTGATGCAAATTCCAAGCACATGGTGCTAAATACTTTTTTATTTCTAAGTATTTTGGCATTTTACAGAACCGCTCAGACGTACCTCCTGAAGACACGCTAAGCTTACAGTTGGCACTACTGAAGCTGGCCCAGCGCTGCCACCCTGACAAACTCAACTATGTGGACAGAGTACTCGCTCACACTGACAAGATCTGTGCTGATATACACCAAAATAGGTAAACACATAAAAACGTTTCTTTACACAGGGTTACTGCTAATTCACTGACAATGCATGAACAGCAGCGTCCACCTTCCTAAAATTTTATGTAAATCACCCACCTGTATTGCTTTCTTATGTCCGGTCCAAGGTTGCCTCGAAGAGATCGCTCAAAGCAATAGGGCCGCCCTTCGTACTTCATTGATCCGCAGCGTGTTCTTCTGTATTGTATTTTGTGTTTGTGTGGACAGACAAGGAGTTATATATACCAGATATCTACTATGTATATCTGATACAATATGAAAAAAAAAATTGTCCGGAACCCAAATTAACCCAATAAATTATTTTATAAGTTACCGATCTTCGTATTCCCACCCGTTTTTAAGTTTAGTTTTAAACTAGCAACCCACCCCGGCTTCGCACTGGTAGTAGAGCGTATATCTCAATGGGATTAGGAAGTGTTTTCGACGACAGCTTCCAAGCGCGACTTGACTTTTTCCAACTCTTGCAACAATTATTATTGTTATATTGTCAATACCAATTTACACAGTACCTTGACAAATTATATACTTAAACCATCCTCATGAATTACTCTATCGATTGGTGGCAACTGCATGAAAATCCGTTCAGTAGTTCTTTAGTTTATCGCGAACAGACAGACGCGGCGGAGGACTTTGTTTTATAAAATGTAGTGATAAAGCCCCTTATGAACGATTATTGATTGGAACTAGGCTAGCCAAACAAATTAGAAATAAGTAACCTACGTAGTCTCATTATAAGTAAACTGTTAAGTTTTTAATGAGAATAAATTCTTTAAACCGAAGTATTATTATTACTATTATTTTCCGAAATGAATAAATGATTGAAATTAAACCTAACAAACGGTTTAAAGCATTTCTAACCAAAATGTTATGTTATTTTTTTACCAGAATAATTAATTCGACCGCGATGCAATGCGAAACGGAGTATGGGAAAACCCCCCACTCCATTAACCGATGACCATTATTCGTGGCGTCGTTTGGGAGAAGCCTATGTTCAGCAGTGGACGCATACGGGCTGATGATGATGAATTAATTCATAAACATATAAAAATCTTTTTTTTAAATTCCAGCGGAATATCCCACAACACGCCAGTATTCAAGGAACTAATGAAGATCCTAAAGCTCCCCTCGGACCACTACAAAAACGTTCTAACGCTCATAAAGCTGCAGAACTACGCGCCGCTGATAAAGCACTTGAACCACGTGGGCCGCAGGATGATCGCTGTGCATCTCATCAATGATATACTGGACAGTGATACGTTGATTTCAACACCTGAAGATGTAAGTAGATTGATCAATATTAACTGACCTCAATCGAATACATTTGCCTAATAGGCACAACACCGTCCCTTCGGGTCGCAATGGCAATCTGGCTCTATCCATCATCTCTATCCATCGGACTGACTATATGCCTGTCAGTCTGATTTTCCATCCGACTGTCTATCAATCTATTTGACTGTCTACTTGACTATACATATAACTGAACTATGCGCTGCTGATCAAGCACTTGAACCACGTGAGCCGCAGGATGATCGCTGTGCATCTCATCAATGATATACTGGACAGTGATACACTCAATTCAACACCGGAAGATGTAAGTAGATTGATCAATACCGACTGACCTCAAACGTCATATCTATAATAGGCTTGTGCGTATTATGGATATGAAGCTTCTTCGGTGCGACCCGTAAGGACTATGTTGTCATAGTCCTTACGGGTCGCACCTAAGAAGCTTCACAATAAATAGGAATTGAACGGCAGTCTGACTTGTCCAGTATCTACCTTACCTATCCATCTGTCTTTCTATCCATCGGACCGACTATCTGTCTGTCTAACTGTCTCTATCCATCGGACTGACTATTTGTCTGTCTAACTGTCTCTATTCATCGGACTGACTAACTGTCTCTATCCATTGGACTGACTATCTGTCTGTCTAACTATCTCTATCAATCGGACTGACTATCTGTCTGTCTAACTGTCTCTATCCACCGGACTGACTATCTGTCTGACTAACTGTCTCTATTCATCGGACTGACTATCTGTCTGTCTAACTGTCTCTATCCATCGGACTGACTATCTGTCTGACTAACTGTCTCTATCCATCGGACTGACTATCTGTCTGTCTAACTATCTCTATCCATCGGACTGACTATCTGTCTGTCTAACTGTCTCTATCCATCGGACTGACTATCTCCTCGTTACTGTCTCACTTCAGAATCTGTCTGTCTGTCTGTCTTTCTTGACTTTCCATCCGACTGGATCTATAAATCTAGTTGATTATATGACTGAACTACGCGTCACTCATAAGCAATAGAACCGACTGGCTTTCTGTTTGACTTATCGTTAGGCCACGCTCGTCCAGTGCTGGACAGCTGATTCTTATTACTCCAAAAATGCTTTCCGTAATCTGAAATATTACAAGTCTATTCTTTGTGTTATTTTTATTTCTTTATGTCATTATTTAAGAGAGCAATCAAAAAAGAACGTGACTTCGGACAAAACGAAGCTGTTATGTTAACATTTTCCTCAGCA